>JBAMAV010000713.1:0-647251 GCA_037043315.1 Amiota communis | reverse complement strand
AAACCAGGCAATGTATTTTGATACGGTTTTCACTGTTAATTAAAGAATTTCCTTAGAAAGGTTTGCATGTACATAAATAATTGATTCCATAATAAAAATAATGATGATTATTATCATTAAATATCCATATTTGCCATTCACGAAAGACAGCAACACTTTGTTTGACATTCACCAAAACAGGTTTTTGTCATTCACTACAACATCAAACAGCTTTTTTTGGTTCACAAAACAGTTCAAAAAGTAATTCTTTTCCCATTTACCAATACTGAATTTTTATAATTTCACAAGTTGGCTTTGCGAGTCCCGTTATGTTCGCTTTTAAAATTAATGTAGTTGTAACTAGATGTTAGTCGAATTTCAAGGAAGAAACTATTTACTGACCAGCTACGTATATTGAACGGTTTTCATTATTTTCACAGCAAAGTTTCTTCAAATGTGATTTTAGAATTAAATTAAATGATTATTATCATTAAATATCCATATTTGCCATTCACGAAAGACAGCAACACTTTGTTTGACATTCACCAAAACAGGTTTTTGTCATTCACTACAACATCAAACAGCTTTTTTTGGTTCACAAAACAGTTCAAAAAGTAATTCTTTTCCCATTTACCAATACTGAATTTTTATAATTTCACAGGTTGGCTTTGCGAGTCCCATTATGTTCGCTTTTAAGATTAATGTAGTTGTAATCTTTACATAGTATAAAGCAAAGTCGAAATTTCAAGAAGTTAGAATACTGATTACTTCTAAACCAGGCAACGTATTTTGATACGGTTTTCACTGTTAATTAAAGAATTTCCTTAGAAAGGATTGCATGTATATAAATAATTGATTCCATAATAAAAATAATGATGATTATTATCATTAATTATCCATATTTGCCATTCACGAAAGACAGCAACACTTTGTTTGACATTCACCAAAACAGGTTTTTGTCATTCACTACAACATCAAACAGCTTTTTTTGGTTCACAAAACAGTTCAAAAAGTAATTCTTTTCCCATTTACCAATACTGAATTTTTATAATTTCACAAGTTGGCTTTGCGAGTCCCGTTATGTTCGCTTTTAAAATTAATGTAGTTGTAATAGTGTTATAATTTAAGGAAAAAGCATTTACTGCCACGACAATGTTGCAGCTTTTCATTATTTTCACAGCAAAGTTTCTTCAAATGTGATTTTAGAATTAAATTAAAGTAATCATTATTATAATTGAAGCCTTAACATTATTATCATTTACGCCATACTATAAGGTAAAGGAAACATTTGTTTACTTGCAATATAAGGAAAAAATGTACATCACAAAACTTTTTATTGTAATTGCAGTTAGCTTACATCTTTTCTTATCAAAACATCAATTATGCCAAGTCGTTCAAATATAGGTCGTAGCACGCCAAACGCACACAGATATCGTTTACTTCGGAATAATGAAACTAACGAAGATAGGGAAACCAACTGTCCTATGCAAGATCAATAGTTCTTTGCGTAGAAATAGAGAATCATCGGTCGAACGTGCAATTCGTCTTCGTTATGGCAGAAATAGACGCAGATCTCAGAGAGCCCTAGAATTGTCCGAGCGCAGGTCGATGAGGACTTCTAATTTGTGGTCAAACAAGTTATATTCTGCCATGAATTACGATCCTTCTATTGAATACAAGAATGATCCTGTCGTTTCAATAGGTACAATGTCGGTTGTCTGCGAATATTGCTCTGCTTTGAAATGGAAGGATGAATACAAAGGTCTTTGTTGCTTGCAAGGAAAAATAAAATTACATGAAATTCTTCCTCCACCTGAACCACTTTACTCTCTTCTTACGGGTGATCATCCTAAATCAAAAACATTCATGCGCAATATACGCCGATACAACAATGCATTCCAAATGACATCTTTTAAGAGTACGCAGGTTGTTGAGCGAGGTTTTATGCCTACATTGAAAATGCAGGGCCAAGTATATCATTTAGCAGGAAGCTTGCTACCATATGGGTGCGACGATCACAAATTTCTACAGATCTATTTTATATCAGATCCCGAAACACAAGCATCAGCGAGGTGTAACAGTGTCGCACAACCAATGGATCAAACTTTGGTAAGACTTACAAGATTTGTTACATTCTCATAACAGCTACGTACAGTCTTTCAAAATTGCTATTGAGAGCGTAACGCCAGGAACACCCGACTTTAATATCGTTATCCATGCAAATAAAGTGCCTGCTGGAGAACACATATTCCAAAGCCAAACATCTACCATTGACGACGGATATCCTAAATATTGTCGACGTCTGCCAGAAGAGAGTGGGGCATACTGCCACTGTGCGAAACCACGAAATTGACAACCGCTTGATCGTTTCCTATAACTCATTGCTTTTAAAAATATTCGACTCTCATATCAACGTAGAGATGTGCAGTTCTATTAAATCAGTACAATATGTTACAAAATATATTAATAAAGGTACCAATCAAGCTATATTTTGCATACAATCGCCAAATGAGGTAGACAAATATCAATCTGGCCGTTATATCTGTAGCTCGGAAGCAGTCTGGAGGATTTTATCATTCGACATACATAACCGAGCGCCCACAATTACCTACCCGTTCATTTAGAAAATGGCCAAAGAGTTTATTTTACCGATGTTGTTACAAATCCGCGGGATACAACGTTAACAGACATTTTATGTGCTCAAGATAATTTCGCAAAAACCTTGACTTATGACAAAGTTCCAAGCTTTTATACATGGAATAAAACTGCTAAAACCTTCCAACGTAGAAAACAAGGGGCTCCAGTCGAAGGGTTTCCGGAAGTAAAAAAACAAATGCGCCTGGGGAGGGTTTATGTAGTTCATCCCAACAACAGTGAATGTTTCATTAATTGTTTGGGACGAAGCTACAATGTCAAACAAGTCTTCTGTTGAAGCATTAGATAGAACATTGCGCGATTTGCGCAGCACAAACTCAGCTATGGGTGGGTGCACAATATTATTCTCAGGTGATCTTCGCCAAATTTTACCGGTTGTCACAAGAGGGACACGTGCTGATGAAATAAACGCTTCATTGAAATAATCATACCTGTGGTCGCATGTGAATATATTAGAACTCAAAACAAATATGAGAGTTTCGTTGCCTACACATGAAAACCGGAATTTTGAACAATTTTTGCTCAAAATAGGAAATGGACAGATGCCATAAGACAATGGAAGAATTAATATTGACAATGAAAACATTTGCGTTTTGGTAAATGATCTTCAAGAATTGGTAGAAAAGGTGTATCCCAAAATTGATAACATAAGTTTTAAGACAACATCTTGGTTAAAGAAGAGAGCTATTTTGTCACCTACCAACGATCAAATAGGTAAAGTAATTGATTTAATTCTGTCAAAGATCAATGGACTGACTCAAACATACTACCCTGTAGACAATTCTATTGATCTGGAAGAGGCTGTTCATTTCCCAATAGAATTTCTTAATTCTCTACAGCCTTCTAGTTTGCCCTCACATAAATTAGTTTTAAAAGTAGGGTGTCCCATTATTTTATTACGGAACCTTAATCCACCAAAATTGTGCAATGGTACACGTTTACAGATAAAATCATTAAAAAACTACATAAAAGAGTGTACAATACTGACCGGATGTGGAACTGGAGAAGTCGTTTTAATTCCCCGGATTCCATTAATACCAACGGATCTACCTTTCCAGTTTAGAAGATTGCAGTTTCCTTTAAAATTGTCATTTTCTATGACAATTAACAAATCACAAGGTCAAACATTCAACGTTGTGGGATTAGACCTGAGCATTCAGTGTTTTTCCCATTGACAGTTATATGTAGCTCTTTCGCGCGTCACTTCAAGACAAAATCTGTTCGTATTGTGCAATGACAAGAAAGCTGTAAATATTGTATACAAAGACATATTGTAAACAAAATTTTGTTTAAAAAATTAATCAATAAAATTTCTTGCTATGAATACCAAAGCGATATTTTTTAAATTGCACCCGTGCAAAGCAGGGCGGGTTGCTAGTATATATATAAAATCGTAAGCCCTTTCCTGCCTTTGCACGCTAATCTCTGAAACGGCTTAACCTATTTGAATGCGATATTGACTTGTGTATTGTAGCAAGCTTCGAGTGACATTTAGCGTTTATTTTATCGATATCGACATACTAAAGCAAAATATATTCATATTTTAATTCTGTTGCCTACATTTTTGGCTGATTTTTGAATGTTTTCCTCTTTTGCTGGGGGGCAACATTAAACATATGATAATTAAGAAACAAGATTACAAAATACACGCTATTACAAACATATTTCGAATACCACGCGTACGAAGTCGTGGGCACAGCTAGTTTCATAATAAATGCATATTCATTGTGTTTGAAATTTCTCGAGCATTGAGCTATTGATACATAATTTATTTTTGCGGCAAAAAATCTTGTACGATGGTACGGCACCCTCCGTGTGCGAGTCAGACTCACACTTGGCTGATTTTTTGTTTCGGTTATACACACAAGTGCAACTGTGCGCGCACGTTTTCTAAATTAAAACTGAAAATTTGTGAAAAATACATGATTTACAATAGAAAAATTTGCAGAATATGCACATAGCTCTCCCAGCTCCCCATTTCATTCCTGTTACTTATTTGATTAATATTATAAAAAACAGGTTATCATTGGTTATGCCAAAGATGTAATACTCTTCGCACTCTCGGTCAAATACCAGATATCAGATATGCTTTGTTAGCATTACTCTATTCTCTCTGTTACAGTTTGAGTGAACTTTAACTATTTATAGGTTTGTCATTTAATTTGGGTTTGTATGGGACCTGGTACCCCTAGGATGATTGAAGAATATAGACCAGAAACTAATAGTGTCCAAATTCCAGTTCAATAAGTCAAGAAACAAAAAAGTTTTTCTAATAAGAATATTAATTTAAATTCTGGTTTGTATGGGGGGTAGCCCCCTAGTGGTCCGATTCGTCGGATTTCGACAAATATGTGTATTGCAGCAACGTTTGAAAATGAGCTGTACTGCAGCAACGTTTGTAAACAAGCGGCACCATGGCAGTGCAGTCATGGATGCTCTTAGGTGGATATGGTGTGATAGGGCATTTGATCGGTTAGTCTCTGAATTGCACTCCAAGTGATAACTTGTGCGTCTCGCTTAAGACTTTATCTTGTATACAAACTAGTCTCTCAGTTTTTGAGCAACAGAGCTGAAATTTCGCCCATACGTTGCACATTTGACAGTATCAGCAGAATCGAACTCTAAGGGGTACCTACAATACCATTCAAATTAATGTTCTTATTTAAAATTTATTTTATTTTTTGACGTATCTAACTGGAATTTGGATACTATAAGTTTCTGATCCATATTCATCAACCACGTAAATTTCAGGATCCTAGAGTTAGCAAGGGGGGTACCTCCCATACAAACCGACATTTAAATTAATGTTCTTATTAGAAAAAGTTTTTTGTTTTTTGACTTATCGAACTGAAATTTGAATACTATAATAGCCTTTTTACAGTGACTAAAAAGTTGGGTTCTGAGCAGAACTCTGTGTTCTGACGACAACAACAACAGGGATAACGAATGAATTTTGTTGTTCTTGTAGCAGTCAAAACACAGAATTTTGGTTGTGTTATAGTCGGTTTAGACTGAAGGAAAAATCAGATTTTTCCATAATCAGGTAAAAAATTTGATAATTTTTACAAGAACCACAGGGGAAAGTGACGTCTCTGAGGGTTGTTGCCATGGTTAACAAGGTTAATTATTATCAGATTGAAAAAGAATCAGGTTTTTAATTAACTGTCGACTGTTCACCTAGTAGTGTTCACCTTTTTATTAGCTCATTTTGGCTCTTTTTCCCTTTTTCTTTCCCCGCCAAACATAAATCAGCTGACAACATGCTAAGTAAAATATATAATGTTAATTGTTTTAAAAGATTTTAATTTTTTTTTTTATATTGATTTTTAATAATGATTTAATATTCTAATAAATACATGAAGAAGCTTAATGACGAAACACAGCACGACAACGATCAAATATGAAGTAAATAATAGTTGAACAGAACAAAATTTAAACTTTGAACTCTCTGTTTGCTCTGTAAAAAGCATAATTTTCCTTAAATGTCTTATGTATGTATGTATTTGTAATTATTATTTAGAAAATAAAATATGAGTCAAACACTTTGACTATGTAAAAAGCAAACATCATGTGTTTGCTGCTAGAAGTAGTAAAACCTTAAGAGGGTAGTGTGCTAAGCGCTATCTCGTGATACAAAACATCAGAGAGAAAGGGTTCAACGCCAATCCGGAGTATTAATTAATAAATGCATCAAGGTGCTTAATGACGACACACAGCATGAAAAACAAACGCACGAACAAATAACAGTAGAACAGAATAAAATTCAAAGCGTTCAATAATGTACAAATAGTACATACAAAGACTATGAAATTAAAAAGACTGCACAAGTCGCTCAGAAAGGGCGATCTCTTCTACTTATTTCAAATTTTCACATACCCAAAAACAAATGTCGTGATACATAACAAGAAAAACGTTTTCACGCAAAAACAGTAGTGTAGCGATACTATGTTACGCCGGTAGAGGCTTCGTCGATCACAGCTTTTGAGCTTCCCAATTAAACAAAACGAACAAATAAAATTTAATGTTCTTTTATTCCAATACACTGATGATCGCTAAAATCTATACATACCAATTAAACACATCATTCATTACTTTACTTACATCTGTGCCCGCTCGCCTCTCGTTGTCACTTGGTCTTCTATCGCTACTGTCTTGTTTGCATTTTATTATTCGACTGATTTTTAACAAACTAATGAACTTATTTCCGCTGCAACGAAATTAAGAACAAAGAAACTACCAATATAACGGAGCGAGCACAGTGCCGGTGTGAAAGCAAATAAAAAGGGATTTTAATTTGCGTCGTAACATTCCCCACCCCGTAATTCACATGCTCCACCGAGCTGTGATACCATTTCTCCTATGTCTAACTTGGTGAGCTTTACAGCAGGGCGAGTCATGACCACATCGACAGTACGCACCACAGCTCTTCGAACTTGCCCATCCTTTACCCGATGTACATCTAACACCATACCTTTCGGCCACGTCACCAAAAGCAATTGGGCAGAAGTTGGCTGAAACCACTTTGTACTAGATACCGTCGGCAGGTACTCCCGAAGCCACTTTTTCCAAAAACGATCAGCTAATTGACATGAGACCCGAAATCCTTTAGCTAACTCGGGTCCCGTAAGTTCCTTCAACCTCGTTTGCAAAGTCCACTGGAATTACCAACCGAAAAGTGATTCGGCTTGAGCACCTCATTAACAAGCGAATCCAAAGGTACATATGCCAACGGTCTGAAATTGATCGTATGCTCGACGTCTGCCAACGCTGCACTTAGCACCTCATTACGAAGACCTGACTTTGATAGAATTTCTATTAGTATTGATTTTGTAGAACGTACCATTTGCTCCCATGCTCCACCTTGTGCGATGCTCCTGGTGGATTGAAAACGAGTTCCATTTCCGGATACTGCTTCTTCACTGCAGACGTTGATATTCGTTCAATGTCAAATTTCAAAATCTAGCTTGCTTCTCTGATGTTCGAACTTTTATTTTGACTGCATCGAATCGACCCATTAATTTCTGGCACTTTACACCATTTCGTACTACGTTCTATGCAGGCTCATCTACTTCGGGTCCTTCCAAAACCTCGTCTAATCGAAGTGCTACAAATTGTTGAAATTTATGTGCATCAGAGCGGATCTAATAAAGCACTTGTTTTGAGTCAGTCTAAAATACGCGTTCCTCTATGCAAAGTGACATCTCAGACTGAATGCTTTTCACCAATATCAGACCCAATGCAGCATCCATCAATTCCATGTGTGGTACCGACACTGGCTTCAAAGGAGCCACCCGTGTCTTCGTAGCCACCAATATGCAGCGCGTGCCACAGCCATCGGTTGCGCGTAACTACTTTAAAGCTGCATATGCGTTGATACAATCATCGACAAATACGTGTAATCGCAATGATTCAGCATGGCACAGTAGTGTCGGGCATCTTGGTATACGCACATCACTCAATTTGGGTGGCAACTCCATCCAACACGTCCAATCTTCTGCATCGTTTTCGTTGATGTACTCATCCCATCCAATTTTCGATCTTCAAATATTCTGCAAGATTATTTTAGCACGAACAATAAAAAATTCAATTAGACTAAGAAGATCGAAAACTGACAATGCTCAAAACCTGTCGCTTTATTGGTACTGTATGTACACGTGCAATTATCTCCAGCTTCACCACATAAATCAGTATATCTTGCTCTGGTTGCCACCACATACCTAAGATCTTCACCTGCAGCTCTGCGAAAGCTCCTATATGCCGCTTCGAAACTTCATTCTTATCATTAAGTGCTTGCGACTCGTGCTGAATTCGATGACCATTGTCGCATTTAAGAACCGCCATCTGAATTAATTGCACTTACATTTGTTGCCAACTTTATCATCTGCTCTTCACTGTACACCGACTGCAACCAGTCATCGACAAAAGTATTGTCACAAATGGCAATTACGGTTTCAGGATGAACATATATAAATCGGTTGGCGTTGCGATTCAACATAAAGTTCATTAATGATGGTGAGCATGACGCCCCAAATGTCATGACATGCATTACATACATTTCAGGAGGTCGTGTAGAATCGCCCTCATGCCACAAAAACTTCTGCGCATCCTGATCTTCACGGCGTACCTTGATCTGATGAAACATTTCTCGAATATCACCGGAAATCGCAATTGGACGTTCTCGAAAGCGTATGAGAATTCCTATTAGAGATGCCAATATATCAGGCCCTTTAAGAAGCATATCATTTAATCATATACCATCAACTCTGGCAGCTGCATTCCACACCTATCGTGTTTTGTTCATGTTGGGATTTGTGACTGTGAAAACAGGAAGAAACCATGAAAATTATCCTTTATGTATTAACTCACCCGGCTACAGCTTCCGAATGTATTTCTTATCTTTGTAGCTTTGGATCGTGCTCATCATAAAAGCTCTTAACTGCGCATCTTTTGCCATTTTTGCTTCTTAACACCTTAGTCGTTTAAATGTCATTGAGTATGAGTCAGGCATAGACAATTTATCGAATCTCCATAACAGTCCTGTTTCCCAGCGTCTCTTCCTTGAGATGTATCTAGCAGTTCTTTCCATCATCTGCATTGAACGCTTGTCTTCGTTGCATCGCTACAACATTATCATATTCGAATTGCCGCACTTCAATTGGTACACTTATCTTTATGTTGTCCTAGCCGATGATCATCCGTGGTCTTACATTGTTATATGGTCGTATCGTTAAACCCTCTAAATGCTTACGATTGCTCAGTAACTCCACACCAACAATTTCAGCAGGAAGATCCAAACGTTTAAAAGTGCGCACGAAATCAAGTTTGTATCGTTGTTCATCACTAGTACCAGCTGAGACTTTGACACATACCACCATAGAATCAGCTTCACACTGCTTGTCCACCTTTGAAAAAGCTGCTCTGTAGGGTCACATAGCTGCACTTCGTCTGCCAATGCTGTCTCCATTAACGAACACGCGGAATCCTCGTCAATTAGTGCGAACGTATGTATATTTAAGCTTTAATAAACAAAGTGATCTCTACATACCAAAACAGCACCTTAGATGAAGAATTGCCATGAAATAAACTGCAGATTCTCCCTGCCTGGTAACACCATTTTCACTTCCTCGGTTGTTGGTATCACCATTGCTATTTTTTAGAAGATTAGACATTTACATCAGAATGCGGAACAGTTATCAATACCACACTGTTTCCTTGACCTACAGCATCAAAAACAAAGCCGCTTACTTTTAATAAACCTCTACCGCTCGTTCACATTGTGAGCACAAAATGCATCACAATCCTATAAACGGTGACCATCACCTTAGGACACACTACTTTTTCTGCTGGTTGTTCATTATTTTGTCCGAGTTTAGCATTTCGATAGTTTGAAGATTATTATTGATTCCCAACCATTTTTTTTACGAGGGACAACTTTGATTGCATTATCATTAGCAGGAACCACAAGATTTAAAGTACGCTGTAACAATCTCAAAATAATCTTTAATCAAAACTTTCAATTAATAGTAAAATTCAAAAATAACATTAATAACATTGTAATTGAAAACATATAATTTTGGTTTGTTTCAATGAGATTTTTGAGCTTGCATCTTCTGTACAAGTTGTTGAATTCTTGGAGTAATATTGTTGCTCATAGCTACTCGCATATCATCACTTACTTTCAATCGATTCCTGGACTTGTTTTTAATCATAATTAAAGCAGAAAATCTTTGTTCGCATAAATAAATTGTGGAGAATAGCATAAGATAACGCAAGGCGATATTTCGAATTTTCGTATATGAATTTGCTTTTTGACACCAAAACTGCTCTAAAGAATCAGATTCAAATGCGACGTTACAGTTTCTATCATTTTGTAATTTAATGAGTTCTTTTTGGATTTCTTCTGCAACTTCTCTAGCATTAGTACCAAAAGGGTTCCGTATCAGTTTTTGGGCAACTTCATCTTCTGTATTGTATATTCTAGGAAGTAACGATTGAATTCATTAGCCAACATTTGCAGATGACATTTGATGTTTTTTTGTGTGTTTTCCCTAAGCGTGTCATACTTTTTGTCTTCAATAAGTGCCTTTATGATTGCGATTGCACTATAATTTTCCTTGTGAACGTGAATAATCCATAATTGGAGTTTGCAAATGAAACATAAATATATTTGCAGCACCTTGTAAATGTCTGTTTCCCGAACCTTGCAATTTCACGTTCAATTTATTTAAGTGAGTGAAAATATCCACAAGATAAGCCAAATGCATATGGGATGTTAGATCCGAAAACTGCGCCAGTAAGTCATTCATTTTTCTCGCTTAAAAACCACTCAACCTTTCCCCTGAGCTCGTATAATCTTTTCAGCATGTTCCATTTCGACAACCAACGAACCTCTGTCTGAAAAGGAAGGTTCTCATGGTCGGAGTCCATTTCAATGCATAGTGTTTTTAAAAAGCGTGAATTTAAGGCACTACTTTTGATAACATTCACTACTTTCATGGCCTGCATTGTATTATTAAGGCATTTAGGAAGAGTCTTGGAAGTTAAAGCCTGGCGATGAAGAATACAATGCGATGTTAGTGCTGACGGATAGCTGTTTGATTAACATCGATGCCAGTTCTTGGGAAATCAATAGTTCTTCTTTGATTATGTTGTCGTTTCCTAAAAAGCGGACAAAAACGAGTAACTGAGAACAATTAGAAAATTCAGTAGATTCATCACACTGCAAAGCGAAGAATGCCGATAACTTAATTTTTGAAACTAGTTACTCCTCGATATCATTTGACATGAGTTCAATTCGAGCTTTCTCCGTTTTGTTCGATAAAGGTATATCTTGTATTTTTTTTTTTTTGCTTCTAACACTAAAACTTCTTCGACAGCCTTGAGCAAACAAGGCTTCACAAGAGTTTCTCCTATTATGTGCGACTTTTTTGACTGTGCTATTAATTTTGATATCTCAAACGATGCTACTTATGCTTTTTCAGAAGATTCAAATCTTGTACCACTAGGCCCAAGGCATCGTTCGCGAGAACGGTTGCACATATAACGCTCTGTGGTTTGATTTCTCCATTACTTTCTATCGAAGTAAATCCAAATTTAATGTAGCTATTATCATATTTTCTCTTAGGTGGCATTTTCTGATATTAATGAACTTTTTTACTACATAAGAACATAGGTAAACCAAAGTCCAAATTCTCTTTTGTAATAGCAAGTTCTTAAAATCAGAAAGAAGGCTATCATTGGCTATGCCAAAGATGTAATACTCTTCACGCTCCTTCGGGTTGCATCCAACCTTCCTTTCTTAGCATCACTAAATTCTCTTTTTTTTCTAATAAGATCATTAATTTAAATGGGGGTTTGTATTGGAGGTACCCCTCCTGGTAACCCAAGGATCATGAAATTAACATGTTTAATGGACATAGAACTTATAGTGTCCAAATTTCAGTTCGATACGTCAAAAAACAAAAAATTAATAAGAACTTTAATTTAAATGGGAGTTTGTATCCCATACAAACCTGGACCCCAGATTCGTGTTCAGCGCACAAAAATACAAAGGAAACCATTCTCATATCAAAAAAGAAAAAAAGTTAATTTTGTAGACCTGTGTAATTTGGTCATATTAGATTATCCGTTCTGTTAAGCAAGTGATGCAATCATACCTTATAGAAGCCATACCCAAATTTTTCCATTTGCTGGCGCATCCATTCACATTTTACCGGTTTTCCAATATGTTCAGACCATTTTGCCGCTATATCTCTACAGTACTTCGCCGACTTTGCCTTAAAATAGTCGCCAAAGCTCTTTTGTCACGTGGAGTAATTTTTGAGACGCCACATCTGTTGGCTGTATTGTTGATAATGTTGTCATTCTTTTTGTAGCTTTGCATTCTATTTCGCACCGTAGACTTGGATAACTTCAGATTCTTTGTGTTTAGCCATAGCTGTTGAACGAATTCAATTTTTCAATAATCAGGGCTCGAATTTGCTCACACACTGGCTTATCGGGTACCATTGTGCAAAAAAGAATACTTAATTGAAATAAAACAACAACCAAAAGTCTGATGTTTTTGTATTTCATACATCACAACATTCTATACCGTTAGTTTTACAGTTTTTGTCTACATCTGTACTTTTTACAGTCTTAATTTAAAGATATCGTTGTCGTGACAGTTAATAATGGTAAAAAATAATTCATGTATTATTGAAGTCGTTTGGTTTAAATATATATTTTCAGTTTTATTTGTATGAAATGTGTGGATAACATTTCCAAAAAGTACAAACTTGTGTATTCAATTATTGCTTGGACATAAATAGAAACCCTTGAAACTTGAACTAAAAAAAAAAAACATGCCGTGCCAATTAATAGTGGTTATACTTATGTGTTATAAACTTCATGACAGTCTTATAATACTATTCACTCCCGTGAAGAGTATAATGATAACGGAAAAAGTTGAAAGCTGCCCTGTTAACAAAAGTTTTTTTTTTTTGTTTAAATTTGTAAAGTGTATGTTACCAGTCTGTAAACTTCAGTTTATACAGGCTTGCCATCTTAGAATAAAACAAGAATACATAAATTGGAAATATAATTTATTTTATAAAGTAAGAATATTGCAAAAAATAATAATGGGTGCTTTGTAGGGGATTCTTTCAGTCATTCTGACTATTGTCTGTATCTGACTTTTTCCCCCAAGTTGGCAACCCTGAATTTATCAAACGGTATTTCAATTCATCTATCAATTGATGGCAGCAGTTTTTGAAGAGAGCGTGTGTACGCGCTCTCAAAAAAAAAACAAAATTCGCTCCCTCTCACAAAGATGTTTCTTGTCTCTATCGCTCTCATGCACAACGTTGTTGTTCTCACTTGCTTGTCCAGTCCATTCGAAATTTGTTGCTTTTTTTTCTTGAAGGTCTTGTATTTGGCTTGCTTGCATGGCTTGGCTTTCTTAGGCTTGTTTTTTATGAAGCCTTCATGAACGTCATTATAATGTTCACTGCACATCTCTGATATGTATGCATGTATCTCATGTATGAATGATATTTGATATTGCTTTATGCAATGTTTTGCTCATGTTCTCACTTGTTCTCTTTACTCAGTTATTCTTTTTGCTCAATTGTTCTCTTTGCTCTGTGCTGTTAAATAATATCCATAACATTTTTTCTATTTTAGCGCCAATGTTAAATAAAAGGAAACGAAACTTCCATTTTTACCAAAGAATGAAATAGGGAATCAAAATTTATTTTATAATTTTATATTGTTATTTAATATTAATAATGAAGTCAAGATTAAAGATGGTGGCGTTTAACTCGGCGGTCAACCATCGACTGACTCTTCTCTCTTTATTTTCTTTTATTATACGTACAAACTATTTATATATGTATTGCACTATACCTACCCTGTTGTATGTTGCACTGGTTCAGAATCAGTTCTGGGCTAGCCACTTTGCACCACTAACCGGTTCTGTATATGGTTTTTGCAGTGCAAAGAACCTGTGGATTTTAACCTGGGGATGACATTGGCAGGAATCAATAGTCTCCGCCTGCATTACTGTGTACCGGTTCTGCATCGGTTCTATTTATCCGGCTCTGCACTGGTTCCATTTAACCGGTTATATTTAACCCCTGCACCGGTTCTATTTAACCGGTTCTATTACCAGTTCACTACGTTGAAAAAAAAAGAATCTCTTCAAATCACATTTCCTTTTATTACTAATTCAAAATTAAAAATTCATATATGTATGTACACTTATCCTAATACATTGTGGAATGAAAAAGAAAAAAGAATGCCGATTTTCAGAGTTAGGTCTGGATAGTATCCGTAGATGACTCTTCTCGTTTTCTCTTGCGGTAAGTAATCGGTTTTTTGTAGACGCTTCTTATTCACATAAATTGCCCTCTGCAACAGCTCTTCCTGAGTGACGTTTATATTATGAGATGAAATTGAGTCTGAAATAGGAAATAAGTAATTTTAAAGTGTTTGGCATTATTATGGTTTGTGAAGTATGTATCTTACCAAGAAGAACGCTGTAGAAATTTCTAAGAAATTGAGAAGAAAGAATTGCAAAATTTTTCACTTTTTACTTAATTTTTTCTTTACTTACGCTGATGTTCACTGAATTCCTAATTTTGATAATAAAAACAATAAACACATCAGTTAAATGCACCACTCACTTCACTTAACTTTGTTATCAACTTATCTTGCTTTATGCCGCCACTGGATGATTGTTTGTACTGATTTTCTAAGAAAATGAGAGGAAAGAATTAAAGAATTGCGAAATTTAAAACTTCACTTTTTATTGAAATTTTTTTTACTCACTCTGTTTAATTATGCCACTTGTAAACAATATGAATTGTATTTGCCGAAATGATTTTAGATTCTCACTGAATTCCTAATATTGATATTTAAAATGAAAAAAAAAAAAAACACATCAAACAAATACACTACTCACTTCACTTTGTTCTCTTTTCTACTTACTTTGCTTTAGACGCCAACAACAAATCATTTTTTTTTTCACTTTGTTTCCACTACAGTAAACACCATTCAAAATTGACACAAATCTTCTTAAATGCACTGGTTCAACAGTAAATATCTTCACTGTACTTTGTAAAAATTCATAACGCTTCTTTTGTTCAGAATTTCCGCTCTCGACACGAGTTCAAAGAGAGCAAACAAATACTTACCTCTCAATTCCTCTCTCTTACTGACGCATAACTGGTGCAACGGGGACAATTTTCTACTCACAAAATAAACAGACAGTGGCGTTACTTATTTTCTACATACTACTTATATACTTCTCTATACTTATATACTACACTTATATACTGCTCTATACTTATCTACTAAAATTCGGCCATTCTGACAATCTCCCTATTCTAGCCGACATACATCTTGTTATTACTATAAATTTTTTATTTGCATTAAGTTCTTTATTACATTTTACCCATCTTCACTTTCTACAACGTCGTTTTCACATTTTTCTTTGTGTTTATCATTGTTGCCTTCGTTTTTTTTCAATTTCTATTTGACCACTATAAAAATTTCCTTGAACCTCCTCATAACTTAAGAAATATTCACCTTTTTTACACCTACCACAACCATTGAACCAAGGCTTAATATTAGCAACTGCCCATATACCTTTGTAGGTAATCTTGATAACTGGAAACCCTCAACATCCTCCAGAAGATATCGTTCGATTTCCAAAATTTTTGTTACCTGATATGGACCTTTCAACTTTGTTAGTAACTTATTTGACACACCCGCATGCGTATTAAAATTTTTAACCATAACGTAATCTCCTGCATTATATTTTATTGACTCTTTACGTTTTTATCAGCGTATTGTTTATTATGGCATTCTGTTTGCAACTGTATCGCTTCTGCATGCCTACGAATTGATTGAACATCCACTTGAGTTAATTCATGATCTTTGTCTAACACGTTTTCCTTGAGACAATCGGTTATGCTTCATTTCTGTCCGACGCCAAACAATATTTTACTGGGATGTTCACATATCATTCTATGCAATGTATTGTTTAACGTAAATTCTACCGTCTCTAAAACTTTCTCCTAATTCAAACTATTTTCGGAATCTACCAATTTTGCAATCATTGGTCCCAAATTTCTGTCCAATGGTCGATAATGATCTATGTGTATCACATCGAATAGTCTTTTGCCTTTTGGTAACATGTGTAGATACCCTTCCTGCTTACCATACTTCGCCGAATAAGCGATGCACTTCAAACAGTTTTTTATATGGTCTTCAACTTTTTACGCATATTATTAAACCAATAACTTTTTTGTATTAAATTTGTTACTTTGTCAACATCTATATGACTCATCACATTATGGTATTTAAACAGGACATGATCCTCCATCGCCTCTGGAACATAAAAAGTAACGATTCATTATCATTCAGAATGTGGTAAAGTCTTATAATTTGCGTATATTGTCATCTTTATTCTGACTTATTACCAAATTTTCCTCAAACGAATTTGTTTCTACAATCATTATGTTTATGCTTCTGCTTAAAGCGTCGACATGTTGCATGCGTTTACCTGCTCTGTGTTCAAGGACATAATCAGAGTTTTGTAGCTCTAAAGCCCACATTGAAATTCTTGGATTCAAATCTTTTTTTGTTAAGGTTAACGTTAACGAATTGCAATCAGTGACTATTTTCAACTTAATACCCTGTAAATACACTCGAAAACGTTGTAATGCACTTACTATGGCCAAGGTTTCTAATTGAAAACTATGGTATTTAGACTCTGTCTCAGTAGTTCTCGTCGAGTAATAAAAAATTGAGTGAAATTTTCCATCTTCTTTTTTCTGCAGCTAAATTGCACCAAAACCTATCGTACACGCATCACAGTGTATGTTGATCAATGTTGATATTGGAGTTGACAAGTTTTTTTTTTTGAGACATTCAAACGTTGCTAACTCATTGTGGCCAAAACACAATTTTTTTTCGTGTCAAATCATGTAAGGGTTTGGCTATTGTGGAAAAATCTTTAATAAACCGTCTGTTTGAACCTTATGTTCAATGATAAATTTCCTTCAATTTTGCTGACTTGTCCTTTTTTTGAATAGTTAAATTAAATTAAATAATTACATTACAATACAAAAATCAATCAAAAATCAAAAGCAACGAATCAAGATTAAAAAGCTTAAGACAATTAGTGGTGTTACTTTTCTTCTTTTCGCCGCTTCCAGTGTTGTTAAAATCCCACCGCACATCCCTAAATCGCACAGTGAGTAGTTTAGCAGCAGCGAGCTTTTTGATTGGCTTAGAAAGGCGCCAACATACTCCCCACCTTGGAAGCTCCTTCCAACAACAACCGTCTTGACTCATCCTGTTCCTCGATGGGTAAAGGACAAATCTTGTGTACGTTACGTTTGAGAAAGCCATTCTTTGTCTTGTGTGTCACTACTCACACTGCACCGTCACGACCCGCCTGTACTTCGCTGATTCGTCCCAGCAACCATTGGCCGGACGGAGTGTTGTCTTCTGTTGTCAACACTAGGGTACCCAGAGCTATGGTGTTTTTCTTTTTGGTCCACTTGGTTCTCTTTTGCAGCAGCGGCAGGTATTCACTCGACCAGTGCCGCCAAAATGTTTGATGAACCGATACCACTCGTTTCGATCGTTCAGTCATTGAGAATTTCAACAGGTCTTCATTCCAAGGCTCCGTCAAAGAGTTGATCGGTCGCCCAATTAAGAAATTCCCAGGCTTCATGGCAACCAAATCATTCGGGTCCGTTGATAGCGGATACAACGGCCTGGAGTTCATTACCGCTTCCACTTGTGCCACAGCCGTTGAGAGTTCTTCAAAATTTAGGGCTGTTCCATTAGTCGAACTCACCAGCAGTCTCTTCGCGCTTTTGACGGCACTTTCAACTCAACTCCTTGTTTGCTACAATCATCAGTAATCTGGTCTTTATCTACAGCGTCGAACGTCTTCAGTTCTTGATCTGCTCCCACGAAATTAGTCGCGTTGTCACAAAATATGATGACGCTTTTCCCACGTCTTGCGTTAAACCTTTTAAGTGCCTTCCCCCGGGTGTTAAAGTGCATCCACATTGGTCCAGCGCAGTCCACTCCCGTTCGCTCAAAGGGATAAAGCGTTCGCTGCACTCTATCCGGCGGCAAGGATACCATGATTTGTATTGCCGTTACTAGCCGCATCCGGAAACACACCATGCAACTCATGAGTGTTCAGCGAGCAAGTCTCCTGACATTGACCACCCAATATCTCTGTCGCACGAACGCACATAAGGCTTGCGCTCCAGCATGTAAATTGCTGCGGTGCATGGTTGTTGGGCAACAAGAAAGGATGATTTATTTTAAATGGTACACTGGCTTGTTACAATCGACCACCTACTCGCATAACTAATACTCCTTCGTATTTGTGTAAAAATTTAATTTAATTTTTGTATCTTTGCTGAGCTTACCGTTTTCCCCTCGGAAAGGCCAATAAATTCAGCAGAGAACATCAACTTCTGCAAGTTATGAACAATATATCTTCACCCCATTTCTAGTTTTTTTGCTGTTAAAGGCTTCAACCTTGGTTGAGTCAAGTCCTCTTTTAAAAGTTGTAGCCGTAACTTGCCTTCCACTAGTCGTTCTTTTTCCTTGATGGCTTTTCGCCACCATCCAATATAGCTAAACACTCGTTGTAGCTTCAAAAAATCATTGAAAAACTTGCACGCTCCGTTTATATCGGTGCGTCCATCAAACTACTAGCAATCAAACTAAAATTGCTCTTTCTTTGTTCTGGTGTACTGTCAGAACCACTATCCCACTCTTGATTCGACCATTTTTCCACAGATTCCTTGAGAAAATCAGGTCCATGCCACCACAGTGTGGCCTCCTTTAACTCAGTCGGATATAATCCATGCGACACAATATCTGCAGGATTAAAAATCGATTCTACCTTGTACCAATACTCTAGCTTGGTAACCTCCTGAATCTAAGCGACTCTATTCGCTACAAAACTAGTCCAACGACTAGCATGAGAAGATTACCAATTAAGAACAATAGTCGAATCCGTAAAAAACCTGCCTTGAACTCCTTTTAAATGAACAACACTCTTAACTCTCGTCATTAGTTGCACCATCAGTAGTGCCCCCCTACAATTCCAATCGTGGCAAACAACTCGACCTCACAGATGCTACACAGACTCTTCCAAATTCATCTTCTGTGCGTGCATAAATTACTCCACCACAAGCCCGACACGAGACACCATAAAGTTCCACCACATCGTTCCGAGATTCGGCTGGGATAACCGAACGAGGTACTGAAAAGAGACCAACTAATTTTAATTCCTCTCGGTACGTCTGCCATTGATTCTTGTGCGTAGTTGGAAGCTCTTCACCCCAATCGTTCTTAAGTAACTACAACTCTTGCATGAAGATTTTTCCTAGTATCACAACTGGACTAAGGAACCCTAGAGGATCAAACTACTGAGCAAGCTCTGATAACACACAACGCTTAGTAATAATAGCCGAGAACTTATCCACATAGGAATATTTGAACATGTCCTCTCTATCCCACCACAGAATTCCTAATGTTTTTGACACTTCTTCTGAATATAAAGCTAGCGGTTCAACCACCGCGTTGTCATTCCACATTTCACTACGCCACTTTTCTAGTTCGAATTTCCCTAAGTTCAACAATTCAGTTATTTCCTGCCTTAGCTTAATGATAGCTCATCCTTCTGCCCGCAGTAGCTGTAAAGCAAGCCTTCTTAGAATCTCCCTTAGCACCTCGAAGAGACACTGTCGTTTGCCTTAATTCTCGGTTGGCTAACCACGGTGGTAATTTTGTGCAATCCAAATCATTTTCCCACTTTTCAAGCGTTTCATCATCTAATTTGTCTCGAATCAAATGAAACACAACAGCCTCTGAAATCTCAGCTTCATTGCCTAACGACTTCAAAGCCCACAAATGCGAAATTACACTGTTCACCAAGCATCTCAAACTATCAGATTCACCTTGGCTTAATCTCTTTAGATCAAACAACTTTCGGATATGAGCCTGTATCATGATTACCTTATTATCAAATCGATCCTTTAATAACTGAAGCGCTTTCTTCTAGTTTACTGCTACCAATTCCAAGCACTCGATCGTACTCAAACCCTTTGTGCCTAAACAAGATTTCAAATCAATGAACTTTGTCAGTTCATCCACCTCACGATCAAAATCAACTAATGTCACAAACATATTAAACCAGCTAGTTCATTCCGTCAATTTCCATGAGAATTCTGGCAACTTTATCTTTGGTATTCGAGATGCATGTTGTCAATTGGAACTGTTTAGCATTATACTAATCATAGGTGACTCAGTATTCGGTGTCTGCCTTTTTATATTCGTCAGACACTTTGGCCGTTGCTTCACAATATATATCTTCAAAAACTTGCCGTTTTCCAAACTCACTAGCATCCTCACTAATTTGCTCAATCTGAGTTTGAATTGCACACAGTTGAGAAAAACTTGACTCAATCAACCTTAACATAGCCTCTAATTCAGCTGCAGTCATAGAAGCATAATTCTTCAACACATAGGATTTGTTACGAGTCAATGAACTCAGTAACCCTTCACGAGAGGCGGCAAGCTCTTCTTCTTTATAAAGTTTTTCGGAGCCATCTTTTTTTTCTCTTTTTCTTTTTTTTATTATCTAATACACGGCCAATGTACAGAAATCAATACAAAATTGATCAACAATCATACAATTCTGCCTATATGCACTTCCACAATATACTACACTGCACAGAGATATCACACAATAGTACCACAAGACTACTCACAGTTTTTTCCAGAAGCTGCAGATCCAAATGCGGCGCTCAAGTTCGTCACCAAGTTGCCAAACTCCTGTTGTAGTTGTAGTGCTGTCACAATTGAACCTTCTCCAAGGTTCTTGCTTGGGCGCCAATGTTTGAACCTTATATTCAATGATAAATTTCCTTCAATTTTGCTACCTTGTCCTTTTTTTTTTAATAATTCATGCATTCCACATGCAAAAAGACAAGTGCAAAACTAAATTACAATACATATGCAAAGTCAATCAAAAACCAAAAGCAACGAATCAAGATCAAAAAGGTAATGCCAATTAGTGGTGTTACTTTTCTTATGTTTGCCGCTTCCAGTGTTCTTAAACTCTCACCGCCTCAAGTCCTTTTTCGTTGGCCTGTATGCCTTTTCCTGTAATTATATAACCCAAATACTTTATTGCAGAAATTCGCATTTGTCCAGCCGCAACTCTAAGTTATTTTGAACCAATCGTGTAAAAACTTCTTTTAAAACACTCAAATGGTCTTCTACATTTTCAGAGGCAATCATAATGTCATCCAGATAAATTATGACTTTACCTTCTCTCACCATGTCCGTATAGATTTATATATATAGATCTCTGAAACAGCGATGGTGCATTATTTAAGCCAAACGGCATTCTTAAAAAACTGCCCCAAAGGAGTTATAAAAGACGTATACTTTACTGATTCTTCGTGCATGAAGACATGGAAAAACCCATTTTTTAAATCCAACTTTTTTTTAATATCGCTTTCTTTGATAACCTGTCCAACAAATCATCTATCAACGGAATCGGGTAGTTGTTTTTGTTGTAACCTTGTTAAGTAACCTAAAATCAACGTCATTCGTAATTCTCTGGTTTTCTTCTTTAATAAAACTATTGGAGACACAAATTCTGATTCACTAACTCGTATGTATCCCTTTTCCAAATACTCATCTAACGTTTTTTGTAATTCATTTTTTTCAGCGTACGATAGATAGTCTAGGTTTTGCATTTTCTAATATCAACTTCATTTCACTCTTTAGCCTTGGTTCATCAGGTCGACAAGGTTTAACATAGAATTGTTGAAAAAATTCTTCAAAAATTTGTCGTTCGAAATACTTTATTTTGTCGCCTACTACCAATTGCATTTCATCTTCAAGTTCACAACTAATAGCAAATATTTGATTTTAAATTTTTTATTGTTAATTTTTACATAAACTAAACATTTTTCATACACTTTCAATTTGCTTTTATTAATTCAATAATAAACTTCATCTGAGATTTTTTTACAATACTTATTGGGCTTCCCGAGTCAATGAGGCATTCTGCAAACAAAGATACGTTAGAATTATTCACTACTTCTAAGTTAAACTAGTTTACATATTCATTACTGTTATTTGGCGCCATCTTCTTTTTATAGAGGCTGGAATCTACCGCGCGATGTCCGTAGCCTGTACAGGTGAAGCAGGCACCATTCTCTTTTCTCGGCTTTCTGCATTCAGTCGCAAAATGTCCAACGCTGTTACAGTTGTAACATTTCTGCTTTGACTTGTCCACCTTGCTATTATCAAAGGTTGTTGGCGGCATCACTTGGCTCACTGGTCCGGAACGCTTCGTTGATCAAGTCGATTCTTTTATGAACTGCGGACGCCTTACAAGGTCAACCTTTTTGAGAGGTTGTAGTAATTTGTCTTTCGAAGAATATCGTTGCATGTTTGCCTGCATTTTAATTTGATCATCTGGAATCCCTTCAATCATGAAGTCGACCAACTCTTCTTCACACATATTCATTTCGTTTGAAAGTATTATTTTGTCGTTGAAGTAATCGACAAATCTTTCTACAAATTTCCACAAGCGCTTTTCAAACTTTTTTCGTAGCACAACTTTGTTTTCCTGAGTGTGAAGCATCTTTTCTATTTCTCAAAGTATGAAGTCAATGTTGTCACTCATTAGGTTAGGTTTGGTATAAAGCCATAATTGTACTTTACCTTTAACTTTGGCAAACACTACTGCTCTTAGCTTAGTATCACACAAATTATACGCCTTACGAATTCCTCTAGCTTGTGTAAACCACACACCAAAATTGATTTCTCCATTATACTCTGGCACAAACTCTTTTAACGTTGCAAAAGGTACGTCTTCGTCTACTGTCTCTTTGTTACAATCATTTGACTGATCCAACTGCGCTTGGTTTTTTAGAAAACCGTTTTCTTTTAGTAACAAATCTCTTTTACGTTGCAAAAGCTCTGACTCTCTTTTTAAAAGTTATTTTTCTCTTTCCACCATATCATTAAAGTTGTTTTCGTTATTACTACATTCGTTACGTTGTTTTTGATATTTTTTTTCTTTCTTTGCCGTTGTCGATCACAGTCTTACTTTTTGCGCCATTGTTTGCTCTATCGTCATTCCCTTTGTCGTCGTCCCTACCGCTCTCAATAAAGTTTCTCCTCCACAGCACATTTTGTACGCTTTGGATTATACGCGTTTTATGGCTTTCTACGCGTTCTATGTTTCAAACTACATAGCTCGCTTTGCGCGCTTCGTAGGAAAACAAAAAACAGTTTTGCTTTGTTACTGCTAACCAATGAAAAAAGAACGAAATAAGAATAAAAAAATGAATAAAAACTGAAATTGTATAAAAAGTATTTGCAATTCCCAAAATTCAAATTGTGGAAATAAAGCGTGCTTACAATGAATACAAAAAGAAAAAAAACCGCTTTTGGGTACGGGAATTGTACATGGAAAGAGACGTGAGTGGATACTTCGCAACTACTTTTGGACTTCTTAGAGAGAAAGATTCACAACGATTCTGCGTAGCAACAAGGATGCGACCTGAGGTGTTCGATTGCTTGCTTAATTACTTACTTTGATGTTAGTATGAACATATTTACGCATTATATCTTTGTTTGGACTTATGTTACTTAATCTATTTCAAGAAGTATTTGTGTATGTTAAATTGTTCTTTGAAGTATAGTTCTGTTAAGTTATTGTTATGTAAAATGTTCTATGTTATGTTAAAGCTTTAGTTTAAGTAAGCATTAGTAATTATATGTTAGTTAAGTTATTCCTAGTCTGTAATAAAAGCCTAATTGAAATACACGCTTGTGGACTCAACATTTTGGCGACCGTGACAGTCCTCTGACCAGCAATCGGCTGTTCGTCTCATGGAATGTTGGTGGATTGGCTATCGGGTCAAGCTCTACACATGTATTAAGCATCTATCGGCGTAGATCAAAGTAGATCATTTGGGCATCTGGCATTGGAGTGATATCTACAAAAGATCATCACAACACTCATAGCTTTGAAGTCAACCTCGCAACTTAAAGCTGTCATCGGAACAATTGGCAACAGTGGAATATTATCGGCAACATACACACAAGTACATTGGATACAACAGAAGGAGTTCTGGTGTGTTATCGTGGAAGCGGATCAGCATCTCAAACTGTATGTATTAAATGAAATTTTGTGCTTTGAAAAACAACGGATCAAACTGTGCATTATAAAATAAAAACGGAAGCTTTCGGTACATTGTATAGCTAACATAACCGAAGTTATTATTGTTTTCCTTCATTCCACTATATTCGCTGCACTTTAGATTTGTGATCAAAAAAGCTTAAGCGCTCTCAGGTAATTTATTTATTATTTTGTAAGAATTATTGGATATCAATTTCCGTTACTCTTTGTACTCTTGTTCGCTATCGCTCTTTCGTTTAGTGTACTAGCTTGTGTTCGCTCTTACCTTCTTTGAATTATTTTGGTTCAATTGAATCTTGTGCTTGTTTGTTAACAACAGCTGTGAATAGTATTTGATTTTGAGTGATTTTCTATTAAGAGATAATTTGCTAAATTCTATTGTTTCAACATGGGGAATATATTTGCATTTAACTTTGAGAAAAAATTGATAACATTAAAGCAACAACGAATCACTAAGATTAAAAATATTTTGAAAATTACGGAACATGTGAAGATTAATGTTACGCAAATAAATATAAACGATTAGAAGGCTATGAAAGAATTATAGAAGTATATTTTAGAGATTTATGTGAAATGCAAACAACAAGCTTAGATCCTATTGAAGAGTAACGGACAGAAATTGAAATTAAGCATATGAGTACTATGTCTCTAATACGTCAACTTAGCCATCAACAAAAAAAAAGTGTTTTAGATGAGCTTACATTATTAAACCCAACAATTGCAAATTCACACCAGAATCGTTTGCCTTCATTTAAATTACCTAAATACGATGGAAAATACAGTGACTATAAAAGGTTCAAAGCAGCATTTACACACATGGTAGATGAAGATATATCAATTTCAACGATTGATACATTTAATTATTTAATTGGCCGCTTATCTGGAGATGCTTTAAGTGTTATATCTTCATTTCAAATAACAGAAGAAAATTATAACAAAACAGTATCAATGTTGATCGCTATGATAAAAAAGGGCTTATTTTTAACGAACATAGCTCGAATTTATTTGATGTCCCTGCAATGTCTAAATCTGATCCAGGATCTCTTCGTCACATTTCGAACACATTCGTTGGTTTGAAATCATCTCTTCTTTCATTAGGTTCAAAAGAAGATGTTATGAACGCAATGTTGATTCATCTTATTTTATTAAAGGTTGATGGAGAAACGAAGCAGACATATGACAAAACGCAGGACTTCGATAATTTATCGTCTAGGGACGAATGCTATAAAACTTTACATCGGCATTGTCAATATCTGGAAAGCAATGGGAAACATTTTGAAAAGACAAAATTGGAAAAGCAGAAGGATGGAAATAAACACGTTTACATGGCTTCACACTACAACAATAACTGTCCAAAATGTAATTCATCAAACCATTTACTAGGTGTATGTCCTATTTACATTAAGCTAAGCATTTACGATCGGTTCCAGTTTGTCAGAATTTCATTGCTATGTATCAATTGTTTACGTTTCGGTCATAAAGCAGCTCAATGCTCATTAAAATCTCGATGTCGTACATGTAATGGATTACATCATACCACTTTGCACAGATCGCCTATTTCAAATCAGGTGCAAACTTGAAATCGGAATAAAGGTTGTCAATTGGAGCACACAAATGAAGATCGGATTGTAACAAATTATGCAGTTTCAATGGTTTCGCGGCATTCTCGAAGTAAGCTCATTCCAACAGCAGTGGTCTTAATACAAGACAAATTTAGAGTGTATCAACCAGCACGGGCACTATTAGATTCTGGGTCTGAAGTAAATTTCATGACTGAGCAATTGGCAAAACGTTTACAACTGATGTTTATGCATCAACCGTGGGAAATTTCGGGCATAACAAATTTACGAACACAGATGAAATTTACTGTAAACACAAAGTTAAAATCAAAAATTTCGGCTAATGAGTGGAGTTTAAATTTCGCTATGACAAAATCTATTTCACTTAGTCAACCTGAACGTTGCATGGGTATTTCAAATTGGAACATACCAAATGATATCGACTTAGCTGACCCACACATATTTCTATAAACCGAATAAAATAGACTTATTGATTAGCACTCAAGAATTTTTTGACTTACTAACAGGTGGAAAAATCTCATTGGGCAATTGCCTACCTTGTTTACTCAATATATTATTTGTTTGGATTGTTGGAGCTAATGTTGAAGGTAAATTAGGATCAAATAGGTTCAAATGCAATGTGGCACAATCTCGAAGTTTGGATGATAGTTTGCGTCGTTTTTGGGATATTGAGGAGTTTAATATATCGAATGTTAAACATCTTACAGAGGACAGCAGTTCTGTGAAGAGCATTTCGTCAAAAATACTAAGTTTAATGATGCAGGGCGTGTACAAGTTCGCTGGCCATTTAAACGACCATTTGAAAAACTTGGAAATTCCTTTGAAATTGCAAAGAGACGGGTTTCGCAGTTAGAAAGACGGTTAGATCGAGATAAACAACTTAAAAATTTTGTACCAAATCGAATTTCGGAAATGCAGTCTAATTCAAGAGATGTTAGATGGCGGCATGTATCTGGAAAAGGCAATCCAGCTAACATCGTGTCTCGTGGTTGTCAGGCAAAAGGTCGTACAAATACAATATGGTAATGGACCAAAATAGTTGAAGTTGGATGAGTCGAATTGGCCAGAATCTATAGTAAGGGCGAAGATTGGCGAGGTAGAGTTAGAGAGACGTTAAGCGATAGTGGCATTGTTGGAACCATGATTGATCAGATAATCAATCGATTTTCATCATATCCTCATATTTTGCGTGTCATGTCCTATGTATTGAGAGCATGCAATAGAACTCCAGTTGATAAGAGATTAGTTGCTGCAGATGTGTTGCACTTTCCAGCCAGCGAATTGCAACAGGCATTTGTTTTTTTTATTGTATCGGATTCGAAGCAAGTTCCTTATAAAACATACTTAGCGGTTTGCATTTGTTTCTCGTCAAAAGCTGTTCATGTAGAGCTAATATCAGAATTATCAACTCACGTTTTTATTTTGTGTTTAAAGCGCTTTATTGTTCGCAGAGGAATTCCACAGCGGCTTTACTGTGACAACGCCACGAACTTTGTTGGTGCTCACTCACAGCTTGGTGAATTTAAACAACAGTTTTTTGATAACAAATCAATCAGCAGTTTACAAGAGTTCAGCCGAAAGATTGGTTTTACCTTTAAATTTATACTTCCACGGGCATCGCAATTTGGTGGCTTGTGGGAAGCAGCCGTAAAATTGATGAAAAGCCTACTATTCAAGAATATGGGCAATTCATTTTTTACGTTTGAAGATTCTATACTCATGACCACTGGTTCCATTATCAGAGCATCCCAATGATGGTGAAGCTTTGACACCGGCACATCTGATAATTGGTTCATCACTGATGGCAATTCCCGAGCCATTGGTGACAGATTTGAAGATATCGAAATTGACACGATGGCAGCACATCACTTACGTAAAACAACGGTTTTGGGAACTATGGAAAAGAGATTATATACACACGTTGCAAGGTCGTTCCAAGTGGCTTAATCCAGAAGCAAATATTGAGACTGGTCAAAGGGTTATCGTTCATGAAGACAACAACACACACTCAACAATATCAATACATTAATTATACTCTTCATGGGAGTGAATAATATTATAAGTTTGTCATGAAGTTTCTAACACACAGAAGGTGACATCGCAGACCATATAAAGTATTTATATTTGTGATCAGCTCGATGAGACGAGTTGATTAAGTCATGCCCGCCTGTCCGTCTGTACGCAAACTAGTCAGTTTTTGAGCTAGAGATCTGAAGTTTTGTACATAGGTTTCTTTTTACCATACGCTGCACAGTTGTCGGAATCAGCCGAATCGGACCACTACAACCCCCTTTTAAATTAATGTTCTTATTAGAAAAAGTTTTTTGTTTTTTGACTTATTGAACCGAAATTTGGACACTATATATAAGTTTCTGTTCCGTATCCATTAGACATATAAATTTCATGATCCTAAGGTTACCAGGAAGGGTACCTCCCATACAAACTCACATTTAAATGACAAATTTATAAAGAGTATAAGTACAATAAAAATACAATGCAACTCAAACTGTGTTCTTTGTTGATACTCAAAATGTGTTCTTTGTTGATACTCAAACTGTAACAAAGAAAATATGGTGATGCTAAGAAATGAAGGTTGGATGCAACCCGGAGGAGCGTGAAGAGTATTACATTTTTGGCACAGCCAATGATAGCCTCCTTTCTGGTTTTTTACTCACCTCTGTACAAAAAAAAAAAAATATAAAACTTAGAATACTCCCGCTTTTTTTTCCACTGATCACTGCACATAAATCAAACAAAAATGATAAAAGTACGACAGACGCGAAAGAAAACAATGAAAAACATCGGCAGAGCGCGATCCAAGAATTTTGTAAAAATTCTTCATCGTGCACAACGACTCACCGACCCGCGCACTTCACTTTACCACCAAACGAAAATTTCAGGAGAGAATTCTGTCTGTACGCACATACATAAGTGTAATATAGCTCTTTATTAGTGAACAACGATTAACTTTTAACTGATAGAATAGATCCGCTTAAGTAATTTCATTGTAAAACTTCATTCTAAACTTTCCACAATAGCACTTAACTTATCACAGGAATACTATCATGGTTATCAGCGAATAATAACTAACACTACGGTATTGGTTAAGAACATACAGGGTAAACAAATAGTTTGGCTACAAAATGCTCCAAGTTATGAAGCGTTAAAGCTGGTGAGTCATCTTCACCATTACCATCAACATCAGCATCAGTCGGTGGCGCCGGTGTCCGAAAAGTGAAATCCACCGATAACATGATCATAAATGTAATAGCTAGCTATCGAGCACAAAGAAGAACCGACGATCAGCTGCGTTGTTGTACACAAAGCAACACTTAGTATATATCATAAAAATGGTATTCAATTATATGGCGAAATGAAGCATTTCAAACTGACACCGAAATGTCCATGTAAATAATTGAAACATAAGATTTGGCAACCTTCTTCGATTCGGATGGCACCGAACGTGACTTGCTTATTTGCATCTGCGTATCGGGAAAACTTTTTACGCGTATCGCTTATACACTCAGGTTTAACAATTAGTAGGGCTATACTTAGCGCAAGTTTTCATAAATTAGGGGTTGTCATTAACTTTAGTTGCTTACCAACAAAAGAAAATAAAATATATTTTTTTTTATCAAAAAAAAAAATTAAATATGCTTACTTTTGTTAGTATGTGAGTTTTTTATTTGATTTTGAATTTTGTAGCGTACAAAATGCAAATCACGACCAACAGTAAGCGACAGCACAGCGACTGTAATAAAAAGAAAACCGATGCTAATATCTTATAATTATGTTAAGCACCTTATGTTACCACTGTGGCTGTTCTAATGCGCAGCCAAAAGAACAGCACAACAAATCCAAAATAAAAATTCAGCTTTTTTTTTGTTTTATTCACAGTAAAGCAAAATTAAAAATTACTTAAAAAAAAAACTTTCGCAGCACAGCAGCAGCACATTTTTCGGTGCTGTTGCTAATATGCTGCCAGTTTTTCAAACTCTGGTTTTGATTAGTTAATGGGTAAAGTATTTTTTTGGAACAAAACAGTAGGTCGAGTAGACTAGAGTATCGAAAACCCATATACTCCGGCTCTTTTAATGTACGCTAGATAGATAGATAGTTAATGTATTGATAGAAACTTTATGGAATTTACGCTGCACTCCTTAGTTACTATCACACCCCATTATAATGAATATACTTGAACTTAAAATTGCAATAGTCATTAGAGCACGTTAAATTATCTATACTATATATTAATACGGATACAAGATTCTTTTCATTCCGTTTCACCTTACTTAACGTCAACGTGTTTTCATGAAAATTATATGGTTAGAAAGGTATTCAACTCTAGATTGGTAAGGTGTTTTATGCCAATATATTAATCCTACTTCACAAATCAAATAAATCACAACCTTTTCAATATGTCCGCACGCTTAACTCTCATAAGTAATAGCATTGACGGATGTTTTGGTCAACTGGAATGCGTTGCGTTAGTCGAATGGTTTTTCGTGTGTATGTATGCATTTTTTACAAATGTGTGTCTGCTTGTGCGTTTCAGTCGACTATCACTCTTTCTCTCTCTCTCTCTCTCTCTCTTTCCTATACTCGCGTCATACAAGATCAAAAGAAGACCTTTTTTTTGCTACCTGCATTGCATTGCTTCGCTTACAATTCGCGAGGTCATTTGTGTGCTGTATTGGGGGTTTGTATGGGAGGTATCCCTCCTGGTAACCGTAGGATCATGAAATTGACATGGTTAATGGATATGTACCACAAACTCACAGTTTACAAATTTCAGTTTGATAAGTCAAAAACCAAATAACTTTTTCTAAGAAGAATTTTAATTTAAATGGTGTTTTGTATGGGTCCGATTCGGCTGATTCCGACAAATGTACAGCGTATGGTAAAGAGAAACCTATGTGCCTAATTTCAGCTTTCTAGCACAAAAGCAGCGCGCGGACCTTTTCACCCGGACCTTTTTTTTCGGGACAACATTGCCAATTATTTTTAGTGAGATTGATCAAAAGGTCCCAAATAACTGTTATTTTGGGATCTTTACTTTTTTATTACAATGGAAATGGTCGGAGAGAAACCGAAAAAAATGGAAAACAACTATAACGATCTAAGAGAACCCGAAAAAATTGTGAAATAAATGGACTGGTCGGAGAGATCCCGAAAAAATTTAAAAATAAGTGAACCGGTCTATGATATATGATATTAATGTTAATGTTGCAAAAAACAGGTGAGAAAACTAAGCGTTTATAACAACAACAATAAACATAGAAAACACCATTCGCCGCACTGCTTACACAGCGAAGCTGTGGAATGAGAGAACGAAAATATTTTTCAAGCGAATATGTACATGCCTACGAACGATTAATTGTATACATACAAACGAAAACATATGAAAACAACAACAATCAAGATCGAGAAAACAAAATCGCACTCTCTGTCTGATAGCCTTCGTACGCCGCTTCTTATCGCTTCGCTGCGAGCAAGGATTCAACCAGTTGTGTTTTACAATTAAATACTTTCTTTCTTCTGGCGGGGTGATTGAATTTCAACCAATGGGCGATCATAGTTTATTATTGTTCAAAGATAAACGAAGAGCCCCTCAAAGAAATTAAGCAATACTAATAAAGGGTGGGCTATTTAAAAGTTTTGATTTAAAAATGCTATAAAACAAAAACGGTTTGAGATTTTGCCAAATTTATTTTTTTGTTTTGAAGTACAATTGTTCCGCTTAGAAATGGAATATTTCATTCAAATAGCTGCCGTGGCTGGCCTCACAGTAGCCTATTCGGTCGGACCAATTTTCGAGCACTTTTTCGAGTGTTTGGGGCCGTATCTCGTCAATGACATCACGAATGTTGGCCTTCAACTGGTCAATTGTCTCTGGATGGTGGACATAACACTTGTCTTTAACGGCGCCCCACAGGAAATAGTCCAACGGTGTCAAATCGCAGCTTCTTGGCGGCCAATTGACATCACCATTTTGGCTGATTAAACGGCCATCGAACGTTTCGCGCAATAAGTCGATTGTGGCATGAGATGTGTAACAAGTTGCACCATCCTGCTGAAACCAAACATTGTCCACATCAATACCATCAAGAGCGGGCACAAAAAAATCGGTTATCATGGTGCGATAGGTGTCTCCATTGACCGTGAAGAAATATGGGCCAATGATGCCTCCGCTCCACAATCCGCACCAAACAGTCACTCGCCATGGATGCATTGGCTTCTCTAAGACCTCGTGTGGGGATTTTCCGAGCCCCAAATACGGCAGTTTTGCTTATTGACGTAGCCACCAATATGAAAATGAGCTTCGTCCAAAAAATATTTTTTTTTTTTTTTTTTGCCTTTGTTTTGGAAATAAATTTCCAATATATTCCAACGTTGCTCAAGCGTAAACCGATTCATTTCGTTCAGCGGAGATAATATACTGAATTCTATGACAGAGCAGAATGACATAAGTATTGCCAGAGTCTAATTAACCCATGGTTCAATATGAAATCGATAGATGGCCCACCCTTTATAATAAAGAGGTAATGTTTGTTGTGATGAAACGGATAATCTTCGAAACGACTTATCCAATTTTAAAAATTCTTTCACCAGTAGAATCCTACGGTCTCACTGAATGTCATAGGATTTTTTGATTTATGGAACGTTTTAATATAGTTTTTTTATGTTAAGTTTTTTAAATTTTTTCCACAGCCAAGCACAGAAACGTGTGTACGTTTTTATGCTGTGCTTCTTCTTGAATTTTGTGTTGTTTTTGTTGTATTTTTTTTCTCTGAGTACGCACACGAATATTACGCTCTTCGTTATCTTCTTTTTGTATATATTGGTCACTGAGATCAACACAAGAGAGATTTTTTTTTTTTTTTTTTTGTAATCGGAAGAAAAGCATCGAAAACCTGACCGGTCTACAACCAAAGTGTGGGGCTTTAACCGCGCTAAAAACTTCCGCCCCATGTCCTATTCTCCCCCCGGAACTGTCGCTAGATAATCCGTCGGGAGGAGAGGAGGAGCATAATTGCTCAATCGTCAGTCTGTCCCAAGTAAGTGGGTCACCTAATGCGTCTGTACTGTATGTGTTCGTAGGTCGCAACTACACGTCAACAATCTACATTCACCTGTTCTTTTGTGCAGCTAGATCGGCCTGCGTTCGCGATCGTTCAGCTGCTTTGCTGCGCTCTGTTGTACGGAGAGTCCGCATAATCATTGCAATAGCGGTTTTTACCAATTGTCACTTCTCTTGTGATTGGCACATGTGTGGCACCAGGTTATCCACAGTAGGCGGTTCACCAAAACACTTCTGTATCTGTGTCCTCTCATCACTGAATCGAGGACAACAGAAAAGTAAGTGTTGGGCATCTTTGGCGATACCGACGCAGACTGGACAGAAGGGGTCCACATCGTGTTTGAACCGGTGCAGGTAGAACTTAAAGCAGCCGTGTCCACTAAGTATCTGCGACATATAGAAATCCACTTATACATGTTTTCGCGTTATCCATACATGCAGGCCTGGGATTAGAGAGTACGTCCATCGCCCTTTCCTAGACGCTCCCCATTTTATCTGCCATTCTTGGATGCCGTAACGCCGCACGTCTTCCGTAGATGACCCCGTGGTGAACCTATGTTCCAGTTCACGCGCCATTGTATCAATTGGTGGCATAGAGGCGATTACCTCAATCGCAACATCCGATATAGTGCGAAAACCGCTTGCTACCCGTAGCGCACTTAAGCGGTACATCGAGCGAATACCCGCCATGTATGAGCTCTTCCGTGTTGCATCCGCCCATACTGGCGCCGCGTATAAGATAATGGAGGCAACAACTCTAGCCAGCAGCTTCCGCGTGCTTGCTCGTGGTCCACCTATGTTTGTCATTATACGGGATAGGGCTCCATTAACTTCCACCGCTTTATCGTTAATGGCTACTAGATGCTCCTTGAAGGACAGCCGAGTGTCAATAAGCACTCCCAGGTACTTGAGGGATCACTGGGAGGTTATGAGGCAGTCACCTATCCGAAACGAGAATGTTTCCCTCACTTTCCGGGTAGACAGGAGAACAGCTTCTGTTTTTCAACTGCTAATTCCAAGTGGGCTTCTCTGAGCCAGCTCATGACACTGGCCGTGGCTTCACAGCAACTAGTTTGTATTCGCTCGATCGTTTTACCCACGACTACCAGGGCAATGTCGTCAGTATATCCAATCAGCGTTGCGCCTGTGGGGAGGTTCATCTTGAGAACGCCGTCATACATTACGTTCCACAAGGTGGGACCTAGGCTCGAACCTTGTGACACGCCCCTTGTGACCCTGTACTCCTTCCGGCCATCATCGGTGTCATACAGCAGTACTTTATCTGCGAAGTAATTTTGGATAATCCGCATTAGGTACCTTGGCATGCCAAGCGCCCTAAGTGCTTGCATGATCCGCGGCCAGCTCGCCATGTTGAAGGCATTTTTGACGTCCAGGGTCACTACCGCGCAGTTTTCCTTGTCGCCTCCTCTCCATCTGGTTCCACTTGTTGCTCTGCGTGCGATATCCATCACTGCTTGGATTGCATCAACCGTGGATTTTCCACGGCGGAATCCAAACTGGAAGTCGGATAAGGCGTTCGGCCTATCTAGCGTGTCCTGAAGCCGTCCTACGATGATGCTTTCCAGTATCTTGCCCTGCGAGTCAAGCATGCAGAGCGGGCGGTATGCAGATGGACGGTCCGGTTGCTTTTTTGGCTTTGGCAACAAGACTAGCCTCTGTCTTTTCCAGATGGTCGGAAAGATACCTTCCGCAAAACATGCGGAGTACATTTTTGCGAAAGTCGTAACATCTGCTCTCACTGCAACCTTTAGCGCTACGTTTGGGATACCATCAGGTCCTGGGGCTTTCCTGTCCCCCAACTTACTTAGCGCTTGCAGCACTTCCTCTGTAGTTACCACGGGGAATTCAACGGCACCTGTAGACGAACAACAAGTCACCCACTGGAATAAGTGCTGCAACCACCTCGCCGATCTGTGCTGGGTCTGATGGCTGCAGGGGCTGTGGACCCTTTACCGAGCTCATCACGATTTTGTAGGCCCCACGGGTCAGTATCGGAGCTGTCTCGCAGTGCTTTGAAGCAGGAATCTTTGCTGGTCCGTATGGCCTTCTTCAGGAGATGCCTTAGCCTTTTAAATTTCCCTTGCAGTTCTTCCCGAGCTTTCCTAGGGATCGAGGCATCACAAGCTATGGAAATCCGCTTAGTGATGCTTTCTACCATACCGTTCGCGTCATCAGTCACAGTTGAGGTGCTTTCCCAGATTTGTAGAAAGATGTCCTCATCGAAAAGTCGATCTCTCCATCCTCTAGCAGAGCGAAACTGACATCTGGTCGCGGGATGCAGCGCAATCTGAATCTCTCAGGGAAAAGTGCTGCGACCACGTTGTCCATCAGTGCTGGCTCTGATGTCTGTGGGGGCTGTGGTCCCTTTAGCGAGCTCATCACGATTTTGTAGGCCTTGCCCCACGGGTCAGTATCGGAGCTGTCTCGCAGTGCTTTGAAGTAGGAATCTTTGCTGGTCCGTATGGCCTTCTTCAGGAGATGCCTTAGCCTTTTAAATTTCCCTTGCAGTTCCTCCCGAGCTTTCCTAGGGATCGAGGCATCACAAGCTATGGAAATCCGCTTAGTGATGCTTTCTACCATACCGTTCGCGTCATCAGTCACAGTTGAGATGCTTTCCCAGATTTGTAGAAAGATGTCCTCATCGAAAAGTCGATCTCTCCATCCTCTAGCAGAGCGAAACTGACATCTGGTCGCGGGATGCAGCGCAATCTTAATCACGATGGCTCGGTGATCACTTTTTGTATAAAAATCACCGATGCTCCATGTGGTGTGGCGCGCAATGGAACAATGCGCAAACGTAAGGTCTATGGCTGAACGTCTATCACCTGCCTCGAAAGTGAACTGCCCATCGTTCAAAAGTTCGACGTTGAGTGTGGCTAGGCACTTCATCAAGACTCTGCCACGCTGATTCGTGAACCTGCTACCCCACATTGTAGACGACGCAGTGAAGTCTCCTGCGATGATGAACGGCGTCCTCGTTCTTGCTTCCGTCACCAGTTCCGCGATTAGCCATTCAAACTGAATATGCTCCAGGCTTGGCGGCGCGTAACATGAGAAGAAGTAAATACTATTTACTTTAGCCCATGTGAAACCGGCATGAGGAGTAAGTGGCCTACTTTGATGCAGGATGCATCCGAAATCCATTTGTGTCCCTCCACGTTTCGGAACTGTTCACTTAGAAGGACCAGGTGGAGCTGCGGCACAGTGGTTAAGGTTTAATTGGGCGCATTTCATCGCCCTCTTACTTCCTTAACCTTAACTGCCCTTTGAAGAACCGGCATGGCATTTTGGATCATTTTTGCATTGTGCTGCTTGATGACCCACTTGCCCACACCTCCTACAGAGACTACTGCGGTCTGCTTCCTCTTTGCAGTCCTGCGCTCTGTGGTTGTAGCTCCAGCACTTGAAGCATCTTGTTGGAGATGCACAATCCCCATGTTCCGAACCAGCGACTCATCCGGAAGGTGTATTTTGCACTGCTCATGCAAGGTGTCGCACACTTCGCCGGGAGATGTAATCTCATCCAGATCCCTGAGCTGGATTGTGACCACGTTCGTTTTCGCCAAAACTTTTACAGCATCGCTTAGCGTTTGTTCCACTACTGTCTGATATTCCGCCGTACTCTGCTCTGTGCCCCGTTTGAGTTTAAGTACAAGCTCATTTTTGGTGGTGCGTCGGACTGTCTTCACATTTTCGCCTAGTTTCTGCAAGACCGGGTCGCTGCGTATCATCCGCAGAATATCTGCATATGTGGAGCTCTCGGTAGCCAAGATAATGAGAGCGTCCGGCTTGGACCTAAGGCCATTTGCCCTTTTGCTCTTTCCCGACACCTTAGTCCACTTCTATTTTGTTGACTTGGGAGAGTCAACACTCGCTTTGCCAACTGTAGCCACGGGTTTGCTCTCCTTAGAGCCGATTGGTGGTTTCTTGGCTGCAACATATCGCTTCGCTGGGGGTTTGCGGAAGGTTTCAACCAGGGCGACGTTTGCGATGAGCTATTTGTCCTTATGACCCTCTTCGCCTGGTTTTCCTTCTGATCGATAGCTGAAAGCTCATAGAGTGCTTTGATACTATGGATCGTATCACGCATGCTTTGGTTTATGGAGCGTCTTGGCTTTCCATCCGACCCCTTCTCCTCCAACATGTCCATTAAGTTCCTTATTTTCACGCCGAGCTTTGTGGAAAGAGTTATGCTCAACTCCTGGTTTTTTCGAGCACGAGGGGCTCGTCGCATCCTTGCTGGTAGTAGCCAGGATGGCTTTCGGCGATCGATGAGTCTTACTGCTTGGCTGTGGGGGAGAGCGGGCCACCTTACCGCTTCTCCTGAACGCCATATCGCCTGTTGGTTCCGAACTTGCAGCATCGTTCACCACAGCGACCAAGTTGGCCGTCGCCGTGGTATAAGAATTTCCTTTATTTGCCATTCTGTTGTTTGTTTGCCAGCGCATCGTGTGCAGGGGGGCGGGCCGTACTAGTCAGGAACGGGTATACCCTTGGGACATGGTCCCTACCTCAGTTCCCTGGGGCCTGACCTACGCTTTACCAGTCCCGGAATACACGGACGGACTCGTGCTCGCCCGGGGCAACGCAGTCTACTAAACTGCGTCCAATGCACACTCCCTGACCAGGGTCCGAAGTGGCTGGTCACTGATCCACGCCACGCCTGCCGCCTCGGCAGAGCAGGCTCACATCACCCCTTCACCATCGTTAGCGGAATAACTAACAGTGGTTCCAGGGACTCCCAGCGCGACGTGACGGGGAACGGTCATCTCCGCGTTTTAGGCCTACCGCCAGGCATATACTACTGCCGACCTATTAGGTGCAGACGCAGACCAAGAAGCCGCCCAATGTGGGAACAGACGCTCTTGGATTTAGAACTACCATCAGGCATTTACTGCTGCCGACCTATCAGGTACAGCTGCAGACCAGAAATCCGCCCAATCTGAGACCGGGCGCCTTTTTGGGTTTTGGAGAACTTATTATGTGGGCGGCTCACACTCGCCCCGTCACGAGAAGTTCACAAGAGTGTGTAGGCTTTTAAACTACCTCTTCCATTCTCGCCGCTCATTGGTCGGGGACTGCTTATTGAATATTCGCAGCTAACCTACATATCTGTAGGTCGTCCACTATCCGCCACCTGTGACCCCCACTGTAGCTTGAGCAACGCCTAGTGAAGAGAGAGACTGTGTGTTTCGTTGTTCGTGCTTTGATTGCTTTTGCAAAGCAGATATAAGTTAAGGTATATGTGTGTGTACGGCAGAGGTGTGCACAAACACGAACAAGTAGCCTTCGTGAACATTTTGAAAATAATGAGCAAAGAATGCGAATCTTTCTTTACCAAATTTTTAGGTTGTCTTAATCTGTTTTTGTTTTGCGCATCATTAATCAGCTGATGATTTGGTAAAGCAGAAGTAAGCAAGGTTACTATTGCAAATCTTTTATTAAAACTTTTGTAATTTAATAATAATTTTCAGTTTGCAGGGCCAGACGCTGAGTGTTGCGGTGTGCTGTTAAAGTTTTTTTGCGTATGGTGCTGAATGTGGCTCTATCGCGTGTTAGCAACTCCAGCAAACTCTATGCTTTAATCCTTTATGGCTCTATATGTAATATAGAGAAGCATCACTGTAACTTCCTAACTGTTAGCTAATAAAATGACATATTTCGAATATCACGCGTAAGGCTGCGACTTCGTACAGCTAGTAGTTTAAGAATAAATGAACTGTTATACACAAAACACAAGGCAGCTTAGTTTAACTAAGCGTAAGTACACACTAAGCGCACAAACGCAAATGAAGGAGAGTGAACGCATACGTCCAATCAATGTATACGTCAAAGCGAAGGCGAACGAACGTGGTATGTCGCATTCGTTAGCATGCGCACCGTTTCGCTCGGCTGGCGGTATATCAAAGAGAAATGCGGCCGCGCGCAGTTATTCATACAAATGATGCGCAATGCGCTCGTAATGTGGACAGCAAGCAAAATTAAAAACAAAAACGAACACACGCAGCATAGATTCGGCAGCATCACTTTGGATGCTTACGTTCGCCTAGTGAGTACTTACCCTTAGGCGTCACGTTATACCTTCATGTGTGATAAGCTGAAAGGGCGCTGGATACGTCAATATTTTTGACCAGTATAGTTTGATTTGTTGATCGGTAAACATTGTGAAAATGAGCAGAAACGAAGATGCAATGGCAAAAAATATTCATAAGTGTCCTCGATTCGAAGCAGCGCCAAGTAGAATGTATGCACGTCTTGGATTTCCTCCCTACGAAGGAATGTGGCTTCGTAAAGAATCAACGCGATTTGAGGCGGTAGGAAGGTTTTAATCGGTAGGTGAACTATTGTTTAGGTCAAATCGATTCCATCATAGCTTGTAATTATCTTTTAAAGGTTTCCTGAATGAACTACGTAGTTTACCATAGCAATCGAAGGTTCAGATATACAGGTCTAAAAACTGAGCAACTGTTTTTAAAATGGTACAGATTTAACAGTTTATCGCCCCGATATAATGTCGTACATAATCAACATCAGCTAAACTGAGAATATATCATATTTGTTTTAGAGAACAATATTACTGCGATTAGAGAATAGTATAAAACTCAGGAAATCTATACCTATCTAATACACAAAAACCTCGTGTCACGGGTGTTAGTGTACAAACTCCTCCAAAACGGCTCGACTGATTTTTATCACATTTTTCTTTTATATTGTATTTGGAAGGTATGAGAATAAGGCGATTTTTGTATTTTCGTATGACCAATTCCAAATAATTAGAGACAAATTTTAAATCAAATAAGTATATCAGAAATCATTACGCCAATATTAATACTTAATTGATTCCTCCGATTTTTCAAATTATTTCATATTAATTTTAACCGTCGTGTCACTTTGACATTTCATTTTGCATTTGTTATGTATCACAACGAAGTGCGTGTGATTATATTAATTTACATGAAATTATACGTGTTTTGTGTCTGTGACATGTTGGTAATAAAATATTAAAACACCAAATACATTATCGGCATACCGATTTTCATCAGCAAGTACAGCAATTTGGTCTATTTGTGTGTGTGTTAAAGTGAACAACAGTCTAACAAGATGACGAAAATGAGCGTGTCAGTATTGTAATCTCACTCTCTCAGCATAAAGTTCCGTTACTAATGGCAACGCAGAAACATACCGCAAAGAAAGACAATAGAAGCATTCATACAAAAAAGAGGGCTGCCAACTTTGTGAATTTATTTTGAGTTAACATGTCTGCTCAAAAGTAAAATGATTTACCAATTTAATTTCAATAACAATTACAACAAATAGACGCACGTATAATTCAACATTTATTTACTTATTTCAACAAATTTCCTTTTGCCACTTTTTTCGGCATTTTCAATTGCTAGTTTCAGTTCACCCGAACCTTTTTTCGGCAATAACTAATTTGGCAAGTACAAACACAAGTGGTTGTTCACGCAATTCGAATCAGCAAATTTGCCAATTTAACGTTAGCAAAGCTACATGAACGCTGCTCATTATTTCGCGATACAGGACATATCCGTTTGATCTGCAGTAAAGAGAAAATTTCGGCATACGTATACCCTATTTTTTGAGACAGGACATAGCAACGCGCGCCGGGAAATCTAGAAATAGATAAACGGTCCATTGTATGTGTGTTTACAATGCCAGCAAGACGGGGCCTATTTGAGCCGTCGAACAAAAAATGAAACAAATATGCAAGATAGTAGAGCAGAAAGAACGGACGAACAAATACAACAAGATAACGAAAATGTGCGTGTGAGCATGTCGCAATTGCGTGCATCTCGATCACATGAGGCACGAGCTGAACGAAAGCAACAACGACAATTGGAACAGAGATAAGTACATCGAGCATTTACATCCACTTCGTTCCTTAGTCTCGCATTCGAGTTAGAGCTAGATATTGAATATTCCGCTCATCCAAAAGTGCTGACTGGTCAAAGAATGTCCCCATTATCATGCTCTCAAATTTAAACATAAGCCAGCTACACTACCAGAAATTGAGACGTCAACAGAACCATTGAACGGCTTGCTCAACCGCACGGATCCAGATTCAAACGTCTTCCTGAAGTCCATTCGCACATGCAATTCATGCTTCCCAATGACATCATTCGGAGCAACAGAAATAGTTCATAATACTGCGACAAATGGTCAACAATTCAATTCAACGTTCTAAATCAGAGGCCAAGTGTACCAATGCAAAACGAAACACATAAGTTTATTCGAATAAACTTCTTGGGAGGTGAGGACGCCAATTGCGTGGATGCACGTTGTGGCTACACTAACCTCATTTCGCCTAACGCCAGGCGTATCGTCGGCGTCCTTTTGAATCGGCACCATGAATTATTAAAATTCTGCAAATCACACATGTACGAATTGCAAAATGACAATCACGCTATTGTCATCAATCCTAATAAAACACCAGCTGGAGATGCACCTGTTGTGGACGACGTTGCTGGAATCATGGTAGGCGACCGCACAGAGACTCAAGAAATTGTGATTCGAAAAAGAAACAATAATCTGGAGTTCATTGCTGACACACACCGTTCATACGACGCTCTCCAATATCCGCTAATTTTCTGGAAGGAACAATACGGTTATTGCATAAACATTAAACAACGAGATCCCGCCACAGGTACTTCATTCATTATAAACATCATTACGCATTTTGAGATCATTTTCAATTAATACTTAAGAATATTTCTGAATATGTTGTGCAGGAGTCGAAACAAACAAGAAAGTTAGCTCGATGGATTTTTATGCGTATCATATGATGATTCGACGTGGTCAGGACAACGTCATACTGCGATGTCGTGAGCTGTGCCAACAATTCATGGTCAACATGTACGTGAAGGTAGAGAGCGAACGATTGCGATTCATACGACACAATTAAAATAAACTACGTGGGGAAGAATACATTCACTTGCAAGACGCTATCAGTAATGGCGAAATTGGTAACTCCATCATTTTACCATCATCATACGTAGGCAGTCCACGTCATATACAAGAATACACACAGGATGCTATGACTTTCATGCGCGAGAGCGGACGACCGTGTTTATTTATAACGTTTACATTTAATCCTAAATGGCAGGAGATTACATCTTTGTTATTTCCAGACCAAAACGCAATGCATCGTCATGATATAACAGTACGTGTGCTCAACCAAAAATTGAAGTCTTTAATGAGCTTCATTACAAAATTACACGTATTTGGTCCCACACGTTGCTGGATGTATTAGGTTGAATGGCTGAAGCGGGGATTGCACACATTTTGATTTAGTTTGTTGACAAAATACGCCCTAAAGAAATCGAAAGTGTAATTTGCGCGGAGATTCCAGATCTGTCTACTGACCAACTACTGTTCAAGATTGTTACCACAAACATGATTCATGGAACATGCGGTAATTTGTAACGTTTATTACCTTGCATGGCAGATGGAAAATGTACAAAACGTTTTCCTAAAGATTTCACCAACGACTCGATCACAAACTTCGACGGAAATCCAATGTATCGTCGAAGAAATATTGATAATGGTGGACAATCATTCACGAAAAATGTCAATAACGTAGACATTGACATTGACAATCGTTGGGTGGTACCATATTCGCCTCTGCTGAGCAGCGTTGGGCTGTACAGTAACACAAATTCATCTACTATTTGCTATAGTGTTGTCTACATGTTTCTCGGGACGAGCAGACACATTGTGGGATAAACACAAAGATTCAATGACTGAAGATATATTGCATCGAATTCGTACACGGTGCAACGATCTAACGATTACATTCAGCGACGCAATGTACAATGAAGCATTGATTACTATCGAGGATCTTTGCGTAGTCATTGCCAGTTTACCACTCAGTCATTTCGGTATGCGTTTGCCAAATCGGAGTGCATCTAATTATATGAACACCGAAATGAATCGTGAACTGCAGTATAATACTGCAAAAATGGCAGCGATGTTACTCGCAATGTCCCACTACTGACTGATGAACAAAAAATCATTTACGACCACATTATGCATGCAGGACAAGGTGGATCATTTTTTTTTGGATGCACCAGGTGGAACTGGCAAAACATTTCTCATTTCGCTAATTCTCGCCGAAATACGATCAAGTAATGGCATCGCATTGGCCGTTGCATCATCTGGCATTGCAGCAACTTTATTGGATTGAGGAAGAACAGCTCATTCAGCATTTAAACAGCCTCTGAATTATCAAAATAACGCAGACGCAGAGTGCAATATTAAAACAATCGTACATGGCCACAGTGCTGAAACAGTGGAAAATTATCTTATGGGATGAATGCACTATGGCCCACAAACATTCTCGTGAGACGTTGAACAGAACACTCAAAGAGAGTCCAGCTAAAAAGAAACATGCGCGTACAAATGCAACAAGATCTACCCACTGAAACATTCTCAAAACAATTGTTACATATTGGCTATGGAGAAGTTGCTGTCCATGAAAATACTGGCTGCATAAAATTGCCCACCGATTTCTGCACAATCGTTGATTCGCAAAATGCTCTCATTGACCGTATATTCCCCGATGTATGCACACAATACATAAATCATGCGTGGCTGGCAGAAAGAGCCATTTTGGACCAAAAAATGTGCACGTAGACGATTTAAACTTTAAGATACTACAGTTGTTGCCAGGCAACTTGGTATCATACTAATCGATCGATACAGTTTGCGATGCCAACGAATCTGTAAATTATCCAACAGAGTTTTTGAACTCACTGAATTTGCCACATTCTACGACTGAATGTTGGATCTCCGGCTATTTTACTTCGGAATTTGAATGGCAAATTCCGAGTCGAAAATGTTTTGCTGCCACGCATTTCAATAATCCCAACAGACGTCCCAATTGAATGCAAACGCGTTCAATATCCCATTAGATTGGCATTCGCAACGACAATCAATAAGTCAAGGCCAAACGTTATCCGTTTGCGGCTTAGATTTGGGCACACCATGTTTTTCACATGGACAATTATACGTGGCATATTCTCGCGTGGGAAAACTATTTTACTAATTCATATTGGCTGAAGACGGATTAACAAAAAATATTGTTCATTCAATTGCACTACGAAATTAATACTGATTTTCTTTGTTTTATTTTACTATTTTTCAATAATTTACGATTAAAAATGTTTTATTTTTTTCACGCTACTCATTTGAAAAAGTTTTGGCATACGTATACTCCGTTTTTTGAGACAGGGCGTAGCAACGCGCCCCGGGAAATCTAGTAAGTATATAAAATCGAAGCCTTTTTCTGTCTCTGCACGCTAATCTCAGAAACGGCTTAACCTATTTGAATGCGGTTTTGACTGGTGTATTGTAGCAAGCTTCGTGTAACACTTAGCGTTTATTTTATCGAAATCGACATGCTATTCTTTAATATTCTTATTTTTTCTTTAGGTTCTTTTAATATCAAAACGGTAGTTTACAAGTGTTAAGTCATAAAGCGTTTAGGAAAATATCAATATTACGTTAAATATGTCTTATTTTTTATTATATAAACATTATTTTGATAAGTACGATAATTTTGGTCCATTTATGATAATTTTACGCCGTTGGTACGATAATTGCCTTACTTTAGGTTGGGACCCCTGGTGGGGGACGTGAGCGACGTGATCACATTCAATATACAGTTGAAAAATGTACAAAAAATTCGTGTTCCAAATTCACTCGTACCAACATTCAGTTTCATTCATAATCTGTGGAGATAAGAATATATGACATTCATATTTCAGAAATAAAACACATCACACATTCACATTTAGCATTTATTTAATCGAAATCGACCTACTAAATCATAGGATATTCATATCTGAAATTCTGTTGCCTACTTTTTGGCTGATTTTTGATTGTTTTCCTCTTTAGCTGCGGGGCAACATTAAAGATCTGATAATTAGTGAAAAAGATAACAAAATACACGCTATTACAAACACATTTAGAATACCACTCGTACGAAATCGGGGGCACAGTTAGTAATTAATATAATTAGTATGAAGAAATCAAGAATATTATACTCGTAACAATCATTGTGGCGTTTAAACCCTTCGTATACAAAATTGAAAACAATCAAATCAGTTGAAATGAATTAAGTGGTTGTGAGTATTGAGATATGAGCCAAGTGGGGTCTTATCAAAATAAAAAATACTACTTATATATTGTACTTATGGAATAAGAGAGTAAAGGGATTTTCTATTGTAAGAGTATATTTATTCGGTACAACAGATTGGTGTTTATCTACAAAAGTTTTGATGTTCAATAATTTTGCTGTTATTTATTCTAAAAGAAGGCTTATCACAATAGGTTTAAGTATGTACAACAACACTTATTATGCACAATGAGTCACTTAATTAATACTAAGTCTAGATAAAAATGATTTACAAAATAAAAAAAAAATTTATATATATACAAGTATATCGCTCTAATCACAATTTATAAACTTAATTAATCAAAAACAGTTGCTTACTTATGTTATCGTGTCGGTGTTGGGGTCAACACCAATAGATTCCGTCGATGTTGTTAAAGTGTCGATTTTGGGTTCAACACCACTACCATCTTTGGATTCCATCGTTGTTGTTAAAGTGTCGATTTTGGGTTCAACACAACTACCATAGTTAGATTTCATCAATGTTGTTGGCTGTTCGTCTTTACTTTTTGTAGTCGCAAAGGAAGGATTAAGTTCTTTGCATTCTAAACTACTCGTCTCCTTTGGAGTGGGTCGACGATTAGGCAGCAATAACATTTCTACACCAGCAATTGGGGCTTCAATAGCCAAATACATAAGTACAGAAAGAATGCATGTCATACCAAAAGTTGGCCAGAAATTTATCATCTATCGGATAAAACGTAAGTTGAGTAAAGAATGACAAAGGCTTTTATCAAAACTGGGTCCTTACCACTTCATAATCCGAAAAGTAGGTATTTGAACGAACACGTCCAGCATTTGTATTTGCAATGAGTAAATGCCAAATATATACACAATAGGACAGTCTAGATAGTGGCTGCCAAAGTGGAGATGACAAAATGCTGTTGGCCAAGCCCCCGTAGCCCTTGACACAAGCAAAAACAACCCATGCAAGACCCAAGGGCCAAGCAATACGTGATAGCGTTGTATAGAGAGCATCCTCGACCTGTGTTAATTTATGGGCATCCCATTTTGATTTAGGATAAAGTGCATAAATACATGTAAAGAGCAGTCCTAGGGAACAAATCCAACCCAACCATACAAAAATCTACAATAGATTAAAATATGATTAACATAATTGAGTTTCGCAACTGAGTAACAAACTCACCTTAGATAATTTCAAAGATTGTCCCTTGGTAATATGCAAATAATAGCCAAGGATGAGCCCGATTAGCCAAGGTGAGGCACGCGTATGGGTTGAAAAGTAAATTTTAAAATTCGAGTCTGGATTAGCGTTAGCATTCCTAAACGAAGATCGAAGAAAATAAGTTTTATATAAGACATGTGAAAATTTTCTTGGGTTCCTTCCTACCTTATGAATATGGAATATTTATTGAGCATCATCATGGTAAATAAACAAGCGGTTAAGAGCACCATTAAGATAAAAACTCCAGCAACAGCTTTTTTGCCCCATTTCCATAGTGGTATCAGTAATAATGGTGAGATAAAGTATAATTGCGTGTCGACAGCAAGATACCAAGAGTGACTTAAACACTGGAAAATTATACACGTAAAATAAAACATACATAAGGTTCCAAAGCCACAAGTAACTTACTATTACACTTGTTGCATAGTTCTGAATATAAAGTAATGTTTCCCACCAGTGTTTCTGGCAAGAATGATAATTCTCAAAGCGTACTTGACTCCAAATTGGACCATCAACTAGATGTACTGACAATGAAGAATAGACCATAATGGCAATACCAAGAATCGGAGTAAGACGCACATAACGATGTACATACATAAGTAATACATTCAATTTACCATGTGTCCTAACCAACAAATAAAGCAAAATAAAAAAGAAAAGTTATTAGAAGTTACACATACAATATATAAAGCATAATAGAGATGTAGAGTTGTTTTATTACTTGTCCATATCGCGTAGGGCAAGCATTACTAGAAGTAAGCCACTAAGAAAGAAAAATGTATCCACAGCAAACATTGCATGAAATATTAACATGGCATATGGCGATGGAGCCCACTATAAAGAAGGGCAATTATATATATAGTTCTTTGATTAAAATGCAATATATTTGACTTACCGTATAAATATGTAAACTATTCAGATTTGGAGACATTACAGCGAGCATATAGCCATGACCATATATAATCCAAATTAGTGACAAGCAACGCATACCATGTAGACAAGGAACTTGATTGGGATTCTTTGACTGATCAACTGTACTGAAAAGAACCAGTCCATTGGCACGTGCCGAAAATGCACGGATAAAAGGATTCATTTTACCACCTTTACTCATGAAATAATCATAAAGTGTACTGAGCACCATCAAACCCAAAAAAGTTGATAGAATTACACTGCAATCAATCAAAAATCAAAATCGTTAATCAAAATTAATTATTTGATCTGAGCATAATGTTCACTTACATAGTTGCAGTTGCCAAATCACTTAATGGTTCTGGTTCACTTGTCTGACACTTTTTTTCTGAAACCAATGTTGTTGTATTATCAATGTGAACATTGAAAATGTCATTCAAAAATCGCTTCATTAGCAAATCAATAATATCGGCACTACAAGAATCTGGCATACAGATGGCAACTTGTAAACTCAATTGTAGTTTCACACTCATAGCATCTAATAATTTACTTATGGGCAAATTGGCAAGACAATATTTGCCATTGAGTGTGGTCCTAGTCAATTTCTTATGTATATTAATACACTCATCGAAGTTGCCAAGATCCTGAAAATTAGCATAAAGTATACCCGATGGTATAGAACCCCAGGCATCGAGAACTATGATAATAAATACAAATATTAGTATAACCCTTCAATAACTAATCAGTTATAAAATTATGCTTACATCGAAAGGCCCAAAGGCTGTTTGATTTAAGACCCTGTGACAATTGATTTAACTGTGCGAAACACTTTAGGTCATCAGTCGATACTTTTACTTGAATCAATGAGGCTGCCGTAAAATTTTTATAGTAATTGAAAAACTCAAAAGCGATCTCATGTTGTTGTTTCGAATGGATATAATCGTTTAATGTAAAATTGAAAATGTGTTCATCATACTGCTCTTCATGAATAGCCGCCGAAACTTGACTGCAAGTGATGACACCTACCAGAATAGTAAGTCCAAGAAGTCGTAGATTTCTATTTAATAATGCCATATCTTAATTGTCACACCTTCAATGACCAAGACACAAGTGTTTCAGTTTACATCAAATGCTTGTCTATTTATACTTTTAATTCATTGTATCTGGCCCACTCAATCGCTCGTTAACGAAAGGGTGTCACGTGCCAACCGGGCGTGAACTATTAAGAGCCCAAAAGTTGTTGAACGTTATAAACAAAATGAATTCACCAAATCGTTAATATTTATGTTAGTAAGTTTATAAGTGCTACTTTTTATATTGCATTGTAATTGACCAAAATTCTGGGAAAGCCAAGTATAGTATTTAACTTTATCTCTTTATCTATTGAAAGAGTTAAAACAAAATTGGCTGGCATCCTATAGAATTACATGATACTATAGATTGTTGTATGTGTTACTGCTCATGAGAATTCAAAATTATACAAATATGAAGATCTATATATACTAAATGATACTATCATAAGATTTGAACATTTATACATACCTTATACTCGCACTTCCTACAATACTTACGCTCTACCCATTTTAATCTAATTACAATCACGAGTTAGAGCAATCATATACAGATTTAAGCAAAATTGAAACTTTAATTTATTTCAATTTACCGATTATCAGGTGGGATACCTTTTGACTAGAATGATATCCGGTTATTTTCGACTTTCTTTGAAGTCGTTTAAAAAACAATAACATTGATAAAAATATTTTGTTCAAGTGGCCGATGGTCATCGGTCGTTCATCAATGATCATTTAATCAATCAATTGTTTTATGTATTTTATTTTGGTTAATCTGACAGATACATTTTATGGTTCAACAACTGTCCAATGTACATTTGATCTAAACTATTGTATTTCTTGACAATCAGTAAAATAACATCAGAAATCATTTGAATGGAAATATTTGTCCCTAAGTGTGGAATATGCATTATTATTTCATTTTAAATCGATTAAGTCCTCATTTGCTTTTTAGATTGATCAAGAATTTTATTGTATGATAAACATCTGAATGAATGATATTGATAGATAGATAAATGTAGTTAACAACAATATTTTTGAAAACTCTCACGTTTTATATGTTAAATAACATTGATAGGTTTTATTTAATGAGCCAAGAATATGATATAAGCCCACCGTATCTCAACAAAAGTGTGTGAGCAAAATCAAGTAGTCTATGGGTATGAGGCCACTATTGGGTATGGGAAAGTGTTGAAGATGGTACAATGAACTCGGGCGGAAGCGTGTATTGCTTTACGATTTTACAAGTCGTTCATGGCCTCTTATTCTGGCCTAAATTGTAGTTGTTGTGCAGAATCTAATGAATACAGGAATGCTACTCCATGGCAATGGATTAATTTAATCACTGATAGATGAGGTGGCTACTCCCTAGTGACCAGAAGTTGACGAACGGAATTCATTTTCTCATCAAAATAATAATAATTATCCTTGATCGAAGTCATTGATTTAACGTTACTACTTTTGAAATTCGGTGACACTATTTATTGTTCTTGCATCTAAAAAAAACCCATGTTGTTAGACTTGCAGAGACTTGTATCCTATTCATTAAAATATTCTTTTCCTGATTTTAGTATTTATCTCTCTGTCATTTGTTCTTGAATATAGCTCTTGACATGGATATCTTATTTGGCCAGAAGATCAGCAACATTTTTTATAGTTATCGATGAACAAAAAAAAACGAAACTTATTCTGTTCTGTTTCAGTAATGCATCATGTTTTGAAAACATACAAATGAACTGATAAAATATAAGCTTGAAGTATTTTTATTTTGACCTATTGGATGCGTTTTTATGATGATATTGTTCTGTTTTGCTCAACATTATCTCTATTCTTCATTGAACATTCCGTTCAGAATGAAAAATCTCAGAAATATTCCTATTCTGGTTGTGAAATTCTCTTACAGATTCATTTTGATCTGACTATAATTTTTGTTTTTTTTTTAGTTTCTTTCAGCATATTAAGAATTTCATATTATTGCAACATTTTATGCAGAGTTCGCAAATAACAGTCAACACATATTTTCAGTCTGCTCACTGAAATAACAGAAATAAATGAAGCCGATTGGTTTTTATCTGCGCCAAACACTTCTGTTGCTTTGCTTATGCACTCTCTGTTAAGTTAACAGTTGAGGGGAAAAAATGTCTGTCTGACAATAACCATTCCAAAAGACCAATTCGGTCAATCTGTCAAAAAGAAGTGTTTCTGAGAGGACAAAACGAAATAAGTCGAAAGCATAAATGGCTTTGTGTTGTTGGTGTGGTGTGACATGTGTTAATTGAGTCGGAGGGAGAGAGAGAGCGTGCAAAAAAATACTGATCAGCATGTGTATGAGGCGAGTCATTGGCGTAGCCAGAATATTGTTCGAGAAGGGGTCGAATAAAATGCATACTACAAACACATTTATTATTGGAAACAAATAGTTATGTTATTACACTAATTATATAGTTAACTAATGAAGATGCAGCAATTCATTTTTGAGACAATTTTAATGACTAATGAAATATAAAAAATACACACTCTGCTGATCCCCTGCCGTATCTGGCTACGCCCTTGTTGTTGGATAATATTAGTATACACAACAAAGATAGTGAGAGGGAGAGGGAGAGGGAGAGGGAGAGGGAGAGGGAGAGGGAGAGGGAGAGGGAAAGAGAAGCACAAAAGCAGCCGCTCATTCAAGTACATATGTACCCAAAGACCTTTTTGAATTTGTTTTTCCTGAATTACTCCCGAATAACCAGAGGGAAGAGAAATTGACAAAGTGTTTTAGGTTGAGCGACAGTAGAAAATAGAAATCAATGTTAAATTATTTTGTTTAACAGTTTTGCATTGCGTGCGCATTTAACAGTTTTTTGCAGACAGCCTGAAACTGTTGACTGTTATTTGCGAACTCTGATTTTACGTGATGATTCCAAACATTATTTTTTTGGAAAAGCCTGTTTGAAACGATTTTTTTAGAAGGCTCTTCGTTGGAGTGATAGGAATTCATTCCAAACTGTATTAAACTAATGATCAACAATTTGCATCCATATATGGTATGAAATAATGGTTTTGATGGTTCTTCTTTGAAATGACAAAAATGGATCAATCGCCAAGGCTTCACACTCTTGTGCTGTTATCCGTGATAATTTTAATTTTCATTACTTAAATTTAAAGAGTCATTGTTAAGTTTTTGAAGTGAAACTTCTTTAGCGAGGTGTAAGTTCAAAAAAAGCGTTACAGTAATCAAAATGAATGTTTATGCATGAGTAAGAGAGAGATAAAAAATGCTTTACTGATGTGTGTTTACTTTACTTCGTACGAACAAGTGACCGATTAACCGACCATCAGCCGAAGATGCTTTTCTGTCTCTCTCTTCGTATGTGCCGTAGTTGCTGTTGCGAGTGAACATACAAAAGAACTCTATCTCAATTTGCGTTTGTCGAGAAGAGAAGCGCGCGGGTCGTTGCTATTGTTTGGTTTTATGCACAACTTATCAACAACAACACACCCATCAACAGTTGCATTTTCGCTCTTCTCTTCAATCATATGTGCTCATGGATTAAGCGAATTTCAATTATGCTTTTCATATGTGTGTGCACTACACGACGCCGATCTCGCATATCAATTTGTGTGTATGTCGCTGAGACTTTGCTGTTATATGTCATATAAATCAATACGTTATTTGACCAAATTATTTGAATTATTAATTATAATATGCTTTCAACACTAAAATTGCTTCTTCAATAATGAAATAAATGAATAATATTATACACAACTCTAGTAATTATTTTAAAACTTGATTTCTAACATTTTGTGTAGCAGTTTCACTTCTATAGTGTGTTTATATAGGTGAGGCACTTTTACTTTTTTAATCATTACACTCATTTTATAATTTTTGAAATATACAATATATATATGTATGTATATAGAATATTTAATTTTTTTATTTGCAATAATAGTTGCATGTGCTCATTGCTTTTATTTGCGTGTGTTTTCTTTTTTTTTTTTTTTAATCGGAAGATAAGCATCGAAAACCTGACCGGTCAACAACCGAAGTGCGGGGCTTTAACCGCGCTAAAAACTTCCGCCCCATGTCCTATTCTCCCCCCGGAACTGTCGCTAGATAATCCGTCGGGAGGAGAGGAGGAGCATAATTGCTCAATCGTCAGTCTGTCCCAAGTAAGTGGGTCACCTAATGCGTCTGTACTGTATGTGTTCGTAGGTCGCAACTACACGTCAACAATCTACATTCACCTGTTCTTTTGTGCAGCTAGATCGGCCTGCGTTCGCGATCGTTCAGCTGCTTTGCTGCGTTCTGTTGTACGGAGGTTCCGCATAATCATTGCAATAGCGGTTTTTACCAATTGTCACTTCTCTTGTGATTGGCACATGTGTGGCACCAGGTTATCCACAGTAGGCGGTTCACCAAAACACTTCTGTATCTGTGTCCTCTCATCACTGAATCGAGGATAACAGAAAAGTAAGTGTTGGGCATCTTTGGTGATACCGACGCAGACTGGACAGAAGGGGTCCACATCGTGTTTGAACCGGTGCAGGTAGAACTTAAAGCAGCCGTGTCCACTAAGTATCTGCGTCATATAGAAATCCACTTATACATGTTTCCGCGTTATCCATACATCCAGGCGAGGGATTAGAGAGTACGTCCATCGCCCTTTCCTAGACGCTCCCCATTTTCTCTGCCATTCTTGGATGATGTATCGCCGCTCGTCTTCCGTAGATGACCCCGTGGTGAACCTATGTTCCAGTTCACACGCTAGGCTATTACTTCAATCGCAACATCAGATATAGTGCGAAAACCGCTTGCTACCCGTAGCGCTCTTAGGCGGTACGTCGAGCGAATACCCGTCACGTATGAGATCTTCCGTGTTGCATCCGCCCATACTGGCACCGCGTATAAGATAATGGAGGCAACAACTCTAGCTAGCAGCTTCCGCGCGCTTGCTCGTGGTCCACTTATGTTTGTCATTATACGGGATAGGGGTCCATTAACTTTCACCGCTTTGTCGTTTATGGCTGCTAGACGTTTCCCTCACTTTCCGGGTAGACAGGAGAATAGCTTCTGTTTTCTCAACTGCTAATTCCAAATGAGGTTCACTGAGCCAGCTCATGACACTGGCCGTGGCTTCACAGCAACTAGTTTGTATTCGCTCGATCGTTTTACCCACGACTACCAGGGCAATGTCGTCAGCATATCCAATCAGCGTTGCGCCTGTGGGGAGGTTCATCTTGAGAACGCCGTCATACATTACGTTCCACAAGGTGGGACCTAGGCTCGAACCTTGTGACACGCCCCTTGTGACCCTGTACTCCTTCCGGCCATCATCGGTGTCATACAGCAGTACTTTATCTGCGAAGTAATTTTGGATAATCCGCATTAGGTACCTTGGCATGCCAAGCGCCCTAAGTGCTTGCATGATCCGCGGCCAGCTCGCCATGTTGAAGGCATTTTTGACGTCCAGGGTCACTACCGCGCAGTTTTCCTTGTCGCCTCCTCTCCATCTGGTTCCACTTGTTGCTCTGCGCGCGATATCCATCACTGCTTGGATTGCATCAACCGTGGATTTTCCACGGCGGAATCCAAACTGGAAGTCGGATAAGGCGTTCGGCCTATCTAGCGTGTCCTGAAGCCGTCTTACGATGATGCTTTCCAGTATCTTGCCCTGCGAGTCAAGCATGCAGAGCGGGCGGTATGTAGATGGACGGTCCGGTTGCTTTTTTGGCTTTGGCAACAAGACTAGCCTCTGTCTTTTCCAGATGGTCGGAAAGATACCTTCCGCAAAACATGCGGAGTACATTTTTGCGAAAGTCGTAACATCTGCTCTCACTGCAACCTTTAGCGCTACGTTTGGGATACCATCAGGTCCTGGGGCTTTCCTGTCCCCCAACTTACTTAGCGCTTGCAGCACTTCCTCTGTAGTTACCACGGGGAATTCAACGGCACCTGTAGACGAACAACAAGTCACCCACTGGAATAAGTGCTGCAACCACCTCGCCGATCTGTGCTGGGTCTGATGGCTGCAGGGGCTGTGGACCCTTTACCGAGCTCATCACGATTTTGTAGGCCCCACGGGTCAGTATCGGAGCTGTCTCGCAGTGCTTTGAAGCAGGAATCTTTGCTGGTCCGTATGGCCTTCTTCAGGAGATGCCTTAGCCTTTTAAATTTCCCTTGCAGTTCCTCCCGAGCTTTCCTAGGGATCGAGGCATCACAAGCTATGGAAATCCGCTTAGTGATGCTTTCTACCATACCGTTCGCGTCATCAGTCACAGTTGAGGTGCTTTCCCAGATTTGTAGAAAGATGTCCTCATCGAAAAGTCGATCTCTCCATCCTCTAGCAGAGCGAAACTGACATCTGGTCGCGGGATGCAGCGCAATCTGAATCTCTCAGGGAAAAGTGCTGCGACCACGTTGTCCATCAGTGCTGGCTCTGATGTCTGTGGGGGCTGTGGTCCCTTTAGCGAGCTCATCACGATTTTGTAGGCCTTGCCCCACGGGTCAGTATCGGAGCTGTCTCGCAGTGCTTTGAAGTAGGAATCTTTGCTGGTCCGTATGGCCTTCTTCAGGAGATGCCTTAGCCTTTTAAATTTCCCTTGCAGTTCCTCCCGAGCTTTCCTAGGGATCGAGGCATCACAAGCTATGGAAATCCGCTTAGTGATGCTTTCTACCATACCGTTCGCGTCATCAGTCACAGTTGAGATGCTTTCCCAGATTTGTAGAAAGATGTCCTCATCGAAAAGTCGATCTCTCCATCCTCTAGCAGAGCGAAACTGACATCTGGTCGCGGGATGCAGCGCAATCTTAATCACGATGGCTCGGTGATCACTGTTTGTATAAAAATCACCGATGCTCCATGTTGTGTGGCGCGCAATTGAACAATGCGCAAACGTAAGGTCTATGGCTGAACGTCTATCACCTGCCTCGAAAGTGAACTGCCCATCGTTCAAAAGTTCGACGTTGAGTGTGGCTAGGAGAACTTATTATGTGGGCGGCTCACACTCGCCCCGTCACGAGAAGTTCACAAGAGTGTGTAGGCTTTTAAACTACCTCTTCCATTCTCGCCGCTCATTGGTCGGGGACTGCTTATTGAATATTCGCAAGTAACCTACATATCTGTAGGTCGTCCACTATCCGCCACCTGTGACCCCCACTGTAGCTTGAGCAACGCCTAGTGTAGTTATTTGCGTGTGTGGCTGACTGTGTGTGTGTATGTGTGGGTAAGTACAATATTATGTGTATCTTAGGTAAATTCGGTGTGTACTAGTTCTATTTCCTTATAAACAAATTTTCCTTTCGAAAATTCACAAACAAAAAAAATCTTATCATTTATTTCATTTAATATTACAAAAAAAAATTATCTACTAAAATATAAAAATCTAGTGTCACGTTAGTGTATGAACTCCTCCGAAACGGCTCGACCGATTTTTGTCAAATTTTTTTTATATATTTGGTAGGTGTGAGAATAGATCGTAAGGTTATTTTTCACCCTCCTTGCCCCACCCACCATTTTTTGATCGAGATTTTTGTATTTTCATATGAACAATATCCAAATAATTAGAGACAAATTTTAAAATCAATCAAGTCGCCTTTATCAAATATATTTGAAAATAATGTCAATATTAATACATAATTGATTCGTCTGATTTTTCAAATTATTTCAATTGCTGCGCAATGTACTACAATTATACAGAGAACAGCATTACCCACTAACATCACGTCGGGAGCATAGCAAAGCACGCTGAGTATACTAGTATATGTATGTACTTATAGTTTTTGCTAGTTTAACTTTCTTGCATTGCAAGTTACAACATTTAAACTAGATTTTCATAATTTCAAATTTAAATCAAATTAATGATGCCACCCACCGATTTTTTGCTTTCCAGGCTAGGCTGATGAATAAGTGAATAGAAAATTAGATTGCATACTTTTATGCTCAGCGAAATTACAAATTACTAAAGGGTTTTCCAATCAGAAGTGTTATTTTGAATAGCCCGCTATTTCGGTAGAAGTAACTTTTGAAGCTGTCATTTTTTTACATTTGACAAGTAGAAACTACGCCATTAATAAAAATGGAACCTTACATACTTCAACAACGCATTGAAATTATTAAAATTCACTATAAAAATGCTGAAAATTTGGCAGAGACGGTTCGTAAAACTAAAACATTTTTGGGTCGTCGTGAAGCACCTTGTCGGACAGCAATACAGAAACTGGTGGAAAAATTCGAGCTGTTGGAACAAGTTAGTGATGTGAAGAATAAAACCCGTGCACGTCGCTCAAGAACAACTGAGAATATTGCTGCTGTTGCCCAAAGTGTTGAAGAAAACCCAGGTTTGTTCATTCCTCATCGTTCTTTGGAATTGGGCATTCCATAAACGTCATTACACCGTATTTTGCATAGAGACTTGGGTCTTAAGGCTTATAAAGTTCAGTTAACACAAGAACTCAAGCCGGCCGATCATCAACAACGTCGTGTCTTTGCTGATCGGGTCCTTGAAATGCATAGAAATGATCCGGAATTCCATCGAAAAATCATCTTGACTTATGAGGCCCATTTCCACCTGTTTTGTCGCATCTGGGACTCGGAAAACCCAAGAGTTTTTGTTGAAAAGCCTCTCCATCCTCAACGTGTGACTGTTTGGTGCGGTTTATGGTCCGGCGGGGTCATTGGACCTTACTTTTTCGAAAATTAGGCTGGAACAACAGTTACGGTGAATAGATTGCGCTATCGAGAGATGATTAATGATTTTGTTTTTTTTTTTTCTTTCAAGACGGCGCTACGTGCCACACAAGCAACGAAACCATTGATCTTTTACGGTAAAAGTTTCTGGACCGTGTTATCTCTCGAAGAGTTGATCACAATTGGCCACCGAGATCTTGTGAATTAACACCTTGCGACTTCTTCCTTTGAGGCCACGTAAAAGATAAGCTCTACGCCAACAACCCAGCGTCGATTCAAGACCTCAAAGATGGAATTCGCGAGACTATCGATGACATAGGGCTATCATTTTGCGATTGATTATTGAAAATTTCATGAGAAGGATATGGTCCTGTAAGAGTGGTCGTGGTGGCGATTTGGCTGATGTTGTTTTCCATTATTATCTCAAAAAATGCCATTTTTCTTTGAATATCAAAATAACATCTCTTATTGGAAAACCCTGTACATATGTATAAACTAATGTCTGGTGGGTGTTTCAAAAAAGGAAGAAATAACATGAAAAATACAAATATAATTGATTGATTTTTCCTTAGGCCAGGGAGGCATTTGCTTAGCCCCAGGCACGCGTACCGCAAAGACCATCATGCATCATTGTTGACGCCCATGGTGAAGCTGATGGTGATAGCATTTCCTCTGGTTGGGGTGATGGTAAGTGGTGTTCCGAAGGTGGGTATGGTACAATTATTGGTGTTTGCATAAGTCGTTCTTGTTGGTTTTGGTGTCGATATTGGTGGGTGGTTACAACATTATTTTGTTGCTGACTTCCTTTGATTTTGTTACCGTTGTCATTATTATTGTGGTTGTGGTTATGGTTATAGCCAAGACTGTTGTTTTGTTGATAATGATTGCACCACTTTTCGGTATCAACAATATAATAACATTGTTGCAATGCTGCTACTGCTTCAGCTACTCCATCTGTTGCTGCAACAATTTGTTGTCCTTTTGCTCCGTAATAATGTTGCTTATGGTTTAGAATGCTGGCATGAAACGGCAGTGGACACAACTATGCTGTCACATAATACTCACGCTGACGTTTTTGGCATTTTTCTCGGGCGATATAACACAAAGCAATCGTTATTAATATGGCAATTGTCACACCCATGCCAATGCTCACCCACATGATTTCCTCATTGATGCCAACATATGACCGACCTAAAAATGCGAAAAGCAAATAATGATACATAATTAAAGGAAATAAACTAAAGGTTGCTTTTAATTGACTTGATGTTTGCATTATATGTTTTTTTTATAAAGAGCATACTTTATATTCTACCAACTCTATGTAGGGGTCTAACCCTAGCTTCTGAGATTTTGGTGTGAAATTCTAAAAGTCTAGGAAGTTTGCTTAAGTTAAAGAAATCTATAAAATTTATTTCACGCCTAGAATAATGAGTCTCTAATTAAAAAATAAATACACTATGTTCATATGTATTTACGAGTATGTCATTCACATTGTTTCGCTACTTTTGATACACTGCATACAATTGAATTTTGTCACCTTTAGATAACTTTTGTTACTTTTATATTTATTGATTCTTGGTAACACAATAAAATTTTCCATTAAGATAATATCAGATTGACTATATCGCAACTTATCAACTGAAAGTCATTCATTAATTACCCGTGTTTGACGATAGAGGATGTTTCTGAGTGAAGCTAGTGTTATCATTTTGTGCTGCATTCTATCAGACGACGCTAATACAAATTTCAGACTGATTGATAGGTTAGTTTTGATTTGGCAGCCATCCGAGTCAGACGTGTTTTGTGATTTTCGCTGACGTCGTTACCGAGGAAATCATTGAAAAAGTCCACTACATGATTCTCGCTGATCGACGAACGAAAGTGTGCGAAGTAGCAAAGGCCGTAGGTTTGTCGACCGGAACGGCAATTAATATTTAACATGATAAGTTGGCGATGAAAAAATTGTCAGCCCGATGGGTGCCGCGATTGCTCACGCTGTTAACTTCGAAGCAGTGTTTGGGGCAATTTAAGCGAGATCCGAAGGACTTTTTGCGTCGAGTTGTCACCGTTGATGAAACCTGGATTCATCATTACACACCAGAAACTAAGCAACAATCAAAACAATAGATTTCTCCCGGTGAATCTGCACCAAAGAAGGCGAACACGGTCCCATCGGCCGGTAAGGTCATGGCGATAATTTTTTGGGATGCGAAGGGCGTCATCCTCATTGATTTTTTAGAAAAAGGAAGAACGATGACTGGACAATACTACAGTGAGTTATTGGACCGCTTCGACAAAAAATTAAAGGAAATACGGCCACATTTGTCTCCGCCAAACTACAGGAGTTGCGTTATGAATCGCTGCTGCGCCCCCCGTATTCGCCCAATCTGGCTCCCACGACTTTTTCTTGTTCCCTAACATGAAGAAATGGCTCGCGGGAAAAAAATTTAGCTCAAACGAGGAAGTCATCGCCAAAACAGAGGCATATTTTGGAGAGTTCGATAAATCCTATTTTTTGGAGGGGTTAAAAAAATGGCCGGAACGTTGGGAGAAGTGTATCTTTCTAAAAGAGGACTATGTTGAAAAATAAAAAACTTTTTTGAAAAAAATGGTGTCATCATTTCTAACACGGGTACTTAATGAACCGTCCTCGTAGTATAGTCGAAACTGAATAATCAAATTTTTTTATTTTTATGATCTTTAAATCGAATATTTTATTTTGGCACATAAATCTATCTATGTAGTTTTAAGAAATATTCACATTCGAAAGAAAATATTTTAATCGTACAATTTTTGAAAGAAAATAGTTGTAGTCAAGTTGGTCCGATTGCCGGAGATCCTATCTTGTCTATATATATAAAAATCTCGTGTCACAGAGTTGTCATTTATGTACTCCGAAACTGCTGAACCGATCTTAATGAAAATATATTTATGTCATTTGGTCCAACTTGGGATATACGATAGTTTTTATCGCGATTAATAACTTCAATAAATCTTAATTTCAAATTAAATGTTTTTTGGAAAGTTCCATAAAATGGTAACATATGGCGCTGTGGAGCACCTATCTACAACGTCCTATCATTGCTACAAAACTCATAAAATCATCAAAAAACTAAAAAAAAAATGCGCATGTGCCATGGTACACGTGATAGAAGTGAAACTTCTTAAAAACAGACGGAGTGATCATCTCAAAACAATTACAACCTTATATTTAATATTCTTTGTGAGTACTCAGTTAATAATAACTAAGATAATTGTGTTGTGTTAAAAATCATTGATACAAAGCGCATAAAAACGTAACAACATTCGAACATTTGAGAAGAAACAGAAAAACATGCTTGCTTTCTTTAGTAGCAAAAAATTAAACAAATGTTTTTGGGCAAAATTTGAGCGAGAAAGGAACAATGACTACAAAAATGGCACACTATTTTTTGTGCATTTTACAACTGTATATTGAATGTGATCACTTCGCTCACCCTCATTCTACAAACGCTAAACGAAATGAAATAACAACGAAAGAAGATAAAGAGAAACGTCGGCAAAACCACTCGCAACGGCTCAACTTCCCCGCATTGTCTCGCTTTCTTTATCCACAAACATACATACGACTAATAAAACACGAAAGAAGACAAAAAAAAGTCGGCGTAGCTGATCGACGATTCTGTTGTCTGACGGCACAGTTTCCCCACACTGCCTCGCTTCTCTTATTCAGAAACAAACTTGTACTACACCTCACACAATTTTGAAGTGAATGATCCCGTTCTCGTGGGCCGTTAATGATAGTTTTTGCTGCCGAAAACTGAGCGACAGATGATTACTTTACGTACCGATTTCGGATGCGAAACTGGTTTTTTGACCCGCTCAGAACCCGCTTAACTCTCATAAGTAATACCACGGATGTTTTGGACAACTGGGATTGCTCATGTTTAGTACATATGTACCAAAGGGCTGCGCAAGCACTGTAAAATTATGTGGTAAACCATTACTTGTACTTTCAAATACTGTCTCTCATGTTCTGTTTCACAACAAAACAAATACTGTAGTGTAAAAAGTTTTTGATGTGCGAACAAATACTGTATAAACAAGCAATAGAACATTCAAGCATTAGAACTATACGAGTAGAACAAAACTGAAGTAGAATCAAATCAAGTAGAACAAAACTAAAGTAGAACCAAACTTCAATTCTTATTATTATGGAATATGATAACGCTTGTTTCTTGGTGTTTTTAATACATCAGGGAGATATGCATTTTCAGTCTCTTATTATAAAAAGTAATGTTGGTTTAAAAATTATTATATAACATATAAAAAAACCAGAAAGAAGATTGGCTATGCCAAAGATGTAATACTCTTCACGCTCCTCCGGGTTGCATCCAACCTTCCTTTCTTAGCATCACTATATTCTCTCTGTTACAGTTTGAGTATTAACAAAGAACACAGTTTGAGTATCAACAAAGAACACAGTTTGAGTGGCATTGTATTTTTATTGTACTTCTACTCTTTATAAGTTTGTCATTTGATGTGAGTTTGTATGGGAGGTACCCTTGCTAGAAACCCTAGGATCATAAAATTTACATGGCTGATGAATATGGAACAGAAACTTATAGTGTGTGTCAGTTCAATAAGTCAAAAACAAAAAACTTTTTCTAATACGAACATTAATTTAAAAGGGGGTTTGTATGGGAGGTACCGCTCCTGGTAATCCTATGATCTTGAAATGGTTGGTGGACATGGCCCAAAAACTTATAGTGTCCAAATTTCGGTTCAATACGTCAAATAAAAAAAAACTTTTTCTAATAAGATCATTAATTTAAAAGGGAGTTTGGGAGTAAATATATTGGATTGGCCACCTCAAAGCCCCGATTTAAATATTATTGAGAATATAAGGGCTTATATAAAAAGAAAAAGAAGTCTATGTTTAATAAGAACGCGCGAGGAGACAATCGCTGAGGTCGAAAGCCATTGGGAAGGACATTTGTCCGCAAATCCTCCAAAATTTAGTGAAATCAATACCAGGCCGATTGCAGAAAGTTATCAACGCCAAAGGAAAGATTATTTTTTATTAAATTATGCCTTCATATTTGTAAATTTATCTTAATATACATTTTTTTCTGACCAACAATATTTTGTCAAAATACTTTTTTCTCCATACATTTTTCAAAAATAATTTTTAATTTCTTAATTATAATATTGAATTGAACTAATAAATGTTTTTTTGTAAGCCTATTATTAGACGATTATCATGGATTTTTCTTAAATTTTTTCTATCATTAAAAAGAAAATTATATAAACAAAAATGCGCAATTTTTTCTTTGTCAAACTACTTTTTCCGACCATTGTAGTCTCAGTATTGTACATAGGCTACCCATACGAGTATATCCACATATTAGGGTATACCGTATACCATATACCACATAGTAAAAGTTGAAAACATTTTATAATTGTATGAGAGATTGTTTGTTGGTCGCTTTGAAATCAGTATTCAGATCGTTGGATACACCTACACACACTTTGATTAAGACTCATGGAATCGGGTTTGAGGTACAGTTCTTTTATGTAACTAAAATAACAAAAACAAAGGTCCTCCACTTTTCTTCTCGCTCTTTCTCTCTAACTCTTTTAAATTTCTTTTTATTTCATTCATTCAGTTTTGTACAGTTTTTACATATCCGCTGTGCGAGGAGTTGGGTTCATGTTTTGGTTTTGGTTCCTTATAGCTTTTCACTGAATGAAAATTTATCATGAATGTGTGTAAAAGGAATCGAAAGTCAATAAAAGAGAGAGAGAGAGAGAGAGATGTATAAAGCTAGATAGATGGTATATATGCATGTGTATACTAGTGAAAAGGTGCAAATGCAAAAAATTCAATGTTCACCAATTTAATAAATTATGCGCTCGATTCACCAACATTTCAACTCAATTGCTATTTTTATGTTAATTAATTGAATCTGGTAACTACTACAGCATGTAGCATAAAGAGGAAGGATAAAAAGGAGTAGCAAGTTATTTCGGTAAATACAACACATAATACAGATATGAATGTATAGTATATGGTATACTTATACATACATTAAAAAGAAAATAAGTGACAAGTAAAGTAAAATAAAGTTGGAATGATGTTCAAGAATTGTAAATATTCTCTGAAAGGTCATTGAAATAAGAAACTAAATAGATAGTGTCTACTTTTTCCATGTAGGCCTATTTGTATTGCGTTTGAGTTTATTGAGTCATCAAGTGGAACCATTGCTAGACATGAACCGAAGCTATGAATTGAGTTTTCAATGATTATATGGTTTACAAAATGTGATCTTCCTGAATAGTAACTAATGGTTGACTTACTTGAGCTATAAAGAGATGAACTTTTGTGCATTTTCTTTTCTTATTGCTTAAAGCACATTGCAAAACAAAACATTGCACAATAAACAAAAGGAAGTGAGTAAAAAAAGGGTGACAATATAGAAAGTGGATGGAAAATTTCAGGATTAAGAATTGGAAAAATTTTCCAAAAGCAAAGTTTGAAAATTTTTAGCTTCAACAAATACGCATTATATACTTTAATGTTATACACTTTTCCTAGCTAATATTTCCTCTTTCTCTTACTTCCTAGCAATCCTTTGTTGTTTTTTTGCTTTTATTTTTGTGTTATTTTAGTTTCTAGCGTTATTCCTGCAAATGACGATGACGGCGATGATGATGTAGACAATGATGATGTTGCTGCAAATTAATTGTTTAAAGCTTGTATCTTTTGGAATTCTAAGACCTCTAACCAGATCACATCACATTAGGCCAAAGTATTGTTCATATTCATCTAAATGTGTTGCATAAACATGTTGTAGTGTAGTGTGTTCGAATAGTATGTATAGAATGGCATGTCATGGGATGGGTGCCTTGATAAGTAGTTTAAGAAATAACAAATTCTGACCTCAAGATATTATAGTAGACTAGACGTAATGCAACCCATTTGCCTTGTACGCTCAACTTCTATATAAGTATGTATGTATATAAGTAGTAATCTATTGTAACTGCACTTACCATTGTAATAATGGTTTGAGTAACCGGCTTTACCGGCCACACGTCCAGCTGGCATCTTGCTATTTGTTTGTTCTTTCTACTGTTTTTATTCTTCCTCTTGTAAACGATGCCCCTTGAAGTTGTTGTTACTATTCCAGTTTCCTAAGTTTTTAAAAGCTTTGTCGTTTTCCTTGACAAGAATTTCTTTTCACTCGATTTGCGTGCTGCTTTCTATAAATTTATTCGTTGACTATTATGGTCCACGGACTCATTCTTGTTGATGCTGATGTTGTTAATGACGATGATGAAAGAGATTATTATGTTACGGTTGTTGTTCTTGTTGCTATAGTATTTGTTGAAGATGCGCTCGTCCTGCAACAAAGTTTGTCCTTCCAAAAGCAATTTCAATGACGACAACGATGATGAACGTCAAAGTAGCTAAAGGATGTTGAGGGCGCCGGTTGCATAAGCGCTCGGTATTCTACAATATTTTTTCTATTTTTTCGTTATTTTTCTCTTCATCCGATTTTTCTTTTTTATTTATGTTTACAAAAGTTTTAAGCATATTCTTCTTTTTCTCTTTTTTTAAATTTACTTTTCAAAATTTTTTTAATTACAAAAATATACTAGTTTTTGTGTCCTTGGAAACTTTTGTGTCAAAAATGTTAGAAGATTTAAATTATCGCATGAATGCATAAGCCTCCATGGCAACATCAGTAGAATAACTTAGTGAAGCATCACCATCTTATTTCATTCTGCAAAATATTAAAAAAAAAAAATTTAGTTTGAAAAAACCACTTAAATCAAAAATAAAGTTAGTATTTTGAAAAAATGAATGCTTATAATCGATAAGCAAATCGATTATTTTATTTAAGCAACTCTGTGTATATTTACAATCGAAATCAGCTGTTCGTTCACCGATGCCATTCACAAGCAACAAAGCAAGTGCAAAACAAAAACAAAACAAAAGCCGGTGGCGGCTTTGCGATTGTTGAATTTATTATTTGTTCTTGTTCAAGTGTTAATGAATAATATATTTATGTTAAAATAATACCAACTAATAAAATTAATAATTAAAAATTAATTGAGTTTATAGTCTTGGTGAACTGAGTTAGAACGTTTGAATTTCTAATAAGATATTCTTACAAAAGTTATTATGACTTCTTGTGATATTGCTGACACTTGTAAGTTCTTTAATTGTTTTTATTGTTATATACGATACGCTTTTGGTTATTTGTTATTATATTGTGTTCATGTGCCGATAAACCAGTTATATGTATGTGTGTGTGTGTATCAGAGAACTGTATGAGTGTTGGAAATATAAACAGTAATAATCAATTCTACCGACTGTGACTAATTGAAAGAAGAAGTTAAAGTTAAATGGTTATAAAAGGAAATGTGTTTTGAATGGTCTCGAAGGTAAGATTGTATTGAGGTTCGATTAAAGGTGGAAAATACAATATGTACTTATGTATATTGAAAAAATGGGTGGGTAACATGGTACAATAATACAAGGTACCGCCACTTTGGCCTTTTACTCTCTCAAAAATTACTCACTCTCAATTGTTGACGTCATTAGCATATCAGTGTATAGAACGCTGAAATAATGCATTTAGTGTTGAATATGATTTTAAAATGCATTGAAAATCCTTCAAAATCTTTAATTGCATTTTCAAATTATGTTCAACACTAAATGCATTATTTCAGCGTTCTATACACTGATATGCTAATGACATCACAAAATTGAGAACGACACATAACTGTAAAAAATTGGCGCCACCTCTATTTCACACACCATGGGTGGGTAACTGTTGCAAATACACTTTTTTTTAACTGGGGAACTTGGAAAAATGCATGTAGGCATCATTCATCACTCCTTAGCACTTAGACTGTCATTGTAAATTTGCAGACATTTTTAAAATTGTTTTATTTCTTTCAGCGTGAAAATTAGGGTTTAGGGTCCCAGAAATTCTACTTTGCCAAAAAGAGTCTCTACTAGTCAAGAGACGCCAGCGTTTATATAACATGATATATCTTTTCCCCAGGCTGCTTTTGTAGAATTGCCTTCTACTTTTATCTACTGATATCGATTCAGGTTCTTGCCTTCATTCGACTATGTGCTCTGAATGGTTGAACAAAGTGCCCATTAATCAGATCATATTCAAAATATGTAAAATCGAAGAAGCAACAAATGTAGTCATTACAAGAAACAAATAAAAAATCACTTGATTAATATATCTTTGACTTAGTTGATTTTACTTGTTGGTATCAACGACGTGGTCCAACTTTAATAATAAAGATGAAGCTGCTTATCTTATCTTCACTTAACTTATTTACCCTAATTGTTATGGATTGTAAAAAAATTGATAGCAAGTGGACGCTCATAACTCCATGTTGAGTTTGAACACTTCTTTTATATGATTCCCACAAGCCAAGACTAACTTAATACTGACTAACTATGGCCTTTGGCTTAGAAATAAATTTGCACTATATTCCAAAAATATTTTGTTATGGGTCAAAAACATCTTCTTTTATACAGACAATAACCAAATACATACTTCAAAGACTAGAACTAAGGGATAATGGGGTAGAAGTTCTTGATTTGACTCCCGAGTTCCTGACTTGAATTCCATCAATATCACCATTGGGACACTTCCACGTCTACGTTAATCTATCAAGTAAAAACTGTTATAAGCAATGCAAATAGTATGGAATAAGATAACAATTTATAATTTAAAAGCATCAATCCAACTATCTATTCTTGTCCATCATTATTGTTGGTAATTGCGGCTTTTCATTGTTTGAAATTTAGCTAAAAGTCATCATCATTATTTAAAGGAATCAAACACTCATGATAATGGATGTGGGTATGAGGCCGCCGATGTTGATCATGAACTCGACATAAATTAATAAAGAGATATGGAATGCCTCAACGAGGATCAAAACAGTTTAAATGTAAATAAATAATATAAAGAAAACAATTGATCAGTTGCAGAATAATGAATTAAATGGAAAAGTTCCAAAACATCACACTTTTTTTTTTTGAAAATATTTTTTTTTTTATTTTATTTTATTTAAACCCATATTATTTATTTTTTAGCTAATTTTACATTTCTAGAGTTTAGTTACATTAAATTAACTTAACAACTAAGAAGATTAATTTGGTAGAATAAATACATTTGTTTTTTAAAAATTTAACATTTTAATAATTGTAAGGAAAATAGGGGATGCAAAAACCTTACATTTATAGTTTATTTACATACTTAACCTACAACTAGATCTAATTAAAAACTAAGGATCAGTACTTAATAAAGCTAATTGGTGAATTAGCCTGTTAAGTATTAATCAACACTAAAAGAGTGTAATAATTCGTTTTTTAAATTAAAGTTTCTATTTGCTATACAGATTTTTTCGTCTACCATGCCGATATTTGCCATTTCATGAAGCAGAGAAGTGGAATAGTAGAAAGGAAGATCAAAAATCAGTTTTAAAAGTTTATTTTGAGATGTTTGCAGTTTTTTACGATGACAGGTAGCACAATCGCCCAAACTTCGGACCCATATAGCATGATTGGCACAAATATAGATTTTATAATTATTAATTTATTTTGTATTGATAGTTTTGATTTTCTATTAATAAAGGGGTACAAAATTCTTATAGTTTTATTAATTTTATCAATTGTCCTGCTTATATGACAACGGAACGTTAGTTTGTTATCTATATGTAAACCGAGATATTTTATGCAGTTCTCCCATTTTATTGATTTGGAGCTAAGTAGTAGGTTAGTGTTTGGTAAGTGACAAGGCATACGTTTCCGGGTGAAATATATAGCATTTGTTTTATTGGAATTTAGCTTAATTTTCCACTTATAAAAGTATCGATCAAAGTTGTTAAAAGCCTCTGTAAGGAAATGTTGAATCTCACTATAGCTATTGCCAGAGCAGTAGAGAGCAGTATCATCAGCAAAAATTAAAGCTTGACAATGATTTAGCGTTGGTATGTCGTAGGTGTACAAATTATAGAGCGTGGGACCTAGCACAGAACCCTGAGGAACGCCTGCAGTAATAAGTTTTTTAACAGACTTGACACCATCCATAGTCACCCAGAAATATCTGTCGGATAGGAAACTATTTATCATTTTAACTAGATACAAGGGCACACCGGTGAGTAAAAGCTTATGGATGAGGCTTTTGTGCCATACAGTGTCAAAAGCAGCCTGAATGTCCAATGTGACCATGCCCACAGATTTCTTGGAGTTTAACTTGTTTTTGACAAATTTTTTAAGATTCAACAGCGGATGAATGCAGCTTAAAGTAGGCCTGAAACCGTACTGTGAAGACGGAAGAATATTGTTTTCTTCAATGAAAGTATTCAACCTAACTTTGAGTAATCGCTCAAATATTTTGCAGAAACCGCTCAAAAGACTGATAGGGCGGTAACTTTCTGGAGAGTCAGCAGGTTTACCTGGCTTTGCAATTGCAACGATATTAGCTAACTTCCAGCAGCATGGAAAGTAGCCGATGCTCATGCATTTATTAAACACTATAGCTAATAACGCTAGGGCTCGTTTTGGGAGATGTTTCAGGCAGAAATCACACTTATGTACTTATTATTGTACTTGCAGTTCGTGCAATGCGATGCTGATGAGAAGCTTCACTTCAATATTCACCATATGAGGGAAACACGAAACTACATATATTCCAAAATATTTTCTTTTTAAATCAATTATACTACGAAGAAGTCGTTCAAATATATTGGAGTTCTTAGTACAAGGGATGCATATCGAAAACGTTTACGTCGTAATGATTAATGCGAAAAAGAAAGGGAACTGAGGCTGTCTAACATACGAAAATGAAAAAGAGAATCATCCCTTGAACGCCAAGTTCGTCTTAGTCGTGACAGAGATAGAAATAGAGCCTGAGAATTGTCCGAACGAAGGTTAATGAAGACTGAATTCTGCCATAAATTATGAGTTTTCTATTGAATACAAGAATGATCCTGTTGTTTTAATAGGTTAAATGTCTATTGTCTTCAAATATTGCCCCGCTTTGAAATGGAAGGATGAATCTAATGGCATGTGTTGCTTACAAGGAAAAGTAAAATTAGATGCAATTGGTCCTCCACGCGAACCTCTACATTTTCTTCAAATATCACCGTCCGAAGCTGGGACAGTTCGCTAGTTTTATATAAAGTACATATATAATACTAACATACCCCGGCGCACGTTAATACGGCCCCGTCGTGATATTAATGTTAGTTAGTTTTTGTAGTCATTATTCTTTTCTCGCACTCATTTTGTCCATTTTGCTACTAACGAAGGCAAGTATGTATTGTGTATGTTTATTCTCGTTGTTGTTTTCTTGCATGTTTTTGTTGTTTTGGAATGTTTTCGTTTCGATAGAGAAAATAGGTATTAAAAAACCAAAGAGAAAATCAGTATGATGTAGTAGGCATCAGAAAAAAAAGAACTAGAAGAAGACAGAAGCGATGTGACAGAGTAGAACCAAAACGCATTTTTACTAAATAAACGTTCCATAAAATCAAAACGGATCTCGAATTTAGTTTGAAGTAGTCATAGTAACTACAAAACTTATAGAATCGCGCCATCTACCGTTAAACGGAGTTCAAAATATATGCACTTCTTATTAAAAAAAATATGGAAATATATAAAAACTTGAGTGTTGCAACAAAGTGGATAGCACATAAACATTCTCCATGAAGAAATGCATTTACATGCCAACTTTCATGCTGATCGGTCAAACGGTGTTGAAGTCCATCGCCGTTATACTATTTTTCTCGTCTTATTTTATATATATATTGTAGTGCATTAAATTTTCGTAAAACTATTTATTTAAAAAATAATAATATGACGACTATTTTGGTATGATAAACTTAGTTGGTTTTGTTTTGCGCAGTACTGTACTGTAAACCAGATCACCTCGAAAAGTTGTAAATGTTATGCATAATTGATTTTGGTGGGGTTTTTTTGTTATAGTATTGCCCTCTTAACTTTTCGTTTTTAAAAAGTTTTCAAGTTTCTTCGCCACATGAAACATTTCTTTAATGCGACAATGACTGATTAAAAGTTTTCTGAAATTAACTTTAACAAATTACCTTCATGTCATTAATTATGCAATACCAACCGAGAAGTACAAAATAAACTTACGGCTTCTGACTTTTATTCCCCTAACAGATGAATTTTCTGAGTAACCTCATTTCCCGTCTTTGTTCACAATTTTCAATTTTTAACCAAATTATTGTATTGTAGTTTTTGGCTCTATTTAAAGAGGCCTACATACAAATTGAATACTGAATCAGCAAAGATAAATTTTGTTGGCTCGCTGAGTCCATAAATATGCAACAAAGTGAAAAGTACAAAACAAGGAAATTGTTGGTAGTAAAATTGAATTTAAATTACAACATACACATACTAGTCCAACGAAGGCAACATGCCTGGTTGATTGTTGGTCCAGAAAATGTCTTGCGATACTATTTCAGCATCATCATACGCACTATATATGAAGTAGTTGAATGAGCATTACTAAAATTTTTCAACGTTTCAAAATCGCCTCTAAAAATGTAATTTCATATGCTGTTGAGTGGAAAAACGTTTTAGTTTTGAGAAGTTGGCGTTTGCCACATGGATATGTGCATAAATCTCTTAATATTGCAATCTAACCAAATGCTCGAGCAAACAAGCGAAGAGAAGTAAAACATTCTAAAGTCCAGTTGCAATAATATCACAATGTGACAACAAAAAAATTAAAACATGTAACATAAAAGACGGGAAGTGTTGTAGTGCGGTACTATGTAATGTTATTTCTCAGGTTCGGAATCAGAAATTTTTAATGCACAGACAGTTATGTGGGTCATTTCTTCAATTTATTACTTAAACATAACGTACTTAGATTAATAACATATAGTTATATGTGTAATTACATATATTACCATTTTTTTATAAAACTCATAATAATAAAAAATAAGTATGATTTTTGATTGATAAGTACCATTTTTTTGCACTCTTTATTGATTTAATTTATCATAACTTTTAAATGGTACGTGTTACACTGTTAACATTTTCGTGTTCAGCATGTCCAAATTAATAAAGAATAGGTGTTTTAATTAATGAATTTATTTTTGTCGCACTGTGTAACGAGTATGAAAAGTAAAACCTAGTCAGATAGAGATAACTATCATATGGCCTCTATACCCTCAAATGATTTAGCAATATACATACATGTAGTAGATACAAATTTAGTTTTAAGGAAAGTCGTCAAATCATTTCTTAGACACAGTCAGATCAATTTGTCTCCTTCTTGATGACCACATCCGTTTATATTGTACATTTGGGGTTTTACTTCATTCCATCCTTTTGGTTGTTTCATACATTTGCACAAATTCTATATGAATACCCATTTACCCATACACACACATGCATACCATGTGTTAAGACAGATACAGAGTGTGTGTAGAAACAAAGATCCGCAAAAAAAATAAGAAAAGGAAAAAGTATACAAATAAAGAATAAATGATGTTGAAAATTCTGTGCAAGGAGGAGCAATGAACAGCAGCAGTTAACGAAACGCGACTGCATGAAAAAACGCGCACACGTACGGAGGCGAAAACCGCCAAAAGGAAATTGCAGACAACCAAATAAAATCCTCCCGTTGGGCGCATTCCCATGAGCTTTCCAGCTATAGTCTTTCCACTAGTTTCAACTTGATGCTTATCCATTTTGTGTTCAGTCGTCGGTACATTGGTTTCCACGTCTTCCATTGCACGGCACTTAGCTACAAATTATCTTCTTGTGCCGCATGAGAGAAACTCGAGAGACGTAAACAAAAAATTAAAGACAAAACAAAGAAAAATATGTACATATTTTAAATCCTGTTTCACCGAATAGTATATACCTATCCGGGACAATGGGTTTCTATTAAAGTTATAGAAAATACTTTTATTTTAATTTGCTATATGACTTGCAGGTGTACATAATATATTTATATTCATTACGTATTTTTAGTCGATCAACTACATAATGTATAACTGAACTTTCATCAACATTTCCAAGTGCAGCAATTTTCTTCATCTGCAATACATACTCATGAAAAGTTTCATCTACTCTTTTCCCTCTTTCGCCTAGCTTCTTGTGTACCTCTGCACTTGACAGTGTGCGCCTGAATTCTGCTACTGAGGCTTTCTTCAGCTCTTCATATGTGCTCACGACTACTGACTCTAGTTATATGAAGTTGTGCTGTTTTCGTCATTTTCCTGCGGGCCTGCACGTACTTCCGTTTTTAGTTAGGCCATAAGCATCAGCATTTTGTTCGAAATTCGCTAGCCAATGGTTATTCTTGGTTAATTTTGCCGCTTTTCGTCACTTTGAATTTTCAACGTTAACAATTGCATCAGTTGCTGTAACGTCTGAGCATTTTCATCAGTTTTTTGCACATTTCGGTCGACTGTCAACTTCAGTCCCGAAACAGCTATGTTTTTTGTTCCGCTTCTTTCTTGCGACCTTCAATTGCTTGTTGTTGTTGATGCACATTCTTCTCTTCACTCATTGCTGTATTTTTTTTTTACCGGCGTAATGTACTGTTTTTCTGCTTGCCCTTTTTTGTTTGCTAACGTTTCACTATGCTGCTTTGTTTTTGCACGCGTCGCATATGCCTTCTGAGCACTCATCAATGGTTAGCTTTTAATTTAATTTTATTTTATTTTTCAGTAATCGGGTTGAGCCCCCAAATGTAATGTTAGTTTATTGTAATTAATAAGAAATTCAAGTATATAATAATAACACAATTATATAGTATGATATTGTAATAATAATTCAAGTTTAAGTAATAAGAACAACTTAATTAACATAATGTTTCAACTCCGTACTTCACAACTTCTTCTGACGACCTTCAGCAACCGACTCCCTTTTCGATTCACTATCAGCTCAATACTGACTACTCAACAGTGAATTATCGTGGGTGGGTGTTATCGATCACGCTGCTACAGGGTCCTTACATATATAATATATTGATCCGATCTATTATTTAAGAAGGTTTCAATAATTTACCATTAATAAACTGATTCATATGTGTAGATAATATTTTATTGGTTAACAGTGGTAGACTAAGCTTGTCAGAGGCATGTGGCAACAAAGACCCCTGGCCAACTGAAAAATGTATGCATTATCGTTATGAATACCCTCTTTAGTCATCCTTTATTCTTTTGATTCATGGGACAGTTTAAGTTCTGCTTTCGTCGCGACTGGTTGTGTCTATACGTGTGATGAACATCGCCGGTTGTAAATAAAGTGTCATAAACTGCAATTACACACGGTAAAAAGTCTATTCTTAGACTTCTTATCTTTTGCATTCTGTTTTGGTCTTAAATTTCGTGTGTAAAAAAAGCGTTTACTTTTCAACAAACTTTTAGTTTAGTGTTTTTTTTTTTTCTCATTATGGGTGATCCTCCGGATCCCCCTCCTGGAGTCCCCAATATGAATCTTGGCTCAGTCGCTAGTGATCTGCCAGTTGGATGCACTAATCTGGCAGATTGGTTCTCACCCAAAGCATCACGGGGTGCTTACTTAGCACGAAACTCGCGCGGCACTAAATCACTAAAGCGCCACAATCACAAGCCTGATCAAGAAAAGGTCAAGGTTGCTCGCAAAACCAATGAAGTCACTTCAGTAAAAACTATGCCGGTTTTAAAGGCTGCTCCATCGACTTCGGGCTATAAAAACCCCTATGCCATACTAGATATGGAATGTGATGATCTTCCCACTATTGATCTGGATACAGAAAGTGACACTCTTTCTGATGTCCAGAATAACTTCGATTCAACTGCATCTCCGAAACAAGGTTCTCCTGGCTTAGCAAGCTCATCTCCTGCTGCGCCGCCTGTTAAAACTACTCCTAAGCCCCCACCTATCATCATCGAAGGCGTCTCCAACATCAATGGTTTCCGGTCATCACTTAATGGTATTATTCAAAGTAATTCATATTCGATTAAAGTTTGCCCTGGTCATACAATTCGTGTAATGGCTATCAACTCTGAGACCTATCGAGATATTGTTCGTTACTTGAATGAAAGTAAAGTAGAATACCATACGTTTCAATTAAAGCAGGAAAGATCCTATAGGGTGGTGATCAAAGGTCTTCACTACTCCACCTGTACAACAGAAATTAAAAATCAACTCCTAAATGCTGGTCATAATGTAAGATATGTCTACAATCCATTAAGCTGGTCTGATAATAAACCACAAAATTTGTTCTGCGTTGAGAACAATAAATCAATATTTGAAATTAAACGTCTCTGTTATCAGATTGTTATAGTTGAGCCACCACGCCAACGTGTATCTCCACCTCAGTGTCATAGGTGTCAGGAATATGGACATACCCAAAAATACTGTTTCAAACTACATCGCTGTGTTAAATGCGGTGACATGCATCCTACTATTTAGTGTAGAAAGGAGAAGGGGATCCCTGGTAAATGTGCTCTGTGTGGCGATGAACACACAGCTAACTATAAAGGTTGTGATGTTTACAAACATTACCTTAAGTTACATTATCCAGCTAAAGTGCTGCGTCCATCAAAAGGATCCACAATTTTGCCTTCGGCTATTCCTTCACCAATTGCGAATAGTGGTACAGCCCCTTCTTACGCAAGTGCGGTCAAAGGGGATATCAAAAAGCAAACCCTACATAAGCAGAAAAAAGATAAACAGCAGCAAATCAAACAAAATTCAAAGCAAAACCGTTCAAATCAAGAGAAACAATCTCAGTCGTTTAATCAGTCTCAGACAAAGCAATCTCCCTTAACTCAACAGCAATAGTCACAATCTTTTCGTCCACTGCAACTTCAGACATTACAGTACAATCGCCCGGATTCTCAACAACAGCAGTGGCTACAGCAACAAAATTAGGTTGATATGGACTTTAATTCCATATTTGATTTAATTGTACCAAGGTTGGATCGTATGATGGAGATGCTCGAGCTCCTGTTAAACCAACTACTCGTCAACAAATCTCAACAATGTCCACAATAGGTTTGGTGTCCGGAATGCTGACAGACTGACCAATCATGCTAATGAACTTGAATTATTCGTTCAAGCAAACAATATTGATGTCATGCTCATCAGTGAATCTCACTTGTGTAGTAGGTCTTACTATAAGCTTTTTGGGTATTCGCTTCATCTAGCAAACCACCCTTTAGTCAGACACAGAGGCGGTGCTGCCATTCTTATCCGATCAGCCATTAAACACAATTTTTACGCTTCCACTACAGAGACCCATGTACAATGTGTAGCGATCAAAATCAACTGTGATCTTGGTAGTTTTGTTATTGCCTTGGTTTGCTGCCCTCCAACGTATATTTGGCGAACACTGGCTTTCAATCAACTCCTGGGACAACTGGGCCTAAAATATATAATTGCCGGGGACTGGAACGCTCACCATTCACTTTGGGGTGCCTCTCGACGTAATCCTAGAGGCACGTTGCTACATGACTACATAATGAGCTCTAATGCACAGGTTCTTGCTACTGGCACTCCAACACACTATCCATACAATCATCGTACTCCTGGCCCTATCAACTTTGCAGTATATAAAGGGATTCCATCAGAGCGACTCTCCATTAGAAGCACCCCTGATCTCAGCTCAGATCATCTTCCCTTGATCATTGAGCTCAGAATTAGAGCCAGCTACTATGTGGCTAAGCCTAGACTGCTACAGAGAAATTCGAACGTTCACCTTTTTCAGGTGAAACAGAAAGAAATTATTAATTTAAATATTGATATACAGTCCACAGATGACTAAGATGATGCAGTTGAGCTGTTCACTAGGAATATTCACTCCTTCGCTGACTTTGCTACGGCCCAACAACATGATTACTGCTCCACATATCTTGTTCGGGCTCCTTTAAAACCTGTAATACGTGATATAGTTCTTCGTAAGCGAGCTTTAAGGCAGCGTTATCTGTGGAAGCGAAATGTTCTTGATGTTCATGGTGCTACTCTGATAAAGAGAAGGTAGATTCTTTCGCAGACGAATTAGAGGACCGCTTCACAACGTTCTCCATAGCAGATCCTCAGGACGAGGACTGTACAAGTGCCTTCTTGCACGTCCCCTGTCAGAGCTCAGCACCGATATTGCACATTACTCCGACTGAGACTCGCGAGCAGTTAAAAATTCTTAAAACTAACAAAGCGCCTGGATATGACGGTATTGATGGTAAGGTTGCTAAAGCCCTGCCCAATCAAGGTGTCCTCTTTCTTGTTCTGTTATTCAATTCCATCATCCGTCTTCACCATTTTCCTTCGCAATGGAAGTGCGCAGTGGTACCTAAACTAGTAAGCCGGAAAGTAGTCTAAATTCATATAGACCGATCAGCTTGCTTCCGGTATTCTCCAAAGTGTTTGACAGAATACTTCTTGGTAGATTGCTGTTAGTATTGGGCGACAGGTGTGCTATTCCAAACCATTAGTTTGGTTTTAGACACGGACATGGCACCATGGAACAAATTCACCGCATTGTTAATGCCATCCTCCAGTCTTTCGAAAGAAAAATGTACTGCTCGGCTGTGTTTCTGGACGTACAGCAGGCCTTTGACAGAGTGTGGCATGACGGACTACTCTGGAAGATCAAATCAATTTTACCGCGCAATATTTCTTTCTTCTCAGGTCATACTTATCGAATCGATCATTCATGGTTGAGGTCAAAGATGATAGATCGACTATCCGCAACATCAGAGCAGGCGTCCCACAGGGTAGTGTCCTAGGGCCCGTCTTGTATACGCTGTACACTAGTGATATGCCTACGCCAACAGACGAAAACACTCTAGTTGCCACTTATGCGGATGACACCGTTTTTCTTTCATGTGACACTTCTAGCGATCAAGCTGCTGCTGCAACTCAAAGAGTCCTCAACAAATTTGAAACCTGGTCTAGACGATGGAACATCAAAATTAATAGTGCGAAATCGCAGCACTGCTACTACATGTTGCGCTATAAACGCTGTCCTCCTGTTACTCTGAACGGCATTCAAATCCCCCAAAAAATATCAGTTAAATATCTAGGCTTAATCTTGGATCGGAGGCTAACGTGGTCAAAGCATGTCAACGCCATAACAGCTACTTGTAAAAGTAAGATGTTAAAACTACGATGGCTTATCCGATCCGGTAGCACTCTCAGTCTCGCCGCCAAGGTTACGCTATATAAGGCTATAGTAGTACCATCCTACACCTATGGTATTCAGATCTGGGGACTAGCTGCCAAATCTACAATAAACCGTCTTCAGGCTATGCAGAATAAAGCCCTTCTGCAGATCACGGGTGCGCCTTGGTACGTTAAGCGCGTTTTAATACACCGTGACCTAGGCATCCTGTCAATCAAAGAGCAAATAAACCGTCACACCAGCCGCTATAATGATGCTCTCCAGATACATACCAATCGTCTTGCTGTAGCTCTCAATACAAATAATTTCCCGAGAAAGTTAAAAAGGCTCCACCCTTCGGATTTACGTCACAGATTTAGAAATTAATATAGTATTATATATTATCTTACCTAGTTTAGTGACTCTCTGTCAATGTTATCAAACCTATCCCTTAAATGTGCTCTTTTAACACATGATTGGAATTCTTAAATAAACTCATATACAAAAAAAAAAAAAAAGATTCATAGGCCAGAGCTAGAAGATAGTTTTTTTTATAGAATGTGAATAATATTTTCTGGGCCTTAATGCTATGGTCCAGAGGGTGGCTTCTCTTAAGGCGGGTAGAGTGCAGTATTTACATTTTCTTTTGATATTTTGCTCATGCTTTAGATTCTATTAAAGAAGGCTTCTCGAGATCTATATTTACCCAACACCTTACGTTCAAGAAGATATTTCTTATCCACTATGGTATATGTATTTCAAACAAAATACAAAATGTACAATAGAACCATGAATACTGACAGACGAACACTGACAAAGAATTGTAAGTATATTAGTCCTTAAGTTCCCATATACTCTATGTGACAACCTTTAGCACAAGATGAATAGACCATACACTTTGTAAAATAATTAAAAATAACAAAGGAAAGAAAGAAAGTTACCTTTTCGTATGCGTTCCGGTGTTGAACTTTACCGGAATGGGAAAGAACGATAAGGGACGTGCGTAGCATGGCAGTGGTTAGACTGGCTATATTCCACGTTGATTGAAATGGTGGCAATTATTCGCCAACGGGAAACTGCAACTTGCAACCACATTTAAAAAAAAAGACTGCACATTCTTGTATATGAAAAATAGAGTTAAAAGAAAGAGGGAGGTGTGTTAAAAGGAAAAACAAGAAACTTTTACATTTCGAATTTATTACGAAAGTGCAATTGATGCAATTGGCGACGGCGCTCATGCGGATGGACTGACGGACGTACTTGTATGCTGTTCAAAACAGCGAGCAGTCGAAATAGAGCATAAGCCTTACTAGTGGGAAACTAACTGGAGCTTGCAAGCTTATTTTGTAAAACGTAAAGAACAAAGCAACCAAGCAAGTTGATGGTGGGTAATCTAAAGTTAACGGAATGGCGGCAGATTTTCTTGTAATGCAGTAACTCAGCTCACATTGACCCACATGAATGAATAAAATATTGTAGAGCATGATAAAGAACCCCCAACTACCATGATAATGGTATGTGTCAGTGCATATTGCGAATCCGCGAATGTGTGGGCAAATGTTGCTATTACTAATGCTGACAATATACGCATGTACATATATGTTACTTAGATATCATAGACCTCGTCTTTGTTGTCGGTCGTCGTCGTTTTTCAAACAAAGCATGCTTTCGTTATCTTTAAAATTCACTTAGCTCTTCCGGATCAATTTCTCAAATGTAATTGGTATTGTTGTTTTGTTCAGTTTATAGTAGCGTTGTGCGCCATATTGTTTAACACATAAAATTGCTCCCTAAATATTTTTATAATTTTTGTACTATTATTTTTCAATTAAAAAAAAAAATGTCTCGCTTTGTCTCACCTGAACTTGCAGCAATTTTAGAGGCAGAACCATTACTTAATAATGAACAATTACTTGGATTCCATGTGCGCAGTCGTGACACAAATTGGGAACAACATGTGATGCCGTTAAGGCCTCGAGGACCAGCAATTTATTTGCAACGTGAATTTCAATTGATGAGCAATGTACGCTTGCCATGCAACGAAGGTAATAAACGAGAAGTACTTGTGTGTCACGATATGATGGGCAATTATCTGGAAGATAAGTATGAACTACTACCGAACTTATAATAATTACAATTCATATTTAATTTTTTTTTTTTTGTTTGTCTGTCTGTATATTTTAGGCATTTTCACTCTTCGAAAAAATATGATGATTATCGTTTCTACCATTGGTCAGCAATCGATTATTTCTGCTATTTTAGTCATAAGTATATAACAATTCCACCATGTGGTTGGATCAATGCTGCACACAATCATGGTGTACGCGTTTTAGGTAATACTGTAATACCAGTAAATACATGAGTCACTTCACTTCTATTATCCAAAGGCACTTACATTGTGGAGGACACCATGGGTAGTCGCTTATTACATCAAGTATTGAGTTCTAGAAAAAGCCTCGAAGACACTGTTGAAGCCATGACTAGGTTGTGTAAGCACTTTCATTTCGATGGTTGGCTTGTGAATATTGAGTGTGATGTTCAACCCGAATATATGGAACTTTTATAGTGAGTATTATTTACTAATTCAATACTACAATATACTAAAGAACTTATAAAAAGGTGCTTTTCAAAGTAATAGGACGCTTTCAAAATTTTATTTCCAACTCTCGCCAAATCTGCGTCGTTTATAGTTTGGAATAAATAAAAATTTATGATGGTATTAAGAATAAGTAGCAAAAAAAACATACGTTTTCTATTTTTAGTACAGCATGAGAAAGAACCGTTAGTTTTAGTTGGTATCGACTTATTTTCGTCTAGCACAGTCTTATCATATTTATAAGACACTTATTTAAAAGTGCATCGAATTTGAAACAATCCTACTCATGTTTATGGTTAAATGTAATCCAAATTTCGTAGTCGCACAGTTATAGGTAATTTTTTTTTAAAAATTCTGACAATTATGGAAAACTACGTAGTTCAGGAAGAACCCCAATACTTTATGCATTTGATAAAGGTACAAAAAGCGAGCAATTCTATAAGAAAAACTTTGGTCTCTGGTCAATATTAAAAGTTGTTCTAATATGAGTATTAATTTTATTTTGAATGGAAGGTACACTTTCTAGTAGTCCGGCTGATTCCGACAATGTACTGCGGATGGTAAAAAGAAACCTGTGTGAAAAATTTCAGTTCTCTATTTCAAAAACTGAGGGACTATTTTCTACACATGCATACGGACAGACGGACATGACTTAATCAACTCGTCTCCGACGTCTCCTTCTGTGTGTTACAAGTTTCTTGACAAACTATAATATTATTCGCAGCGTGAAGAGTATAAAAATAATAAAAATACATAATGCATACTATCGATCTTATCACATACCATAATTAAAAAGATCTATAAGATTTGACCAGAGTTTGAGAACATTTTGTTGAATTACTATGGAAATTGTTATTTATTTTAGTTCACGTATAAAAAAAATTCGACAAAAAAATGTTTTTATTATAACATTTTTGGATTGTCATTAGATAACCCATTCATATCTCGTGATTAGGATCTTCTCATATAAAACAATAGTATAATCAATAATTAAAAGAAAATCTTTAAAATATGTTCCTATACGTATGTACAAATTGTATTGTATAACATCCATAAAGTTCAATCTTATATGCAATTTACATCAAAGCAAATGCACATTAACATTGATGTGCCTACTAATACGTATCAGATTCGACAACAACCACAAGGAAAATGACGTCATTCAGGGGTTGTTGTTGTAGAATGTGATGGGGATCAATAGTCGCATCAAGAACTGATGTGCCTTGATATGAAAATTAATAATGGTCACTCTAGAAATTTTCTGCCAGTGTCGCCAAGTTTTTCCTAGTGCTTCCAAGTTTTTTTGTGCTTTTCCGCGTGTGGCATCACTAAACAGCAGCTGATGGCACAAAACATTGTTAAGAGAACCATAAATTGTCAATTTTTTAAAAGAATTTATTAAAATAAGTATCAGGAGTGAAAAAGGGAATTGCAAGAACTATTTGCATATGTTGCAAAATGTCCTAATCATGTATTTTTCACAAATGTTTAGTTTTTATTTAACCAACGTGCTCGCAAGTTCCACGTGTGTGTATAACCAAAACAAAAAACAGCTGATCGTGATGCAAAATATCCGGTGTGAACGAAAAACCCCATCAACGTGATGTACTTTGGCGTAAATTGCATATTAAATGAAGAAAAATTGAATGATATCAAATTTGAGATAGGTAGAAACAAAATCTAAGAAAGCAATTTTTAATTTGTTTGTTACTTCAACCATATACAAGCAGGCTTTGATGATGGAGTAAGAAAGCTTCTTGAACATTAGAACTCATTACTCATGAATATTGTTAAACTGGAAATCATTGAAATTAGTATACATATTTACGTGAGATTTTTTTTTTTTTGTCTTCAATTCTAGTTATTTTGTTGATCATTTACGTAAAATCACAAGTCAAGAATTAAAGCATGGCACTGTCTTCTGGTATGATAGCGTCATTAACACGGGTAAAGTTCAGTGGCAAGATGAGCTGAATGAGAAGAATATACGTTTCTTCCAGCAAAGCGATGTAATGCTTCTTAATTATAGTTGGAAAGACTCAAGTTTTGATGTGACACAACAAATGTGTTTCAAAAAGAATATACAGCGTTCGCGTATTTTCTTTGGTATTGATGTCTTTGGCCGCAATCAAAAGGCGAAGTTTCAAACGAAAAGCACACTGCAGCGCATTGTTGAGCGTAGTTTCTCAACGGGAATTTTCGCACCCGGCTGGACCTATGAGACATTGCAACAATATGGCTATAATATTAAGGAACCATTAGGTCTTGACGTTGTCAACGATGCTTTTTTGCAACGCAATGATAAATGGTGGTCATCGTTATGGGATTTGTTTGCCACACATCCATACAATCATTTGCCATTCTACACGGATTTCTGTTTGGGCTCAGGGAAATATTTGTATCGCTATGGCATAGCAACCGATACAGAGGAGCATGGTTCATTCTTTAATTTGTCATGCCAATCGCTACAGCCTTCGGTGGCTCTCCGTGGTTGTGCCGAACATAATTATGATGATGGATTCAATGGTGGCTCGTGTTTGCATATAACACGTTACGATATACCATTTCGTTTATTTGCCTTCGACATTTACCTGCCTGAAAATCGGGGCCTCGTTATTGGCTATGCCTTTAAATTGAAACAAGCGGATGGTGAACTGGACTGTGTCTTGCGGTTCTGTGATGCTACAACTCATTCGAAGATAAACGATTCTCTTGATTGTTATCTGTTTTGTGGTGACTATTATAATTCGAAGATCTTCCAGCGTGGACGCTGTTATGTATCGCCATTGCAACAAGAATCTATTGATGACACTTTAACCTCATCTCATTTGCCAAAGGATATGAGTTTAAGAGCACCAAAATCTGAGTGGAGCGTACGTTACTATGCCGTTGCTTTCGATACAGCAGTGTGTCTGCGTGACTTTGGTGTACTCTATCGCAATAATATCCGTCATGTTGATAATAATGGAATGCAAGAACATAGGGATGGCATGCTGGGTGCTGTCTATATAAGAGAATTCGACATGTCGCAATATTCATTTAATGATAAATTTTCAAATTATGCGTTTATCCCGGTACAATATGATCGACTGTTCAATAGTGTGGTTCCTTAACAGAATGGTGATAAGTTAATACTAAAGAAGCGATTTGCATTTAAACTTCACTAAAACTATTGTTGAGAGCAGCCTCTCTTAAATTCGCTCTTTACCAAGATAAAGTAAAGTAAAGTAAAGCAATATATAAAGTAAAGTAAAGTAACGGATCATATTGCATTGTGTTAATTTTGCCTATTTCTTTTTATGTTCAAGAAAACTTTGTATGTTTTTCAAAAGTTAGTTGCAAATAAATTGTCAAGCAGAACGCACATCGGCGTTTAATAAATTAATCTTTTTATTTTATTTCGGTTTGATGATTTAAAAGTGGACAGCAAAAACTCTTGCTGTACCCCAAACAACTATTGTACATATAAAACTATTGTACTGTGTATCTATATATTTTGGCAAGAAAAACACTTTGAATAAAATTACTTGGCAATGAAGATGTTTCTATAATATGGTTTCATTCGTTTGTTTGCAGCTAGGGCTACTATTGCTGACTTGAATGAGTCGTATGTCCTCCAAAGCTACGAAACTACAATGACACGCAGAGTGAGATATTCTAAATGTTCGTTCAAATGGAAATCAAAGCAAATGTCCTTCTTTCCTCCCTCCCAGCTTCTGTCAGATTTTGGCCACAAAATTTAGTTTGGTGCCTTTGTTTTCTGTTTTGGTAATTGAATAGCCTTCTATAAAAGATAGTGAGATGAGAGTGATAGAGTGAGAGAGAAGTTGTTATTCATGAAATTCATACATTAACCGTGAAAAACAATGTCAATCGACCAACCGACCGACCAACTAACTTAAAATGGCCAATGGCTCCCGCCGGTCATTGCAAAAAAATGTCTCATAATTAAGCAGTGGGCTCGATTTGTCTCATTATTTGAATGGATCTCGTGGTCAGGAGAAAAAGTAGAAACATAAGCGGAAGTAGCATGTAGCAGTTGTAATAGTAGTAGACTTACAATCTAACAGACCTTACAAGCTCAGAGATAGAAGGAACATTGCAGTAATGCCAAAAACTATGTTGATTTATGTAATTCGGTCTCAGTGCACCTGTCAAATTGACTCTTGATGATGATGATGGTAATGCTGCTGCTACTGTTACTGATGGAGCACTAAGGCAAACGGTAAATGCATGAAGACAAGTGCAAAAGAGCAGCAAATTGCATCAAGTAAAAATCCACTGCCACATTTAAGAGGGTCATTCAATGATAGAAGAAAAATGAAATTGATTTAGAAAAGAAACAGTTTCAAGTAGCAATTTGATACCTTTTAGACTTTAAGTTGGCAACACTTTGATGAAGTTTGCTATGGGAAGTCGATTTTACTGAAACTTGGGTTCACTATTCTGAACAAAGCATGGAATTATTTCAATGATCAGCACACAATAAACATTGTTTACTACTCGGATATTCAGATATCTTGTAAAACGAAATGTTACAATTTCAAATTTATTGTACTAATAATTGTTTTGTGCCGGTGCTGCATAGTAAAGCCAGCAATGATGAAAAACTGTCATGGATTCTTTCAGGCGACAATGTGACCCAATAAACCATTGCATCGAAGGATTTTCTTCAAAGATAGTAAAAGTCTCGTTGTACTTATAAAAAAAACATAGTTTTTTAGTCTACACAAATTTATGTCTTTCATTATTGATTGACCCTCGTACATTGCTATAGATATAAGACTCACAAAATTATAATTCTGTGTGTTTGTGTGCGTGTAAGTGTGTGTAAGGATTCCCAGTAGAAATTAGTTTTACCTTTTTACTAGTTTCATTGCCATATTTTCTTTTTTATTTTGTCGTCTTACTTTTCTTTCCATTGTTAATTTTTACATACAATAAAATGTACATATTTCCAGAGATTGCTGTACCCTTCACATTTACTAGTATGAATTTTATTATATCTTGTGCAGTGTTCAAGAAAGATATGTCAAACTTCTCATTTAGTATTCATTTTGATCTATGGAGAAAATTGATTGCAAAGTAAAAGAAATCATTCTTCTACGATAAATACAATATTGGCAATTGAGAGATACAAAGCATTTGAAAACCAAATCTTTTGATACAATTTATATTAGAATGCCATGTCTGATCCTTTCTGAATGCCGTCCTAAAATCATTTAAATACTTGATTAAAAACACCCTATTCTGAGATCTTAAGAAGGGTTTTAGCGGAACTTCGCATCCGCTTCCGTATTTGCAGAACATCCGCAAGACATCGCACCTCCGCCTCCGCATGTTTTTAACGGAGTTTTAGCGGAGGTATATTTACATTTTGTCTTTGCGTGCCACGTCACATTTCTCACTTCCTCTCACATCTCATATCAAAATTTCACAAAAAAAAAAAACTAATTGAAGACATCAATTCAAGATTACGTGGCCTTCCAAGCAATACATTGTATTCGTTTGCTACATATTTGAACCCAAGGTACAAATCAAAGTCTTTGGATGAAATTGTGAGGGACAAAGTTCAATCTGAACTATTGCACACTGCATGACTTGGATTATTGAATCACTTTTCAAATTACTTATGTTTCATTGTATGATTTGTAATAATAACCACATTCAATATGCATTGTACAAATAAAATATAAATGGAGTACGACAAATACAAGTTATTCATAATGTAACTGATAAGGAATATGAGAGAAATTCAAATTCATTATACTGAATGTGATTTGATTATATTCATAAACCTATTCATTATTTGTTGAAATATTTTAAACACAAAAAGAATGAGGGATGAAAAAGACGCATTGACAACAACAACGACTAATCGCAGGCGATCGAGGTGAGCGCACACAAAAATACAGTGTTAACTCCATTTGACGTCACTAGCATATATCAATAACGTAGTAAAGTGCGCAGTCCCTTAAGTGACGTTCCACTGTATTTTTAAAACTAAACAAAGCAACTGTGCTCTTTTTCTCAACTCTCTTCCTCTCTTTGTAAGTGCGTAGTATGTTTACTTGTGAGCTCACTTCAGCTCGCTCGCAATATACAAAACACATGAAAATATTTCAACAAATAATTAATAGGTTTATGAATATAATTAAATCACATTCATTATAATGAATTTGAATTTCTCTCATATTGATTATCAGAGAGCAAATCAACATGTGAATGCAATGTTATTCATACTACAGAAGTAAAATATAAGTGAAACTCAAAATCTATTCAAATGAATTTGATTGGAACAACTAACCATTTTATAATGAACGAATCAAAAGGGCTTTTGATTTATTCAATGCACTCCTTTAATTTGGATCTTGAAAGAGCTTCAAGTGAAGCTGATGACGACGGAGCTTCTGTCGCCAAGAGACCTAGGATTTAATTGCAGCGAGTTGAAGATGAACCGTGTACGAGCTTCCATATTTCACAGACAAAGAAAAGCCCATCATTGATAAACGAAGACCCTTTAATGTGGTGGAAATATAATAAAAAATTTCAAGCTTTTTTCCCCATCGTACGTGCTTATTTATTGTCGCCTCCACGGTCGGTTCCAAGCGAGCAACTATTTAGTGGAGCCGGTTTAGTTTACGAACCATTGAGAAATCGGTTATAAGGCGCAAAGCTGCAAAATTGTTCTATATTAAGAATAATTTGCCTCTTATCATTTTTGATTATCAATAGTTATTTATATACAGAGTATATCGCTTGTATGCAAATATTATAATGCTACAAAATTATGCAAGGTATGTATATTAGCAATCTATTAATAGTAAGACTAAATTTTGATATAACAATAAAAACAAAAATATTTCATATTTATTCATTTGTTCAACTTAACTCAAAAAAATTAAAATATTAAATCATAGATCACATTTCTTTTCATATATTGCATTTGGGTATAAAAACTAAAATTCATTGGAGATAAAAAGTTAACAAAGATAGTCAGTAACTTTTTTGGCTTTTCTTTTTTCAGCACTTTTTAGAATCATGTCTTCAATATCATCAATAAGATCTGAAGGGATCTAAATTTTGTAAAATCTCTTTGGTCGAAGGTTTCTTCATATTCAAATTAGATTCTGCGAACCCCTCTTATCACTGACATCATTGTACTCCATTTTAAAAGAGTGGATGATACCTTGATCAAGTGGCTGAATAAGGGCTGTCGTATTTGGCGGCAAAAACTCGGTCGTAATGTTAAAAATGTTAGACGCTGCTTTTGAGTTTTAAATCCTTTTGGGTGTTGGGTGTTGGTGGGCCAATTTTCATCAGCGTTATAAAAGCAATCAGGAGAGAATTTCTCCAGAATATGCGGCAAATGATTAGAAATAAATGCCGCTGCTCCTTACTGCATTATTCTCACTGGCTTCCCCATGCATCTTACCGAAGTTTGCACCAGCGTTGAACCCATCTACCGTCTGGCTTACACTCCTCATTTAACAGAGATGCAAACTCCTGTGCCTTAGCAAGCAAAACAGATCCACTTATTACTCCAGTATGAGATCGAATTTGGTTAAAACAGGACAGTAAGGATTTATCTGAGTTTAAGTGACCACTTTTCCTATTGCGCTTCCTATTTAAAACTGTGTTAGCGCGAATATCAGTATCTTTGGTTTTAATGCGGGAAATGGTACTGACGCTCACTTTGTATTTATGAGCCAAATCTTTGGGTTCTTATTTGATTTGAAATCGTTTAAAATTTGTAGTTTTTGTTTTGTGGTTAGCACTTTACGCGACATGTTTCAAAACCATATGATCGACTATACACGAAACGCGACTGATCGTCAATTCTTCTTTGTCCCTTCTGTGCAAACACAAATTGAGAGAGTGAGCTCAGCTGTTATGTTCACTAGTGTAAAAACTTGACGTATCGATGACGGTCCCTATCAGTGATGCCAGCTACCTATCACAAAAACAAGACATATCGACCCCAAAAAAGCGGGAAAAAAGGGACAAATGATATTTAAAAAAGGACAGAAATCAGGACAAAATATGTTCCCTTATTTATAAACTACTAAAAATCTGCGGTTAAACTACAAATGACCATTGATTATCCGTGATGGTCGGAATCGGAAGCGTTCTAGATAATCGATTTTCCGGTTAACTGAGGTAAATTTTTGCATCATGCATTTGAAATATCTCAGAAGTCATTCTTGATGTTATATGATTTCTTAAAATCTTAAAGATTGTTTGAATACCTTTTGCATTTGGGTTTTGCGATAGTTGCTCTTAAATCTCCAATTTGGTGATAGAAACTTAACAACAAAATTTTGAGCTGTTAGTCTCTCCACCTCTAGATGTGCCGGGCAATTATCCAATAGTAGGATACCATCTTCTTATAAAGCCATTCTTTTAAAATTCTATCTCACCTAAGGTACGAAATTTTTTTTTTTAAAACCATTCCAAGAATAGCGTTTGTGTAACTCAAGCTAAAATGTTAGCTTTGTAATTTCAGTATCGATCTCAGATAATTGATACTCCCGGTTAATTGAATCACGGATAATCGATGCCCATATGTTGATATACACAATCATTCTTAGTTAAAAAGTTATAGTGCTATGAAATTCAAATGAATTAATGCAGTGTCCCATTTAAGCTTTAAACCACAGTAGATGAGTTTTATTGCCTCATCTATCAGGTCATAATCCTCTTCATCTGCGGTACTTACAAAATTTGCAGTAAAAAAAAAACTCAAGCTGATTTAGCCACGACTCGCGCAATTTTTGTTTATAAATAGCTTGTGGCATGTTTGTTTATTTGAGGTCTGCATGATGGCAAAAAATCTACGTTCGAATCAACAATGTTCAATATAAACTGAGTGAAATAGAATGCGACGCCGAAAGAATTCGAGTGAATTTGTGCACTGACGTCAGACTCAGTCGCACAACATTCACACAAAGATGCATGAATTGAATGAGTGAGAATGAGAGGTTGTTTTCGAATTAATTCGAATGCCTTCATTTTTTTTTTTTGCATAAGAACAAACGGCTGTTTTTGTTTTGCTGTGCGTAAAGAAGAAAGAAAACAACAAAAACAACATATGTAGTACGCTTATATACATACACACAACCACTTACATACGTCTGCGTCTTATTCTCTGCTCATTTCCTTGTACGATCGCGCGCTTCACTCAAATCAAACGAAAATTCGAATTAATTCGGATGTGTTCGGCTATGCTGAAGTTTTCATTTCGTTCTGCTCGCTAATTCTTTCTAACTCATTTCACAGAATGCAGACGGCTTTCGAACTCAAAACACAGTCGCATTCATCTTCATTCATTTCTTATCTCGCTCTCACTCAATTCAATTCAATTCAATTCGAGTTTATTCTTTGGACTTCAGTTGTGAGCGAAGCCACGCAGCTGTCTATTGTTTATGTCAAGGTATAGTGATGAGCACAACCCGATATACGTCGATAAAGTTAATCACGCCATTTGGTGTAAGGTTCTCACCTACCTCTGACGTGATTAACTCTCTGAGATGCACAAATCGGGTACACTCCATGAGAACATGGCGAGCATTTTCCGGCTGGTTTGTGCAGTACAGGCAATGCTGGTCATCTGCATGTTTAAATCTGTGCAGGTACTCCCGGAAACAGCCATGCCCTGTGAGGAACTGCGTGAGGAGGTAATTCAGAGTTCCATGTTTTCGGGCCACCCAGACACTGATGTTGGGTATTAACTCGAACGTCCAACGACCCTTTGTTGAGCTTTGCCAACGCTCCTGCCAGGAGGCAGTTAGTGTGTCACCCTGATCATGTGTGGCAGGTTCTGCCCGTCTCAAAACATATATCGCCGCCAACTCATTAACGTCCATGTCCACCGGTTTACAGTTTGAAATGACGCTTATTGCGTCATCTGAAACCGTTCGGAACGCGCAACATACCCTTATTGAGTTTAGTCGATACATGGAAGCAGCTCCTTTAATGTACGATTTATGTTGGGTTGCACAGGACCACACTGGTGCAGCGTATCTGATGATCGATTTGCTGACCGCCGCAAGCAGCTCACGCACTGGTTGTTTGGCCCTCCAACGTTCGGCATAAGCCTTGCTAGGGCTGCGTAGGTCTTCGACGCTTTCTCGCTTGACAATTTGAGGTGATCCCTGAAGTTGAGACGAGAATTCAGTAGGACCCCTAAATACCTAATGAAAGGTGCGGACGTTATGTCTTGTGCCCCGACTCGAATGTTTCAAGCTTCTTCCTGCTGCTGATTAGAACTAGCTCAATTTTGTGGTCCGCTAACTCTAGACCAGTCTGCCAAAGCCAATTTTTAATATTTACCACGGATGAGTTGCATTTCCCCTGGAGTTCCGGGAGCGTCTTTGCCACTGCAACTACTGCAATGCGTAGCCAATTATCTCAACTTCATCTGGTAGAGACACGCTAAACACTCCGTCGTACATCGCATTCCATAAAATTGGACCGAGCACAGATCCCTGCGGTACACCAGCAGTAGTGTTGTACATTTGTGGGGGTATTTCTGTTTCATATAGAAGCGTTCGATTGCTCAGGTATGACATCACCATTCTGAGAAGGTACTTTGGTACACGGAGATTCTCCAAGGAGCGTACTATATTGCGCCATCTTGCCGAGTTGAACGCATTTTTAATGTCCAGGGTAACTACAGCGCAATACTGTTTTGTGCCTCAGAGCCATCGTTCACCAGCGATTGCATTCAGAGCGATATCACGGACTCTGCTTACTGCATCGATGGTACTCCTGTCCTTCCTGAAACCATACTGGTTTTTTTGTAGTCCATTCGGACCTTCTGCGACCAATTCGAGGCGTCGACATATGATACGCTCCAGTATCTTACCCATTGTGTCCAGCATACACAGCGGTCTATATGATGATGGCTGATCCGGCGGCTTGTTACCTTTCGGTATCAGCACGAATCTCTGCCCCTTATAGCAAGAGGGAAAAAAAGCTCATCTGCCGTAATTGTGGGAATGGGCTCCAAGACAGCCTCCCTTGTCCAATGTGTGCGCTCATGTTGCGAGAAGAGGTTTCTCACAATATCTAACATAACCGCTGCACCGATCGGCGCTGGGCCGGCGACTCCTCCCAGGCGTCGTTTGACATGTTTGTAAGCTCCTCCCCAAGGGTTATTGCTGAGGTCTTCACATAGGTCCTGAAAATGTATGCTTTTACTCCTTTGGATGGATTTCCGCAACTCAGCACGTTTCGCCTTGTATTCGGCCTGCCGACGTACAAAATTTTCTGATCCCCTTGCTATTTGTGCTTGCCTTCTAGATCTGATGCACTCCCTTCTTAGCTGCGCTATCTCAGCATTCCACCAATAATTTGGTGTATGCCGATTATTTCTTCCTTTCCTGGGCATTGAGGCATCGAATGCATCAGTAACAGCTTTCATTAGGCCCTTAACTGGTTGCTGTGCAGATCCCTGCAAGTTAACTTTCCATCCTTTCTTTTGAGCTTTCGAGCTTGGTCTACAGCTACGGCGAGGACATGCTTTCGTGGTGTTTATTTCGATTGCATTGTGACCGCTGAGTGTGAGGACATCTAGTACTTCCCATTTTCAGAGGTGGGCAAGAAACCTACTGGCAAAACTAATGTCAATGAATGACTCTCCGCGGCTATTCTGAAAAGTCACCTTGTTACCCGTATTGAGGAGAGTGATGTCTAAGACGGCAAATGCCTCCAAGATAGCCGAACCTCTAGCATTAGTTCTAGTGCTTCCCCATTCAATAGCCCAAACGTTGAAGTCCCCAGCAATTAGAAGAGGAGATTTTCCGCGAGCATTGCATATGAGAACGTCAAGGAACGCATTGAAAGTTGCTAGGTCGTCACTTGGTGGTGCGTAAGCAAATCCCTTGTTGGTCGATGGGCCACTGGATTCTTTTGGGAGTTGGCCACAGGCCCAGATTGCGGCCCCTCCCGTCTGATCAGTTACCCACGTGTTATTCGCCTGAGGTACACGGTAAGTTTTACATACGACTGCAACATCAATGCGCCTTTCAGTTATGATCAGACCATAACTAATAAAAATAGATCCTGGGCGGCCATGCAGTGATTAAGGTTGATTTGGATCACCTGAACCATTTTTGCTTAGCTGCAACATCGCTCTTTTATACATGGGACACTGGAAACAGCATGTAGCGTGATTTTTGTCCCCGCCTACACATATTGAGCACTTCGGTGCTGCTTGGCAACCTCTGGCTAAATGACCTTTTTTGCCGCAACGTAAGCATTCGCCTGTGCGATCCACGCTGTGTGAAAGGGACTCAGTTAATTTGTGTTTTTCTTGGAATATATCTCCAAGTATGTTAGCTTTTTCTTGCCTATAAGAGAACAATCTATCAATGTATACGAAACTTGGTACAAATTGGTTATTGTTTTTGGTAAGTTTTATTATTTTCCAAATACTTTTGGAGTGTCTACCTAGATTCATAATCTTATTATTCCAAGTGATATTATTATGTACTGATATTTGTTGTTTAATTTGATAATTCAGATAATTTAGTTGGGCTTTACAGATAGGTTGCCTTGTTCTAAACCAGTGTCTTCTCACTACGTTTCTCTTTTTAATAAACTCAGTGATATTATTAGGCAATTTATTGCAAATTTTTTTAAAAGACTTCCTAGGCACTGCAATTTTGAGTGCAGAGGCTACTTCAGTTCTAAGTGAGTCAACCATTTTATCAATCAACTCAATGGTGGGAAGCGCAGTATGGTGAAACTGAATGTCAGTGAAATTGCAGTTCAAGATTTGCTTAAAAAGTTTCCAATTAGCTTTCGAGTATAAAAGAAAGGTGTTTTCAACAATAATTGGCTTAGAAGCTACCTTAGCAATTATCGGAAGATGATCTGATGCAAGGTCATTACAGGATATCGGTTCAGTTATCAAGTTAGGAGAGTTTAAAATTAAAAGGTCTAGTGTTGAGAGTTTTGCTTTGTAGCTTGCTGGAATATGCGTTGGATCTTTTGGGGACACAATTGAAAAATTGTCAATGTAGGACAATTCATTAAGAATATTCCCGCAACAGTTAGCCTTACCGCAAATCCACAATCTATTTCTGCAGTTCAAGTCACCACCCAATATATAGTGACCATGAATTAGGAAGTTTGCAAGTTCACTTCTTTTGCAACGGACGGCACGTGCATCCTATGCCATAATATTTAGATAGTCTACATTAATTATTACTGTAGACATATTTAAGTGCTAATTGCGTAATAACATAATTGCTCACTTTTATTTGGACATCTTTGGAGTTTGTCCATAAGCTCTGACGTAATAGAGCTTTTTTCTTCAAATGTAAAAAGATCAGCGTTCATTTTATCAGCTGACTCACTTGAATTCGTCTTGTAGGTGGGTGGTGCTCTTTCCTGAAAGCCGATGAGAGCTTTCCTGTAGCTTACAGCAGGCAATTGTCCTTGCATAAGAGTATTAATACTTTGGCTGCTGTTACTTACACTCATACTCGGCGTAACTTGAATATTTGTAGTAGTATTAAGAGCAGCGCTATTGTTAGTAATGTTGTGCTGGTAGCTATCGATGCGTTGAGCTGGGTTGTTGTGCTTTAAGTTAAGTTTGGATTTTGGCGAACTCTTTTGAATCAATGAAATATACGAAGCCCGGCAAGGGCAGGCAGCGTCGGTAGAGGGGTGAGCACCTCTGCAGTTGGCACAACGAAGTATTGCTGTGTCTGGGCATGATGACGTCTTATGGCCGCCGGCGCAGAATGCACACGAAATGGCGACATTACAACTGTTTGACCCGTATCCAAAAAGTTGACAGTTGACATTGTGTAACTTTGCTAGGTGATTTTGTTTTATATTCCCAACGAACTTTGGTGTGATTGATGTACGGATGATATTTCCGCAGTTTTTGAAGAGTAGTTGATTTATTTGCCAAGTACACTACATATAAGAGAATTTTAAAACCAGCTTTTGTTGTTTTTTCTATAGTTTTGACTTCAGTTCATTTTAAACCATGAGAAATAAGCATAGTTTTGATCTCATCATTAGGCAATTTATCTAAACCAGAGAGGACGGCTTTATAAGGTTTAGTTTCTCTGTTCTCATAAGAGAAAAACTCACAATTGTCACTTTTGAGTCGATCGCAAATTGTGTTATGGCAGTCAAAGTTGTTAACAAATACTTTGATACCAATTGATATTTTTTTAATGTAATATGCGTCGATTTGGATGTCTTTTAGCATATCATGTATATATTTTGTGCTCTTTAGCACAGTAATAGGTGGGATTTTTGCTTTATTTACGACTGGAGACACCGATACATCCTCTACTTGGTCTATTATTGGATCATCTACATTGGTTTCACTGTCCATGATAGTTGTGAGCGGACGTAATAGTTATTGTAGCAACTATCAGCACTCGAAACATTTGTATGTTTGTTTAAACGTACCATCTTATTTGTGCTAGAACAGTGTTCTTGTACTGTAGTCTGTCCCGTTTTATTTAATTTGCTTCGCAGCTTTTATAGTACTAATAATATATAATATAACATGAATAAACATTATCAACATGTCAAAGACTTACTCTTGTAAGTAAATTTTGTCAAAAATCTGACCAGGACATGGACACGCACAGCGATGATAATGAAAAGACACGTGAGGATCAACTGACTCGATGGCTGGCATGTTGCTTTAGTCCATACAATGTTTGTTTTTTAGGTTCGTGGCTTCCCAATGAATATGATTTATTGCAAATTTTATAAATGTGTAGCTTCGTAGCTTTATCTAGAATCGCTTATGTCGAAAAATTGGTAAAGTGGATTTGTTTTTCCTTTTGTGACATTTACAATTTATAATCTATATATATAATATATAATATAACTGTGGGCGAAACTAGATTTTTTGCCCGACACCGAAAACGAACCTTAGGATTAATAGAAATAATACCTACAGGTGGTCAGGCTGCTCCTAATTCAATAGTTGGCTGGTTGGTCTTCTGTGAAAAAAAAATCGGGGCAGGTAGTATCGATACACTACCGTAATTGTTTTTGCGTGAAAACGTTTTCCATGAACCATTATTATTACAGCTGAGTCGAAAGTCCAGATTTTTTCGATATTAGTATATATATGTATGTACATACAATATATGTTAAGTCAACTAATACAGTAATTTGTAAACTGTAGTAGTTCAATTGTCGGATATCGATTCTGCCCATACTATATGTTTACATGTACGTATCAACCAAGTCGTCTTTTGTAAAACATATATTTTTGTTAATTCTTTGTGCGTCAAGATTAAATCAATTTTCTTTTAAATTGTTGCGCAATATACTACAAAGTTTGTTTTGCATAAATGAAAGTAAAAATGTTTAGATCAATTATACCATAAATAAACAGACATCGTTTGCTTCAGAATGATGAAACCGATTAAGAAAAGAAAATGTTAATTGTTTAATTATTTAAATTAATTACATTTAACACAGGGTAATGATGGGAGAAATATGATATGTAAGGTTTGCATGTCAATTGCATGTCGCGCGCATAGGTTAGATCTAGACAGGTCCCGACGCGATCATTAAAAATGCCTATGCACACACTCACATTTACGCCTGAACTTATGTCTGCTTTGACTATTTTATTCTCTTCCCCCATTTGCACATAACCAAAGGCATTCGATGCATTCGAGGCATTCCCCAAACACATACTCACACATACACCTAACTTATATCTGCTTTGACTATTTCATTCTTCTATTTTCCAAACAACAAAAAAAAACTTACAAAAAATAATATCTCTGATAAAATAAATAAAATTATACCTCATCGTAATCTAATAGTAACAGCGTAAGTATGTAATACTTGGTATGTTCTTTCACGTAATAATTGATAAACTGTTAAAACTGTTATAATATTCCCTAAAATAAACAATGATACGTAATGATGAAATCATTTAACTATACCTGAAACTGTTGTTAAAGTAGCTCCAATAGATGCTGTTAGAGGTCAAGGGCAATAATAATCAACTAAATGAAAAGGGTGATTTGAATGTGTAGACATTAGTTTAATTCTCTAGGGTATAAAGTTCTTAATACAGCAAATACATATGATTGAATTATGTATTAACAATTAAATAATTAAAATAGAAGAAATGGGTGGCCCTGTAATAATATTAGGGTCTCTAAGTATTACTTGAGTTTTTAGATTTCAGAATGTAAATATTGTACATATTTTAGCAGTTTGCAAAATACGTCGTGTATATAACATTTTGGCACCTATTTTATAGTGTTTTTTCTTGTTACTTATTTTTGGAGTCTCACTCACTCGTATATCTCATAGGGTATTATTTACTGCTAAAAAGGAATGAATTTATTGTATCTCATACTTCCTCTATATGGTTTGGTGTGATTTGGTGTTGTTGCTATGTTGATTATACTCGTAATGATGACATTTTATAACAAAAGTTTTCATTTTTAACATTTTCAACGAGTTTCTACATTTCATTTCATTTTACGGTACTTTGTCTTCATCTTCTTTTTCGCTTTGTAATTAGTTGCGTAAAACTATAGAAAGCTTATTATGCCTTTTCCCGTTCGTTCGCTTGTTCATTCATTCGTCAACATCCTTCTTGCACGGCTTATACAATAAATGACTGCAACTGCATATCAACATTCAAGATTGTTGTAATTTTTTTAAAATAAATTTTCTTCAGAAATGAGAGTTTAATAGATCTGTCGGACTGACTATTGGATACCCTGTAAGTAATGCTCAATTGGATACATATGTCCTATTAAAATGTATTAGTGAGCTGATAAGATTCATTAACTACGACAAGAAGTAAAATTAATAGGTTGTTCTCAATAAAAATAATAAAATGGATGGTTTATTGAGGGAAGAATTGAAGGAGGCAAAAGTTGATGAGTTTTTAGATAAAACACTATTTGATTTGATTTGACAAAGTTAAAATTCCAACTGTGATGGGCACATCAAAGAATAGTAGCAAGAATTCAAAACATCCTTGACCTATGTTTCTAATACTAGTTCTAGTCACCTTCACTGAGTGTACCCTATACTCTACACTACAATATTTTTATTTTATGTTGCATATATTCAAAAAATAAAATTTTAGTTGAAAATATTAACAGGAAAATAAAGTTAAGTGTTTGTGAATAGAATAAATTTTTACAAATGATTTGCTACTTTAATTATATGTTCATACAATAATTGGGTTCATACGACAAAAGTTTATTAACTCTTCTTTCGCACATACAATACGACCTACTTACACATAAGTACTATAAACCCAATGGAGACACACAACTTTGAGACGCAAGAATAATGCATGACTGATTAAGTATGCGAGTTTAAAAGAAAACATATGTACATAAGTACTATAGCATACTTCAAAATTGAAAATAAAAGTTTAATGTTGTTAAATGATGTCATTTAATACTTTAATAAAAAGGCTTGTATGAACGGTATCCATTGGTGACCTTTATACTTACATTTGGAAACTTTGCCATTTTTTTAACACATCACTTTCTGTTTCACTCTCTTTTTTCTATTTCTATTAAATTACACCTAAGTGCCTTTATGGAGCTGAGTCAATTTCAAGCTAAAATGAGCTCAGATTTTTTTAACTTTAATGGCCACAGTTCGACTATTAAGTATCCAGAATAGTAACTTTTTAAGCAGCTGTGACACAATTTTTACTACATTTCATTATTTTTCCCAATTTATTTCTTGTTATTTTCTAATGTTTTTTACACAAAATATGCATAGGTATATTCATACTTTAAGATTATGTTTGTAACACTTAAAAATAAAATAAACATTATGAAGGAGTTGGGACGGATTGGATCCGCTAACCCCATAAAAATATAAATAAAAAAGGGGACTATAGGAAAATAATTTCAATAATTTTTATCAATCTACCTCAACGAAAATAGGTCTTTTAGACTCATTAACAGAAAACGCTCGGATACCGCAAGGCTCACAGCGGTTTTTACCGGTGTGTAGGGATGCACGCGGAGAGACTGGGTATTCCGTTTAGGAGCCATTGTAGGAGCTGCGGAAACGAAGAGGAAGGAGTCACTCACCCACATTCTATGTCAATGCCCAGCCTTGGCAAAGACTAAAAATAAGTTTCTGGTGATACAGAGAAAAAAGCGAATGAGACACCATTAAGTAATATACCTGTGCACTAGGGATGTAATATTGACATCGATGTATAGATTTAAGGACCTCGATGTTTTACATTGATGTTACTGGTTACTGATACATCGGAAACATTGGAAACACAAACAGCCATTACGAAACTGGTTTGTTTTCTTTCATCAATCGGTATCGGAGGACAAATACAAGTGCTGTAGTGTTCGGGGAAACATTTTTTTTTTTTTCATCCACAAATACTGGGACAGTTGGTAGCACTGAAACTTATAGTGATAGATAGTTTTTTATTTTTCTATTTTATTTTTGACAGATACCTATGACCTATCTATGCAGTTGCACACAAAGAAGTACGTGTACGGAGGATTGCACCATCGATACCGATGTTTTTGTTAACGATATATCGGTGACATCAACTTTTCACTTCAAAGAACGTCGAAACAGTGAACACCGATGTTTGATCTTCGATGTTGCAACCCTACTGTACACCCGTCAACGTATCCTTCCATCTCAACATTTCTTTGAGTGAATCATAGAAAATGACGTTTAACCAAGAATGCTTTGAAGATATTGTATTATTTTATTTTAATTAACTAATATACATTGAATTCTGTAAAATTCAACCGGATATGATCCCCAACAGTTCCAAAATTTATATTCAATACCCAATAAAATATCCATGTCATATAGTGTAATAATATTTTAGTTTGCATTCTTTGTCGAGACATAGAAATCATTTCAATACTAATTGTTGTCAGTATTTATTTATACTAGATGAACCTCAATATGATATAATACATAAATCTTTAATAATTAACTTTAATTTACTATTTACTTACTTATTCACATACTTACTTACTTTTGTACTAGTACATCCTTCTAGTAACGAACTACAATATTTGCTTAATTATTAATTGTTATTTAATTATTGAAATACTTTATTACATGCTTACTAAGTTACTTAGTTACTTGCTACTAGTACTTACTTACTATTGTAACATCCTATTTGCTTAATTAATTACTTATTTGATTACGCAATTACTTGCTTATATATATATACTTACTTTTTTACTTACTTAATTACATACTTACTTATTCTTCGATTATTTATTGATTTACTTACTTACTAACTTATTTACTTACTTGCCTACTTATGTACTTACATACAAACTTACTCAATTACTAATTTACTTAATTACTTACATACTAACCTACTATTGTAATTTACTAACTTACTTGCTTACTTACTTCTTTAATTACTTATTCACTTACTTCCTTACTTATGTTACTTAATATTTTACTAAATCACTTATTTAATTATTTATTTACCTACTTATGTAGTATTTACAGAAGTATTTAAAGCACCAGAAGCTCCTATGAATATTTTTTTTTTAAATTTGTAATTTTTTTTTTTGTATACACACTCTTATTTTTATATTTTGTATAGAGAACTATACCTTTTATATAATATTGGCTTTGTTTTTGTTTTTGGTATTGTTGTTTTGTTTTTATCCCTAGGCAAGTGCACTGAATCATTTTTAGTTTCAAGTTGCTTTCTTTTTTTGTTTGTTTGCCTTTTTTCTTTTTAATGAAAAATATTCTTTATTTGCGCCTCTTGAAAAAACATTATCTACATTTATAAAAAGGCACCACACAATAGTTTAATTTCCGAAAGTGAGATGGAGATGCTCGGGAACGTGAGCTGCCGGAACAAATTGATGCATAAGTTCAACTGCCTGTCTAAGCGTTAAAGCGTGTCTCAAAACAAAACCTGGGCCTGGACAAGTTTTGTATATTTACAAAATATATGCATACATATATTGAAAGTATTTCAAGTTTATAAAAATGATGTGAGTGCTAGAGTTGTTTTCAATGGATCTGTGCTGTCGTAGCTGACAAAATCTGTTCCATTTGTAGGATAATGTTGGTAATCAACAAAATTGCCACCATGGTACAACTACTACTACTACCAATACTTCTACTATATATAATTTTGATGATGGTTCATGAAACTGTAGCATCGTCTTGCATTGGTAAACCGGGTATGTTCATGTTCATGATATTGTATCTCATGTATAGGGAGTAGTGTGAGTATAAATTTAAAAAAGACAATTTATATGTTAAGCGCCTTCCAACTGCCGGGATCGTTTAAGTAAGCAATGCAAATTTCGTCGGAAGTATGCAGGACGCAGGTACGCCTATAACAACAGACTGACAGTCTGTCAAGAATTCTCCTATAGAGGATGCGGTGGCAATGGTAATCGCTGGTGCACAACGCTGTCGCATTTTTCATACGTATTCGTGTGTATGAATCATTAAATGAATGTTGAAATTCCTTAGTACATGTCGCAAATACTAATACGAAAAGTATTTTGCCACATTTAAGCACATTAACGTAGCATAATAATATGTATTAACATAAATAATAATATTATGAAAGAAAAATAATATGTAAACACTGAATAAAAATGTAACTAAGCGCGGTCGCGCGTTTTGTGGACACCAAAAAATCCCAAGCAAAAAAAGGTCGCTAGCGCATTAATCATTTTTAAAATGAAATGGCAACAACAAGTTTTGCGGTTGTGCCGCTCTATTGGGCTGTTGAGGTGGGTGCAGTTGTTGAGGTTCAAGCGTGAACTTTGATGAATGGTTTTGTTGTGGGATCACATTCATGACATGAGTCAAAAAGTATAAAAATGTTTTCAAAAAATAAAATAAAACAAAAATTGAAAATATTATAATTTCACAAGCAAACATTTATGTTTTGATTTAGACGAATACATGAAGAACCTTCACTCGTTATTTTTTCTTAGATTTCCATACATTTTAAGTACATTATGTAGTATTTTACCATAAAATAGGAGTAATGAATGGTTTGCTAAGATAATTTAATAAAAATCAACTCAAAATCACTTGTTTGATAAGTCTTAGATATGATTGATAAGTTGAAAAATCATAAGTTACGTGTATTAAATGAAATTTATCAATAATTTAGTTTTTAAAATCGAAGGTCAGTGTTTCATTCTTAAGTTTTAATTCTCTGTATTCACTACTGAAGCGCTTGCTGTTTTGAAAGCCTGTACCTTCGTCCACGCAAATAGGGGACAGTACATAGTCTGCACCGACAGTCTGTCAACCATTACAGCGATACAGAATAGTCGATATCCGCAACATATGCATACAAAACAAAGTCAAAATTTTGTTATTTTTGATTGACCCCATGGATGACATAGACATGAAAATACATTTTACGAAAGTTATTCGCACAAAGTCTTTGGCAATCTGGAAAGGATTCTAATATCGGTATACGAACTACATTCCTACTCGCACTGGCATCCAATTTCCATCAAAATCATCAAAACAACGGTTGTCTACGTTTGTCCGCCTATGTATCGGACAAACTCAGCTCACGCATCAACACCTTCTCACCGGCGCACTCACTCTGTACATGTGGAGCCACGGGCTTCATCGACCACACTCTAGATGTCTGTTCAAGCTTGGGTAGAGCTAGGGCTATATTTTTTAAAAACACTAAACCATCAGAACCATTAAAAGAATGCTCATCATATAATATTGTTTTAGTTTATAATTTTCTTCATTATTGTAATTTAATTCACTTATTCTGATCATCATAAATACATCTCATCATAGAGTCGTAGGCCCTGGTAGCTAATACTCTTTCTCAATTTTATGTGTAATATTAAATATTATATCTAAACCTTATAAATAAACTAGATTACTACGCCCTGTCTCAAAAAACGGGGTATACGTATGACAAAATTTTTTGTTTGATGAAGATCAAACGGATATGTCATGTATCGCGAAATAATGAGTAGCGTGAAAAAAATAAAACATTTTTTATAGTAAATTATAGTAAAATAGTAAAATAAAACAAAGAAAATTAGTATTAATTTCGTAGTGCAATTGAATGAACAATATTTTTTGTTAATCCGTCTTCAGTCAATATGAATAAGTAAGATGGTTTTCCCACGCGAGAGCATGCCACGTTTAATTGTCCATGTGAAAAACATGGTGTGCCGAAATCTAAGCCGCAAACGGACATCTTTTGGCCTTGACTTATTGATTGTCGTTGCGAATGCCAATCTAATGGGATATTGAACGCGTTTGCATTCAATTGGGACGTCTGTTGGGATTATTGAAATGCGTGGCAGCAAAACATTTTCGACTCGGAATTTGCCATTCAAATTCCGAAGTACTATAACCGGATATCCAACTTTCAGTCGTAGAATGTGGCAAATCCAGTGAGTTCAAAAACTCTGTTGGATAATTTACAGATTCGTTGGCATCGCAAACTGTATCGATCGATTTGTATGATACCAAGTTGCCTGGCAACAACTGTTGTATCTTAAAGTTTAAATCGACTACGTGCACGTTTTTGGTGCCAAAATGGCTCTCTCTGCCAGCCACGCCTGATTTATGTATTGTGTGCATACATCGGGGAATATGCGGTCAATGAGAGCATTTTGCGAATCAACGATTGTGCAGAAATTGTTTTGAGAATGTTTCAGTGGGTAAATCTTGTTGCATTTGTACGCGCATGTTTCTTTTTAGCTGGACTCTCTTTGAGTGTGCTATTCAACGCCTCAAGAGAATATTTGTGGACCATAGTGCATTCATCCCAGAAGATAATGTTGCACTGTTTCAGCACTGTGGCTATGGACGATTGTTTTAATATTTCGGCGAGAATTAGCGAAATGAGAAATGTTTTGCCATTTCCACCTGGTGCATCCAAAAAAAAAAGGATCCACCTTGTCCTGCATGCATAATGCGGTCGTAAATGATTTTTTGTTCATCAGTCAGTAGTGGGACATTGCGAGCAACAATCGCTGCCATTTTTGCAGTATTATACTGCAGTTCACGATTCATTTCGGGTTCATATAATTAGATGCACTCCGATTTGGCAAACGCATACCGAAATGACTGAGTGGTAAACTGGCAATGACTACGCAAAGATCCTCGATAGTAATCAATGCTTCATTATACATTGCATCGCTGAATGTAATCGTTAGATCGTTGCACCGTGTACGAATTAGATGCAATATATCGTCAGTCATTGAAACTTTGTGCTTATCCCACAACTTGTTTGCTCGTCCCGGGAAACATGTAGTCAACACTATTGCGAATAGTAGATGAATTTGTGTTACTGTACAGCCCAATGCTGCTCAGCAGAGGCGAATATGGTACCACCCAACGATTGTCAATGTCAATGTCTCTATTGACATTTTTCGTGAATGATTGTCCACTATTATCAATATTTCTTCGACGATATATTGGATTTCCGTCGACGTTTGTGATCGAGTCGTTGGTGAAATCTTTAGGAAAACGTTTTGTACATTTTCCATCTGCCATGCAAGGTAATAAACGTTACAAATTACCGCATGTTCCATGAATCACGTTTGTGGTAACAATCTTGAACAGTAGTTGGTCAGTAGACAGATCTGGAATCTCCGCGCAAATTACACTTTCGATTTCTTTAGGGCGTATTTTGTCAACAAACTAAATCAAAATGTGTGTAATCCCCGCTTCAGCCATTCAACCTAATACATCCAGCAACGTTTGGGACCAAATACGTGTAATTTTGTAATGAAGCTCATTAAAGACTTCAAGTTTTGGTTGAGCACACGTACTGTTATATCATGACGATGCATTGCGTTTTGGTCTGGAAATAATAAAGCTGTAATCTCCTGCCATTTAGGATTACATGTAAACGTTATAAATAAACACGGTCGTCCGCTCTCGCGCACGAAAGTCATAGCATCCTGTGTGTATTCTTGCATATGACGTGGACTGCCTACGTATGATGATGGTAAAATGATGGAGTTACCAATTTCGCCGTTACTGATAGCGTCTCGCAAGTGAATGTATTCTTCCCCACGTAGTTTATTTTAATTGTGTCATATGAATCGCAATCGTTCGCTCTCTACCTTCACGTACATGTTGACGATGAATTGTTGGCACAGCTCACGACATCGCAGTATGACGTTGTCCTGACCACGTCGAATCATCATATGATACGCATAAAAATCCATCGAGCTAACTTTCTTGTTTGTTTCGACTCCTGCACAACATATTCAGAAATATTCTTAAGTATTAATTGAAAATGATCTCAAAATGCGTAATGATGTTTATAATGAATGAAGTACCTGTGGCGGGATCTCGTTGTTTAATGTTTATGCAATAACCGTATTGTTCCTTCCAGAAAATTAGCGGATATTGGAGAGCGTCGTATGAACGGTGTGTGTCAGCAATGAACTCCAGATTATTGTTTCTTTTTCGAATCACAATTTCTTGAGTCTCTGTGCGGTAGCCAACCATGATTCCAGCAACGTCGTCCACAACAGGCGCATTAAATCTATGTACATGTTCTCCAGCTGGTGTTTTATTAGGATTGATTACAATAGCGTGATTGTCATTTTGCAATTCGTACATGTGTGATTTGCAGAATTTTAATAATTCATGGTGCCGATTCAAAAGGACTCCGACGATGCGCCTGGCGTTAGGCGAAATGAGGTTAGTGTAGCCACAACGTGCATCCACGCGATTGGCGTCCTCACCTCCCAGGAAGTATATTTGAATAAACTTATGTGTTTCGTTTTGCATTGGCAGCAATGAGCCCACTTTGTGGTACACTTGGGCTCTGATTTAGAACGTTGAATTGAATTGTTGACCATTTGTCGCAGTATTATGAACTATTTCTGTTGCTCCGAACGATGTCATTTGGAAGCATGAATTGAATGTGTGAATGGACTTCAGGAAGACGTTTGAATCTGGATCCGTGCGGTTGAGCAAGCCGTTCGATGGTTCTGTTGACGTCTCAATTTCTGGTAGTGTAGCTGGCTTATGTTTAAATTTGAGAGCATGATAATGGGGACATTCTTTGTCCATTGCACCAGTCAGCACTTTTGGATGAGCGGAATATTCAATATCTGGCTCTAACTCGAATGCGAGACTAAGGAACGAAGTGGATGTAAATGCTCGATGTACTTGGTGGCGTTGACGGTCATTTGCTCTGTCTGTGTCAATTGCGAACCGGCGCGCTTATCTCTGTTCCAATTGTCGTTGTTGCTTTCGTTCAGCTCGTGCCTCATGTGATCGAGATGCACGCAATTGCGACATGCTCACACGCGCATTTTCGTTATCTTGTTGTATTTGTTCGTCCGTTCTTTCTGCTCTACTATTTTGCATGTTTGTTGCATTTTTTGTTCGACGGCTCAAATAGGCCACGTCTTGCTGGCATTGTATATAAATTATAATTTTATTAAACTTCTTATTTATTATTTTCCTTGGGTCAAGTGACCAGTAATGAGTTCTCTTACAGACTAATTGTTACAATACTTTTTTCTTAAAACTAAACCTACGTTTCCCTATCGATGCCGCTAGGAATTCGCTGACTCCTAATTGTTGTCGTTGGTGATATCGCTAGCTGTTATCCACAAATTGTGCCCGTTACAAAAGTATAACGTTTTATTGTTCGTCGCAAGAAACAGTTCGGAGCATTGAACTTATTTACATAAGTTATGCTAACAGTGAACCTGATTCTTTGTCGCTTGTGTTAACTCCTCCCTTGCTTAAGATAGGGCCGTCCTCGGTCCTCTTCAAGCCCTCAATGACCACTTGAATGTCGTGGTTGAACTGTTGTTTTTTCGATGTTTTAGGAGCCGGAGAGTTCCATAGCAAATAGCTATTATGACTAACGTACCTAGGCTCGACAGTACTGTGTTCATAATCATATGTGACTTCATCTCGCCAATATGACGCAAGTTCTCGATATTGATCTTGTGGAGATACGGCATAGATAATAATGACGCCATCATCTATTTCAGCGATCGGTTCAAGATGATTTGGTCGTGTGATACAACTTGCAATATTGCCAGAGTGAAGTTGTTGTGCGCAAGTTGTATGTGGTGACTCCCTACAGAAAGTCGTTGTGACGGCAGAGTTACATTTTTCGATGGCCATTGTTTTGTTGCTGCACTCTGCGACAATGTTGTTCTCGAAGTGTATTACAGTTCCATTGTGCGGCACCGGAATAATGCTTATTTTCTTGCAAGTCAACTTAGGTCTAGGAAATCTTATAATAAAATGTAAAAAATTCATATTTTGTAATACCTTAACACTAGAAACCTCCATTAGTTCGGTTACCGAAATATCTGTGAATTGTTTGTTGATTAATGCCTCGATATCGTTGTTGTCTAATATTACTGAATTAACAACACCAATTTTTGCAAGTGCTATTGACGTCATTAAATTTTCCAATTCCATTATTACTATTCTATTTCTAGCTAATAAAACTTCGTATAAATGTCCCGTATCGAATGATCTATTTCTTTCTCTTCCTATGATAGTGTTAATGCTCTCTGTTACCTTATTTATTTGACCTGAATTTTTGTGTTTATAATTATCTGATTGTTTTACCCCTCAATGAGCTGTTTTTGTTAAAATCTGACTTCCTTAAAATCATCAAAGTCAGGGGTTCCTGCAACAACCTTAAGGACTGAACCCAGGGAATTAATACTTCTTTCGTGCCTTGGCCGCCATCAAGATGTTCATATGAATAATATCTACTTCTAAAATTTTTTCATGTGTGATTGTGGGAAGTTATCATTTATTAAGGACATGGTTTCTGTTGTTATTTCCAAATATGTTGTCAGGTTCGCAGTGTGCCGTAAATATCCAAATTCATCCCAGACTATAGCATTTCCGTCCATCACAGGAATATATTTCAAGTGGGTATAATCGGTCAATTTAGCCATTGTTTTTGTAATGAAAAGTAGTATCAAAAACCTAAGCATAAAAAGATAAAAACAAAAAAATTAAAATCGAGAGTGGCTTTTATCTTAAATTGTCCTTATGGACCACCCTCCCTCTAATGAGAACCGTGGTTCCCAAATCTGCCTCTATTTTTTCTTCAACATAAAGTGGTGATAGTTTGTTACCTAATCGCTTGTTAACCTTCACCAACACTCTTTCGCCAACATCAAAAACCCTGTTCTGTCTAGAGGGATTATTTCTGTCCAACTGTTCCTGTTGAGCTTTTGTAATTCTTTCAACTATATCACTTCGCATTTCTGGTGATATGGCATGAATTATATCCACGGGTCTCCTATTCGTTACAGAGTGGATTGTTCTATTATATTCCGCTGTAGCCAATAATATAAGATCGGTTGTATTTTCGATTTTTTTTTGTAATTTGAGGCATCTCGCGATTTCAGAGAGAGTGCTATGGAAGCGCTCGACCTGACCATTTGATGTACTGTGGAGTGGAGCCGCATTTACTACGTCAGCGTTGAACTGATTTTTTAGTAGGGAAGTAATAGTTTCCGAATTAAGAGACGGTTCGTTGTCACAATAGACTGTCTTAGTATTTGGGAAAAAAATCATTAATTGGATAATTGGTGCTTTAATATCCACAATTGTCCGGGATGGGATAGGCTGGACCAGAGCAAATTTAGAGAACTTGTCAACGCACGTCAGAAAATACTTTTTATCGGTGGAAAAGATATCAACATGAGTATTTCTCCCGCATAAACTGGTGTTGGTGTCACACCAAGCTGCTGTTTCCGTGGATGCCTATCGTATTTGGCTTTTGCACAAATTTTGCAGTGTGCTACAACTTCATTTGCCAATTTTGACATTTTCGGAAAATAATAATCACTAAGAATTTGCTTTATATTTTCTTGTGCGGCCCTATGTGCGCGGTTATGTTCTGTGACAACTATTTCCCTTTGATCGTTTATGTCGGGAATATCTAATACCATGCTCTTGCAATACCAGAATTTGGTTGCCGGGAAGCATTTGATCAAGTCATGTTGAACACTAGCAAGCACAGGCAATTCACAATGTATTGCGTTGACCACATTTGGGTTTACTACCTGTTTTACTTCTTCCAAGAGAGTACCTTTGTTTGTGAATTGGATTATGTGACGGGTTTTTTCCCGAAAAATAATAAAATTTTGTTTCAAATTGAAATGTGTTTCTTCCAGAATTATCTGGTTCCGGAAACAATTTACCGGTTTATCTGTTGTTTCGACCGTGTAGGTTAAAGATTCTTCACTATGCACTGTAGCAATATCCGAACAGGTTTCTTGTTCTAGAGCATGAATATTTTGACGTGACAGTGCATCTGCCACGTAATTCTCCTTCCCAGGTTTGTAAAAAATATGAGCGTTGTGCTCATCAATAAAGGCCTTCCAGCGCTTTATCTTAGCATTTGGATTTCTGTCTGAAACCGAAAACGTAAGAGGCTGATGGTCCGTAAAAATATTTAAATTTTTTACACCATATAAGTAATTTCTTAGGCTTTTAAGTGCCCAAACAATAGCAAGCAATTCTCGTTCGTTGGTTGCGAAATTTAATTCCCTATCCTTTAACGTTCGAGAGATCATAGTAAGAGGTTTTCCCTCCTGCGATAGAACAGCTCCCAAACCCAAGGAAGAAGCGTCCGTCGTTAGATCGAACGGCTTTTTAAAATCTGGGTAGCGCAGCATGACTTCTTCTGATATTAGTACCTCCTTTAACTTTTCAAAAGCTCGAATCTGTCTCTTGTCCAAGTTCACCGTTACCTTTCTGGATTGATTGGCGCTTATTCGCCCATTTTCACCTTTCAATATGTCAGTCAAAGGTTTTGCTATTGAAGCGAAATCCTTGATGAAACACCTATAGTAACTTGCCAGTCCCAAAAAGGATCTGACATTAAATAATGTAGTCGGTTGAGAATAGTTACGTATTGCTTCTACCTTATCAGGGCTTGTTGTAATACCTCCGCCAGAGACGACAAAACCTAGGTATTCTACTTTTTCTTTAAAGAAGTGTGACTTCTCGCGTGAAACTCTCATGTTTGCCTCAAATAGTTTATTTAAGACCCAGGCAATATGTTCAACATGTTCTTTTTCATTTTCTGAAAATATGATTACGTCGTCCACGTAAACATAACAGAATTTTCCTATTTGTTCCCGCAGTACATCATCAATGGCCCGTTGAAAGATGCTTGGAGCATTCTTTAGTCCGAAAGGAAGCCTACAAAATTCATATTTCCCATTTCCCACTGAAAAAGCAGTCTTCTCCCTGTCTTGTTCCGACAGAGCAATTTGGTGGAAGCCAGACTTTAGATCAAGTGTAGTGAAATATTTTGCCCTTCCCAAGTTTGACAGTATTACCGATACATTAGGAATAGGATATTTATCGTCTATTGTTTTTTCATTAAGCTTTCTAAAATCTATGACAAGACGTTTCTTTATATTTCCGTACTCATCAACTCCCTTTTTATCTACAACCCAAACGGGACTATTAAAGGGTGACCTAGAGGGTCGAATTATACCTTCCTTTAGTAAATTGCGGATTTCTTCATTTACGAAATCAGCAACACCCATGGGATATGGGTACAATTTTGAATAAATAGGTGCGCCACTTTTCGTGCGAATGGTGGCAACAATATTTGTGTTAAAAGGTAATGCTTTGTTGGGGTCTGCAAAGACTCCCAGCAATTTTGCCATCATTTTTTTAAATCTGTCCCTAACAACTTCAGGTACCTCTATGTTCTTTATTTGTGTGAAATTTACATCAGCGCACTGAAGAAATTTAATAGGTTCTGTGCCCACATTAGTCTTAAGTGTTTTACTGTCAAGGTCCAGTGTGGCTCCTATCTGCGTTAGCAGGTCGAGGCCAATTATTCCCTCAAACGTGGACAGTGTGGGCAATATAAAAAACGTACTATTTACATTAAACAAGTTGATAGCACATTTGTTAATGATATTCTCGACCCCATGAATAGATGAGACTGAGAAAGCCTTCTCAACCGGAACTACATGCTTTAGTTCCTTAAGGGGTTTAATATAGTTTTTAGAAGCCCCAGTGTCAATGAGAAGTTTTATTTCCCTTCCCCCTAAGAATCTTGAAATCCAGGGGAGAAGGGACTTGCTCCTAAAAAATTAACATGATGTGAGTCAATGTCTTCAATTTCCCCTTTTATTTTCTCCTCGTACTGGGATTCAGAGGGTTGCTCATCCAAATCCTCTTGGTTCAAATGATTTATACGTTGTATTTTTGGTCCGGTATAGCGGTCAGAGCTCGCAGCTCGCTTCTGTTGGAAGTTTTGCTGAGGTCTGTATGGCTGATTCTGGCCGAAATTATTCTTACCCCTAAAAGCAGTGGGTTGCTTAAAATTAGAAAAAGAGGAGTCAACCTCCATAGGCTGTACCGATTGTTGATTGGGGTTGGGATTCTGAAAGAAAGGTTTTTTATTGGCCCCTTCTTGTGTTGTGAAATGTGGATTTTTATTCTGTTGTGGGTTATAGGACTGATTCTGCCCAAAGTTATTTCTATCCCTATTCTTTGATTTTTGCTCAATTCGTAGAGCTTTTTCTTCCGCACACCTCGCAAAGCTAGCTGCGAACTGGTATCTTTCTTGGTTCGCCTCCACCTCCTGTGCTAACGCCAAAGCTGATGGCATGTCGGCAGGACGGGCTGCAAATAAGATATCGCTTAGGGACTTTCTTGTGCCGGAAATAAATACCCGCAAGGCATTTGCTCTGTATGTGGCATTGGCGAATTCGGCTGCCTCGCCACTACAAGTCATATTTGTTTTGTTTATGAGCAGAGTTAATTTTTTTTCAATTTGATCATAATATTCTAACAACGTCAAATTTCCCTGGCGCAAAGTGGACAATTCCTGTTCAATGAGGTACACAGGCCGCTTATCGGCGTATGTGAAATCAAGACGAGCTATTATAGCTTTGAAATTCAAAACCGTATTAAAAGATGCTAGGGCCATATCTGCCGAGCCCTTAATCTTGTTTCTAATTATGGCCACTGCTTGGTAGTGTCTTGAGCTACCATCATATTTCTCGAATAATTTATATGCGGTGTGGACTGCTTGCCTCCATGACACATAAGCTTCCTGCTTCCCATCAAAGTCAGGGAGAGACTTAACAATGTCAAGGGATTCACTGCACTCTACACCTTCTGTAATCACTACATCTTTATAAATTTCTACCTCAGGGACACTGATATTGATTTCACTAATTTGCTTTTTTATTTTGTCTAGTTCACTATTGAATTGACTCTTCTGAGTAGAGAGAGCCGAACTGACAGCAACTTCTATCAACGTTTTTAATTGCTCTTGTGTAAGAGAAATGTTTGGTTCTTGGGTTTGTTCTTCCCTGATAACAACTAATTCTCTTATACCAATCTCAATATTCCCAATTCTCTTTATCAAATCCTCAACGCTCTCTTTAATGTCACTCATTCAAGTATTTCCACTTCACAAAAATTGATATTTCAGCACAACACACACATTTAATCAAGTTTTTCTTTAAATTACTTTATTTCATATTATGTTACTCAAGGCACCTTTTTTAAAATAAAAAACCAACAAACAATCACTTACATGTTTTGGAGAAATGACTTATTCATAATCCTGATGTCTTCTTTGGTTGGTTGATCGTTTTGTCTGCTATTGTTGCTGCTGTTGTCCTTGTTGCCTATTTCGCTCTAGCTGGTTGATCGATTTATCGTCTGTTGTTGTTGCTGTTCTTGTCCTCGCTGCCTAGAGTGAATTCGTATTATAGTGACTAATCGTGAGTTCTGGCCGGTCTGCTGGTGGTGATTTCTGATGTTTGTCGTCACTTAGATTAAATTTAATTTCTGTACTTTATAGCTTTGAGCCTTATTTTATAAAACTAGAGGGTCCCTGGAATTGGGAATCGTAGCTTTTTAATTTATTGGGTTATAATTTTAATTGAATTAAATTATATTTAATTTTTGGGTTTTACTGCTTTTTGTTCTATTTATAAAACTAGAGGGTCCCTGGTGTTGGGAATCGTAGCTTTTTAATTTATTGAGTTATAATTATATTTAATTTTTTTTTATTTTATTGCAAATCGCTTTATTTATAAAACTAGAGGGTCCCTGGTGTTGGGAATCGTAGCTTTTTAGAATATTTGGTTATAAATTTAGTTAAACTAAATTATATATTTTTCACTTGCCCCACGTTGGGCGCCAATTATAATTTTATTAAACTTCTTATTTATTATTTTCCTTGGGTCAAGTGACCAGTAATGAGTTCTCTTACAGACTAATTGTTACAATACTTTTTCCTTAAAACTAAACCTACGTTTCCCTATCGATGCCGCTAGGAATTCGCTGACTCCTAATTGTTGTCGTTGGTGATATTGCTAGCTGTTATCCACAAATTGTGCCCGTTACAAAGTATAACGTTTTATTGTTCGTCGCAAGCAACAGTTCGGAGCATTGAACTTATTTACATAAGTTATGCTAACAGTGAACTTGATTCTTTGTCGCTTGTGTTAACTTATACACATACAATGGACCGTTTATCTATTTCTAGATTTCCCGGCGCGCGTTGCTATGTCCTGTCTCAAAAAATAGGGTATACGTATGCCGAAATTTTCTCTTTACTGCAGATCAAACGGATATGTCCTGTATCGCGAAATAATGAGCAGCGTTCATGTAGCTGCTGCACTTTTCATCTTTGCTAACGTAGTTCACTTTTTCATGTCGCAAGTCAGCAAAAATGTAAAATTTGCACATTTGCTGATTCGAATTGCGTGAACGACCAATTGTGTTTGTACTTGGCAAATTAGTTATTCTCGAAAAAAGGTTCCGGTGAACTGAAACTAGCAATTGAAAATGCCGAAAAAAGTGGCAAAAGGAAATTTGTTGAAATAAGTAAATAAATGGTGTATTATTCGTGCGTCTATTTGTTGTAAATCAATTGTTATTTAAATTAAATTGGTAAATCATTTTACTTTTGAGCAGACATGTTAACTCAAAATAAATTCACAAAGTTGGCAGCCCTCTTTTTTTTTTGTATGAATGCTTCTATTGTCTTTCTTTGTGGTATGTTTCTGCGTTGCCATTAGTAACGGAACTTTATGCTGAGAGAGTGAGATTACAATACTGACGCGCTCATTTTCGTCATCTTGTTGGACTGTTGTTCACTTTAACACACACACAAATAGACCAAATTGCTGTACTTGCTGATGAAAAACGGTATGCCGATAATGTACTTGGTCTTTTAATATTTTATTACCAACATGTCACAGACACAAAACACGTTTAATTTCATGTAAATTAATATAATCACACGCACTTAGTTGTGATACATAACAAATGCAAAATGAAATGTCAAAGTGACACGACGGTTAAAACTAATATGAAATAATTTGAAAAATCGGAGGAATCAATTAAGTATTAATATTGACATAATTATTTCTGATATATTTGCCAAAGGCTACTTGGTTGACTTTAAAATTTGTCTCTAATTATTTGGAATTGTTCATACGAAAATACAAAAATCTCGATTAAAAAATGGGGGGTGGGTGTAGAAGGATAAAAAATACCTTCCGAGGTATTCTCATACCTACCAAATATATTTAAAAAAAAATGTCATAAAAATCGAGGAGGAGTTTATACACTAACAACGTGACACCAGATTTTTCTATATTAGATAAATAAATAATAATGAATGATGTATATTTGGGAAAAATGTAAAAATGTAATGTAATAATATGCGAACTGGGCCAGCATTGTTGAAATCAGTGATCAAAGATGCAACATAGATCTGCATTTGATAAAAATGATGGCTGAAAGTCAGTAATATCAGTAATTAACTGTTAATCCGCCAGTGGCATATTTTGCGATATTGCCCAGATGCTGATAAAGCTGGTCCATCTTCCAAAGAGTGCAGGGTAGTCATATTGAAAGTGTTGAAGAAGTCCGTTTCGGATTATTTTACTTCAGTATGTTTTTATGCTCTTCGAAGAGCGAAAAGTTTTCAATCAAGTTTGTTAAAAATTACAAATAAGATTCAGAGAATCTAATCGCTTTACTAACAATAATATTACTAATCATACTTATTAGATTAAGAATAAGAGTGATTGGTTAATTCACTCAAGGTAATTAAAGTTGAGTCTCTATATATATGTGGGATCAAAGATTCTAACAAATAGTGTATTGACTTTTAAGATGATGCAATTATTTCAAAGTTTGCTTTACGTAGCACCCTAGTTTTATTACATAAGTTTAGCAAATTTTTTATTTTTTTTTTTCTCTTTTCTTTCAATTTTTCTGTTATTACATAAAACAACTTAAATTAAACTAGTATATACAAAACAACTTATTTTAACAAGTGGGAAGGAACAATACTTTTAATATGATCTAGCAGAGAGGTCGACAGGATGCGGTCTTCTCAGCAACCGCCTCGCTACTCTGACCCCTCCCTTTCTACGTCTCTTTAGAAGGGCCTGGCTAGTTCGTTAGGATGATTTACCAGCCGATCAATGTAGCCCTTGGCCAGACGATTAATCACATCGCCGATTTTTGGTACTTTTAAATAATTCTCAAGGTCCGCTGTGCACATGTGCCATGGGGCCCCAGAAATCATGCGCAATGTCTTTGCCTGCAGTACTCTGAGCTTGGAGATATTTGATTTTGCTGCTATTCCATACACCTGTAAGCCGTAACGCCAAGCAGGAGCGATTATTGCTTTGTATATGTGTACCTTATTTCTTAGTGACAATTTATTTCTACTATTTAGGAGCCAACGCAATTTTCTTATTCTCTGTCCGAGCGACTTCGTTATATTTGATATATGCGATTTAAACGTTAACCGCCTGTCCAAATACACACCCAGGTATCTATGTCCTGAGTGGTGCTAAGTTTAGCTAAAGATCTCAAAGTGATGATTATAAGTTTGAATTAAAATTGTTAATGTCTTAAATGTTCATAAACAATCAAAATCTAACTTTTTTTCTAAAAATGTATCATTAAACAGGTCAAGACTTTAAATATAATGAATCTAATAGTCTAATCATCATTGATAACTAAATTTTACTGCTTGGTTTATGTAAAGGAGATATGTACATACCATATACTATGTACTTGTCCATCAAATTATTACAGTGATTTCCCTGCCCTTTATTTACTTTTCGTTTTTTTTATTTCATTGTTTTGCACTGGATACTCATTTATATTTGAAAATGCAATAATTAAAGCAATATAACAATTGTAATGAAAATTAAATTATAAATACATTAAATAAATCTCAAATAAATGCAATGAAAATCTTTCTTTTATTTTTGCTAGAACTTAAGAGGTTTTGCATCACTTTGGCTTTCCATAAATCAATAAAACAAATTTCTCTCCTTGCTAATCTACTTTAGATCCCAGATGCATCCAAAGTTTACCACCAACAATAAAAATGTAGTAGACCTGAAATATACATACAGAGGGAACATATGTACTTACAATACTTCCCCATCCTTTAATTTTTTTTTTTTATTTAAGAATCTTAAAATTCTTTAAATTTCTAATTTTTATTATGTTTTTGGGAAATGAGTAAGTGTCTTACAATAATCGGTTTCATCTTACATTCCCTTGACATATCGCTCACTTACTAAAAGACTGTCATAACTCAAAAAACACGATTTCAGAGGTAAAGAAGCAAAATTATTCGTTACATTCAGTTTTCTATCATGTTAATAACTTACATACTCTCTGCGTGAGAAGGGAATATATCTTCTATAATTAGCCAAATTGTATATAAATTGAAAACTTTAATTGCGATTTTCTCGAAATGCTGTTTTTGAGTTATGATAGTCTTTTAGTAAATGAGCGATATGAAAAAATGTAATAGATCTAGTCAGAATCACACTTGCAGGGTATAAAAAAAAGAGTGCTTAATATGTAAAATAAATAAGGCATACGTTTAGGCTTTGCATAAACAGACATCATGTCATGTGTATGTGATATTATGCTTTTCAAAAGCCATTAAGCCACACACATGTGCAACCACATTCAGATAAATACAATCACTCACAAACACGCATACGCACGCATTTACATGTACATGTAATTATCTATGACAATATAGACATGATATATAAGTAAAAATCTCTAACTGCTTTCCAAATAAATTTTGTGGCATACTTTTGGGCGTGTGCTTTTGTTTGTTTCATTTGCTGCAAATTAAATTCTCTTATCAAAAACACTATTCACACAAAATTTAATTTATCACATTTTAATTTATAGAAAATTCTGCTTGAAATAAAAACAGAACAGCAACGGTAACAGAAAAAACCTATGGTACCAAAATATCATCAAATCCAATGAAAATGTCTAAATAAATATTTTTTTATTGGATTTTCATAAAAAATGTACTCACAAACTAACTTAAATCCGCCCTGACGCAAATCCATGTCAGATATAAACCGAAAGTACGAGGGGTACTATGTATATTTCGGGATGTGGCTACACTGACATTTTTTAGCATAAACTTGCTCACAACGTTTTGATGTACAAGTGCTATTTGTTTCGTTTACAGTGCGTTAATAAAATCAATTTGGCCAAAAAATGGAAATTTCAAGAGAAGGTTTTCGTTGGATAATTTTTCACAGCATTCGACGTGGATTATCTCAACAAGAATGTGTCGATGAACTCAGTTCTTTGTATGGCGATAAAACAACATCAAAAACCACAATATAGCGCAGGTATTGTGAATTAAATCGTGGTCGTAGTTCAGTCGCCGACGAATTCCGTGAAGGTCGTCCAAAATCGGAAATAGATGAACTGATAATGCAAGATCGTCATGAGACATATTATGAGATAGAGGCATCCTTGCACATTAGTTCCACTTCAATACATTCGATTTTGCATGAACAATAGTTCAAAAAAAGGCTCGCTTCGATTGGTGTAAGGAAATACTTAAAATGTTCGACCGTGGTGCTTCAAAAGACGTGTATAAAATCGTGACAGGTGACATAATATGGATATATGCGTATGAACTGGAAACAAAACAGCAATCGACCGTGTGAGTGTTCCAAGACGAGCCAAATACAACAAAAGTTGATCGCGCTCGAAGCACTGCGAAGCAAATGGTCACCTGTTTCTTCGGCCGAATGGGTCATGTGGCCACTGTTGCGCTTGAGCAACGTAGGACGGTCAATTCTGAGTGGTACAAGACCATTTATTTGCCGGAAGTCTTCAGAGAAACTTGCAAAACCAACCGCCAAAGACGAATCATTCTCCATCATGACAATACGAGCTCTCACACATCTCGGCAAACAGGTGAATTTTTAAGCTGTCAAAACATCGAATTGATGACTCATCCGCCCTACAGTCCTGACTTGGCACCCAATGACTTCTTTTTATTCCCTCACATCAAAAAAAAATGCGTGGTCAACGATTTACGAGCGCCGTAGAAGCAGTTGAAGCGTTCAAAAACCATGTTTTGGAAGTGTCTCAAGAGGAATGGAAAAACTGCTATGACAAATGGTTTCAACGAATGCAAAAGTGCATTGATCGTCATGGTGAATATTTCGAAACACTACAAAGCCGTTTTCGTTTAAAAATGTTTGTTATTATTTGCTATTCCCGAAATATAAATAGTACCCCTCGTATACGTTTTGCACAAAGTTTTCTTTTTACCATACGTTGCACATTTGTCGGAGTCAGCCGTAATAGACCACTAGGAGGGGTTCCTCCAATACAAACCTAAATTCAAATTAAAGTTCTTATTAGAAAAATTTTTTGTTTTTCGTCTTATCCGAACTTAACATGTTAGACACTATAAGTATCTGATCCATATTAGAGCTAGCAAAACATTGATCCCTATTTACTAACCATGTAAATTTATAGATGCTAGGATAACTGGATCGTATAGTTCCCGATATATGTGCTCAATACACCAATGCCATCTACATGTGACTATTGGAGTACTAAGTACCAACAAGAAGTAATATAAACTCCAAATTTAATCTTGCAACATCGTTTACTGAAATTCAGTGATATTTCTTAGATGAAATAGCAAAGAGTTTATTTGTCAGAATTGTGTTAATTATGTTCATTTGAAGCAATTTGTGATATACACGTATTAAGTTATGGCACATATAAGAGATGTAGAACTGGTTACTTCTCAAAAACTAAGAATTGGAATGGGTCATGTGACGTGACGTGATGCGGTGGGATGATGATTTCTACTACTAACATACTTATGTTAGAAAGAGAAAAATGCTATAACGAAGCTATCATGCCTTTGATGGTAATTAAATAACTAACATGGCTGCTCACATATAACATAACATGTAGTACACTTTATGTATTTGTATAAGCTAGGGGAACCCGGCGCCGATACAATCGACCGCATTCTAGAAAAAAAACATTTGTTTTTTTTTAAGTGCTAATAACTTCTCTATAAAAAATGTTCTTTGTGAAAACTCTACTATCACGTGATAAATGGCCCTGATCTGATTTCTCAGAAATATAAAATCGCAATCCATTGAATGATCGAACTCTACTGGCGGCAACATACAATTGTCCGTTACTAAACACAGGCTGTCTCAACAAAATTCTAACTTTTTGAAACGTTTGACCTTGGGATTTATTTATAGTCATGGCAAAAACTGGAATGACTGGAAATTAAGTTCTTTGAAATTTGAACGGTAAAAGAATTCCCGAATAAGTCAAATGAGTACGGGGAATTAATATTCGAAAATTACGCGCTACACCTGTTAACACCTCGCAATCTATTGAGTTTCGATGCATTCGCATTTATGGGGAAGCAGACCACCAACTGATACAGTATTCAAAAACTCAATAGGAAAATTATTATGTTCACGTGCATCATCACTGACAATTTTATCAAAGCAGTAGAAAGCCTGCTCCTCTCCAGGCATTCGTTTTAAGACTTCTAAACGTATAAACGAATAATCATCATTTTTTGGAACCAGAATAACTGAATTCAAAATGTCAGTAGATAAAATAGTTTCCGGAATATTTCCAAATATATCATTGATGATGTTTACAGGTTCACAAATTAAATTGTTCCGTATTTCAACGATATCCGAACCGAACTGAGGAAAAGCTTCCATTTCACCGTTACCAAGTGATATAAGAAACTGAACACATTGAATTTCATGAGGAAGTGCCCTCATATTTTGAGTTAAAGAGATGATGAAAGTTTCGAAATTCAGACCACGATGTAATACAATTTTTTATGAGGGTAACACTTGAACCATAAGGAACCATTGGCAGGATTTGTCTAAAATCACCGCATAACAAAATTGTTTTCCCCCCAAATAATTTTTCTATATTCTCTCCTGAACTTAAGTCTCTCAGCAACATATCATTTAATTTAATAGCATAAAGAGGACACATAGAAATTTCGTCGATTATATTTCAATAATGGAATTGGTAATTTGAACACATTGTGTAAGGTCCTGCCACAGATCAAGAGAGTAGAAGCGATACCACTGAAAGCTGTGGGTATACAACGAAGATTTAATGAATTTAATTTACAAATAATTGCTGTTTGGACATAAGTTTTCCTACAACCTGCGTGAACCGTTACACAAAATACATTGCTACCAGTATCATGATTCAAAACTTCTCGTAAAACACTATCTATAACATTACGTTGTTCATCATTAGCGCTATTAAACATATCTTCAAAAATATTTTCTTCTTCAACGCGGTTAGTACTATCACTGAAAACAGAATCAACAGAGAAATAAACAGGGATTGGGAAGACCAAGCTCTTGACATGAAGTATTATGAGTCTGAAGAATATCATCGATTATTAGAAGAGTTCGATCATAAGAAATATCCTGATTGTAGTCTGTAAGAAAATCTTCACTCATATCATCTTTGAATTCATTCCATAAAAGTAACACATTCGCTGGAACATTCAAAACACAAATAAACCCAAATAGATCTCGAATTGTCTTGGAGAATTAGTTTGTTTTACTTCATTTAAACATTCACGCCATTCGTTATCATTCGATGCAATCCCCCGCGCGTGACATGCTTCCACAAAAATAGGATACACAACCCCATTACAGAATCGTAAATCCTCAAAAGACTTGGCACCACGACCGTGTAATAGAAGTAACTAGGAGATACAACATACATTCGAGAAATAACTTTCTCTGCCCCACGTTGTCTAACTGTCCACTTTTTTGCTCTACCATCCCACACGAAATGTTCTTGAATTTCAATATACAGAAATTCATTTGCAGAAGCAACGTTTGTATTCAATTCAATGAATGCTAATAATTTGGTTCTTGGAGGATTAGCTACGGCTTCTCTAAAGTAAGTATTCTGCCTTCCAGGCAGGTGGCAATCAAGCCGAACAATTTTATGAGACTGATAATGCATTGAGAATTCAAATATCCTCCAAGCAGCCTCAGTGGAACCAACAAATCTACCATTTAAGAAATTTCGGATCTCATCTATCACGATTTCATTCGGCCCAACATTCTCAACACCAAATTCTAAAGTCGCACAATCATACCTTTTATAAATATACTTGTAAATGTATTTGACACTCTTAACAGTCGTGCAAATTTCAACATTCAAATGGCAATTGAACTTAGCTAAAAGATATGGATTGTATGGGACCATAAATCTATTATCAACACTATGCCCACGAACATCAACAGAAACACCATAATCACGACGTCTATATACTGGATAACCATTCACACTATCATGAGTACGTTCTGAGAAATCTTTAGGAAAATTTTTAGAACATTTTCCTTCTCGCATGCACACTGAATTAGGACCATGAATAATATGACTTTTTACTAAGTTATGTAATTTTGGATGAGTATGTGGGTCAGGAATTTCAGCAGTAACAATTTTATCAATACTTTCAATACTATAAACTCTATCATCATTTTCCAAAGTCAACAAAATATGTGTATGAGGGAGACCACGTTTTTAAAATTCAATTGTGTAAATAATAGCATCAACTTTACCGAATATCTGGAATGTCAAATGTTTAAAACAAATGTATTTACTGTATAAATTAATCTTCTTAGTTGTTAAGTTAGTTTAATGTAACTAAACTCGATAAATGTAAAATAAGCTGCAATACAAATAATATGGGTCCAATAAAATACAATAAAAAATGTTAGCTATTCTCATGTAGAGCACATTCATTTGCATTCTTGTTTGGTATATCAGCAATGGAGTTATATAACTAGAACACTAGATGAAGAGTCCATAATCAAGAAGGAGAAAGAAAGAAAGAACTTTACTGTGTGATCAAGAAAAATGAAAATGAAACTCCGAAGGCGCTCGTAATTAAAAATTCATTTTAAGGATTTCATGAGGTTTAGGATCAAACTTACAAGGAATGATGGTGCTATTAACATGAAAGCCACTTATAGTGGAGCTCAAAAACTCATAAGAGATAGTGAGCCAGATGCACAGAATTTAAATTTGGTAGTTAATCCAAACGATCTTCTTAATAGGAGATCTTAATAATAATTAGATGTCATCTTAATCTAAGCTCATGTAAATATCCTGATGATGAAGCAAATGTATAAAAACCCATCCGTTATTTGAGATTAAATTAAATAATATCAAAAAAAAAAAAAAAAAATAAGGTACTTAGTTAATGATGCATTAAAAGGGGTTATAGCATTGCAAAAATTTTTTGAAACTGTAGTTTTATGTTTTATAACGGTGGGGTGTCTTGGGACTCTTCAAATTTGGTAACACTAAAGTAAAATACCTAAAAATTTGTAACCTCTTACATTTAATACAACTAATTTTTTTAAAAAGAGTTAAGTTATACATTTGTTATACAGCATGTGCCAAAAATCTCTTTCAACCCCATATCAACATAATTACAATTCTCTGGAGCCAGAAATCTCTTTCGATGGTTTTGAAATCTCTGACGTTAACTTAACTTTGTTTTAATATCGCGGCAAAAATTATTTTGAATTAGCAAAGTCTTTGTTATAAGTCGCATATTTGACAATCACATAAAATGTCAAACACTTTTTAATCAGCTGTTCATTTGAAGATCTATGTTCGAAAAATCAAATCTTCGCGTTTTCTAGCACAACAACAGAGAAACTGAAATCATTCGGCATAAAAACCGTCTTTGATTTCTGGCTTATTCCTGATAGTATTATTTGTAAATAATAAATAAAAATAGTTAAAACTTTGGTTGAGCTTCTTTCCATTGAGAGAGGGTCCCCATCCGATGAATTTGCCACGGGCCCCCAACGGTGTAGTTATGCCACTGGTTAGACAGATTCAGAATAATTATTTTTCTTTTTTAGGTTTCTTTATAAATTGATGTAAATTTCAAAATAAAAATATATCTCTATATATATAATAATGAATCGTAAAAATGTTGGTAAACGCCAAACTCGAGAACGGATGAACCGATTTTGATGAAATTTGTTTTTTGTTGTACTTATTGGGTCAAATGGATGGTTGTAAGCTACATTTGGACCCGGTAGGTGGCGATACAGATAGTTTTTTACTTTGCATATAAAACTTAGAAACATATTTTAAAATCAGTCAAGTCGCCTTTGTCAAATATAGCAGGAAACTGTGTCAATATTAATATTTGATTCGTCTGATTTTTGAAAAGTAAAAAGAGAACAGTATCACGTTCTAACATCACGTCGGAAGCATAGCAAAGCACGCCGGGTATGCTGGTTTTTAATAAAAAGGAAAAATTAATTATAAAAAATTATTTTTTCCTCTTAAAATTTTCCTTGATTTATGTACTCCTTATAAAAAATTTCAGACCAAAAATATGTTTTTAAGTTATTAATTAATTCACACCAGATTGGTAATTTCTCCCACTGTACGACGGTTCAATATTTTCTATTTATAATTTGAATAACAAAAAGGCATATTTTCATCAAAAGTTGTTCTAAATAATTGGCTGCCATGCAAAAATTAGCCTATTAATTAAATTAAAAATGGTGTCATCTGAATGATGACGTTACGCGACAGTAATGTCAATTTTCCTTAACAACACCATCTGTCTCCAGAAACGGAAGCTTCTCGATTGCTCTCGTAATAATAAGCATACATAGCATCTAAAATAGGGTTAAAGTTTCATAATTATCTACTTAGCGAAAGCAAACCTTCATTTATCAAAATGAAAAAAATGGGAAAAATTCTCAATGTCAATAAGATTGAATAAATAAGAAAAGGTTTCTTTGCTTTAACACTGCGATAGTGATGATAAATAGAAAAACTCCAGAGGTATTAACATTAGCTAAATGATGTGCTTGAAATTGAAATCAATAAATTCTATTGGTTGAAAGTGGTTAGATAGATAGATAGATAGATAGGTACTCGTAGATAGATAGAAACACAGATTGATGCGAGCATAATAAATAGCCTAATTTGTGGTTAACATTTGTGGCACGTGAATATGAGTGTGAATTTGAAACTGATGCTGATGCTGACAACCTATCAGGCTTGTATGGCTAAATCAAAAATTTTTGGGTTTGTCGAGGGAAAAATGTGGTTTGACTCGTGTTTTGTTAGGCCAAAAACTTAAAAACCACAAACATCAACAAAATGTCAAATCAGTTTGTTACAAGAAAAATTAAAGAAAGGAAGAACCAGAAAGAAGGCTATCATTAGCTATGCCAAAGATATAATATTCTTCACGCTCCTCCGGGTTACATCCAACCTTCCTTTCTTAGCATCACATCAGTTTGAGTGGCAATTTTATTGTACATTTATTCATTAAACTAGCAAACCGCCCTGCTTTGCACGGGCGCAATTTAAAAAATATCGCTTTGCTATTGATAGCATGAAATTTTATTAATCAATTTTTTAACAAATTTTTGTTTACAATATGTCTTTGTATACAATTTTTACAGCTTTTTTGTCATTACACAATACGAACTGAATTGACGCGTGAAAGAGCTACATATAACTGTCCATGGGAAAAACACTGAATGCTCAGGTATAATCCCACAACGTTGAATGTTTGACCTTGTGATTTGATAATTGTCATTGCAAATGACAATTTTATAGGAAATTGCAATTTTCTAAATTGGAAAGGTAGATCCCTTAGTATTAATGGAATCCGGGGAATTAAAACGACTTCACCAGTTCCACATCCGGTCAGTATTGTACACTCTATTATGTAGTTTTTTTAATGATTTTATCTGTAAACGTGTACCATTGCACAATTTTGGTGGATTACAGACAGACAGACGGACAGACGGACATGGCTAAATCAACTCGTCTCATCGAGCTGATCACAAATATATATAGGTACTTTATGTGGGTTGCGATGTCTCCTTCTGTGTGTTACAAACTTCATGACAAACTTTTAATACTATTCACTCCCGTGAAGAGTATAAAAATAGATAAAAAGAAGCAGAAGCAGAATCAAAATCAGAAACCGCATATTCAGCAAAGTAAACAACAAAAATTATAAAGGGCGTAGGAGAAGGCAAAGGTAAAATAAAAGAAAATGCTGCATTTCTTGAAGGACTTAAGGCTTAGAAAGACATGCTAGTCAGGTATCTGCCTGTCTAGTTTATCTACTAGTAGTATTTATATACATATCAGTCTAAATCAAACTGTTATAAAAGCAGACAATCATGACCTTTGGAGTAGTGCACAACTCTTCTTATGTTTGAGTAAATGACATTTTGTTGTCATTTATAGCTTTAGTTAGTTTTCGTAATAAAAATTCTACAAAACAAAAACGAAAGATGGGAATCCACTCTTATCAATAAGCACATCATGAGAGATCAGAAAACTAAAAAAAAATAAACAAAAAAAAAATACATTCTGAGTCTACGCCTAAAAGATGCCATAAATAAGTGTTTAAACAGGATTCTGGATAAAAAACTAAAGGACATTCAAATGAAACTTAACTAAACTAAACAAATGAATAAACATAAACTTCGGCAAGATACAAATGTTGTTGCATTGTTTATGTTGTTGCTCTTGGTGTTGTTGGTGATGCTGTTGTTTTTATTATTGTTGTTTATCGTCCATGTGTCGTGCACGGGATATGTTAGTGTCAGCATCTCTGAACAAGAAAGTTAACGCAACGTTGAAGAGCGCAAACTTATCGCATAAATCACTTCACTGTACTTCACATTGCTCATGTATAAGTGACTCTATGGATACATACATATGTACATACATACACTTGTACATACATCTATATATATATGTGTGTGTGTAAGTGTGTAAAAAAACTATAAAAAAACATTACGTATGTGGCAAGTGCCAAGTGCGGCATCGGCGACCAAAAAACCAAACCAAATGCCTCAAACAGAAGTTAAAGTTGTTGCTGAGAGAGTGATACTTGAATACAAATCACAAACATAAAATACAATAAAAAAGGAAGGAAGACCAACGAAAATGGCAATGAAAAATAGGACGAAAAAAATAAAAATGAAAATACTTAACTGAAGTGAAGTGAACTAACGCAATGGGTGTGGAAGAGTAGGCTAATGGCAGACCTCACCAAAAAGTTTATGTCAAATGCTTGGAAAAGCTAAGGAACAAGAAAATCACATCAACTAAAATAACTTTGGCAAACTACTAATGATTACTGGTGACAAATCGAAAGGACCAAAAAGAGCCTTAAGTAAGAGTAATTAAGGAGCCAATAAGAATCTATGCAAGATAAGACTGAAGCAGATATTTATGGTAGATACTAAGGCAAGATATGGGCAATGCAACAGCTAAGAAGCCAAATAAGTAACATAAGTACTACAATATAAAGAAGCCTAGTAACATATGAACTCAAAAAAATAATAATAAAACTGGGTAAGTTAAAGTAAGCATAAAGATAGTGAGCATATATGAAACGAAAGATCCGAGTAAAAATTAGAGCAATGAAACAAGTATAAAGCTAAATGACTATGATAGTAGTAAAATCCGAAGTCAATTCAAACGCCTAGTAAGGAGATAAAGGAAGGAACAAAGTAATACGTATAAGATAAATAAAGAGCCAAGTCAAAAAATCAAGTGGGAAACCAAACCAAAGTTGGTTTATACTGCGTTCAGACAGCAAGTTCTGATTGTGCGAGTTCTGGTTACCCATTTTTTGTCACCGAGTTCTGAGTTGCGAGTTCTGAGCATCTGTTTTTTGTTTTGTTTTTTTCATTATACACACAAATGCACAAATGGAACGTTGTGGAAATTGTGAGAAATAAAAATTGAAATTTTGTGAAAAATACATTGTTCGCGGCAGCAGATAAGAGAGCTGCATAATTAGTTTAAGAGCATTAATTTTTGTAAACGCAAAGACAGAAGAGCTTATCTTCTTTTCATTCTTTTCCTTTTTTGACTTCATCAAATGTTTGCTTCCTTTTTTATAATTACTCTGTAACAACCGCTTGAACTCATCACATGCACTTGCATGCTGAAAATTTATATTACAAATAAAAGTGTATCACCATCTATTAAAACCTAAATGCGTGATCGTGTTTTCATTTTTAATTCAACAGGTTGTACAAACCAGTGCTACCTCTAACATATATGCTTTAGAACATTTTGCAGTGTATGCACATAGTTCTGGCATTTCCCTTTTTTTTTTTTTTTTTTACAAAAAAAATTACAACTAAAATTTTCGTTAAATATATTATGTGCCATCATCAGCTGTTTATTGCCGCGCAGCAAAAAGAAAGAAGAAGACTATCGACAATCACCTAAAGAGTCCAAATTTTACCAACACTTTTTAGACTGACCATGTCAGAATAGCGAGTTCTGGCAGAACTCGCACGATAACTCCAGTTCTGAGCTACAACAACACTGTGATATGTGTTCAATTTAGTGACATTTTCTCAAAACCAGAACTTATTTCCATAGTACGTACTTGCATAAGTACCGGAATACCAGTTAGTTATTGAAAATTTTAATTCCAAAATTTTATTTGAATGTTATGTGCTTACTATTGTGGCAACTTTTACTACCACAAAATGTTTTCAATACTTACATACATATATGCGACATTTAGAATTGCATTAAGTTGGACAATGTTGTGGTATGATAATGAGAAATACTCACTTCTTGACAAGGTCGTGCTGAACGAAATTTATGTTGTACACAAATTTTTGTAATAAAAACAAACAATAATAATAACCAGAAAGAAGGCTATCATTGACTATGCTATGGATGTAATACTCTTCACGCTCTTCCGGTTTGCATCCAACCTTCCATTCTTAGCATCACTATATACTCTCTGTTACAGTTTGAGTATCAACAAGGAACACAGTTTGGGTATCAACAAAGAACACAGTTTGACTATCAAATATGAGCACAGTTTGAATGGCACTGTATTTTTATTGTACTTTTACTCTTTATAAGGTTGTCATTTAATGTGGGTTTCTATGGGAGGTACCCCTCCTGGTAACCCTAGGATCCTGAAATTTACATCGTTGATGGAAATGGATCAGAAACTTATAGTGTCCAAATTCCAGTTCGATAAGTTCGATAAACAAAAAGCTTTTTCTGATAAGAACATTAATTTAAAAGAGGGTTTGTATGGGAGACACCCTCCTAGTGGTCCGATTCGGCTGATTCCGACAAATGTGCAGCGTTTGGTAAAAGGAAACCAATGTGCAGCTCTCTAGTTGAAAAACTGAGGGACTAGTTTGTACACATACATACGGACAGAGGGACATGGCTAAATCAACTCGTCTCATCGAGCGGATCACAAATAAATATATGTGGTCTGCGATGTCTCCTTCTGTGTGTTAGAAACTTCATGACAAACTTATTCACTCCCATGAAGAGTATAATGAATATTTACATTATTTCATTGAAAATAAGAGATAATTTTATTTAAACTAGCTGTTGGTTTTGTTTAAATAATATAGAATCGTAGATCTATCTATTCTATCTCGCTGTATATAAAAATCAATTGCTTTGTCCTGCAAAATTCACTCCCGTGAAGATTATAAATTTAAAAATTATTCAATAATTTTATAGAATTAATAATGATTTTGATAATGATGATGGTTATTATTATTTGTTTAAATCTAAGAAGAACAAGCAATTTCAATTCAAAATTCATTTAAAATATGCAAAAACAGAATTCAACAACAACAACCAATAAACTGATTTTCTTCTTTCACTTAAGTTAAAGTCCACCGTGCAAAATTTGCAATTTTTTTCTGTTCGTTTGCATTCTTTTGTACTTTAATTTGTTGCACATGAAATCTTGCGCAACATGGCTGAAAACTTTAATAAGTACAATACAATAATAAAATTGTATACAGAATTTAAGAGACAAATACACTAGATTTCATGCACTATTGTAATATTTATAACAAGAAATTCATTCAACTTTAATTTTATGATAACATATTTCGGATTTTTTTGCGGGTAGCGGGTAACAACTGTTTTCGAATCGTCACGGATCGATATTTTCCACATTTAAATTTCGTCAGGGTGGGGTCCTAATCTGTCGATTATGTGCTTATTCTGGTCCCGCTTTTTACTCTAAGAATTTAGCAATATCGATCCACTTTCGTTGCACTCTGTTATCTTCCAGACTATATCGTGGGCTCTTATAAGCTCAAGTGTACTTTCTAGGACTCTTCGTTCTTCTATTCATCTATCACAAACAAAGAATATTGTATATGGCTTGCTTACGAGCCTCTTCACTCAATCAATTCAAGAGTATTTGTTAATCTTTACCCATCTTCTTCTTCTTATCTAATCTATATGTACTTCTATACTTAATATTATAAAGGGGAAATGTTTGTATTTACAACCGACTTCATTATTTTTATTGAATAGACTTCATTTACCTTTAGAAAACTACATATTAAGCGAGTAACATAGGCTCTATTTTATTTTCAAGAAAATTAAAAATCCCTACGAAAATTATAATAATATAACCCACAAAAATTTTCGTACAATTTTCGTTGTTCATGCATTGCTGCTTCTTGAATTTTGTGCTGTTATTGTTATATGTACAATAGCCGTATTTTCTCCTCTTATTTATTAATCACAGTGTGAGAGTATTGCCAATGAGTATAAAGCATATAGAGCAGACAACTCGCTCAATTTAAGCGAAGCTTTTTTTCCTCTCATATCCAGGAGGAAATTATGGGTAAATCCAACAACAATTGTATCTCGAGTAACCAATCACACAATTTGTTGTTGGGCTTTAAAATTTAGAGGCACACCACTTAAATTGAGCGTTCTGTCCCGTCTATATATTTTAATAGTCTTTGGTATTGCGCTCTTCAATCTCCTCTTCCTGAATATGATGTTTACTAAGAGCGGGTCAAGGGAGAGACAGTGTGTTTCGTCCAGAGATGTGGAATGAAGGAAAAAAATCGGGGCAGGTAGTATCGCTACACTACCGTAATTGTTTTTGCGTGAAAAAGTTTTTGTTATGTAAATATCTCGGGATTACACACAATTTGTTGTTTTAGTTATGTATCACGAGATTTCACACAGTTGTTGGGTATGCCAAAATTTGAATTAATAAGAAGAAGAGATCGCCCTTTGTGAGCGACATGTGCAGTCTATATAGTTTCATAGGCTTTATATATACATACATCATTGACTCAAGATAATCCAAATACTGGTATTAACACAGTAGACAGGCAGACACAGAGTATGCATGCTTTGAATTTTGTTCTGTTCTACTGTTATTAGCTTCGTATTTGATCGTGCGTTCGTTCGTCGTGCTGTGTGTCGTCATTAAGCACCTTTATATATTTATTAAAATATTAAATATTTATTAAATATATTAAAATATGTCTTATTTCAAAATATAAAATATTTATTAGAATACAATCTTAATTACACTGTGTGACAAAAAAAAATAAATTTTTATTTCATGAATGAAAACATCTATTCTTTATTAATTTGGGCATGCTGAACACGAATCAGTTAACAGTTTTCTTCTAACGCGTGCCATTCAAAGTTATGATAAATTAAATCAATAAAGAGAGCGAAAAAATGGTACTTTTCAGTCAAAAAACGTACTTAATTTTTATTTTTATGAATTTAAAAAAAAAAAAAAATGATATAATTACACATATAAGTATCTGTTATTAATCTAAGAACGTCAGACTAAATTAATAAATTGAAGAAATGAGCCACATAACAGTCTGGGCATTAAAAATATGTGATTTTTTGTCACACAGTGTTAGTTATTTAAAAAAAAAAAATAAAAAAAAATCACAATTTCTCACTTTTCCGGTGGATTTTCTAATAATTTCCTTTTATATTTTTTTAATTGGTCTATAGCGAACACAACAAAACAAACAAAATCAACCAAAAAGGGCATGCCGTTCTCAAGCGATACGCTTAAAAAGAAAGAGAATTTTTGAAGTAAAACTTCTTTAGCGGCGTTGGACAAAAATTTAGTATGAAATTTTCAGTGAAAAAATACAAAATGTAACGTTTTTAGATTTCTGTATGTCATGAACCGCACTAAGTAGAGACTTGAAATTTTCACAGAATGTGTATTTCTCATATCCCCAACACGAATACGGTGGGTGGTCGACCAATTTGAACTTTAATTCTTCAATTTTAGCCATTGATCGTAAACATGTGTGAACGCGGGCATTGTCCTGATGAAAGAGGATTTTTTTTCTGTTTAAATGAGGCCGTTTTTTTTTTCAATTTTTTCTCTTAGCTGGGCCAATAAAGATGCATAATACTCCCCTGTTATTGTTTTTCCTTTTTCCAAATAGTCAACGAAAATAATTCCACGTGCATCCCAAAAAACAGTAGCCATAACCTTACCAGCTGATTTGACGGTTTTCGCCTTCTTTGGACATGGTTCGCCTTTCAAAATCCACTGTTTTGATTGTTCTTTCGTTTCGGGAGTGTAGTGGTGAATCCATGTTTCATCTACAGTCACAAACTGACGAAAAAACTCATTCGGATTACGTTGCATGAGCGACAACAGAGCTTTAGAGGCAACCACTCTATTGCGTTTATTGTCGACTGTGAGCAAACGCGGCACCCATCTTGCCGAAATCTTTTTCATACACAGTTTTTCATGTAAAATAGAAATGACTCTACCTTTTGATATCCCTGTAACCTCAACTATCTCACTCAACTTTAATCTTCGATCACTTAACACCATATCATGGATTTTCTTGACCATTTCTGGCGTAGTCACCTCTACAGGGCGTCCTGAGCGTGGTTCATCCTTTGTTGATGTACGACCACGTTTAAATTCATTTAACCTGTTATAAATAGTTGCAAGTGAAGGAGCAGATGTGCTGTGAACTAAATCCAACTCATTTTTTATTTCCTTTGCTGTTAAGCCTTTTATATGAAAATGTTTAATAACAGATCTAAACTCAATTTTCTCCATTTTTGTAAACAAACAAATTTTTTTTCTTCAATGCGCGAGAAACACACAACAACTCAACCAATCTGACTGAAACTTCACAGCATACCTAGACGGTAGTGATGCTGCATGAAAGCAGACCGTTTACAGTAATAGTCGCGCTATCTGTTGGATTTTCTAAGGACTTATTGACCCATCCTCGTAATAATGCAAAGAGTAGAATGTGCATGCACATAATTTCATGAAATTCCAATTAGAGCCATTTAAGGATTCTTAAGTCTTTATTAAATGCACAAATGTACACTCTAATTGTGTGTGTGTGTGTGTGTGTGTGTGTGTGTGTATAATATTTTATATGGTTCTATGAATGATTATGCAAGTCCATATGTGCTTACCTATGTGCGCGTCATCAATATTTTAAATAAAAATTTATTTTGATTATTAAAAGCTCAACATGCTTTTCAACTTTTAATAAATCCACTTAATTTGGTATTTATTGACTTTTTAAAATGTATGAGAAGTGAAATTATTGTACATATGTTGTTTTATTCTGAATTAAATGATTTTATATTATTGTATTTTATTCATTGCAATCAGTTCTGAAAACCTTTTTTTCTTTTGAAACATTTATTTTATTTCGATTTTGACAGCATCTTCTGGTGATGACAATTGCGAACTAAGTACTTGTCTGAATTTCATTAATTCCACATTTTCCTCATTTTTATCTGCAAACTCTGCGATTATATTAATGGAAAGTGTGGCTGTAATATACTTTTGATAGGTTGTCAAAAAAAGAAAGAACTCAATACCTGTTCACATTTGATGGTACATAGGCAAAGTTAAATGATAAAATAACAAATCAGTAACATTATAAAATAACCAAAACCACAAGCTTGAAAACCGCAAATTAATAAACTTAAATGGGAAGTGAGAATAATTAAAGTACATTATCAAATTTATTTATTTAACAGCAAATACACACATCTACTCACATGCGCATACATACACATATGTATATTTATTTACATACTAGCATACCCAGCGTGCTTTGCTACGCTCCCGACTTGATGTTAATGCGTGAAGCTGTTCTCAAGTGGCATCATAAAATAAAAAAGTAACGAACAATAAACAAAACAAAACAAAAGAAATCATTCTGATAACAATATGGTGAAATGTCCATTTAGCTCCACACACTTAATGAAGAAACTATAATGAACAAAACTATCAAGAAATCTAATATTCAGCGACTTTGATTTTCAAAAAAAAAAACAAAATAAAATATATATATATGAATGTTAGACTGGTTAATGGATCCCGAACTATAAAAATAAATAAGTATGTACGCCTCATGAAAATATATATCAATCGAATGAGGTGTATTATTTTTAGTAAATAAAAACTTAAAAAAACTAATTCACCAACAGATAAATTATAAAAAGATAATTTCACAGCTAAATGAACTTTTCAGCATACGAGAAAAATGAATTTTTTGTATTAATATACCTACATAAATTGAAAAAAAAAATAATACAAAAAAAACCCATAATATTGTATTAAAGTTGCCGTCCGAATCAGGAAAACAAAATCTAGTCAAATAAAATAAATTTAATCTAAAAATCTTACATAAAATCTTATTAAATTGACTTCAACAAATTATAGTTTTATTTTCTGGTTTTGATGTCCTTATCAGATTTTACTAAAAGAGGAAAAATGCGAACAGACAACATTGCAAAACAATAAAAAAATTCAATCAAAAATAAATAAAATAATTGTTTTTCAAATTAATACAATTTTAACGCAAGTTTATTTAAATATATATAACCAAAGATTTCATAAACTTTTTCAACTATTATAAAAGATATTCTTTCATTTGAAGTGACGAATTAAAACATAACCTGTGTAGTGTATAAGTAACGCCACCGTAATGTATATATATAAGACGGTGTTTACACGGCACAGCACAACACAACTCTGCTAGTGCATCCTCTCTCGAAAAGTTCTCTATTTGTGCACAAGGCCCGTCACTTTTGTTGATATTAGGCGACGTAATGGCGCGCGAACTTCTACGTCTGCTATTACACGATGGATCACGACAGAAGAGCTCTCTCTCACAATTTCCGTTTGTGCATAAGGGAAGCGAGGTAGCCGAGGGGAAGATTGTTGTTCGACAGCACAACAATGTCCTTGTTTTCACTCAGCATCATGCTCAGTAGCTCGTGGCGTCGATTCGTTTTTGGTAACGCCATTTGTTGATAGCACTCAGCAAAAGTTTTCCCAGTCGCAGAGCCTATCGCAAAAAAATTATGGACAAATAAGAAAGACGCGAAAGAAGCCAAAGAAAAACGTCGGCAGAACTGCGAACTGCAGCCGCACAGAGAGAAAAACGTCGGTCTAAGAACAGCACCAATTGAACCTAAATATGGAACACTCCAAATTGAGTTGCATTTGGTGTACATATTCTTGAAATAAGAATGATTTGAATTAAAACTGATTTTCGAGACCAACTAAACTTAAAATTATTACTATTTATTTGTTTAATCCCTATAAAATTCTAAAGTCTAAAGGTTTCTTATGACATTGAGTTGAATCGATTTATGAAATTAGAAAATAGATTGATGAGAGATGGGCTTCTAATGGAAGCATATACGAAGTTTGTTGATGAATATAAGGATTTGGATCAAGAGAGAAAGGTTATTGTTAGGTTTGTAGCATCGAAGTCCAAGGTGGCACCAGATAAGGTTATGTCGTTACCTCGCTTGGAATTGCAAGGAGCGTTATTGTTAGTGAAATTAATGATGAAGATTAAAAGGTGCTTGGCCATGAATGACTTGCAAATTTTCTGTTGGACAGATTTGTTTTTTAATTGGCTTGCTTCCCATGCTAGTAGATGGAGTACCTTTATGGCAAAAAGAGTTTCTAAGATATAGATATATTCATCAATGGTTGAAAAATTATACGAAGTTGAACCCTGCGGATATTGTATCGCGAGGGATGTATCCAGGGGAACTGGGTACGAAAAAGTTATGGCTAGAAGGCCCAGAATTATTGAAAGGGCCACGGCATAAGTGGAAAATTGGTGATTAGAACAGGTCAAGTGTACCTGAGGAGCGTAAATCGACGATTAGTTTAGCGACACAACTCTCCGTGGGATATGAGGATGTTGTTGGCAGTTGTAAATTTGTAAATGACTTTGCTAAAGAGCAGCGAGTCTTCGGTTACAAATCTGTAGAAAAATTGACGTTAGCAATCCAAGTACACTGAGTGTAATAGAAAGAAGAAAGGGGCTTGCTATGTTATTGCACAATGAACAAAATGTGTGTTTATCTGAAGAGTTCACGTGCCCAAGGGCAGAGAAAATAGTAAAATCAGCAAAGGTTCAGAAGCTTACCCCATTTATAGATCACTCTGAAGGGGTGGCTATGATAAGGGTAGGTGGACGTTTGGCGAGAGCAAGTATCGCATTCGGAATCAAGCATCCTATATTATTGCCAAGCGACCATTTAGTGGTAAAGTCGCTTTTGTGTTTTATGCATCGGATTAACGCTCATGCTGGTGCACAAGCTTTATGTGCATTTGTACGTCAAAGATATTGGATTATTAATCTAGAGATCTAGCTCAGCAGACAGTCGAGGTTGTATTGCTTGTTTTTGACAGCGACCTGTACTAGCCAACCAATTCATGGGAGATTTGCCGTCATACCGAATCAGAGGAGAGGTGCATCCATTTCAAAAAGCTAAGATTGACTTTGCGGGCCCAATGCATATGCATTTTAATGGGCGTAGACGGCGACCAAACAAAGTGTATCTGTGTCTGTAAAGCTGCCCATTTGAAGTTATTGATAAACTTAAGTACAGAGGCGTTCCTGGCTGCGCTCAAAAGTTTTTTCGCGCGAAGAGGAATGTGTAGCGAAATCTTTTGCGACAATGCCACAAATTTTGTAGGAGCATGCCGAGAGCTACGAGAGATGTCAATGAAGCTACATAAGGATCCAACTAGAAAAAGGCTTTTCGACGAATGTGGATCCTTAGGTGTAGAGTTCAAATTTATACCTCCAAGATCAGCACATTTCAGGGGACTATGGGAGAGTGCGATTAAGGTAGCAAAGAGGCTGTTGGCAAGCCAGGTTGGCGTTAAACTTTGAAGAAATGTCGACAGTGGTGGCGCAAGTAGAGGCAATAATGAACTCTCGTCCACTCTGCCCTCTTACCGATGATGCAAATGATTTGGAAGCATTAACCCAAGGTCATTTTCTATACAGTGATGACATCCTAATGTCCATGATGAATCGATATAAACGACTCATTGCCGTGCAGCAAGAAGTATTGCGGCGGTGGTCAAAAGAATACTTGACCTTACTTCAACAGCGCCAAAAATGGACAAAGGTGTACAACAACATTGCAGTAGGTACACTGGTCCTTCTGGCGGATGAGAACGCACTGTCAAATAAATGGTGTCTAGGACATGTAATGGAAGTGAACCCTGGACAGGACGGACTCGTTAAAGAAGTCAAAGTGATGACAAGGTCTGGTGTATTGAAGCGCAGCATACACAAGATATGCCCGCTACCTATGGAGTCGAATGGGACTTAAGTTGGTTGGAAGGTGCTTCCAAGGCGGGGAGTACGTTATCACTGAACTGTTAAACTAACAGAGCTTTAATTTTATATATTTACTAATCTGTGAAGTCTCTTAATTATACTCTTCACGGGAGTGAATAGTATTATAAGTTTGTCATGAAGTTTGTAACACACAGAAAAAGACATCGTACACCACATAAAGTATATATATTTGTGATCCGCACGATGAGACGATTTGATTTAGGCATGTCCGTCTGTCCGTATGTATGTGTACAAACTAGTCCCTCCGTTTTTCAACTAGAGCTGAACATAGGTTTCCTTTTACCAAACGCTGCACATTTGTCGGAATCAGCCGAATCGGACCACTAGGGGGGTACCTCTCATACAAACCCTCTTTTAAATTAATGTTCTTATCAAAAAAAGATTTTTGTTTATCGAACTTATCGAACTGAAATTCGGACACTATAAGTTTCTGATCTATATTCATCAACCATGTAAATTTCATGATCATAGGGTTACCAGAAGGGGTACCTCCCATACAAACCCCCATTTAAATTAATGTTCTTATTAGAAAAAAGAGAATTTAGTGATGCTAAGAAAGAAAGGTTGGATGCAACCCGGAGGAGCGTAAAGAATATTACATCTTTGGTCTAGCCAAAGGCAGCCTTCTTTCTGGTTTTTACCTATCTTCATCTATTACACTGGCCGACAAAATCAAACTTTTTTTTGTGCTTGAAAGATTACACTCGTTTAATACTCTTTTTGCTCTTGCAAGTCTCCCTTTACTTTTATCATCTCTTTCTCTTTTGATCTTTAAAGTACCTTTCTTTAAGCTATTTTTATTTTTAATTTCTTATCAACCTCCATAGAATCGGTGTTTTTTGTTTTTAAACTGAAATATTTTGAATATTAAACACTTTTTGATTATTAAACTAAATCAGAGGTGCTCAAGCCCTACACTCATCATGCTCATTTGTTTTTGTAAAACTCTTAGACATAGCATCAGCATTCTGTGTACGTATATTGCAAGTAAATTTTTTTTTCTATTTTGCTTCTTCTCTGCATTTTGTTTTATACACATTCGCGATAACGTAGATTTTGTTGTTGTTTGCCGTACGATTTAATAGGAAAACAAATTTACAGCTTATCATTGAGAAGCCCTTAGAGGTATCGTGGTTTGTTTTAAGTTTCAAATCTGATTATAATTATAATGATAGCACATATACATATATGTGAAAGTGCTTTTTCGAATTTAAATTAGTAAAAAATAAACACAGATCTAGAATAAGCCACCTCCTCTTGAAAACTTTATTAAAATTGTCTACAACTAACGTTCATATAAATTTGGACAATTTATTGGAAGGTTCGTGGAAGAATTAAAAGAAATTTGTATATTTAAGTTTTTTTTTTCAGTGTATTTAAAAAATTGTTCTCTATGTAAATGTAAAAAAAGATTCGAAATCAGCGACCTCGAGACCTTAGTATGAAACGGCTACAATCTTTCAAGCACCAAAAGTGCTGACGGCCAGTGTTATTCTTGTGAATTGTTCTCTTGAATTCTCTTAAGTTATATTTAGTCATTTGAAATTATCTTATGTTAGGTTAAGCGTTGGATGAAATGCATTATAAATAAGTTAGTCAAGAAAGAAAGACAGAAAAAAAAGACAGAAGCAATCAAGAACCCAAAGAAGAAGGACGTTTTTGTGTTTCTCCTCACCTGAAGTACCAACTTAACAAGACGACCAGGAAGGACTCAACATTTTTAAAATAGCTTTCAGCTGAAAAATTATATTATACTTAAGATTAATGGGGAAACTTGAAATAAGAATAAACAAACATGAATTGAGAACAATCCCAGTTAGAAAAAGGTAGCGCAAAATTGAGAGAATTGGCACGCGCTCTCTGAAATTTGTTCATTTTTTAGGGTTCCGTAACCAAAGGGTGCTAACGGGACCCTATTAAGCCGTCCGTCCGTCCGACTCCGCTGTAACTCATGAACCGTAATAGCTAGGCAATTGAAATTTTCACAGAATGTGTATTTCTATTGTCATGATAGCAACAAATACTAAAACTAAAATAAAGTTAAAAAATTAAAGGGGTCACCATACAAGAAACGTGTGCTCCAATATGCACTGTTCACAGTTTTAGAAGCTTTGTGATTTATTTTGTTTCATATATTGGTATTTTTTTTTTTGTAGTATACTTTTAGGCTGTATGAATATTTCACTTTTGCTTTTGATAATTTTCACAGTTCCCGATCTCAATGTTGATATGCAGTATGAATACTGATTCTACTCTAAATATAAGTCAAATCAATAATTTAATATTTAAAGCATGAGCATTTTGTCAATTTCATAATAAATGCATAATCTTTGTGTTTGGAATTGCTCGAGCATTGAGTTATTGAATATGTGAGTCCGACTCACACTTAGCTGATTTTTTTTCTTTTGTTCTAATAATGCATACACAGAGAGAGAAAATCGAGAACATTGTATGTTGTCTTGTCTTAAGACCGAAACAACTTCAACTGAGACCATTTTGGTCTTGAAGTCAGCAGTTTTTGTTTAAGGCACTATAATTCTCAAATGATTCATCCTTAGGTATATTATAAAATTATCTTTTATTATATGACTGTCTCGTTGGCTCGGAGGTAAGTGCGCCGATCTAACAGAGTCACGGGTTAAATTCCCGTTCAAGTCTGGTCCTACACTTTTCTAATGTACTTATTTCAAGACCAAAATGGTCTCATTTTAAGTTGCTTTGGTCTTAAGACAAGATCGTATGGTGTTGTAATGAACAGGAAACGTACTTAAATTAAGATTCATTGTTATTGAATTCCGTTTCTAAGGTTACTGAAAACGTAACAAAACATACTTGATTCAAGGTTTATTGTACTTAAAATTACGTGCTTGAAGTGAGAACATTTCACTTGTTATGACAACATTCGTGCTTGACGGACTATCGTGACCGAACGTGTACGATTTAAATCCAATGTTCTCGATTATTTCTCTCTTTGCAGTAGAATTGTTTTCGATGGGAATCAACGACGAAATTTTAGTGATAACTGAATAAACAAAACTATTTTTTTTAATTTAATATCTTCGACTTGGAGGGCAACATTAATGCAATATTAAGTTTTTTAATTTCTTTCAATTTTTTTATTATTTTTATCTGCTGTATGCATTTGTCCTTTATATCAACTAATAAGTTTTGTTTTGTGAAATTATTGTTTTTTATATTTTTGAATAACAAAGGAATTCCGGATCCATAAGCCAATCTGGTATCTGTTTTTTAGAAAATATACATTTTTTGTCCCAATATTTTTTTTAAAGTTTCTTACATTTCTTTTATTTATTTATCATCTTTAACGTTATCGAGTAGTAAATCCATTTAACTTACGTTCATGAAATGAGTTGAGTTGTACGGACAATATACTATTTTGATATTGCGAATGATTTCTCTTGTTAAATGTTTTTTATATCTTTGAATAACTAGAAATTCCGGATCCATTAGCCAATCTGGTATTTGTTTTTTAGAAAATATACATATTTTGCCCCAATATTTCTCTTAAATTTCTTACATTTGTTTTATTTCGATTTCCCTTACTTTATCAATTGCTTTGTTTTAAAGTTTATTTTATTTTACCTTCATTTTCATTAATTGTCTAATTTTCTACTATGTTTGATTTCGACGGACATACAGCTGCAACACAGCAACGCAGAAGTAAACAGTTACACAAAATAGTGTCCTCCTCAAAATAATACTATATTTTTAAGTTGTTTTTTCCTTCTCTTTTGAAGTTTTCATTTTCCCTGTTAACAGAAATATATAACTTAAAATTTAAAAATAATTATTCAGTACAAATTACAAAACGATGTATAAAAGTATCACTGTATGTTCAGTTTTTCATTATTTTGTTGTCAGTTACATGTTTAGGCCCGAAGCTAAGTATGATATATGATAATTTGTTCAAACGAAAACAACAAGTATACAAATTGAAAGATAAAACAAGATTATAACTAACTTGAGATACATAATTTTTTCCTTTGTTTGAAATATAAATGTGTATATGTAAGTATCGGAATTCAATCAAAAAGCTGTGGGATATCTTAAAGTAAATGTTACATAAGGAATTGTTTTAGAATCAAGGAAATATTTTGACACCAGCTACAAGGACCGCGAAGATAGGTCAGTAAAGTTTGAAGACGCTGAGTTGGAGGAGTTATTGTACCAAGATTCATGTCAAACATGATGCAATTGAGCCGATCAAAGAAGCTCAAATGCCTCTAAAACAAAGTGATTTTTTCAGCACGACAACTCTCGGCAAACATTTTGCAAAATTCGTCAGAGAAAGTTTGAAGGCGCTTCAATAGGATGTCCGACCTCACCCGCCGTATTCCCCAGACATTACTCCTACCAACTAATACTTCTTTCGGTCGATGACTCATGGTCTAGCCGAACAGCACTTTACTTCTTATGAATAATCCAAAAATTTATTGATCGCCTCAAAAGACGTGGAGTTACCTGATCTAGAAGTTTTTCGAACCGGAGCACAAACATGATAGTGGCGCTCCTCTCTCCAGCGTTAAACATTTAGTTGGAGAAATTAGTTTAAATAAAATATTCGAAATGAATTTTTTAATAGCTGAATGATGTCAATTTCAGTAAAAAAAACCTTTATTCTTGACACGGCAAATCTCAAGTTCACTTGCGCACTAATGCATTAGTTCACTTGTGGTGTGGGCCTGTGTGGCGCCTTTTTCTTACAAGTTGACGGTAAGCCAACCAGGCTTCCGTATGCTATGCGCTTTGTGGATCAAGTTTTTTATTTTCAATCATATTATATTATGATATTGGCGCACCCTGAAACTGCCGTCCGAAGCAGCGTTCGTATAGTTGAATTAATGGACATGGCTAGATCGTTTATCCTTGCTTTTTATGATCGTCTCTTATGCATGGTGGTTCTATGCTTTAGAAATGTTAGACTAAAGTAATAATATGAAATAAAATAAAATGTGTCAGTTAAGCACCCAAGCATGGGGCAGCTTCTACTGCTGTTTGATAAAAACTTCACATGCCAAGTTGCAGATTGAATTATATACTGACGCAGATACTACGCACACATACAAGTGTGTATGTGCGTTCAAACGGAAGTCAAAAATGTTGCCATAACTAAATCAAAAATTTGCCTAAAAGTTTCACTAAGCGAATTTGACGCCACATAGAAAGACTGACTGTCTGACGGACACATACGAGATACGATAGACTTAACTTTAAAAAACAGAACCAGATGCGAGCCATAGATACGGAAACGTGATTGCATGTGGCAAGTGAAGCGAACCGAACCATCATGGTACTGTGACGTGGACCACACACACAAGACACATGTTTATAAACAGATAAACGTATGTATGAATACATAGAACTTTTGTACAGGCTTCTGCGAAAACTTATACTCGCAAACGATAGTATGGTAAGTGTCACTTTTAAGTCATACAGGTTGGTATCTCAACGACGTGTGTATGTGACCATAAGTGGTACAGGTTCTTACATATGTGCATCATTTTTGTTGTTATTGTTGTTGTTATTGTTGTTGTTATTGTTGTTGTTATTGTTGTTGTTATTGTTGTTGTTATTGTTGTTATGTTAAAATGAAATCAATCAAATTGCGAGCGATACGTGTATTGAAGCTATTCCCATGTCCTAGCGGGCTAAAGGAGAGGTCTTTCCAATAATCGAAAATTCAAATCCCAGACCAGATAAAAATATTCAAATTCAAGGGGCCTTCAAATATCGCTAAGAAAGCACACCAATCCTAAACAAAAATCCCTCCAATTATTTTGTTCAGTTCAATTTAACTGAAATCATATATATATTTTATTACCATCATAACTTGGCGCCACATTTAGTTGGGCCACCGAAGGGATTTGTCCGTCATAGATTCTATGTGTAATGTTTAATTTGCGTACAACCAATGAATGCAAACCATTCGAAAAAAATATGCATAAACAACATACGAAAAGAACCGAATGGAGGAAAAAATATTTACCAGAAACTACATGCATCTACATGTATATTGTATATACATATATATATATATACATATGTTATACACGTATAGAAGAATATGTTGTATGTTTGTTACTTTAGTTGTTGATTCATTTCTCTCCAGTCTAGGAGGTGATCCTATCCCCGCCTGCTCTTCTTACATTGTTTCACATCCTTATTTTTGTTTTGGTCTCCGCCTTTTGTTGTCATTTAATTTTTTTGTATACTTCACATGTGAAAAAGCTAATTGACATTTGACACTCGTCACATGTCGTATTGTCAAAGTGACATTAACCAAAGGACCAGCATAAAAAAGAGCAATAGATATGGACAGAGAAACGGACAGACCGACAGAACGATTGTTAAAATTTGTACAACATAAGTTAAATGTGTTACCGACTATATACAATTTAATATCCTCTGGTCGCTACACCTGTCAATGTATCTTTGTGTGCTTAAAACATAAGATGAAATATAAAAATTTCACTCTGAATCGCTTTGTCTTAATGTTTTTAATACTTAAGATCTTTTAACAGATATCCCATAAACGTACGATTTATAAACATTTATAGAAATCATCATCAAAATGAAACAACATTTAAACTATCGAGCTGAAATTTAGTAGAAACATGGCTAATTGTTTTCCACAAATAATAAAGAATATATGTTGCAACCAAACTTATTTGAGTCTTGCATATATGAAAACCAAACATTCTTGTAAATTTATCTATAATTTCGATCTTTAAAGCATTCAAGTAGAATTTGCCAACTAAACATGGAAGAACTAACGATCATAACTGGACATCTCACACTGACTATGATCCCATATATCGTCTTAAGAAAATAGACCTCTCAAACACTAAGAATTACTAATTCCGGGAAAAGTGCTTAAAAGCCTCATTTTCAAGGTTACATAGTCAAGCTGAATAGATCTCTATAAATTGCTGTGTAACAACTACAAAATCGTTTCCTTAGTCTAGTGGAAAATATATGTACTATGTACATAGCGAATTGCGTGAACGACCAATTGTGTTTTTACTTGGCAAATCAGTTGTTGTCGAAAAGAAAGTGTCAGTTGAATTTAAACTAACAATAAAAAATGACGAAAAAAGTGGAAAAATTAAATTTATTGAAATAAGTAAAAAATTACAATAAAAGATGTATTTATTATACGTGCTTCTATTTGTTGTAAATCAATTGTTATTTAAATTAAATTGGTAAAACATATCACTTTAGGCAGACTTGCCAACTCATAATAAATTCACAAAGTTGGCAGCCCTCACTTTGGCTTGTGTGCTCATCTAAGTTGTAAGGCAACGGTCACTTTGTTTACCTGTTTGCCAATTCACCAAATATGCCACTATGCGTGAATCCCCTATTGTATTTTAAGCACATGGAAATTCTGCACTAGTAAACAAACACATGGCCAAAGTTTTCTCATCTTTACAATCATAAAATGATCCATTTCACTTGCACACCATGATTTAAATTTTCCGATTTTTCGGCTGTCTCTTTTGCTCATTTAAATACAATATATTAGATAGGTAAGTTACAATGCAAATACAATTCAACTGATTTCTTCAATACTCCTTCAAATCAGAGTGACTGGTATAATAATGGATGCATTGATTTAATTATTAGCCTTGATATAGGCTATCAAATGCATATGTTTGTAGATAATTCTAATAGTAGGTATATCACTAGCAAATTCGATCAAATATTCATAGAAATGACAAAACAAACTTATTTAAAATTTAATGCTGAAGAAAAGAAAGAGTATTACTGCTATCATGGAAGCCTCAGATAATAATATTCATTAATAATTATTGTCAAAAACTTAAAATGCTACAATTTATTTACAGTTTAAGCGAACCAAATAAAAATGAAAAATATACAATAAATACATAGGAAGAAACTTACTAGATACGAGTATTTGACTGACTGCCTGAGTGACTGACAAAAAGACAGTAAAATACAACAAATTTGACGGTTTCAGTAACAACGAGTTTGACAACATTTCCAATAACAAGCTTCAACAGCTCTCAAGTTAAAAATGATAAAATAATGATGGACTGTCTGATCAACTCTGATGATGATGATGATGATGATGATGATGAAGTAGAAAACAAAACAAAATGACACACTTCAACAATAAAGATTCCATTGAAAACATTGAAAATATTGATAGCTACAATGATGGCTACTATGTTGTTGATGCTGATGATGTTGACATTGTGGGTAGCACACATCTATGCATTTGAAACCAGCAAAATATAGTAGCGAAAGAAAAATAGAAAATTCAAGTGGATTTTGATTCGCATCATAAAATTTCAGAGAGAAATGATTTCATAGTCATTTAGATGGCATTTAATTGAATTGAATGAAGAGGCTTAAAGTAACATAAAGTACGATAGGGTCGACTATCATAGGGTTAGTAATCTCGACTAAAGTAAATTATGGCATTCTAGAATAGGACAATGCACTGTCCAGACTTCTTAATTATTGAATATTGTTTATATTGGTAGTGTTGACTAGGTAGAGTAGATTAATATAAAGTAAAAAAGTTTATGATGTTGTTTTTTATTAGTAAATTTGATAGTGACGAATAATATAAGATAGATTAAACATGACACTAGATTAAGACTAAAGTGCATTAAAACAAAGTATTGAGGTAGTGTAGTGGAGAGTAATGGAGAGTAGAGGCAAGTAGGCACAGTACACTGCAGTGGTGTAGAATACACTACAGTAGAGGAGAACACACTGCAGTAGAGTATAATATATTTAAGTACAATTTATATATACTTAGTACTACAATAAGTCATATTTAGATGGAGAAGAATATGGTAAATTAAATTTGATCTGATTTATGCTAGAAGAGACTGAGAAAGATTATACGTAATAAACTAACATAAAATTGAGAAGACAAATCTAAAATAGTGGATAATGGCATAAGTATACAATAGTGAAATGAAACAAATTTAAACTAAAGGCAAATCGGTCAGATCTCTATAAGTTAGTGGCACATAGTAAGTTATGAGTAGTTTCCTAGAATCTGAACTTAATGAATTTGAAAAGAAGAAGAGAAAGACTCTCTTTTTAATGCAAACTTTACACAACTTTAAATCAATTTAGTTAAATCATTTAAAATACACTGCCAAGATAAGAATATTAAATTGTAAAAGGATATGAGGAAACATATAAAACACAAAAATACTGTATAATTCTTGAGTATTATTTTGTAGAACTATTACTTTTTTTTTGAGTTTGGGGCATTGTTCGATTTGCAACGTAACGCAAAGAAAAGAAAACTCATTGAGTTAAAGAAAATAGCTAAATGTCTCTTTTTTTCAATCTTCACCTTCACCTTCTTGAAACCCTATTTTCTTTTTTATGTTTTTGTCTCCATTCTGTGTTATAGATTCCATTTTCGTTTTTACCTTTTATGAAATTTTTATTATAAAAGGTGTGAAAAATGGACTTGGGCGTGAACGAGTATGTGAGCGGGTTTGTGTCTCTAGATGAATGTTATCGTGTGCCTTAGACACTCTGATGCAGTATGTCAGTACATAGTGATAATGATGATGATGATTTTGATTGCACGGAATATTAAGACCTGACGGGTGTGTCACGTACTTGAGTCTTACGGAGCGTATATGCAATTTAAAATATCTCATCATACATTTTCGTACTTTTGCTCCTTACGCTCAAGTGACAGTAAACACGACTTTATTATCATAAACGAGCCGAAATGTTGGGCGCAAAAGGATCCAAAGGCGTGGCACAATGACAGTTACAGCTACAGTGACACTGACAAACGAAAGCATCCAAGCATCCATGTTGAAATCAAGAAACACCCACTGCCACAATCCACAATTCACCTTCATAATATAGCAAATACCTTAAGGTAAAGTACTAGATGATTTCATTCATTCAGTTATTCAGAATTGCGATGCAAAGCTTTAGTTTCTACAACTAGTTCAATTCATTGCTTTATTCTTCTTCTTCAGTCTTGAATTTCATTTTCCACAATAAACAAATATAATTATTGCCATTTTCCTTTTCACTTTGGTTTTTCACCTTCTATTTAAACATTCATACTACTACATATTGCAATTTATCCTGAATAATTCTATGAAATCAACATGAACATAATGAAATGGTTGATGCCCACCGACGACGACAACATTCGCAAATTGTGCATACAACTTTGAATAAGTTCCAGAAGAAGGTAAATTTGTGATCTGCAAACGTAGACAAAGACAAAAACAAAAAATCAAGCTTCAAATTGCTTATAATAATACTGATGATGATGATGAAAACTACAATATAATGATAATTTCGAAAAGTCTAATGATCATTACATTCATATTCATGTGCATAGTACTAGTATAAGAATGTATGGTCATAGTTTTCTATGTAAATTAAAGATGCCTAATGCTAATCAAAAGATAATTAAGTTAATGATAATAATGAGAATGTGAAGCTTTGTTCAGTTCACATCAGCTTAGTTGGGAACATGTAACAACAAAGTAAACAGACAAAATGCCAATGTCATCCATTCCGAGTGCTTCCGTTTCCCAACATTTTGCAACTCATGCATTGTTCATCTTAACCCATACTCCTACTCGTGCTAGTACATACTAGTATGTATGGGTGTTTATGTGTGAGTGTACGAATACCACATTCACAGATGACAGAATGCTTTCTGCGTATCTAGTATTGTACGTGTATGTGCATGCGGTTGAACTAAGGCGTCTAAAACAGTTAACCATAATTGATTATTATTCATTGGAAAATGTCTGCGTCACTTGGTTGAAGTAAATAAAAAAAAAACATAATTGAACACAAAAACACTTTTAAAGTTTATTTAGTTGAATATCCTAGGTGAGAAAATCAAAAATGTTGAATGTAATAATGAAGAGTACATCAGCATTCCATCAGTAGATAATTAAATATTAAGGATATGTCAAAGGTTAATGAAATTAAGGTAAAAATGTAAATACATTAATTTTAATTATTACAATACAATAGTTAAAATATTGTGGTAAAAACTTATGCAAAAAGTTTAAATGTAATTGAGAATTTTATTTTATTAAATGAATTGTATTTTAAAATTAGTCAATCAGTTGTTTCAACTTTTCTTTAGAATTCCACGAATTGGAGATATGCACTAATCAATGTCCAACCTACCATATGTATGTGGAACTTACGCACGTACTATGTATATGTACGTGTATGACAACCTTCGAACAAAAAACTGGGCACGGAATTCCAAAGCGAAAGTAGACCATTAATATGACATCTGATGAAAACAAAACATTTTGTCATATAAAACATTTTCCGAAAGTTTATCACCACAAATTGATATGTTGCAATATTTAAGTCGTTGCTGATTGTCCTGCTTTCCATACTAATGTATTGCAGCTTTTATTTGCGTCATAATTGCTGTAAGGAGTAGGCTTAGTCAATTCTAAATTTTGATCCATAAAGTACTAACAACAATAAAGCAAACACAAGACAACTGACAGACAATAATAGATCGATCATATGCAATTAACGCAGAAACAACAATTTTGATGTGTGATGTTTCAATTCCGCAGGCTCTACAAATCTCAGCACAAACAAAAGACCGTTACCGCACTTGTTATGCTCTTTATGTTATTTTCAATATTTCTGCGCACTTGCAATAAAATCTATGCAATTGGCATTGCTCTAATATGCCAGATGCCAATTGCTGCTTATCCCGAAAATGTTTCCCTTATTGCATTTGATCGAAACTTATGTTCTTATTCCTTTTTGTGGCATAAGTTATTCTAAACAAACCAAAGTACTAACGACAATAAAATGAATTGACATGAATATTATTATCATTTTACTCATATGTATCCTCCTCAAAACATTTGCAAAAGTACATATTCAGTCCTTGTTGGACAATGAAAACATCATCTATTACTATAGGTTTCTTTAAAGCTTTGAATTATGATTTTGACGTTAGTAAGAGTCAGTATTCATACTAACTACAATACAAGAATAGTCAAATGACGGTGGCGCATGGCCAGGGCCATGATACAAAAAAAAAAAAATATCATTGTGGACTCTTTCTCCCATGAAAGCAATCAACTCCTCACATATTGCAGATGAAAGTTAATACACCGATTACTCCTTCTTTGTGGGTTGCACACATTATAATCGATAGTTGGTTAGTTTCTGGCTCCAAAAGTTTGCTAAAAATCTGACATATGTCTGCCATAGCGCGACATAAATGTACTCTGCCAGCAATTCAATCGCTTTGGCCTTATCGGTGTGTAGGGAGTTATTATCGAAAAATAGATTAACCTAACTAAGGCTATTTTTATTGTAGAGAATACGATCAATGTTTATTATTATGTATCCTTACTGAACCACTTCAATATTATTATTTTGTATTTTAAAAATAACCTTCACATCTAGCAATAAAGAAATTGCCCTTCCATCAATGAGAATGACATTGCTCATATTGGATAGCTTAAATTAATAAATTTCTCTACAAAATGCCTTCAAATTCTGCATTTTATCATATATAACTTCTTTCCTAAAATAGAAACTCTCTCAAATATTTCAAATCAATAAAAGCTAACAGTAATATATATAACATTAAAAGTGAAGCAATATGCAAGATCTAATCTAAACTGAATATAAGAATATAATGTAATTTTAAAAGTAAATATGAAATAACTAACCATCTTTATCCAATATTATACTGCAATGTATCTCATTTCCTTCTTCCCCTTTCCTTCCATCTTTACTCATTCAGCTTCTGCCAAATCTGGTAATATGACTGATTTACTTAGTATTGTAGTAGGTTTGAGTCATTGAAAATAAACATCAAACTCAAAATTTGAAATGAATGTGCCACGTGCCAAATAAACACGCCCAAGGCACGCATCCACACAAACACACACACACACACACATCGTACACAGATACTTGTTACTACAATGAAGCAGACATCTCTACAGAATTGAATAAAGAAAGAGCAACCAAAAAGAAAAACATAAAATAAAATTAAAGATAAATTTTGGAAAATGGAAATCAATTCGTGCTTAAAAATGAATGAATGAAATATAGTAATAACAATATCAAGAAGAAAAGTGTTAAGGAGAGAAGATTGAAGGGTTATACAAATATCTACATACTTGTATACATACGCTTCTAAATATATTGTTTCATATTGTTACTGTTGGCACATGGCGTATGCTTACTATTTAATGGCTAATCATCTTAAACGAAAGCTGACGCCACATCATTATTAATAAACAATGAAGAAAACAAAATAAAACAAAATAAAACATAAGAAAACATAAGCTCGAAACACATATACGAAGGACCTTCTTTTTTTTTCTTTTATAGTATCTTTGAATGTAAGCCTCTTTTTTGATTGTATCTATGGGTGAGTATCTGTGAGTGAGTGTGTGTCACTTTTCAATTTTTGAAAAGAGAAGAATGAATGTCTTTAGTCGTCATCATCATCATCTTTATTTCATCTTGCCTTCAGCGATGGCAAAAACGTGTAACGATGAAATAATATGAAATAATACTGAAAGCGGTAAGCATGTCTGGGGTATTAGAAACAAGGACATGAAGTTGCGGCCAAATGTGACCACATGAACGTGTTCAAGCATATGACACGAGTCATCTTGAACTAAGTAGGAACAACAAAAACTAAAACAAGAAATTGAATGGAACTTAAATTGGCCAAAAGAGAACAAAACTCAAACAAATTAAAACATAAGCAGAAAAAACGAAATTGTGAAAGGTCTTCTTGGACACTATTGGACTAGTGGACAACGGACAGTGGCATTTTAATGCGCACACAACTTAAGGTCCTTCCGGTCCTTGCAGTGTGGTCAGGTCAATAGTGCTAAATTGTTATTGCTCTTGTTGGTCCTGTTGGTCCTGTTGGTCTTGTTGGACTTGTTGTTAATGCGACCGCGATGAAAACAAATTGCTTAAGTAGAAGGTGAAAGGGCATAAATAACAAAAAGTAAAACAAAGCGAAGACAAATTAAAGGGAATAAAATGAAAATCATAAATTCTATTGTTGATAAACTTAGATCAGATACTACAAGCAACAAACAGAATAACATTAACAGGAAATACAAGAACACCATCTAGACCAAGATTACCAAACGATTCCAAACGAATAACAAAAGCATTTAAGATCAAAGAAAATTATGATAGAACAGAATAATAAGAAAGTCAGAACCAGAATGTCAGATACTACACATCGCACATGTTTAACTAAAGTGTTACAACTCAAAAAACACAATTTCAATTATTCGTTATATCATGTTTTATATTGTGTAAAAATTTCATGTTAATATCTTGCATACTCTCCACGTATATATATATATATTTCGCCTATAATTAGCCAATTTGTGAGTAAATTGAAAACTTTAAATGCGTTTTTTTGAGTTGTAACACTTTAGTCAAACATGTACGATATGTTCATTCAAGCTTCAAAAAGTATTTTACAAGAACTTTATTCTGTGATTTTGTTAACGGTGATAAGAATGTTTTTGTCTTTATAATGTCACTGTCAATGTACCTTGCATTGTCACTAAACTGACATCACCCACACTCCTCAAACATTGTTGGTACATAAAAACTAAAGAGAAGAGAGAGACTACTAAACCAAGAAATACAATCTTACATGGGGCGTCATTAAAATGCAATACAAAATTTGAAAAATAAACAAAATAAATATAATATTGTAAGTATATTGCAGATCCAGTGGGTGACAGATGGATATGTAAAAATATTCTATGAAAAGATATATAAAAAGAAAATTGAAACCAACATAATGTCGTACATTGCAACAAATTCAGAAATTAAATAAAATTGGAATAATAGGCAATATTAGATGAGATTTTAGATCAGAATATTGAATATAAAGAAATTTTGAAATAAATGTATCACGATATTTTTGACATGTGATATGAGTAGACTTCTTGGCATTTACCACTAGTTCATATGTTCCAGAGGATCATCAGTTATGACTAGAAATGCCGTACGATTAGTGTAGTGCAGATTTCTGTCACTAACAATCTGCTGATCAGCTATATAAATAGATTATAGGATTAGTGCCAAAATACTTTGCTGTGGGGTACCTCTTGGTACTCTAAAATGAATGCAAGAGAAATCTTTATCTTAAGAGTTATACGAGCCGTTGTGCTATATCCCCTCATTCCCTCCCCTATCACTATAGAACTTCAGTGAAATTCCCATTGTTCGAAATAGAAAGTCTTTTGCTGTGAGTTGTTTTAGTTGTCATAGCTTCAACGATCTTAACCTTCGTATACTCGAGCGCATTGTATACTCTTCACGGGAGTGATAAATGCCATACAAACCCGAATTTAAATTAATGTTCTTATTAGAAAAAGTTTTGTGTTTTTTAACATATCGAACTAAAATTTGGACACTAAAAGTTTCTGATCCATAGTCATCAAAATGAGAAACTTATAAATAATAAAACTACAATAAAATTACCACTTAAACTGATGTGATGCTAAGGAAGGAAGGTTGGATGCATTTCGGAGGAGCGTGAAGAGTATTACATCTTTGGCATAGCCAATGATAGCCTTCTTTCTGGTTTATAACACATATACTGGCGCACGGTCTCTCAGACCGAGATTTGATCTCGTTTGTATTTTTTTCATTATATACTTTTCAAGTATAATTGATATTTATTTTAATGAATAATTGAATATAATTAAATAAAAAACAGAAAAAATATTAGAAATATAACTTTATTTTGTTATTTCTAACAGTTTAATTCAGTCTCTAAAAAAAACATATTTTTTGGTAATCCAAAGTATATATATATATACCTATATAATAAAAGTATTCATAACGCATAAACACACGTGTATTGCATATTTTTAGGCTTTGAAATCAATTCAATTTCAATTTCTCTCGATATCTGTGGCACACCTGATAAGCTTATAAGCTACTCGCTCAATTAAACGCTGAAATAAGATAACCTCACAAGTTGTTGAAAAAACCATTCTATACGAAATGCAATAATTCTGTTGAATCAAGCTTGAAATGAACTGCCCCAAATTGCTAAGTTGGGAGTCTGACCTATACGAAATGATGACTTACCACTACAACATTTGAGGACTAAAAGAATAAAGCTCTTCAAAGAAACCAAATGCTTGTAGCAGAAATCGATTCAGCAAATTCGATATGTTTAGAACAAATTGAAGATTGAAATGAGGATATTGTATTTTTGAAGACAGAAATGTAAATGTATTTAGTAGCGATGATGAGACTTCAGATAACAACGAAGGTGACGTTTCCAATGCTACACCAGTTATTTCACATTCGACAGTGATGGTGTAAAAATAACTATTCCCAATGATCACATGACAACTTTGATAATCCTCCGTAATGATATGGTTGTATCATATGTAATCAAATCAAAACTACATACAAGCGTAACTCAATATTTTAAACAATAAAACGTAATAATGATTACCATAATTGCAAATATATTTCTCGCTTATTTTTTATAAGGAGAAAAAACTTTCAGAAATTAGAACATTTCACAAATTCGAACTACTCGAAAACCAAGTGAATGTCTGCAGTATGTATCTCCAATATTTCACCATAATCAAGTTGAGTGAATTCTGGTGAAAAATCAGTCAGCCATCAATTAAACTACTGATCAAATTTAAGATAGTCAGGTGTGCCACAGAAAGCGATAGAATTGAAATTGAATTGATTTTAAAGCCTAAAAATATGCAATTAAAATATTCATAATACTGATACGTACAGCAGTGATGCCATCAACCTATCACAAAATCAGGACAGACCCGAGAAAAAAGGGACAAAAAATATTTAAAAAAGGACAGAAAACAGGACAAAATTTTTTGCCTTATTATTTTTATTAATTTTAAAGTTATAAATTTATTTTTTTTATATTAAATGAGCTTTATTGCCTCATCTATGAGGTCATAATCCTCTTCTTTTAAGGCACTACTGTAGGAGGCACTAGTGCCAATCATGTTGAGATATTTATCTGGAACCTCATAAGGTTAACCTACCTATAATATAATAAGTGCGTCCTGCCAATAATCTTAGTAATGCGTACAGCCGTCGTCTCATCGATTAGCAGAATGTATTTTGCATCACCAATATCTCCCCGAAGATCTTCTTTAAAATGTTCGGCTAACACGTTTTTAATAACCTGTGTGCATTTCGTCCGGCGCAATTGCAATTGCGATGCGCCAAATTTTTGTTTGCACAAGTCACTTAAATGGGCGACTGGTTCAATCGCAGCATTCTGGGCAATGAACATTGCTAGCGCCGCATCCTGGACAGCAGTTTCGTTTTTGGTTTAGGTGGGAACGATAATTTATTTGGCTGTGCGAATGGCTGGGCATTAACCACATGTTTTTTTGTGGCCACGTATTTGATCAATTTTAGAGTTAATCCCACACTTACAAAACTTGCAGTAAGCCTTATTGTTATCTTTTGGATCGCGGCTCACCCAACTTTTTAAATCAGGCTGATTTAGCCACGACTCGCGAATTTTTGTTTATATATTTCTTTCGGCATGTTTGTTTGTTTATGTTATGTTCGGGTCATGTGCCGTTTTCGGTCATGTGATCAGCCACAATGTTAAGTTATGGTATTAGTGATGAGCACAACCCAATACATGTCGACTATTTCTATTATTTGCGTAATTTTAGCATATTCACAGAATTTGAAAAAAAAAAATAAATAATACATTAAAACTAAAAAAGGATAGATTTCCGGATAGGGGATGTTTGACTTTTTTCTCCGGATAGGTCAGTTAAATAAAGGACAGATCTGTCCGGAAAAAGGCTAAAATGGCATCACTAACTACAGGTGTGTCACAGAAATCGAGAGAAATTGAAATTGAATTGATTTCTCAGCTCATTGCTGATAACAATTCATTTATATGCGTTCACTTAAACTGATGCGCTCTGCTGTACGTTTCAGAGTGCGTCTGTCGGGATGTGTAACAACAAAATTACACATAATTTGTTGTTGGGTATGCAAAATTTTAAAATAAGAAGAGCTTCTTTCTGTTTATTCCATTGGTTTTATTCAACCGTTGTTTGATGCTTCTCAATACACATGCATAGTATATGCCAGTCGTTCGAAAATGAACGCTTCATTAAAGAGCGATTCATTTATGAACAAGATCAAAATCACTCACATTGGCATACGAGGAAGCATAAAAAAAATAAAACGAACTCGCTCGCGAGTGAGAGTGAGCGCGAGTGAATATTTCGGTACTCTGCTTTAATTATTGAGTAAATAAATACTTGTATACTAAAATTATGAAAACTTTAATTGCATATTTTTAGGCATTGAAATCAATTCAGCTTCAATTTCTCTCGATTTCTGTGACACACCTGAGTGTAAGTAATAGAGTCAAAAAACACTTCTAGATACTTATATATTTTTATTTAATGAATGGTTGTGTTTAAAGCAGAGTTTCTTAAAGAAATACGTGGTTAAAGTAATCGGTAAGTTAAATCCAGTATTCAAAGATAAATAGTCTTTTTATACAATAAAATTTAATGAGATTAATAGAGATTAATGGATTTAACTCACCTTAATTTATATTTCGAAGTCCTCTTTTGTTTTTATTTATTTTTCATTGTTTCTTTTTTTTTTTTTTGATAATTTTATTAAAAGTTTTGATGCAACCTTAATAAGTTTTCAATTTTTTTTTTTTGGTGTTTAAATTATAGATATTTATTATAAATTAGATTTCTTATCCTTTTGAAGATTTCGAGTTCAATTTATAGCCTTTCAACTTAAATGAAATATCTGAAAGTATGTGTTATTTTATTTAAAACTTATTGAGGTTGTTGCTTTGATTGTTTTTTGTCAATGCCCAAAAGTATGTGTTGGTTTTGTTTGTTAATTTATTTCAAACTTATTGAGGTTGACGGTTGGTTGCTATTAATTGTTTTGTTTTGTTTTGTTTTGTTCTATCGACAACGAATTTTGGTGATTAGTTAAAAGTTTTTAATTAAACAATTTCTAAAATAACAACAGCAACAATACTAAAAATAACAAAATTACAGAAAATCAAAACAAAAATTGCTTCCAAGAAGCGCGTGTGCAACAGACAACAACATCAACACCAAAAAAAAAATCGCAAAACAAATCAAAAACTAACCAAAATGTTGTTTTCATAACAACGACAACATCAGTTGAGTTCTTATGTTGTAATTGATATTCCGAAATCAAATTGGCAGTGTCATCCAAAAACCACATACAGGAATAATGTGAGAAAGTGAAAAAGTAAATAAGCCGCCGTTAAAAAACTCGTACTAAGAAACACCCGAATGATTGAACGAACAAACGAAATATTGAATTGGTTTATTTTTTCCGTTTTAGTAGGACACAAAGGACCCTCACACATCGAGTCAACGTTGTGAACTGATGCTGCCGTTTAAGTTTAGGTTGTGTCGAGTCCTTGGTTAGCTAGCTAGCTGGCTTTGTATCTGGCTGTCAGGTTGACTGGTCTTGCCGAATGTTGAACATTGAATTGGCAACTGAAACGATGTCCTGATGCTGCAACATACTGTGACACAGGGCACAATCGTAACGAAGCGATACAAAACGAAACCAAACGAGTCGCAAGCGAAGCACAGACGAAGTTGTTTTTACCCAGTTTTCATATTATACCCGATATAGGAAAATAATGTTGCAACGACCAAGAAATAAACTGGCAGTTGATGTTAAACATAACCAAGTTTTACTGTATCGAAAATACTTTACAGTGGCGTTTGTAAAAAATTGAATTTGATTATATAAAATTGTTAGAAAATGATTGCAACGCTACTGTATAAAGTCGGTTAACCAGAGTAAGTTAATGAGTAAGTGGATCAATGGGTGAGTGGGTGATATAGTAATGCATGCATATACATGTATGTATTTACTGTTGTTGGTATTATACGAAATATGCATGTTACACAATATCCATTATCAGTTGGTGAACTATTTCGCATTTAAGAATTAATGATAATGTCCGATTGTCATCTTTTATCTGACATAACAACAAAAGTCACATCATTTTGGTAAAAACTATACACTAACATTTCAATTCAATTGTCATTCAAGAGACATTTAAGATATATTCCACAATGTAAGGTTATAACATTTATCAGTCGATAAAGTTAAATTGAATTGAAATTATTATTTATGCTTTACAAAAAAAACAAAAAGGAAGAAAGTAAAAGATAAAAAGTAATTAATGCAACATGCACGTTGTACACGTCCCAGTAATCAGTGCTGCATAAAGAAAAATGTTGTTCAGCTTTTCAGGTAGTTTCCTCATTAAACATACGCCATGTTTCCTTACAGTTTTAGTAGCAGTATACCATACAATGATTTCACATGCGTACATGTCCCCTTAAAAAAGAATCCTACTCAAAAATTGGTTGGTTTACTTTGAATATAATGTGGAGTGTGTTTGTCAAACTGCCAAGGCAACTAAATGGTCAGCAGCTACTTAGTTATCATACTTTTTTCTCGTTCTGAACACGCGAAGCGACTTCAATAAGCGCACATTTCAAACCCGTCGATATTTTCGTAAAACAAACTTAAAAATCTAATATAAACGCTGAGCGTTTTCAACACGTTTTGGCATGCATATGGTAACTTTGCACCAGCAATTTTTTTTTTCTAAAAAGAAAGTAATGACGTCGCACGCATGAACATCTAAACAAACATTGTTCCGAGTCAAGTCGATTTAAGTGAAAACAGTTTCGGCTATCATATTGTATAAACGGGGTAATAGTCGGTCAACGAAGCATTTTCACTATGTTTGATTAGAAAGTCAATCCGTCGTCTGTGGCATTGTAGTCAATCATTTTGCTCATTTGCTTTTGATCGTCGGACTATAGATTTCATTATCGGGTAACTACTGTGATTATCATTAGTGGACATTGACTAATATTTTTGCCCATGTTTATACACCGACGATTAAATAGTGCGTAAAAACGTTGTCAAGCAAATTGGTCATGCTTGTTGTCAATTTCACATCAATGTAAAACAATGCTTTGTAGCATACACTTATATACTTCATTAATGTATGTCACTTGCAGCATATCTTTCGTAGCCAAACCCTTTGGCATTTTTCGTTTTATTAACAGAAATATCTAATAATATCTTAGCACGTCAAGTTAAGTATTAGTAAAATACTTACATTATTGTTGTCTCAAAATATGTACAAAACTATTTCCACTGTAATGCATTTCCAACTAACATACTCGTATGTTATGTGTCTAAATCAAAAAGGTAGTTCCCAAAGCCCTAACAAGGAGAACGACGTAACATTGAAAAGGGAGTGTGATGAAATAAGCGGTTGTCTTGCATAGAGTTAAACAGCAATTTATTAGCAAAATGTTTCCTTAGCGCTGAATGGAAATCTTCTGGAAGCTATCTACAACTTCAAACTCAATCAGTCTACAAATTTGTTTAAGAACCGCTGTTTTGTGCTGCAATGTTGTTTAAACTCCATATAGCATATTCAAATTACAACATTAAGCTGCATTGCAATTTTTAAACTGTAACGATTATATTGTAAGATGGACCAACTAAACCAATGCTTCAGTTGTAGTAAAGCATCTTTTAAATGTCTCGCAAAAACTTCATTCACATGCTTATCAAATTATATTTTACAAGTGACCCGCCCTGCTTTTGCACGGGTGCATTGTAAAAATAACGTAAAGAACGTAAACATTCTTTTGTGCGTGGTTTTGCAAAAATGTATATGTAGGTATAGTGACTGAAAATTAATAAAATATTTTTATTATTGAATCAATTATTTATGTACATGCAAACCTTTCTAAGGAAATTCTTTAATTAACATTGAAAACCGTATCAAAATACGTTACGTGGTTTAGAAGTAATCAGTATTCTAACTTCTTGAAATTTCGACTTTGCTTTATACTATGTAAAGATTCTATTGTATTTAAAGAATTTCAGCAACAATAAATAGCAATTCAATGAAGTAAACTGGAGCATATTACATTCTAGACACTACCCACCCACCCACACATAAATATTTTTGGGTGTTCATCCGCATATCTGTTTCTTTCTCAGACTCTTTCTATCCCTCTTCCTCTCTTCTCTGTCTCTATAGCAAATATATCTTATCTAAGTCTTCATTGAAATTCAACATGTGACGTTGACTCTGTGATGCCTCGCGCTATTTTTGTTGCAAAAAATAATGTAAATAAGCAACAAATTTGTGGAATGTAAATCGCATAAGAAAATCACGAAGAAATTCACTTTCTTGTTTTGGCTTTCTTTATTTATTTATTTCTTGATGTTATGCGCCGGCCGTCGACTTGAATTGCAATTAACCTGAGCCAATTAACTTGGCCAACTCAAATCAGCTTAACTAAAGCCAACTCAAAAGTCTATTGACTTTAAATGACATTTTAAAATTGCTGGAAGCTGCCAAAAATTAGAAAAAAAATAAACAATAAATAATAAAATTCAAATGAATGAAGAAAAATTATATTATGCAACTTTATCTTAGTCACGGAAACATTGGAGCACGTTAAATGTCGTGGAACATAAAAACTTTAGGAAATTTGTAATTAATATATAATAATGTAATACATAAAATTTCAAATTAAATTTAATAATTTATCAAAAAAAATGGGAAATGGGCCAAGTCACAAAGAAAATTTCCCCTCTTTGTTTTTCTGTTTTTTTTTTTTGTTTTTTTGTTGTATCTTTTTTATAATACGATTATATAATATTTATTACTATGCACAATCATTTATTATTGCTTACTAAATACTTTCTTTTATGAATATGTATGTATGCATACAATATTTTTCTTAAATTTTTCTTTTCTTTAAATTTTCTTTAATTTTTTTGTAGTGACAAATTTCCAGCATCATTTCTTTTTTGTTTCAAATTTACCTAAACATCTGCTATTGTTATTTTTAATGCCATAAAAAATGATAACGTCGATTGTGTTTTTGATAAACAAAAAAAAAGCAAACTAAAGAAAAACCAGAAAAAGAAACACAAACGAAAACCAAAAAATAACATTTACTTTTACTTTTCATGTAACAAACATTGAACTGTTGTTGTTGCTGTTATTATGCTAAAGATGTGCATCTTAAGGCAACAGAATGCCATTGACCCCTGTGCCTATGCTGTGAAGAAAATAATAAACTGTATGAATTATTCGCTCAGTACCTGTTAAACTGTAGACACTACACCACTACACTAAATTGCTAGTACTAAGTATGGTACATTCTACAATACTCACTATTTTGGATTGCCAACTTCTCGTGTCAGGCTTCTGGATGATGAACATGTCTATCCCATTCTATCCTAAGTATTGTCCTACAACATGTACTATATTACAATATTAAGAGTATTTTTACACCCTGTACAGAGCATAAATAGCACATGATCTTTTTATTAGCAACCAGTCCTAATAGCTTTCATTGTCATAAAAATCTTTTATTCATTAGACACGTCGCAGAGCTTCCGTTGAGACTTGGCCTAATGTCTCTATGGTAGAAGAAACTGCGGCAGATCGAACACCTTTAACCGTTGTGTAATAGAAGAGGAGTGATTAGTTAAAGAATGATAATAACAATTAGAATAAAGTTAATGTACAACAACTCGCTAAAAATCGGAATGGTTCAATTCATTAATTAGGCAACAAGCTCCAACCAGAAAATTATGTATACACACATACATATATTGCTTTTATAGATAATCTGGCTCCGCATGTAAACCACATGAAACATAGAGAGAGAGAGAGCAAGTAGAAGTGCCACCATTAAAGTAAGTATTGTTACGATTATATTGGTTTATACTTGTATTTAATGTTACAATTCTTTACTTTTCTTTATCTGTTGGTGGAAGTGCCGCTGGCGATTCACATTTCATTTAATTAAAATTTACAAATTGAATGAACGAACGAAAAACAATTAATTATACAATATTGTATTAACCCACTTCTGTATATTATCTATTATATTATGGGATAGCAATCACTTCGTTCTCTTTTTGGTTGTCAATGTGAAGAACATCCGTTGTGTCAACATCTTTTTCATCCAACTCTATAACATCGTCATCGTTTATAAAACAAAATACGTCTACCTGTGATTCTTTGAGGACGAGTATTCGCGATGAGCAAAACCTCTTGTTGCCGTTTCTGTGGTAGCTTGTGTTGGTTAGTTGATTTATATGATGAAAAATATAGAACACAGATGCCACACGATCGTTTCAATAAGTATGTCTTGACACTGGGGCAAAAGCTGTCGTACGGAACTTGCTTCAAATATGAACGATAGCTATGTAAACAGTAGAGCGTATTTACCTTTGGAGTCATCATACCAATTTGATGTTGATAAGTTGTTTTCTGGACATTTTAATATTGAATCTAACACTGTGGGGACTTTTAATGTTGGGGTTCCTATTAGGAATAGAGTTGGTAATATTTTTAAGTTTTACAGTAAATTACAGTTAGATTTTGATATGTGAGGTCATAAGGCTTATAACTCATCCCACCCCTTGTTACACAATGTCACACTTCGTTGACCCAATCACCACCCATCCCCACCCCTTAACATGTGACGTATTATGTGTATCCAAGATCACTACAAAGAATTATATCTGTGGCAATAAGTCAAAGTAGCTTAAGTCGAAAATTGAGTTTGAACGCTATCATTATTAACCTCGTCAAAACGCGTATTTCGACTAATGAATTTTCAGAAAATACAGCTCAGAAACATAGTTTTATCTTTTTACTTTAATGTGTTTGAGATTAAAAACATTGAAAAATTGAAATTGAAACATTTACCAGACGCCCCCGTTGTTCCAATAGTAATCTGCTTTAGCACTTTTTCAATGCCTTTTTTCTTTTTCCTATCCATCGGTGAGAATCTTTATTTTATAGCCTTATTATTTTCACTTCATTCTTTCTCAATCACTTATTTTCCTCTTTATGTTCAACTGCTTCTTCCAAATATACGTTGCTCCTTGATCAGCACTTTGGCAGCACCTGTCTGTCGATCGCTACGAATTATCGTAACAGTATATCCATATAATAAAAGTCAATATACATATATGATAATAATAATAATTATCAGTACCATACTGACAAATCGCTCTTGGAAGGTCTATCTGTCTATGAAAGGAGTTCAGCACATATAATTTTTTCTACCCTGAATACACGTACATTGTTTGCATATGGTTTCCACAACTCTGAAATCATTTCTGTGTTACGTATATGATTATAATAATCGAGGTGAATAATCAATTTAAGGTACATAGTAAACATACGAACGGAAATTAATACTAGAGTTTCAATCAATCATTGGTTATTCAATTTAAAGAGAAGAAACTATTATTGTATAGATTGAATTTCATCACGATGGGTTCTAGTACTATGTTGCATTCCAAAATGAATACATTGTGTATTTAAGTGTGGGCTATACAAATGATGAGAGGAGTAATTGAACTCATTTGCTGAAGTGATAGAAAATTTTTTATCATCCATCCATCCTTCTAAAACAATGAAACCTGAAGAAATTATAAATGACCAGAAAGAAGGCTATCATTGGCTATGCCAAAGATGTAATACTCTTCATGCTCCTCCGGGTTGCATCCAACCTTCCTTTCTTAGGATCACTAAATTCTCTCTGTTACAGTTTGATTGTCAACAAAGAACACAGTTTGAGTATCAAATATGAGCACAGTTTGAGTGGCACTTTATTGTACAATTACTCTTTATAAGTTTGTCATTTAATGTGGGTTTGTATAGGAAGTACCCCTCCTGGTAACCGTAAGATCATGAAATTTACATGGTTATAGATCAGATTTTCATTTTGATTAGTCAAAAAACAAAAAACTTTTTTTAATAAGAACATTAATTTAAATAGTGCTTTGTATGGGAAGTACCGCTTCTGGTAATATGAAATTTACATGGTTGATGTATATCGATCAGAAACTTAAAGTATTTAAATTTCAGTTCGATAAGTAAAAAAACAAAAACAAATTTCTAATAACATTAATTTTAATGAGGGTTTGTATGGGAAGTACCCCCTCCTAGTGGTCCGATTCGGCTGATGAACAGCGTATGGTAAAAAGAAACCTATGTGCAAAATTTTAACTCACTAGCTCAAAAGCTGAGGGTCTAGTTTGTGGCCAGACGGACAGCTGGACATGATTAAATCAACTCGTCTCATCGAGCTGATCACAAATATATATACTTTATGTGGTCTGCGATGTCTCCTTCTGTGTGTTACAAACTTTATGATAAACTTATAATACTATTCACTCCCGTGAAGAGTATAAAAATACACGTATGTTAGTGCGTGATGCTGTTCTCTTTTTAATTGTAGTACATTGCGCATTGAAAAATCAGACGAATCAAATATTAATATTCACATAATTGTCGGATATGTTTGTCATAGATGACTTGGTTGATTTTAAAATGTGGTTCTAAGCTTTACATGCAAAATTTTATCCATCAATTTTTCGACAACAGCGGGTTCGATCCGAAAAGTAAGTATGCCACTCGAGGATTTAAAGATTTTAAAAAAAATTATTTTAATTGGTTCAGTATAGTTTGCGTGAAAGCGTTACTTAAAAAGCCCATATAAGCAATTTTATATAATAGTACTAGCATAGCCCGCCACACGTTGCTGCGGCCCCGTCGTGATGTTAGTGTACCATTTTTGTAGTCATTGTTTCTTTCTCGCTCTAATTTTCTCCACGCACATTTCTTTAATTTTTTGCTACTAACGAAAGCAAGCATGTTTTTCTGTTTCTTCTCAAATATTCGAATGTTGTCAAGTTTTTATGCGCTTTGTATCCATGATTTTTAACACAACACAATTATTTTTTTAATTTTTTGATGTTTTTATGAGTTTTGTAGCAATGATAGGACGTTGTCATAGCGCCATCTGTTACCAATTTATGGAACTTTAAAAAAAAAACATTTAATTTAAAATTAAAAATATTGAACTCATTAATCGCGATAAAAACTATCCTACCTATCAAGTTTGAACAAATGACATAAATATAAAAAATGTCATGAAGATCGGTTCAGTAGATCCGGAGTCCATAAATGACAAACTCTGTGACACGAGGTTTTTATGTACATAAAGAAAGATAGAGATAGATATAGATTTAAAATAACAATGATTTTTTGATTTATCTATCATTTATAATTTTTCGTTTAATGAATTAGAAAAGGCAAATATTTTCCAAGAGGAATTATTTCTTTAAAGTGTTTTCTGAAGTTTGTGCGGTTTAAATTAAATTTAACGAAAGCTAATTAAAGTTTTCAAAGTGAAAAATTTTAAAATATAAGAATATCTAACTCTACCAATTTACTACTAACAATAATTTACCAATGGCAACAAATCCCAAGGACCTTTCGAAACCGTGGACAAATTTTGATTGGCATTCATGCATGCAATCACGCCTATATGAGGATTGGGGCAAATATTTTGCTCCACGTTTGCTACCTCAGAAGGCGCTCAAAAGTTATGATAAATCGCTAACGGTTTGCAAGGAAAATGATACAATTGCTGCCATGGCATGTAATCTTGCAACAAGAGTATGCCGGGAACAACAGCATGTTGATTGCAAGCGGGCTTATAAGACATTAGTGCTGCGCAGTAAATGTGAAGCATCAATAGGGAAGACAAATGACGCTTTGAATGATGCATTCTATGCTGAAAGTGAGTCATCTATCTAAAAACTATAGTATCAGTCATCGAGCAATAATAGTTAGTATTGAGATAGAGAAACTGAATCTGAACTTATAGAGCTGTTAAGCTTAAATGATGTACTACAAGGTTTTTTTGTTAAACTAAAATTGAACGGTCGAGCCTTATCCGCAATTTTTGATTCCGATATGGCTCATAGCAGTTTTCCTGGTGATATTCTGTCTTTGGATTATTAAGTCCACAAAAAATACTTTATGTATCTCTTAGATGATTGAATCATTGAAAATATCATGTTTTTATTTCTATTTCTATTATTCTTTTATAGAAATCGCTAGGTCAGTTGATACTCCAGAAATAGACAACGTTGAACGGAACGTTTGTGATATCTTATTGGGAGCAAATAAGTTCGAAGACTACGCTATTAAATTGCATAGTTTTAACAATGAATTTTGTGGTAATAGTACCAAGAATTTCATAAAACGCGGACTTGATGTGGTAAGTGATGATATCCTAAGAATAACAATTGTGAACTTCCTCAAATATATATATTACAGATAGGCGAAACTTTTGATGATACCTTAGGTGAACCGCTCGGACAGTTTATGATCGATAATGAGGAAATTATAAAATCGGTACACAAGCAACATAAATTAAATAGTACAGTTGATAATCGTTTGTTGTGGCGCAAACTTAAAGAGCAAAAACAATGCGATGTCGAAAGTGTGATTGCAGAACAAGAACCCTTTATTACACCTTTAGAGCGCGCACGACGACAAGCCTGCAAAGAGTTTATTAATCATCTATATTTCCATAAAAGCTCTCGAGATGTAGCATTCTTGAAGCAATTGAGTACTTCTTCAATTATTTCGTCTCCGATCTTTGGCTATGCCAGCGCAAATTTAAAGAACTTTTTGAAACAACAAAATGAATCGATACATACGTTTTTGGTAAGACTGTGTACATACTAGATTGATACCATCCTATTCATTCCTAACATTTCATAACCAATTTTCAATGTGAATATAATTTTTCTTTAGAAAACCCTGTTTGCTCGGAATCCACTCTATAACGCTAACTATGAGAAATGTCAGGGTTTGAATATTTACGAAAAGAATCGTGAAAATTATTTGTATCATGTGCAATACCAAACACGACGTGATTGTCATCGCATTCTACGTACAATCCGCACATTACGCAAAGAGAATAATATTCAAGTAAGAAAATTATTTTTGTTCAAAAATTTGCTAAAGAAACCTTAATGATCAGATGACAAGGCAAATTTATGTTGTCATTTACAATACCATATGTCCGTCTGTCTATCTTTAAACTAAACATTTCTTAGAATAGTCAAGATCGGGACCTACTTTTTCTTTTTTTTTTTTTTACATTCAGCGTCTCACCAATTATATTGAAGATGCCATGGGTAATTACATAGTGCTAAAAACTCATAGAACTCTCCCATGGAAATTCGAATTTATGAATGATGTTTACAATACATTGGGTTTGGCGCTCATTGATGCTTGTAAAGCGCCGAAAGATATTCAATTATTAGGACGAGATAATAAAGCATTGCTCTATCGTATACCTATCGAAGACAAGATTTCTATGGAGAAAAAAGATTTTGGTTACAATATACATAAAGAATTGATCAAGAGCAAAGCACAACACAATAAAATCATGTAAGTTAGCCATAACATGCTATCAAAATAACAAACCTGTTTCAAACATTAGAAATATTCATTTAAAAAATTACTCGTACGTGTACTATGTATTGTGCATGGTAGTACACACCCGGCGTGCTTTGCTACGCCCCCGACTTGATGCTAGTGCGTGATTTTTGTATTTGTTGCTTTTTATTAATAATTCACGTGAATGAAGAATCCATTTTCCATTTTCACCAACCATGTAAATTTCAAGATCCTAGGGTTACCTCCCATACAAACGCAAATTAAAAAAATTAAAAACTGTATAGTGCCACTCAAACTGTGCTCACATCTGATACTCAAATTGTGTTCTTTGTTGATACTCAAACTGTATCGGAGAGAATATAGAGATGCTAACAAAGTAAGGAAGCATACCCGTGCGAGGCCGGGTCGAGTACGCTAGTCAATAATATAAATAGGGTCTTCACTCAAACGTGTGTTTGGAGTGTATATAGTTTAAACAACGTATAGTATACACTGTTTAAACTAACTCCATACAAAAAAAGTTTACGCTATGCCGTAAACTTAATCGACAATTGAGTAGTTTAAACTGTGAATAATGAGGGCTGCCAACTTTGTGAATTTATGATGAATTGGCAAGTCTGCCCAGTCATAGGTATTATTTATTGTTTGTTCGCATGTGTGAATACGAAATACACTGAATAGACGATTTACACAGTTACACAGTCAATAATCAAAATAAGGCGTTCACGCAATTGTGTATGAAATACACGTTGCTATTCTTTAGACGTTTGAGTACATTACATCTTTGGCATAGCCAAAAATAACCTTCTTTCTGGTTATGTATATAAATAGATTGAAAAAACTCAAGTCAAGAATTTTACATCCTTTTATTAATTGCATTACGTTTTATATACTAAAAGAAGATTATTCCAAAACAAAATACATAACTAAAGGTCTTGAGACTAACCGCTCTATTCTCGTTAATAGCCAAATTCTGTCAATACTTTTAAGAAAAAAAAAAGATTTTTTGATTCTCGTTGAAATTGAAAGCTCCGCTGTTAAAAACCCTTTTTTTCATCAGGTTTTCAAGGGTCTGTAAACGTTAGTTTATTCAGGGTTGCCAACTTAGAAGAAAACGAAATTATGTGTGAAATATTAAATATTTTAAAAATAATGCATTTTACAAAAAATGGCAATTGATGTTTCTTAGGGGCTTCTCCGAGTAATTCTGACTATTTATAATTTTTGTTCTGAATCTAACTTTTTCCGCTAACTTGGCAGCCCTGAACTTGATCATATGGTATTTGCAAATGCTTCTTCTTTACTATGGAAATCAAAAACACGATGAAGTAAATATTTCTAATTATTATTATTTATAAATATTGTCCGGCATTAAAAATGGATCACTATGATCACGCAATGATTTTAACACATTTCTTTTTTCATAATTTTCATTTTTTTCCACAATTAACGCGACCAAACAAGAAAACACATTTGCATCCACTGTACAGAGCGATAACAGTGAACGCAAATATTTAACATTACATGGCTTTTCTTGATAGAGCAAAATGACATTAATAGCCATTAACAGCCATTAGACAGTTTGTTAGGCCTTTGACAGAATTTGCCTATTAACGAGAATAGACTGGTAATTTTAATTTGGGACAAAGTCAAGAACTGAAGATCGCGCTCAGAAATTTCTTGCATTTTGGACTTCTATAGCCTGGGGTTCCCCCAAATGTAATAAATTCTAAATCAAAAGCTAGAGAACTAAAATTTTGCACGTAGCTTTATTTTTATCATACGCAGTACATTTGTCGGAAGGGGAAGTGGTACCCCCATACAAACCCTAAGGTCAAATTAATGTTCTTATTAAAAAACTTTATTATTTATGGATTGATCAAACTGAAATTGGGACACTATGAGTTTCTGAAGAATATTCACCAGCCATGTAAATTTCAAAATCCTCCGACTACTAGGAGGGGTACCTCCCATACAAACTCAGATCCAAATTCATGTTCTTATTAGAAATCATTTTTTTTTTTTTTTTTTTTTGGTACTATCGACTTAAAATTTTGAAACTATTAATTAAAATTCGTATAACAATTTAATTTGTTTTCCAAGATAATATATGTAACCTTAAAATATTAAATAAACTGTCATAATGAATAGATTTCCTTTATGGATGAGCCGGAACGATGAAAAAATATATTTCGATACAAAAATTGTTATTCCGATTTTACCATTCTAAATAAAATTTAGTGAACTTAGTTATCTTCATTTTCTTCTTCTAAAATAGCATCCAGTCCAAAACAGTTTCCCTCGTCATCTTTTTCTTCTGAATGCTCACCATTTTCATCTTCTGTAGGATTAACTTCACATTCATAAGATATTCTGTATCCGGTGAATAGTTTTCTTTTTATTTTGTTTTTGCCGTTCTTTCAAGCTGAGACTAGACAGCAGTAGATCCGAAGAATCTAATGCTCTACTGAAAACATCCGCTATATTATGTACTCACAAGAGATGGCAATTAAAATTGTATAAAAGTTATGGAGTATTTCGCAATCAAAATTTAAAATAGATGATAAGACATTATAATTCGAAAATACTCTTCTTGCTATATTTCCATCATTGCTATTGCCACTGCCATTTTGTTTGGTTTGTTGTCTACATTGAGACCCATTTCAGACCACAGCCTTTTTTGGATATACTGTTTCCGCAACGTAACTTGAACTTTGTCAGCATCTTTGACGCGCCACTTCTTTAATTAAATTCTATACGGATTCTCAATACAAACTCCAAGAATCTAATACAAGAATGAAGAGGGCTTACTCCATATTGAAGATTTTCAGAATTAACTTTAAAAATCGTCGAGCTGAAATCACTTGTTTTCAACAGCTGATTTGGCTTTGCTCTACATAATGGGCATGACGGGCATGAATTGGTACCAGTTAACACGTTCAAAACTTTCCCGTCAATTAGAGTCATATGTGTATCATATTGAACAATTATTTTTTTGCTTTTGTAAATATATAAATGCTCCTGAAGGTTTTGTATTTGAATATCAAAATTTTCTTTTTCCTTCAATATAAGGGCGGTACTTTCCTTTACAAACACCATTTTCAAAGGTTTGATTGTGGAGTCCTGTTTAGCCAAATAACTCGATGATGCTTATCTATTAGTTTCAACGGAATAATTGTTGTCAATAAGATGGAATGATCCAGGGAAATAGGTTCATCCAATTGAAACCTTTGTTTGTATAAACTGTGCCCTGTTGAACCATCGAATCTGTAACTCACAATTAATTCACAATGCGTTATGTCAGAGGAAAAATCAAAGATTTCAAGTATGCGGTCAACTGTATGGTCTAATAAATTTTGTAATGAAACTTCTGCCTTAGTTTCACTAATTCTGATGCCCTCTGGAATCCTACATTTTAATTTTGATTTCATAACTTCCAAATAAGAGGGATAGAAGTCACATCGTTGCTTCTTACTAAGTGCTTTTATATTTAGATATTGTTGTTTTGTGAACCCATTTTCAATCAAAAAAGCTGATGCAGTATCAGCACTTATTAGAATCGGATCATTAGCTTTACATTTCTTTATTACTTCGCTTGTATTATCCTTGCTCACAGCTTTTTTTAATGCAAATGCCATTTCTTTTTGTTGTGATTTTTTTTTGCTGAAACTGTTGCAGCATGCACAAGAGTTGTATTGTGTTCCTGGCTATCTGCTAAGTCGTATGCCATACGGGGGCGCCCTACTCGATTCATCGAATGACTAATAGTATCTGTAGTATCCACTGTAAATAATCTTCGATGAAAGCCATTTTGCATGCTTTGCCTTGAATATATTGATGCTCCGACTACAATTCGGTAAATTTTTTTTTTTTATGTAAAGTTCATAGCTTTTAATTTTTTTATTTATTTCATTTTTAATCTCATCGCTTATATGATATTCAATAAGCTGCTTGAAATTGCACTATGTTTTCGATCTTTATTATTCCAAATGTTAAGCAGCGTTGCATGCCAGAACTCAAGCTTATCTATAAATTAAAAGATCTCCAGAGAATAAGCAAAAATATGCAAAAAGTATTAACAATACGATTAAATAAACACTTTTGCTGTAATTCCGCATAATTACGGACAGACTGAAAGACAGACATAGCTAAATTAACTGGACAGAATATTTTGTATGCAAATGTTGTATTGTTGTATTTGTTTTGAGATGATCTCTCTCTCTCTCTCTGTCTGTTTTTAAGAAATTTCTCTTCTATCACGTGAACGATGGCACACATGCATTTTTTTCTATTTTAGGATATAACAAAACAGTACACAGAATTAACATTTAACAAGTACAGAAAAATTTCTTTTTCTGTTTTTACATTTAACATACCTTGATCTTTAATTTCCATTATTAATTTTCACTTTTCAATCTCACGTGTTAAATTTGTATTAACGCAAAGTTTGACCAAAAAATCGATGCAGTATGAACTTTTATTCAAAATGTGTGTCGTTTATTCAAGTTCTTTTCCATTTATAAGACCCGAAAGTTGAAAGTTTCAAGAAATGCAGAGTGCCTTATATTCTTTCATACAATAGTTTTGTATTTCTGAATATATTTTTAAATTTATATGGTATTATTATAGTAATTTAATTGACTTATGTTTTTTATCATCCTTTCAGAAATCGTATAGATCACTTCGAAAAACGACTACTCAATTCACAGTATCCTATAGAACGATCTTATCTCTCCTATGAGATTGCACGAAATCATTTTCTTGGTAATCGCTTCGATGAATGCATGGATATGGCCAATAAGGCCATTAATGGTGAGTAAAAGATCTGTTTTAAAAATTATAATGATTGCTTTTGTATATGATCTGTATATTTTGCTTTGCAGAGGCCACAACTGCTCGCAGTCTCATATGGTGTTTTAACAGCGAATTTCTAATATGTAAAGTTCACGTCTCACTGAGTCGTTACGAACGTTTGAAAGAATCCTTATCAAAGATTTATGTGATAGCTAGGCGTTTAAATAATAAAAAACTAGTTGCATATATAAATATTTGTCGTACGGTAAATGATCATGAATTGCTAATGCATAAATTGCAAATATCGGACAGAGGTATACGTAAACGTCGTACTAGGATCGGCAGTTCAATGGCAATGTCAAGAGAATGAGGACGGAGAGCAGTTCCATTATTCATACTACTAGCTATGTAATTGGTAGAGACGATTTGGATTAATATGCTATTAACATGCATATATCTTTTTGAACCATTTAAATCAAACAGTTAAGAGCATTCGTGAAACTGTTAATCTTATGCAGCAATATTAACAATGGGTTGCTTCTAAACAGAACAAACAGATGGAAGACCATTTTAAGCTGTTAACTTAGCAGCAGTTGATATTTTATTCTGTTCTGTTATGTTAGAAGCATGCTAAATATCAATCCTACTGTTAATTAATGTCAATATGCAATGCATTTTAACAGTGGCTGACGAATGTTTCTTTTGCTAAATTGAAAAGCGCCACTGTTATTATAATAAAATATTGTACTACATACATATATTATTTTAATAACAATGGTGACTATATTTATGGAAAATTTTAATAATGCAATACAAATTTTGTAATTTTTTAACAATAACTATTTATTCAACTAAAAATAAATTAATATATAAAATAATTTACAATTCAATACAATTAATTAATTAATTAAGTTAATAGTAGATAACTAAAATCGATGTATATATCGATAGAATTTATTAGAGCTCAAAGACCTCAATTGGGGCAATGTCAAAGTATTTCCAATGACATTAAGGCGATTTTTATAAGAATCGTCATCATCATCATTAGCATCAGCATCTATATTATCAACATTACTATTACTATTATCTTTATAAAGCCCATATCCATCATCTTCATCACCTTCATCATCATTATCTTCTGCAGCATCATCATCAACATAATCTTCATTATTGTCATTATTAATATTATTAAGATCATTGTTAAGATAGTCGATGGTTACTGTATGAGCATTAGCAGTAACATTAACACGTTCATTTGCCATATTTGCATTTGCAGCATTTAAAATATTATTATCGTTATTTGTAACGCTTTCATTATTAATCATATCTATCTGGTCATCATGGTCATTAATTTCTTGCTCCTCTTCATTTTCTTCTTTAACATCTTCTTCTTCTTCTTCATCGTCAACTTCTTCATTACCTTCATTTTCTGTATTTATTTCATTGCTACTATTTTCTTCTGTTGCACCTGATGCTGCCGATGATGTTATAGTTGTCTTTTCGTCATCTTCATCATCATCATCATCACTGTTATTGTCGTCCTTCTCTGTCACCATACTCTCTCTGTCTCTTTCTAAAACAGCTGTACTACTGTTAACAGTTGTGCTGCCATTAACAGTTATTGCTGCTGATTGTAACTTGTCATTTACCATATAATAATTAGGCAACTCTTCAACAATAATCGAATCGTTTTGTTGATCTGTTGTTGTTGTAGGTGTTTGTATTGTTGGTGGTGTTGTTGCTTTTGTTTTTTTCATTGTTGTAATTAATTCGTTTTGTTTTGAATTATAATCGCTGTGTTCAACGTTGCCGTTACCGATGCCATTTTTGTTGCGGTTGCTGTCGCCGTCTTCATTATTAGACAATGCAATTGTTGCTGCATTTATCGCTACGATAATCTTATTATCATCATTATTTTTATCATCATGGTTATCGTCATCATAACCATAATCAAGATTGTTTGCATTATTCGCATTTATAGTTGCGTTTATAATTTCACTTTCGTTTTTCACAATTGAGCTTTGTGTTGTCACAATTGGATCCTTCTCTACTACTATATTCGATTGAATCAAAATTTCTTCTGTGGAAGGACTTTTTATATGAAGTAGTGGCTCCTTTTGTTTTTCCACCTCTTCTTCATGCTTCTCATCCCTTTTCTTTTGCTCATCTAGCAGTTCCTCCTCTCTCACATCCAATTTAACCATTTCATGTTTCTGTTGCTGATTTTCCAATTCCTCATAATATTCAGCAGCGCTTGCTTCCTCATCTGCATTACTGTCTGAATCCAATGGACTAGAATTTTCATCAAAAAAATCATAATCATCATCATGACTGGATTGCGGCAAAACTGGTTGACCATTCTTGTCCAAATATTGTAGGCCATCCAGTCCCATACGCATGCATTGAAAATGCATCTCAAAAAGATCCGTTGATGCAAGTCGGACTATAAAATCCATACACATATTAAGGTTATTACCAACCATTTGTATATTGGACATTTGTACGCACATGCCCATCGGTACACCCATCATGACGGGTATACAGAAGGGTGAGGGATTTCGTGCAGATAAACCATACTTAGCTGAAGATTTCTCATTTAAATAGACTTCAAGTTGTGCTTCCTCAGCGTCGGGCACAAATGTTACATTGGCACAGACTAGTAGATTATTGTGGAGTGTGAAAGTAAAAAGAAGAGAAAAAAATGATTTCAATGAAAATAAAGAAACAAAAAATGTGAATTTAAATGAATCACATGAATGGAAATGGAATTCCAAAAATAAAAAATTTAAAAATCATAATGCATATGAATCTTTTAATTAACAAACGATAATCAAGCTGATGCAATTTCTAACAAGATAAGGCAGTTAGACAAACATACATACATAGGTACTGATAAATTGATGAATAAATGGATGGGTTGATGAATGGATAGTTGGTTGGTTGGATAGATGAATGATTTGAAAGAAGTTTACAAAGATTGACATAAATAGCAGTCAATATTTTACGTATGTACACCTCCCCTAAACTAGGTAACATCATAAATAAAACTAAAAAATATCCATTTCTTATATATGTAGAAGTATGTATTCTAAACAACACCAAAGGAACTTTATCTAATCCGATTATCTAAATAAAATTTATATACAATTTCTAATTATATCTGTCCGATCTACATGGGGTATAATTTATACTTAGTTTGTCCAAAATTACCTTATAAATTGGTAAAAGATATTCTGTAGCCATACATATGTGTATGTAATCTCGGAAGTGATTAAAATACTAAACTGTAGAGTCAGAAAGATTCTAATGTCTCCTCGAACCTACTAAATAAAAAATATCAAATGATTTATAGTTTGATATACATAAAACATTGGTAATGACAATCTGCTAAACGAGTCATACATCTAAAAAGATATGCATTTCACACATGCACCCATGATAAGCAACAACCAATTAATCTTTTCTACAAAGTTCTATATTTTATTATCAGTTCTTTAAGAACACTAAGTTGTATGTAATTTTGTTGATAGCAAATAACAGTACATACATTTATTTAATAAGAATTTTATAGTTTAATGGAATACGACAGGTATAGAAATTACATTTCTCTTGATTAATATTCTATAAATAGAATTATTACAAAGTGATAGTTCATATCCACGCCACCACACGCCCATTAAACTAATAACTAATAAAAACTCTTTAAGTACATGCACATATGTACTTATGTACAATACTTTTCAATCGAATTTGAAGACCTGCACAATACACAAACTCGATCTTCGAAGTCATACAATGATAACAAATTATAATAACCTTCGGATCAGGGAACCTAAAATAAGTACAATATATTTAGCGGCACACTTCTCTTGAAGACTGTTATATAAATAGAATTATTATAAAATGATAGTACAAATCTACTGCGCCCTCTTTACTATTCCAGTAATAGATACTTTTTTGATCGAACTTCTATTGTTCAAGTTGAAGACCCGCACAATAGTCATAGACTTGAACATAGCGATAAGATATTTTTGATATCCTACGCTACACTACTCTTTAATACAATATGAATAGAATTATAATAAACCCATAGTTCGTGGGTTAGAGACTATTGTAAATATACATATGTAATTTAATGACTATCATGAAAAACTATTCTAGAAGTACATACTTTGCTGATCGAACTTATACAATAATATCAACTTTAAGACCCTCACTATAGTCAAAGACTATGTAAGTTTCTTGTAAGCTATACTACATTGATAGCAAATTATAATATTGTAGGTTTTTTTTTTAAATAATCTACGAATCAGATTACCTGTCTAGGTCTAGCGTACCGCTTTCTTTTATATCAATCAAATCATTAAACTATTGTGAATATAATTTATTAATCTACTACTATACTATAGTATAGTACTATATTTAAGTACGTACTTTTTTGATTGAACTTATATTGTTCAACTTGAAGACCCGCACAACACCCACACACTTCATTTGAACATTCGCATGGTTGTCCAAATGTTGACCAAATCGATCCTTTATCCGAATATTTAAAATTTGCCAAACTACGACCACGTGACACGGATACCGTGGGTGGCAAATAAGTGCCATGAGTGTGTAAATCGTAAAAAACAAGACCGTTATTATAACTACGACAGGTGACAAGCGTTGATAAAGCGGAAGAGGCAATAACGACAACAAAAATAACATATAGTATTTCAATTAATCCAATTGTTAGATTTATCAAAGAATATCTTCTCGGATTTGAATACATTTCTTACACAAAAATAACTTAAAAAAAAAAAAAAAATTATTAAATAATAATAAGTAGAAAAAGTTTTCCAGTGTTAATGATGTATAAATTTGGTAGATTAACCGAATCGAATAGTTGTTTAACGTTTTGAACTTAAGCTTATGCTATGTTTTGCTATGTTAAGCTCTGCACACTTTGAGCAACAATTGAAGATTAAAGCGTTTGTCGCATTGAACGCGGGTTTTTAAAATGAAATGAAAATGAAAATCAAATTGAAATTGAATTTGTTTTAGCCGCCGGGTATGTTTGTGTGTGTATGTGTGTGTGTATCTATGAGTATAAGCAAGCAAAAAGCAAACTATGGTCATGACCGACCCACCAACCAACTGATTCAACCAATCATTTCATGCTCTTCTTACAACGCCTGCTGTTTGTTTGTTTGCCACAATCATTCGTTAACGTTATTTTATTGCAGACACCGCCGCCGGCAAGGCCTGACTTTGAATAGCAATAGCAACAAATTATAGATACAACAAAGACGACAAACGAGATACAAGCACAAGTTATTTGCTGATCAATGTATCGTGTGCAGCTTGGATCTTTTCTGATGCATTCTGTGTCATTTCTACCAATCTCTACTCTGCCGCCGCCAACTATTTAAACTATTCCAGTAGTCATAGTCTTTATCGAATGGAGCAGCGACCTCGCCAACTTTTCTCTTTCATGTTTTATTATTTCTTTTCTTGTTGTTATTGTTATTGTTATTGCTGTTGCTATGTTGACAAGAAAAGTACTTTGTTAACTCTAAGATTTAGCGCCCAGTGCCAACTGTTGAAGTCTCTTAAAACTAGTATCTACGGTTGCTGTTGTTTTTGCTATTGTTGCTGTTGTTATGAATAGTGTGTGGGAAAGCCAAAAGCAAGAAGAAAAAAAAATATTATATTGTAATAAATAAACAAAAAAAAAAAGAAAGAAACATCTAACCGACATCGGTCGGTTGTACAAAAAATTTAAATTTTTTTTTTAATTTTACATAGTTTTATTTATTTAAATTCCAATTTTAATAATTAGTTCCCGCTTCATACAGGTCATGATTCACTTGATTAAACTCTGCCTGTATGTACATTCATTTAATATATCATAATATAAATACGGCAATAGGTTTTTTATGAAAATTTGTATGCTCGATTTTGACAACTAAAAGTTTTCACAAATTCAACTATAAGAAAGCCAACACACCTACACTCTACACAAACACATGATCTTCATCTCTCTATCTCTCTCTCTCACTCATGCAAATAGTCATGATTATCTAATAAGAACATTAATTTAAAAGGGTGTTTGTATGGGAGGTACCCTTCCTGGTAACCCCAGGATCATGAAATTTACATGGCTGATGGATACGGAACAGAAACTTATAGTGTCCAAATTTCAATTCAATAAGTCAAAAAACAAAAAACTTTTTCTAAGAACTGTGGGACTAGTTTTGCGAACAGACGGACATGGCTAAATCAACTCGTCTCATCGAGCTGATCACAAATATATATACTTTATGTGTCGGCGTAGTGGATTGACAATTCTGTTGTCTGATGGCACAGAAGCAAACTTCTACTACACCTCACACAACTATGAAGTGAAAGATTCAATCGTTTTTTCCACATACACTGTTTCGTTTCGTGTGTTTTGAATATGCAGGCACAACACTCATTCAATCCATTTCTCAATGAACCAGTCACTCACTCACTCAGAAGATATGAATCTTCTCTCACACAGCATTGCCAACATTCAAACTTCGTCGTCTACACTAATATTGAGTATGCATTCATGAATTACAACTTTTGTTGACAATGTGAATGAGCGATTGCTCATGTCTAGTATCTATGTATATAAGTATATGATTACACAATATAAAATTTTTGTAAAATGGAGAGCTTCAATAATTGCGATGATTGTAAAAAATCTGCATGGTGCTTTACTATTCTATAAATACAAACAGTAGCAAAAAGGAAATGATTATCTAACAAAAAGTTTTCCATAAAAATAAATAAATGCGAATGATAATGACATTTAAAGTTCTTTAAAATAAAAAAAGACCGAGAAATAAAGTTACTGGGGTTCGAATTGCATTTATCAAGGGGGAAATGCGTTCTATAGATTGATGAAAAGTGTTGTGTATTTTTCTTTTATCTTACTTTATTGATTACGATTATTATTTTTCTTTATAAATTTTTTTGCTATTTTAGATATTATTTTAAGCGGATTATTCCCGGCAAATTGCAAATTGTGCCGCTTTTCAGTCAAGCCAAGCACACTTTCGTGTAAAGAATTCGTAAAAGGAACGAATTATATTTTTTCATCGTTTGTTCTCTTTGTATGTTCATTTATGTATCTCTTGATGTGACTCTTTAAAGTTCCACTGGGTTTTACCCGACATTATCACCAAAGACTATTAAAATGTATAGACTGGACAGAGCGTTCAATTTAAGTGGTGTACCTTTTGATTTTTAAACCCAACAACAAATTGCGTGATTGATTACTCGAGATTTATCCGAGGTTACACACAATTGTTGTTGGATTTACCCATAATTTCCTCTTGGATATGAGAGGAAAAAAAGATCCGCTTAAATTGAGTGAGTTGTCTGCTCTATATGTTTTATATATACTCTTTGTTATCATGCAGCAGTTTGCTATCGCATTCATTTGAAATGTCGTTTTGATTGAAGATTTTAACGGAAAAAATTATGGATTCATCTACATTTTGGCTCATTACGGATCATACTTTTCCATTTATCCATTTATAGTTTGGAACAATGTATCTTTCTAAACAATTCAAAGCGTATCACTTGAATTTATGGTATTTTGCAGTAGAAGCTCTTCAACGCTAGGCAGAAATGTTCAAACTATTAACATTGCAATATAAACATTGTGATCAGGCAAAGATTTGAGTTATCAGTAATAGCAAATTATCTATCCGTTTACATTTTAAGATGTTTTCCTGGCGAAGCAAGACATCCAGATATATACAACTAACATAGCCAAGAGTGAATAAGAACGTAGATACTTTAATAAGATCACAATAAGGGAATTACGGCTCTATCTAGCCAGAAAGAGAATCGTGCATGCAGATAGCTCAGGTTATTAATGTCTTTCCAAATGCATATTTGAAAAAATTTGTAATTCTTATATTCGCGTGTACTATTTATGAAGAGTAGCAAAAAAGATATAAAATAAATTTATTTTTTTTATGTTTAATTCTTTGGTGTATGCTTATCATTGTTGTTTTTAATTAACATTTTCCTCTATTTGTGGTAAATAAAATTCAATTTCATCACCTGGAAATGATACTCGAACTTTGGGTTCAGCTGCTTCCATGGAATTGTCCAGTTGTACGCGAAATTCCTTAATAATCTGCATAAGATGTTTACGCTCTTTGGCACCATTCAGAAGCGCCCTACAGACATTTTGTATAAAAGGTGTCCCTTTCTCTTCATCACGTGGTGCTGTATTGCCTGCAAATAAGTAAAAGAATAAATGATTATATGACATAAGTAATAGATTATTTGCTATACATACCATCAGAGGCAGCAAACCAACAAATCAAATACCGTGGATCTACTGTATCATCACCATCAGTTGCACGATGACGGAGAGTTGTCGCATTTCCTTGACAGCATTGAGCTATAAGGACCTTCGGTTTGCGTTTTAGTTGTTCCATTTTGGCAAACATATTTATGTATTCTTTTCGTATCGTTGATGGTTGCCGTTTACCATGGCACATGCAAATAACAAAAATAGCATTAACTTCAGTAAATCGCTGGCGCCAATAAATAGAATCCCTTACTGCAATGTATTAGAAGTTAATTTTAAAATTTATTTCTGGTAGTGAAGATTTTCTTACATTTTAACATTTCATTTTGATGATCTTTGAGTGTGCCACGCCAAACAACAGACTGAAAATTTAATAATTCACAAGTTCTTTCGATTTTTAAGACATCACATTCGCTGCCCTTGCGTCCTTCGTCTTCGTTAGCAATAAACACGATAGCATCTGTAATATTCATTTGCACGCCGCTGCCCTTGCGTCCTTCGTCTTCGTTAGCAATAAACACGATAGCATCTGTAATATTCATTTGCACGCCGCACTGCTTACTTAGTTGGTCAAAATACAACTTGATTGTCTAAAGATTACTGCCTAAATAAATTCGAGTAGCGATGGCATATTCCTTTTATGTGATTTGCTTTAGTTTTGTTTTGTTTTGTTTATGTTTTCTGTTTCTCTTTCTCTTTTCAAATAGTTATCTTTTTTATTAGATTATAAATGAAGAACCACTTTCAAACCAAATCCAATACGAATTCAAAAGTAAAGAGAGATTACTTGAGTACGTGAAGTCAGCTGATTTTTAAATTGCACATTGATTGCATATTTTCGTAAATTTCTCAACACTTAATTTCTGATATGGTGGCATGACAGTTGTTTTGATTACGTTATGTGTTTGGAAAATGTACATGATTTGAGCATGAAAATTAAGTTTATGTGCGACAATCAGATTGTTTGGATTGTGTTAAATGATGAAAGACAGTGTTGAAGATTTATGGATATCCCAATGAAAAGGATGTATATATTGAGGGAATTGGAATTGGAGGCAGTAAACCAAATGCAAGTAGTGTTAGTGCAGAATGAATGACAAAGCGACGGCAGGAAGTAACAATATTCCGGCAAAAGCTCTGAAAACATACATTCAAGTGAGGAATGAGGGTGAATATATTCTATCCACTGTTGGATTGGCTTCAGGACATCATAATAAAACTAATGCATAACACAGACTTGGCAGATTGCAAGATAAATGAAAATAGAAATTGTTGGCAGGCACAACGTGTGCGGGACTGCCTGTCTTAAGCTGGTTAAAAAATAAAAAATTTTCGCATGTCTGGCTTAATTTAAACTTGATTAGATAAGATTACATTAGGGGAAGAACGAGAGCTGGTAGCCTCGTCACTGTAACCTCGATTTGACCTTTTGTAACAAATCTCATAATTATATAAGTATTCATGTCAAAATTAGTCCTGCTCTGCTGTTATCTTTTTTTGATTACATAGTCTATATTGATCTACATCTCATCTACAGTCTCAACTTATTCGCATATTTGGTAAGTGTTTCATAACTCTATAATGTCCTCTTAAGAATCTTGGGAACATGCGTAAACCTTTTTTTTTTTTTGGTTTAATTTTTTAACTTTAATATTTCATAGTCCAATGAAAGATGTAGATAATCTATTTATTTATTCAGTGTTAAGTTTCAAAACTATTCTAAGGTGAGTTTTTGATACATTTTTCACCAAAAAAATAGTGGTAATAAGTTAGCAATTACCATGTTTTTATATTTAATTCACCATTTAGGCAATCTTCGCTCATCGTAGTCCTAAGCTATGTTTTTACTCTTTTTATGGTACTGAAGGATCTCTCTACCGATGCCGTAATGCATGGTAGCGCAAGCAATATGCCAATTGCTTTTTGAATTTTAAGATAAAAATCTGCATTTTCGTAAGCAGAAATTAAATCTGATGGCTCCTTGTTACTCCACTCTTTATACCAAATAACTACCTCATTTTCGATATCTCCAAGTTCATAAAAAGTAATTGCATTACAAATTTGAGATTTGAAATCTTTCAAGCCAAGGCTTTGGACATGTGCTGGTTGTAAAGCAGTTAAATTATTTTCCTGTGAAAATCTTTACTTGAATGAAGATGTCAGCGAGTCTAGATAACAATTGCTCACCGGAAGTATTCTTTTGCCGTTGTAACATGAGCGTTCGTCCTATGTCGCGATTTACATTATCCAACTCGGTGTTCGAACTGATCGTCGATTCTTCCTTGTTGTCCGATGGTTGTGTCTGGCTTGCTTATACATTGTCAGACTTTCGTAAACATTCTTTTTCTCATTTCTCTTCATTTATATTTTCGTATGCTGGAGTATGTTTCATCGCAAAACACTTCGTTTACATTTTTGTTTGTATATGCATTTTATTTAGATTTAAAATGAGTTTTGAAAAGCAAATGAAATAGATTGTGTGAAATTAATTCTGAACATGGATGAAAGTGAAAGTGAAGATGATGAAATTATGCTTAAATTGTTGGAGTGCTACAAAGTGGAGTCAGAGAGACACCGCAACCACTTTTTTTTTGAAGTTTCCTCAGTTCTCAGCTCCCTAATGTATTGGGAACGGAGGTTTTGAATTTTATTTTTTTTTACATCATCGATTGTAACTTCCTCCATCATACATTGCTTTTCTGCAACTCAGGGCACACATACATCGAAGGAAGCTTCATGTGTTAATTCCAAACATTCTTTAAAAATTTCATTGAATATAATTTCAGATGCTGATCTGTGCGTTTCAATGACATTCAAAATTTTAAGTCTGTGACCTCTGCATTTTATAATGTCGATGCTTTTGGACTGCATAACATTCACAATTGGTTCGAGCCCAAATTTTTTTTTGAGATTATGCACATATAAAGTATAAAAACACTTTGTCCTGCAGCACCCAAGATAACCACTATGCCCTGGCACTCGAAATAAGACACCATTGTCCATGGGCATCACAACTGGTCTTTCGTCTTAATAGTTCCCAGTTGAACCTATCTGGGAATATAACAACAAAATTATGTTGGAAATTAAATTTAGTCGGGCGGCTGAGGTCCAGTCGCCTAGGATGAAGTTATTTTTTCACAAACTTAGCTCTCTGCACAGTGCATAGGGATTGTTGGTAGCCTACAGATTCGTTTTCCATTATCTAAGATGAGATGAAATGTCATGCATTTACTTTTACTTTATAAACAATTTAATAGGCTGTTGTACAATTAACTGGATCTCAAAGAAATTTTGTGCATATTTCGATCAATATTGATAACGATAAATCTTTTTACACGTTGGTCAACTTGTTGCGATCACATTGTGCTGCTCACTTGCTTCAATTAAATTGCTTGATTATAATTTGGAATAAATTTGACAATATATTTTAATATTTATAAAGATCTCTTTGTCATTTCTTCATTTAATGCTCTTTTTTACTAACTATGAACATTATAAAGAATATTTTGTAAATTAATTTATGACTTTTAAACTAGCCACATTGGTCACTCTAATTCACCCCCAAGAGAGATGATATATATGTAGTCGCTGTATATAATAAATACACACACACACACACACACACAGAAGGCATATAACATGCATACACATAATGAGACACTCAACAGAAGTGAGCACTCCTATATTTACCATTGTTTGTTGTCCGCTCCAAGTAAGAAGAATAATCAATCAGTTGTCTCTCGTGTCTCTTTGGCTTTGTTACATTTGTTTTTGTGCGTCTCACATTTATTACGCTGCGCAGTGGAAAGTCGTCGTCGCAATTTCTATTGTACGAAAGAAAATACACAAAATACATAAATATTTTACTTTTGTTGTTGCGTTGCCGAATCACTCACTGCTGCTGCTGTTGCTGTTACCTATACAAGAGGTTATCATCACCACCACTATCGCTATCGCCACTACCATTGCCATTACCATCGCCAGTGTCACCGCCATCTCATCAGTTTAATCATCATCATCATCAATTATCATCAGCTTCACGTGCAGCACAACAACATAGTTATTGCCAATCAAGCAATCAATCAACCATCATCAGTTATCACCAATCTCAGCAAGCGACTTATAAGTTACCTTTATATTATTATTCCTAACCTGTTTGCTTAGAACGGCTTCAAAATTGGCAAAATACGGAAAAACAAGAAAATGAGCTACAATGATAAAAACGATGCAATCTCAAAGGAGGAATGGCTACACCGCTTGGAGCAATTCCCCTTTAAACAAGCGGATATGAATCGTCTAATTATGAATTATTTGGTTACGGGTAAGTGACATTTTCTCTCTCACGATATCCAATTTCGCTATTTTTACAAAATCTATAAAATCATAGAAACAATTTGAAAAGAAAAACATGACAAGTATTCAATACGGTTTCACCGAAACTTATATACCTTCCACAACATATATGAAAAAAAAGGATATATAATATTATATGTATACTTAAAGTACATACAATAAATTACAACAGCAATGCGATTGAATTTAGCAAATACTATCGGCTGCCTTTATAACAACTCTCCTGTAACGAAGTGATTGACTGACCTTAACTACTTCGTTATAGTTGAGTTCGCGCTTCACTATAGCGAAGTGGTTGACTGGTCCAAACTATTTCATTATAGAAGAATCGAAATGTATAATGTTCAAGCGCCTATAATACACACAGTGAGTGTCTTGCAAAAATTTTGGAGAGCAAATGATCATCTGCGTTTTCCAGTTCAGCCAGGTTAGAGAAATACAAACCACAATATGCAGAATATTCTCAAATTCAAAATGGACACAATAGAATGGGGATACTTCCCCATTTAAAATAGAGGATCTCAAAATAAAAAATAAACGTTTCCCAAGCGACACCTTTGCGAATCCACCATTTCAGTTGAAGGAGTAGCCGGGTCAAATTCCCATACTTCAATCAAAGGTCTTTGCGAAAGGAGACAGTTCCAAAATCCAAAATAGTTTACACTACCAAAGATGAAATTTGCGGCGTAGTGCAGCTCGAATAGAATAATATTCCCAATACCCATTTTCAGAAACTGGTAGAAAATATGCCTGAGTTTATGTACTAACAGTAAAAAAAAAATTTAAATTCTCATTCAACAAAAAGTGCATAATTGTGTCAATGCTGGTAGAACTGGGTTTTATTTTTTAATACCTCTCCTATATTATTTTTTGATAAAGTGAGTATGGTGATCAATTGTTAATGAACTAAGCATTATCTGGTATATTTTACAATAGGTAATAATTTTTTATTCAATCGTTTGCCTTCCACAGATCAATATGTGTAAAAGTGATGAACATTATTATCAGGTTAACGCTCCCTCTGTTAGACTAGTTACCATGGTTGGATCTATTCCGGTTGTCCTGTCCCATTGATTGTTTTCATATGAAAACTTTAAGAGGACTCCGAAAGTTATTTTAATTTTTGTAAAAAGACTGCCTATTTTTAGTAATTGGAGAACTTCGACTATAACTTATTATCAGGTTATGATGAAATCGCTAGCTCAATTTATAAGATTAGTTTGCATGGCTTAATGTCCACTAATCATTTCCTTATCTCTGTATTAGATTATATTGAGATTTTTCAATCTGTAAGAATAGTTTGCAGTACAGAATATTTGATCGATCTGGTCGTGTGCCATTCATCATTTCCTAATGGAAACTTTAAGGGGTCTTCGTTGCTTGTCGGTTCCATTTGTTACAAACATCATTGCAAAGCATGTTATTTTTCTTTTCATGACATTGTCGTCGCTGTGTACATTGCATTTTGTGTGTATAAGAATAGAAGGCTTTAAGGAAGCCGCAGAAAAATTTCAACATGAAGCCGAATTGGAACCCAGCGTTGAACTCAATTCTCTTGATGATCGAATTTTAATACGTGAAGCTGTACAAAATGGACGGATAGAAGAGGCAACACAATTGGTCAACCAATTGCATCCGGAACTGCTGGATAATGATCGATATCTATTCTTTCACTTGCAACAATTACAATTGATTGAGCTCATAAGGTAAAAATCAATCGAAAATATCATGTTTCATTCATATATCCAATTTACAATATTTCTTATTTAGAGCTGGTAAAATTGAAGAAGCTTTGTCATTTGCCCAAAAGAAACTCTCCGAGTCGAGTGAAGATATACCGGAAGCCATGTTTGAATTGGAGCGAACATTGGCATTGTTAGCATTCGAAAAGCCACAAGAGAGTCCCTTTTCCGATTTACTTGATCAGTCTTACAGACAAAAGGTGAGTTATAAACTGATAAATAATTTAATTTTTTATTATACTCATGTACAATACACATACGCATATTTATTTATTTATTTGATTTGATTCAACCAATCAATTCACAGATTGCAAGCGAATTAAATGCAGCCATATTAAAGTGCGAGCATAGTGACGATTCAACGCCGAAATTAATGTTTTTACTTAAACTAATATTATGGGCTCAGTCCAAGTTGGACAATCGTCTGGTCAATTACCCCAAGATGCGTGATCTGGAGACGGCGCTAATTGATCCCAAATAGAATCAACTTGTTGCAAATACTATTTCATACATTGTGAGCAGATTTACAAAGTGAGGGATCTAAGAAAACATTATTTTTATTTGTTTTCTATCATGATATTTTTTAAAGAATAAGAAAAAAAACCGTTTATATATTGTATCTACCTTTCTCTTCTTTTATTCATTTTTTACTATATTTTTATTATTACTATCATTAATATTAAGTTTAGTTTTGTTCATATATAAATATGTATATGTAAAAGTTAGCAGGCAGTTCTTTCTTGGTGACATTCAATACACACATTTACGAATTTGATGTTCCCCTTCTGCTTTTATATTATAAATTTAATCAATGTTTAAAATAAATTGCTATATAAATAAATGAATAAAACAAAAACAAAAAAAAAAGGAAAAACTTTGAAAATATTTAAAAAAAAAAAGAACAACAAACAATGTTTTGATAATGTGCATAAGTATGGTTAAGTGAATTTGTTCAGGATTATTTACCAATTAAAGAACAAATCCATAGCCTTATCAATAAGACCATTGCTTCTGTGGGCTACAACTCTTTTGTTAGCCACCAAGATGTCATTTTCTGCAAACTCGACACCCTGCTGAGCCAATGGTCGCAATTTTGGATATGGCTGATCTCGTTGGACGCTTATATTATTCTCGATATTCTCTTTTTCGAAGATGGAGGGATCGTTGCAACGCTTGACACCAATCATAATATTATTTTGAATTATTTTCTGATTGAACTGGAGAGCTCTGTCGGACTCTATACGAGCCGAGTATTTAATGTGCATCCAATTGCAATTCTGCGCTGGCAGCACTTTATTGACAACGGTACCAAACATTTGAAATGTTTGAAGTACCAAAGCAGTGGCACCCACCGGAAAACCAAATATGGTAACCCAGAAATCAGTTGGATGCTGTAGCTGCTGTTGCGCTACCAATCCTTGCGACGGGGTGTTGCCGAGTCCTAGTCCTTTTGGTGACATATTGGCACCCAAAGGTGAACACATAACACGCATGGATTCGTTATAGTTATTTTGAGTAGTTGACATGGACATGCTACTTTCGTTGACCTGCTTCTGCAACGAACTTTGGTTCTGCAGATTACTCTGGCTGCTATTCACCGCCAATTGATTACTGCGCAATGAATCGAAGAGTCCTTGAATTGGTGGACCAGCTTGATGATGACTGTTGGTGGCATTTTTTCGTGTTGTTGGTGTGTTATGTTGGAAATTCTCAATGTTCGATAATGGCAACGTGTTGTTTTGTTGCTGTTGACTATAGCCACCACCAAACAAACTATTTCCTGCGAGCGGTGAGCGTCCGAAGTCCAAGGATGTATTAGGCATTGCTGTCGAATTGACTGGATAAACAAATGGTGACGATTGTGCTGCATACAAAATGCAAAAGAAATTATAACTTAAGAATGTTACTTACCACATATTAAATGTGATTAAGAAATGAGAATTTATTTACCGCCAAAATCGACTCCACCAACACGCGGCGGCGTTGTTGAACCTGGTCCATCCCCCATCAAAAAACAAGGCAAAAATTGGCTTTGATTAGATGACATGCTACTCACAGGACTTCCCAAGTTCATTGGCTCCATGCTAATTTTTTTCTTTTCTTTTAAAATAATATTACAGTAAAATAGTTTTAATTTTTCTAAAATATTTCGTTCTCAACACGAAATTTCTACACACTCAGCTTTCCCAGCTATAGCAAGTGAGTGAGCGAGATAGATTGAGGGTATGTTTATTTTCATCAGTTGGCAGCTCTTCTTACTGCGAGCTGCCATCTTGCAAAATCAAAAACATTACTTATATTTAGAAATATATTAGTCGATTTAGACAGGCCCTGCATCACGATGATACGCTTTGGTGTTTAGACAAGCCATTTCGTATCATTAACAACTGTTTTTTGTTTTGAATGTGCATAAGAAGATGAGAACGTTAGTAAATAAGAAAAATAATAAAAAACATTTTTAAAATGGAAAATAGATTATTTAAAAGAATTATTAATAATTGCAAGCACGCTGCTACGTTTAAATACAAATTTAAAACACAAAAAGAGAAGAAGACTGACAATATCTAACCGGAAATGGCAAAAAACTTGGCCACACTATCAGACATTTCCCAGCAATGGTCTGCATCAAAGACGCATCAATGCATGATGCGACACAGACTCGCATCACATTCTACAACAACAACCCCTGAATAACGTAATTTTCCTTGTGGTTGTTGTCGATTGTGATGCGAGTCATTGGTCGCATCATCGCCCTGTCTAAAACGGCTATATGTTGCAAAATGTACGCCTTCTGAAATTTGGTGTTCAGACGATATGGTACCCTGCCGAAGGTGACCGTCTGACCGTACCATAATAGTGGGTTCAGACAGCGAGCTCTGGTTACCCGTTTTTTGTCACCGAGTTCTGAGCAGCTGTTTTTTGTTTTGTTTTTGTTTTCATTACACACACAAATGTACAAATGGAACGTTGTGGCAATTGTGAGAAATAAAAATTTAAATTTTGTGAAAAATATATTATTTAGAACTTTTTGCAGTGTGTGCACATAGTTCTGGCATTTCCCTTTTTCATTCCTGCTACGTTTTTTGTTAATAGATTACAAAACAAAAACCACAATTAAAATTTTCCTTAAATATATTGTCTGCCATCATCAGCTGTTTATTGCCGCGCAACAAAAAGAAAGAACAAGACTATCGACAATCACCTAAAAGAGTCCAAATTTTACCAACATTTTTTAGACTGACCATGTCAGACCAGCGAGTTCAGGCAGAACTCGCACGAGAACTCGAGTTCTGAGCTACAACAACAACTACAAATTTCGTTCAATTTCCTGTGGTTGCTGTAATTCGAACTCGAGTTCTCGTTTGAGTTCTGCCAGAATTCGAGTTCTGCTCCGTCTGAATGCACTATAAGAGTGGTCAATATTTGGAATTCAAATTAAAACTAACCGTTGAAGCATAGAACATTAAAAAAGTCTTCTTGAAAAATTAATGCTTAATAAATACTTGATTTAAGTCATAAAGATATCTATATACTACATACTTTATCTAAATTGTGCAGATCTTTTTATTTGTAAAATATCGTTTGTATTAGAGCCACCGCCAGTATATTTGGATGCCCTTAAAGCCGCTGATTGTGATCTCTTGTGTGTAAAGTCATTTCATCAAAGATTGTAGACAACTCCAGATTTCTACGAAGGACAGTGTTGGGCATAATCCATGCATGGGGCTCTTTTGAGACAATAGGCTGGAGGAAAGTTTGCAAATTATATCAAGTCTGGCATTTCACATTAACTTGAACGAAAACCACTCGAGATAACTTCAACGACTAATATTGTGACTTAGCACATACAAGACGACCAGCCTCCAATGCTCGAAATTCTCTACATGTGCACTTTTTCTATATTTTCTCACTTTTACTATCCATCGGCGCGATACTTTCTTTCATGGTATATTGTTTTGTGCTTTTTTTTCATCAATGCTCTGTAATCTTCCTCTTTTCTCTCTGCTGTTCCTGAGGTACACCTTGAACAGCGCAATGCCATTTAATAATAATACAGGTATAATTTTCACAAAATGCTTATTGAAATTACCATATCGGCCAGAAAGATAGATAAATTTTCTGAAATATAATTGTTTCTCTAAAAACAACAACTTCAATTCTATCTAACTATATATGTATATATAAATCATTTGCATCACTTGTGCACTGCTAAACTGATTTTGATAAAAACTATAGCATAGTCTGGAGTAGGGTTGGGACGGAACTTCACATCCGCCTCCGCATCAGCAGAACATCCGCATGAAATCGTACCTACCCCACCGCAAATTTTTTTGCGGAGTTTTAGCGGAGGTATATTTACATTTTGTCATTGCGTACGACGTCACATTTATCACTCCCCTCACATCCCATATCCACATCACAAAACAAAAAAAAAAAAATCATAAAAAAGGCTATCATTGGCTGTGCCAAAGATGTAATACTCTTCACGCTCCTCCGGTTTGCATCCAACCTTCCTTTCTTAGCATAACTAAATTCTCTTTTTTCTAATAAGAACATTAATTTAAATGGGGGTTTGTATGGGAGGTACCCCTCCAGGTAACCCTAGGATCATAAAATTGACATGGCTGATGGCTATAGATCAAAAAGTTATAGTGTCCAAATTTCAGTTTGATACGTCAAACAACAAAAAACTTTTTCTAATAAGAACTTTAATTGAAAGGGGGGTTTGTATGGGAGGTACCGCTCCTGGTAATCCTAGGATCATCATCATTTACATGGTTGATGGACATAGATCCGAAACTTATAGCTTCAAAATTTCAGTTCGATACGTCAAAAAACAAAAAACTTTTTGTAATAAGAACTTTAATTTAGAGGGTGGCTTGTATGGGACGTATACTATTCACTCCCGTGAAGAGTATAAATATAAAAAACTTTTATTTTTTCACAATGCTGGCTCATTTTCAAAGCATTCAATGAATTCTGTCAAAAATTGTCTGCTCATTTCGGAGCGTGTTCACTCTAACAATTTTTTTTCACAAATGATGTTCGTGCAATCATTGCCATACACGTTCGAACATGCTGCAACGAACACACGCAATATAGAAACATTTCTATTCTTCGCGAACAAAACTTCGAACACAAAATCGCAAACACCTCCACTAACGACGAACATTTCTTCGAACACAACAAGTTCGACGAACAAATTCGAATCGTCTATGACAAACATATTTGATTCGTCTGATTTTTCAATACGCAATGTACTACAATTAAAAAGAGAACAGCATCTCGCACTAACATCACGTGAGGGGCGTAGCGTAGCAAACCAGGTTTGCTAGTACATATATAAAAATCGAAGTGAAAATTAGTTTGACGGTGATGAACTCCGACACCGTTTAACCGATGACCATGAAAGTTGACGCACATATGTATTTTTATTGTTTTAGGGGAAGGTTATACCTATTTTTTCTGACCCACTATTGTCGAGAAATTGGTGTATACAATTTTGCATATAAAGCTTATAGCCATATTTTAAAATCAATCAAGTCGTCTTTGAAAAAAATATATCAGTTATTATGTGAATTTTAATATTTTTTTTGTTATGTTACAACAATACTTTTGACATGTAAAATTAAGAAAAAAAAAAATCAAATATAAGAAATACAAAAATACATAATTACTGGGTCAAGGCCAAGAGTCTCTAATCCTTTTTCCTCAATATACTAAAAGAAAAACAATCGAAATTGGCTTTTAACCAAATTAATTTTAGTAAATGATCATTTTCTGTTTACTACTCAAAAATGTAGTTACATACACATATTTTGTGCTAGCGTATCCCGGCGTGAGTTGTTGCGGCCCCGTTGTGTTGTTAGTGTGCGATTTTTGTATTCATTGTTCCTTTCTCGCTCTAATTTTGTCCACGCACATTTGTTTAATTTTTTGCTACTAACGAAAGCAAGCATGTTTTTGTGTTTGTTCTCGAATGTTGGTGTTGTTGTTTTCGAATGTTCTCGTTTGAATAGAGTGACATATAGAATCGCGCCATCTACCGTTAAACTTTAAAACATGATCAAACAGAAACGGAGTTCTACAGCAATGAGCTTTTTGTATGGTGGCATAATGAACTTACAGTAGAGTCAAAATAAATACACTTCTTATTAAAAAAAATATGAAAATATATAAAAACGTGCGAGTTGCAACAAAAACATTCTTCATGAAGAAATACATATAAGTACTAGAGATGAGCTAAACAGTGACACAGTGATTCTAAGCTGTGATTGAGTCACAGTCATTTGAAGGGAGAGACCCAGTTTTCTTGATTGATTGTGGCTCACTTTGATTCAGTTGATCCCTAATCACAGTTTGAACATAGTAAACTGCAAATAAATATCCGAACTTCCATCTGGAATGCTAGCTGCCTATGCTCTAATAGTCCAGCTGTTGAGCTCTATCTCAAAATCAACAATATCGATGTCCGAAACCCACTTGTCAGATAAATCGTTCTTTAAAATAAATGGCAACGATCTAATTCACGGAAACCACCCGAGCGGCAGAGCTAGAGGTGTTGCCGCCATTTTGGTCAAATCTCGTATCAAATTCTCACAACAAACTCCGATCACGCTTCAATGGATACAAGCTGCAGTGATAAAGATACACAGGTGATCTAACTCTTGCAGCAGCTTATGTACCTCCTTGTAATACGGTGAAGCAGCAAACAACTTTGAACAACTTTTCGGTGGGTTCGGGCAAAGATTCCTAGCAGCTGGTGATTTCAACGCTAAAAATATCTTAGTGGGGCTCCCAGCTCTGAAATCCGAAAGGAATCAGTCTAGATAAGTGCATGCTGACCCTGAAACTAAATGGCCACTCCTCTGTTGAGCCAACCTACTGGCCAACCGACACTCGCAAGATTCCTGATTTGTGAAATTTTCCTATTTCCAAGGGGATTGAGCCGATCAAAATCTTACCTGCAAACTGTCTGGATCTATGCTCGGTGCTGTATCAATTCTCATCAATATGCCAGTGGGCATAATTAAGAGGTATCCTAAGATAGTAAGGGCAAATACAAACCTGAGTCGGTATCGCTCCTGCTTGGAACATACTGTTAACTCAAACATCCATCCAATTTATTCCTATGATATAAACAACGCTTTTGAACTGTTTGCGCGAAGTATGCATGAAGTAGCAAGTCTTGCAACACCGGCTCACATAGAAAGATCTCACATACCTAAGCGAGACTTTTATTTATGGTCTGAAAAGTACCACAACCCACAAAACAAGACTGCTCTCAATCGAGCCACAAGAGAATCAAAGGAGTTGTTAATGGAGTCGAGAAAAAAGCTATAAAAGGCCAATAAAAAGGAAGGCGCCCAATCAGAGACCAAGCAGAACCTGGTGCAGGACTAGCGAAGAAAAAGCTCAGAAATTTGCAAATGATCTAGACCTCACTTTCACTTCTTAAGACTATTGCCCCCTGCAGATAAAACAAAGTCACTGGAGTTTATCGATGTTGCTTATTAGATGGACTTACCGAACCGATCACTTAATGTTCTTGAGGTCATCGAAGATGATTAACACATGCGCTATAAAAGCATTACCCCATAACGCTCTACTGCACCTTACAATATACAATGGTATACTGAGGCTCAACCACTTCCCCTCTCAGTGGATGTGTGCTGAGATCATCATGATCGCTAAACCTGGGAAACCCGAACACAAATTGTACTCCTACGGTCCAATCAGCCTGCTGCCAGTATTCCCTAAAATATTCGAAAGAATATTCTTGGCCCGACTATTGTCACGGGGCGAATGATTCCAGATCACCAATTTGGGTTCAGGAGATCCCATGGGACCCCAGAGCAGTGTCAACGCATTATTCAACAAATACTGAACAATTTCGAAGAGCGACAGTATTGTTCAGCTCCTTTTTTGGATGTACGACAAGACAGAGTGTGACATCGGAATCTTGTTCAAACTCAAATCTACGATGACAATGAATCAGACATTAAGGCCATATAAGCTGGAGTACCCCAGGGTAGTGTGTTGGCACCCATCCTCTACAGGCTATTCACTGCTGACCTACCTATTTCAAGTGTTGAAAGAATTTTGGTTGCAACATATGCGGATGATACCACTTTTTTGGCTACTGACAGCGATCCCGGAACAGCCTTAATCAACTTTCAGAATCAAATAATTGTTACAGGTCCATGGCTCAAAAGATGGAACATTGCCGTGCACACAGATAAATCCACTCATGTAACGTTCACCATGAATCACAAGAGCTGACCCCCATAAGCCTTAATAGATACACCATTCCAGAAAACTCGACAGCGTAATACATTGGATTAACTCTCGATAGAAGGCTAACTTGGCAGCCTCACATAAAATTAAAAAGGAAACAGCTTGACTTAAGATTAAGCTCGCAGCTAAGCCTTAGAAACCGGTGTAGACTTATGGAATACAACTCTGGGACACTGCCTCTAATTCAAACATTGAGATTATTCAAAGATTTCAGTCAAAACTACTGTGTAGACTTGTTGGAGCGCCTTGGCACGTGAGAAACTCAGTTCTGCACTGAGATCTTTAGAGTTGACAATTAAAATTTAAATAAAATGAACGCAATAAGTATTTCCAATCAAATTCGCTGAATATCCTTACACGATAGATTGCAAAAAAATAAATACTACAAAAAAAAAGTGTATTGATAACTGAGTGCGCTCAAGAGTATTGCGTTATTCGCTCTTTTCTTTCTGTTTTATGATGATGATATTCAGTGAGTGCGTGGCAAGAGAGAGAGAGAGAGAGAGTATGCAATATACATCTGTATGAAATCATTAAAAAAAGCATTTTTGGTACCCATGCTCAAATGAATAAATTTGACATTCATATTCATTTGAATAAATTCCAATATCTGAATGCAGCTGAGAGAATGTTCCATGTTCTCATTAAAACAAAGCGGTGCCGGTTTGAATTGAATTTTCTTTCGAATACTATTTTGTACTGTGTTGTTTGTTGGAATGCAAACACATTTGCATCCCCGACTACATTTCACAAAACCAATTTCGAAGAATTTATATGCAACTGTTGTTGTTGTGAGAGGATTGTATAGTATACTAGCGTACCCGGCGTGCTTTGCTACGCTTCCGACGTGATGTTGGCGCGTGAATTGATTGCAACCACTTTTCCCATTACTTAGCAATAATAACCACATTCAATATGCATCGCACAAGTAAAATATAAATGAAATAAGAGAAACACAAACACACATATCATTGAATAATTATCATTTAAATGAATGTGATTTGAGTAACATTCAGAGACCTATTCATTATTTGTTATTTAAATGATAATTATTGAATGATATTCATTATAATGATTTTAGATTGCCCTAATATTCACAATCAGTGAGCAAATCAACATATGAATGCAATTATACTCTTCACGGGAGTGAATAGTATTATAAGTTTGTCATGAAATTTGTAACACACAGAGGGAGACATTGTAGACCACATAAAGTATATATATTTGTGATCAGCTCGATGAGATGAGTTGATAAGGCCATGTCCGTCTGTCCGTTTGTCCTTCTGTCCGTCTGTATCAAAACTAGTCCCTCAGTTTTTGAGCTAGAGAGCCCCTGCTGGTTATTCTGGTCAGCGTCTGTTCCATGTTAAGAGCGGCTGAACACAACGCGATCGTCGGCAGGCGGGCCATTAGGATTGATTCCAGTAATATCCTGATTATGGCATACTGGAATACGAAGTAGATAGCGCTCAGTTGGGGCAGTGAATCCCTATAACCTGAGTAAGCGGAGTGAAATCTAGTTGAAATGGCTTACAGAAAGGTTCACTGCTTCTTCCGTCCTATTAAAACTTGACTAGTCTCGCGATACGTTCAATGTTCGTCGCCACTTATGTGGCCGCGGTTGGGTTGAGATAATTCCCCACTAGTTCCGGTTGAAGTCTGGCACTGAACACTGCTCTCCAAAAGCGACAGTGTCAACCCTCGCATGGCCTCCCTGTTTACATAGATAACCATGAGACCTACGGAAACTACGTGCACATTCGGAGATAGCGGCCGGGAGTTTGGACCCTTACAGCATGGACAAGAATGAACAAACAATTAAAAACAGGAGAGTTGCATATCAGCAGTTGGAATCGAAGCTTTCATGAAGAGCTCGGTCATCCGTAGGTCACCAGTGGACACACACCCGTCAGGTGATAAGGTGGCAGCACGCATCGCCGCTGTATCAAAAAGGACACCGCAAGCGCAGGCGGAGCTGTACAGCACGCCGACAGTGGAAACGACACGGCATCCCGTAGGTTTGGGAGCAGCAACAAGCAAGCAACCAGCAGGCAACCTACTTAGAGGTAAAATGACGGCACTGGGAAATTAAAAAGATTGGATCGGTGATTAAGAGAATGCACACCGAAGCTATTATGGTGATGAAAGACCTCGAGAAGGAAGCGGCTTCTCCAAGGAGGAAGACATCGATAAAATGGAATCCGAACGCGGCAAGAGGAGAAACGGGTAGTGGCTCTACAAAATCAGTGAAAAGGGCAAGGTCCAGCCCCAGGGCAACAGTGGCAGGATACATCACCTTGGTGCCGAATGCGCGATCACCGGCGGCAAAAAAGAGGCGCGAGTCCCAAAGCCGAAAAGATGAACAAAGAGTCTGGCTGGAATCTTGTTAAGGAAAAGAAAGACAAGAAGCCGAGGGCGCTAAGGGCAAGGCCAGATGCGATAATAATATCTAAGGCCGAGCACGCCTCGTATGCAGACATCCTACGGAAGGTGAAAACCTCAGATTCCCTCAGGTCCCTTGGAGAAGATGTCAAGGCAATTCGGCGTACGGCTAAGCAGGAGCTCATTATTGAACTGAAGGGTGTGCCTGACGAAAGGACATCTGCCTACCAATCAGCGATTGAGGTGTACTCAAGGAGCCCGCAAAAGTGAAGGTCAAAACACACACTGTGACATTGCAGTGTAGGGACCTAGACGAAGTCACGACGCCAGAGGAAATTCGCGAGACACTCCATACGCAGTGTAAGATTAGGCGCCCTGATGTATCGGCAGTGAAGAGTCTACGAACGGCCTACAGAGGCACACAGACAGCATTTATTGCCCTTCCAGCGACCGAGGCTAAAAAGGCTTTAGAAGCACAACGTATCCGTATTCGATGGGTCTTCTGCAGAATAAGGGAAGCCGTCTCCCCAAAACGGTGGTTCAGATGCTGGGGGTTTGGGCACCTAGCAGTAAACTGTAGGGACCATGTAGACAGATCCGGACTCTGCAGAAAGTGTGGCCAGGAAGGACACAAGGCAGCAGCATGATCGAACCCAGAAAGGTGCGCTTTGTGCAAAGGGGAGCACGCGGCCGGCAGCTATAAATGCCCGCTGGTCAAAAAGGTGCGTAGAATAGAGCGTTGATAAAAATCATACAGCTTAACCTGAACCACTGCGCGGCCGCACAGGATCTACTGCGAAAAACCATGCAGGAGCACTGCGTTGATGTGGCACTGCTTTCCGAGCAATACAAAAACATCGATGACTACTCCTGGTCATCTGATGGCTCAAATAAGTCGGCCATGGACTATGAGGAATGCAATGCCGCAGAATAAAATGAGATGCGTAAAAAATGGTTTTACCTGGATAAAGGCGAAAGGCATCTACCTTTTTAGTTGCTACGCTCCACCGAGCATGAATGCGGACGAATTCAAGCGAATGCTGGCAGCCCTAGTAGCGAAAGCTCGTGGCAAACACCCACTCTTTATTGCTGGTGATTTCAACGCGTGGTCTCCTACTTGAGAAAGTGCGCGAACGAATCAACGAGGCGCAGCCCTGCTGGAAAGCGTGGCGTTGCTGGACCTTGAATTGCTCAACGTGCCCAGCCAATGCACCTTTGAATCGTAAGAGGTAGTTCCATTGTAGACTTGACATTTGCACAAAATGCAGTAGCACGCAACGCCAACTGGATCGTTAGCTCTACATTCCCGGCCAAGAAGCCGCTTCGGTGTTGAACGCAGAAGAATTGTCGGAGAGCATTACGCGCCGCCTCAGCAAAGCATGTGATGCAACTATGCCGAGAAGTTCGGGAAGACCTGACAAAATTCCAGTGCGCATGAATGACATCCCGGAAGTCACCACGCAAGAAGTGCTACACATAGTGAGACGCATTGCGGATAATAAAGCTCCCAAACATTGCATTAAAAGCAGCGAATAAGGCGGCACCGGAACTATTCGCCAAGCTCTACGACTCTTGCCTCAAGGAAGCCCTGGAAACAACAGAAACTGGTGCTACTACTGAAACCAGGGAAGCACCCAGAACAATTATCGTCGTACCGCCCTTTGTGTATGCTAGACACTCTGGGCAAAATACTGGAGTGAATCGTCTGTGATAGATTGCAGGAACACCTGGAGAAACCTGAAGGGCTCTCTCCAAATCAATATGGCTTTAGGAAAGCGCGATCAACGCTGGACGCCATTCAAGTCGTCATGATTATTGCCCGTGAAGCCACGAGCGGCAAGCAGTGGAGGTTCGGCTCAAAGAAGTACTGCGCAGTGGTAATGCTGGATATAAAAAACGCGTTCAACTCAGCAAGTTGGCCGTAGATCATGAGTGAGCTGAACACATCTGCGGTGCTGGTGTACCTGCAGCGTATAATAGCAAGCTACTTCAAAAACAGGGTCCTGTTTTACGACCCTAGCGATGGAGTAAAAAATACACAGTAACTGGCGGCGTCCCCCAGGGCTCGGTGCTGGGCCCTACGCTTTGGAACGCAATGTACGACGGCATCCTCAAACTGAACCTCCCGGAAGACAAAACCCTCGTTAGATATGCATATGATATCGCGATGGTTGCAGTGGCAAAGCACCTTGACACTTTGCAGGCGCTATGTAATGACGCTATCTCAAGAGTGAGACGATGGCTCAAAAACGCAAAGCTCAAGCTGGCTGCACATAAAACGGAGGTTGTTCTCTTGAGCACTTGGCAGATTCGTGAAGAGTTAACGATCACGGTGGGCGAACACAACATTTCCTCCCAGCCGTACTTAAAGTACCTGGGTGTACTTATCGACTCGCGGATGACATTTAAAGAACACCTGAAGACAGTCAGCGACAAAGCCGCACGGATAAATGATGCGCTAACCAGACTGATGCCTAACATTAGTGGCCCTCGAGCAAGCAGGCAGCTACTCCTGTCATCGGTGATAAGGTCGGTGATTCTGTATGCTGCGCCGATCTGGGCGCACACGAAGATATCATTCTTCAAAAACATAAAGCGCACATACAGACTCAGTGCTCTGAGGGTAGCCAGTGCTCACCGCACTGTCTCAGACGATGCCATTTGCGTCGTAGCAAGGATGATTCCTATCGACCTGCTCGTGTGTAATGGGGCGTCTGTACTGCGATAAAAAAAGAAGAGAGGAGGCGCACAATTTCCGCGTGGCAGCAACGATTGGATCAATCCGAGAAAGGGCGCTGGAAGTATAAATTGATCCTAAATATCGAAGCGTGGATGAACCGTAATCATGGAGAGGTTCATTATAATCTCACGCAGTTGCTGACCGGACATGGCTGCTTCAGAGAATACTTATACAGGTTCCACCTCGAAGACGACCCGTATTGTCCAATATGCCCAGTAGAACCAGAAAACGCCTGTCACGTGCTGTTCCATTGCCCACGGTTCATCAAAGAACGAACTGACCTTACAGCATTCAGCGAAGAAATGACGGAGTCAAATCTGGTCACACATATGTACGAGGATAGTAGAAAGTGGAATGTGGCAAGGGCAGCAGCTGCGAACATACTGAATACACTGCGGTGCACGGAAAACGCGCGCAGATCTGCTGAACGAGGTGAAGGAGTTTCGCGACAAGCAATGGATATCATTGCTCCCGGACTAGGACAGAATGACTAAAACGAACGATTGAGTAGTAATATACTAACAACGGCCTCCCGACGCACTACCTAATCGGTGAAGTTCTGGAAGGACTAACCCTCGGACATGAGGGAGGGTTTAGTGGGTTAAAGTCCCACACTACGGCTACGGCCACAGGTTTTCGATGCTTCCCTTCCTCGGCAAGAAAAAAAAAAAAAAGCCCCTGCTGGTAACCCTAGGATTACATGGCTGATGAATATGGAACAGAAACTTATAGTGTCCAAATTTCATTTCAATAAGTTAAAAAACATAAACCTTTTTCTAATAAGAACTTTAATTTAAAGATGGGTTTGTATGGGAGGTACCCCCCTAGTGGTCCGATTCGGCTTCAAACGGACAGCTTCAACGTTCTTCAACGACTTCGACCTCTTCAACGACTTTGCTCCTCTAATATCCTTCCCATCTGCCATCGACACAGGGTTAGACTCACAAACCAACGGTAAAACATCTTACACTCGGTAATCTTGATATTCATCTGCCTCAGATGAATCAAATTCTTCATCCAAATCGACACTTCTCCATTGCTTCATGTAATCACAACTGGTAGACGTCTTGTTCGGCCCTTCAAAATCTGCTGCTGTCTGTTAGTACGCTCCACTTGGCCATTACCCCTCGGTACACTCGTCGTCACCAACACCTGCACAATAGAATTATTCTTACAGAATTCAGCAAAATTTGTAGATGTAAAAGGTCGGCTATCACTGACAATGCGACATGGAGTACCAAACGTGTCAGACCAATTCTCCAGTCGCCGTATCAACTCGTCACTGTCTGTAGATTTCGTCGGAAATAACCATACAAATTTTGTAAACGAGTCGACAGCTGCCAATATGTACTTATACTGTTTTGAACTAATATCCATTGGACCCAGGTGATCAACGTGCAATGTGTCCAACGGATGTTCACCTTTCTCTACGCAGTGTAAAAACCCTTCTTTCTTACCCAGCTTCTTGTTAAAAATGATGCATTTCACACAATTACTGACAACTTTGTTCACCTTGGCCTCTAAATGGGGTATAAAATACGTTTGCTTCACAGCATGCAGCGTCTTCTGTGTAGCAAAGTGACCAACATCATGTGCATTTTTAATGATGATGATGAGTTTCCATTCGCTTCGACACTACCAATAAATCATTCCCATCAACAAATCTGTACAACAACTCACCCTTGACTATATAGTTTTCATACGGCCTGTAGTATTTCCACAATAGCTTTTACATGATCATCCTGTTGTTGCGCCTGCTTGAACCTTGCTGAAATTTCACCTTTCTCAACCATCATAACATCGCACGGGTATCGACTTAAAGCATCAACAAGTTTTAGTCTGTTACCAGCACGATGCTCAATTTTGTAATTGTAGTCCTGTAAACACATAATCCACTGCGTAACAGCTCGTGGCATATCAGCTTTCGTTGTTGTCTGTTTAAACGCTGCACAATCAGTCACCAACTTAAATTCGATGCCCAACAAATAATATCGGAAATTCTCCAACGCGAGATATGCATCTTTTACTTCAAGAATATAACTATGTTGCACTGACTCTTGCGGCGACGTCTTCTTACTCCAGAAAAATATCGGATGCCATTGATGTTCACATTTCTGCATTAACACAGCTCCAAATCCTTCTTTCGACGTATCTGTATGCACCTCAGTTTCAGCATCCCTATCATTGATATGCAAAACAGGTGCACTTGTAACAGCCCTCTTCAATTGATCCACTGCAAATCGCAGTCAGAGGATACGTCATTTGGGAATAATCTCTAATCAATTTTCGAAGGTACCCTACTATCCCCAGAAACAATTGTACTGCTTCCAAGTTTTTTGGGTATGGAAAATTCACAACAGCACGAATCTTCTCATCACTTGGTGCCACTTTACCATTCTCAATGACTTGTGCCAAAAAATCAATTTTCGTTTCCAAAAATACATACTTTTTCTATTTGATCTTTAAAGCATGAGCTGCATAACAAAAACTTTTCTCAACTTTTCCATCCCCTCCTCCGGCGTAGCTCTATATATAATTATATCATCCATATATAATTCCATAACATCATTATTAATTAAACATTTGAAAACATGTTTAATGTACCGCATAAAGACATTCGGCGAGTTACAAAAACCAAGCGGTGCTGTATTGAACTCAAACAAACCTTCTTTCGTAATAAAAGCCAAATACTTCTTGCTTCATTCTTTTATAGGCACAAGAATCCATTTTCAAGGTCCATAACAGAAAAATACTTCGCCTTAACCAACTTTTCAATGACATCATTCACCAACGGTACTGGAAAGTGATCTTTAAGCACAATCGAGTTCAGCTGACGAAAATCCACACATACTCTAAACGATCCGTCTTTCTTATTTACTACTATCACCCTACTTGCATACTCTGATGTTGTTCGACGTATAATTCCTTGACCCAACCATACTTTTATCTGCTCTGTCACCTCATTCTGCCGATGTGGCGGCAACCGACTGGGTCTGTGATGAAAAGGAAGAATCTTTTCAGCAACAACTTCCAACTCAATAGGGCATTCAATTTCCTCTGCTGGTACAAATGATGCGATCATCTCATCTTTGTATCGAGGAGGAACCTTTATTTCATTGGTCGCTTTGCATTAATTATAAATATGCGGTTGCAGCCATTCGTCCTGCATGTCCAGAGCTGCAAACTTAAAGCCATCGACGTCTGAAACGAATCTAAATTTCTTAGTGAAATCAAAACCTAATATCACTTCATTCTTCATTTTATCGTCTGGAATCACCACAAAAGTCTGCTCCGTCCGTTGCTCATCAACCACAACATTGCCAGTAAAGCTGCCTATTACCGCTGTTTCCACATTTCCCAAGCCATACAACTTGGTTGCATCATTCATCAAGTGTATGTATCCCAATCGGCTTTTATATACACCTTCCTGCATCAACGTTACATCCGAGCCCGTATCAACTAAACATTTAATTTTTACATCGTATAAAATTATTGTTTTTACGCGACTATTGTCAATAACGAAATGAATACTCCTCGCGACATCATGCTAATTTGAGCTAACAGGGCAGTTTCGCGAAATATGTCCACTTTTGTTGCACTTGAAACATTTCATTTCACCTTTACAATTACTACGCTTATGATCAGGCGATGCACAATTAAAACAATGTATTTGTTTACTTCGATTTGTTTTCATTACAACTTCCTCAACTTTGCTGTGAATTTTTTGTTACACTCTGTCCATTGTTCCACTACCGTTTATTCTTTCATATATGCCATACTGCTCTCTTAGCTTAGTATGACTTTGCACTGTATAACATATATCGAAATTCAGCTTTCACATTAAGCCCATCAACTATATATCGTAACACTGCATTGTCTTCAATATTCCCGAGAGCAGCTTTCTTTTTCATATGCAATTCATACTCATGAAAGCTTTCATCGTCGCTTTTTCTTCTATCACTTAATTGCTTATCAATTTCTGCACTATTATAATCCTTATGGAATTCAGCCTCTAACACTGAGCGTAATGTCCGTCATTCTGCTCCTTGCCTGCACAAACATTTGCTTCTTATTCAACCCGTATGCTTCCGCGTTGAAAACAAAGTTTTCGAACCACTTTTTAATTGGTATAGATTCACCATCACAGTCCGGAATGACCCTCCCGAAATCCGCTACTGATACACTTGCTTTATTGTCACTTGCTTCCTCTTTTGCCATCTTTAGAGTCAGCAACTTTATTAGTTCACGTAAATCATTATCATCCACTTTATTTTGCGACATATTTTTTCAAATGTATCACTCGCAGCAACCACACAACTATTTCTCTCAGCGTTTTCTTTACCCGCAATTGTTTGTTCCGCAATTACCTGAGCTTTCCATCGCGTCACGTATTTCTTTCTCACTTTTTCCGATATATCTTCTTTCGCACTCATTAAAGCATTTGGTTCCTTTCTGTCTGAGTTTATTGACCGTACCTTTATTTGTTTTTACACTTTTATTCTTCACACTTTCCGAACTTAATACACTTCTCAACGGTTGAGCCCCCAAATGTAAAGATGATGTTCTTTAATTTAATAGTTTTAATGTAAATGTATTTTTTTCGGTATAATAAGTGTCTGGTATAATAAAAGTAATAATTCAATGCAATAATAAAACACAAAAATAAGGTAGTAATAACACTCGGAACAGCTTCTGTGATACAACTTCAAACGGACAGCTTCAACGTTCATCAACGACTTTGTTCCTTTTATATCCTTCCCATCTGCCATCGACACAGGGTTAGACTCACAAACCAACGGTAACACATCTTACATATATATACTGTATGTGGTCTACGATGTCTCCTTCTGTGTGTTACAAACTTCATGACAAACTGATAATACTATTCACTCTCGTAAAGAGTATAATAAGGTAAGGACAGTAGTTTACAGTTATGTGGCTCTCTCTCAAAAATATACTTACGCTCTTCTTCTACTAAATTTGTACGCTGCACAACACTATCATATGTTGTTTATTTAGGTTTTTTCAATTTATATATGTAATAATGTGCATATTTACTTGCCTGAAATTTGAAATTTGTGTGAAAAATAGATAAGTTGCTGTTTTGTTCATTAATTTAATACTGTGTGTCTTCCATTGGGTATCCACGTTATGTTCAACACTAAATGCATGGTTTTTCAGCGTTTTAGCACTTATGAAGTCAAAACTAACTAGTGATGGCAAATTAAATGTATTAATCGATTATTTGATCATATGATTAATTATGATTTATACAATTAATCGCAATAAATTAATCGATTAACCGATTAATTGATAGCCCAAAAAAAAGGTCTTTTGCTAGTGAGTTTTTATACGAATGCGAAATTTTAAATTAACCGATTCGATGTTTTCGGCTAAAATTGGAAATTATCTTGAAAATAAATACAAAAATAAATTTTGTCTGAGTGCCAAATGCGAAAAAAATTGATTATGATTGATTGATTATGAAAATTAAGCGGGTAATTTATTAAAACAAAAAGTAATATGTAATCTGTTACGTTTTTCCGTAGGGATTGCACCCACTTTGGAAAAAGCCATTCCGATGGGACGGAAGTTGCAATTGAAAAACAAAACTTATTGGGGGTACACGGTTTTCTTCCCAATCGTCAATCACATTACGTTTCAACTCGAGGACTAGAGCACTGATGAAGAAACTAAGTTTGACTAGAGGTTGCCCTAAATCGTCGTCCTTTCTTCTTCGTTTGTTGGCCAAAGTCTCATGACGAGCCCATACATCAAACTCATTATCAAAAAACAATAAAACAGTGGTGTCGATTATTTAAGAAATAATCGATTATTTTGCCAATTAATCGAATAGAATTTTGAATACATTTAAATTGTAATATGAAAGAAATTAATTGATTAATCGCAATTTTTCACTAAGCAAAAAAATCCCCGCTTAAATTGAGCAAGTTGTCTGCTCTATTTGGTTATTATCTTTGGAGGGTGTGTACAAAGACATATTGTAAACAAACTTTATAAAAAAATAAATACAATTTCTTGCTATCAATATCAAAGCGATATTTTCTAATTTTTTTAAATAAAATTGTAAATTGCACCCGTGCAAATCAGGGTGGGTTTCTAATATATAAATATATCAGATTACAAGTAAACTCAATGTGAATGTTAAACATTGTATTGTAGATAGGCATAGTGTTGAGTTATTAACATGAACACAATATAAAACATGATATAACGAATAATACTGCATCATTAACTCAAAAATCGTGTGTTTTGAGTTGTAACAATTTAGTTAAACATGTGCCATATGTATAAAACAAGATAGATTTTACAGATATCAATGTTTTTATGAAAGACCACGGATTGCATAAATCTTACAGCTTCACTCTTAGAAAGACTCACTTTACTAGTAGGGGAGGGGGCCCAGTTGTGACGCGGGTTTTAAAAAAAATTAAAATTTTTTCCTCAGTTCCGGAAAATGAAAAATTAAGAAGTTTAACATTTAAATATTAACCAAACGCAACTTTTTTCCAAAGAAAGTATGTTTATTTGAGTTACTCAAAATATTTTGGAACAAATTTATTCAGGATAACTTTTTTAGGCCCAGCTGTGACGCAGGCCCAGTTGTGACGCACCTCAAGAAATTCACTGAAAATGAGAAAATATGAAAGGAATGTCACACCAATTTTTGTGATTTAATGGTGTTGGCTTCTGCGGTGTTGGCTTCTTCGCCCCTTTGGCTGCTTTTGCTGCTGCCTTTTCCTTCAAAACAGCACGATTTTCAGGAGAGGTCAGTACAGCACTTTCAAAATAACTTTTTCGCACGATTTTCAACACGATGTTTGGTGCGCGTATACACAATGCGACTATTAACGTTGGTGTCTGTCCAAAAACTGCAGAACGTCAAACGAACATGATTGGCAGTGCTCAAACTGTCATTCTCATACCGCATGTCAAAAATATTTAGCTGCGTCACAACTGGGCCTGCGTCACAGCTGGGCCCCCTCCTCTACATATTGTAGTATGTAATTTAATATTTTGCTTAGCCCTGCTACTACGTTAGGGTCATTTGATGACCCAAATCATATTTAATAGCAATATTATAGTAAAAATTGAATACATACAATATAAAATAGTATTGGACTAGTACAATAACATGATATTGTTATTGCAATAAGTATCAAAGCCCTAGTATAGATAGAACACGTTAAGGGATGGGGAGGGGATCAACGAAGTGTGACATTGTATAACAAAGGGTGGGAGGAGTCATAAGCTCTGTGAAGTCACATACCAAAATCTAAAGTATTAAAACACCAAACTTTAACTGTAAACGAAAAACTTAAAAATATTACCAATTCTATTTTTAGGCTGTGTGATCTATATAGCTCTACCTGGCGAACATTAAAAGTCAGTCCCCACATGATATACATATTGAAACGATCGTGTGGCATCTGTGCTCTATATTTTTCATCATATAAATCCACTAACCAACACAAGCAATCACTGAAGAGGCAACAAGAAGTTTTGCTCAACGCGAAGATTGGTCCTTAAAGAATTGCCTTCCTCTCTGCATTCAAAGCTTTCGAAATTGAATCGAAACTAGTCTGGGAATGCTAAATTAAACGGGAAACATTGAATTTGTGAAGCCTTTCCTGCTCACACCACTGAATCGATTGAAAGGTATTCTTCGCAAGATGTGAACATGAAAGTCAATTTGTTTAACGTGAACACCTGTCGTAGAGACTTAATATCACGGTGCCGAGCACAGGGGATTGATAAACGTCAATCAACGTCCCCTTGGATAAATATCCGCAGGTACCAATATCAAGCCATACCTATTTTGGTCGTATGTCTCATTCCTTGGTTAGGAACAAGGCCTATCTAAGCCTCTGCTGCTCTGTGGGTCACAGCACCCGGTTGTATAACGCAACTTCACGTCGAGCTCACACTCTACCCGCATTTGGGTACAACCACAGCCACCACGATACTCCCATAGAGGGGCCGTCTCCGCTGGCCAGGACGGAAACAAGTTTCGTGGGCTCCTGACCACCCGTGGTACCAGAAAAAAGCCTCTGGTCAGACTTCGTACCCGAAGTACTACCAATTTGAACCCCAAATAGTTCGTGGGTTGGTGTCCCAAAAATTGAACATAGCTCACTGGAATAGAATGCAGGCAGAACCCACAGATGGCACAGTATACACTATATTCATGGAAATAGCTTTCTCACGGTTCGGAGCGATGTCTATTCCCATCTCTTTTGCCAAGGCAGCAATCATTAGATCAACGATCAAAAACGAACTATGTCCCCACAGTCACAAGGATATTAGCGAATGGATCGTAGGCTGAGACCGCTACTTTTCCAAACGCCCGTGGTACCAGAAAAAATACCTCTGGTCAGGTCGCGTGACAAAGTCACTACCAGTACAGCTCCACGAAGCCCAGGGACTGGTGCCCCCAGACAACACTAATCCCACCCCATACACACACACACACACTAAACACGGATCCCTCAGGTTACAAGCGGATGACGCCTAATAAATACTGCACGTACAAACTCATTCAATCTCCTAACAGTATCCCTACTGGAGAGCGCCTGACTGAAATCATAATGCCCATTAATCCTAAAAATAACGAACGCATTCAAGTCCCTCAAATCATCATACATAAAACATTCACAAACAACATGCTGCACTGTTTCCCCGATCGCGCCACAAGGGCATTCCGAACTGTCACTTAGGCCCCTTAAATGCAAAAAAGCATTAAGGGAACCGTGACAGTCAACAGGAATCCGAGCCAGAGGTTAAAACCAAAGGCCGGTCGACTGCTAACAAATGTTACAACGCCAATGAACCTGTATGTTGCCCGTCCATTCACACCATTGTCCCAACTGATTTGCCAGTCAGTCAGAACCTGTTCAACAATCTCTTACACTTATTTCGACCCAAGCTCTCCACATATAAACCATGCAACCAATCATCCTGCAGCAACGGTAATCCTCTCCTGATTTTGAAGTCAATGGCCTTACGCGTGACGTCCAAATCAAGAGGGACCACATCAAACAACACGTGGAAAGTCTCAGTAGAGACAGTGCGAGACACAGGCACACACCCTAATATCATAACCCTCTGGCATGATAACACTTTCTTTCTACCTGCTGCAGAACATGCCGCTTTGTACCATACAGAAGAGCTATATGTTGCACAAGAAACAAATAGACCCCCATAAATGACACGAACAGCACTTCTACTGAGACCCAAATCACTCCGCAAAATACCGCGCACTTTCCCAACACCACTGCCCCATTTAGAAAATAAACGCATGGCCCTTACTCTCAACCTCCAAACGCGATTGCCCCTCAAACATGATGAGCAAATGATCCGCATACGCACTACACTTATATACTTGTCCGAGCTGCCTCAACACTGAAACCATCATTTGGTTCCAAATAAATGGACCACAGATAGAACCCTGTGGACAACCACGAACCACATCTACACTCACATTCTCACTAACACCAACTACACAAGCACACCGATCAGAAAAATAGCTTCTCCACAGAGGCATTGCCCGACTTCCACAATCACTCAATCTCCTCAACACACAATCCCAGCTCAGATAGTCGAACGCAACCATAAAATCCACAAACACACCTAGGACATACTTGGAAGTACTTGTCCAAACACAATCAGACACATAATTCCAAGCATCCTCAACGCATTTCCCTTTATTAAACCCAAACTGCAAATCAGACATTTGCTCATTCACTCTCTCCTGAAGCCTTTCTACCAGAACTCTTTCCAGTACCTTACCACGGACCGGTAAGAGACTGATGCCCCGAAAAGGACGAAGATCACTCCTTAATCTATCGGGCGACTTCAGAAGCACAATCACCTTAGCACACTTCCATACCTTGGGAAAATATCCCTCAGACACACACTTCCCATAGAGCACATTCATGTAGTCTGGAATGGCCTTCCAGATGCTTTTACAACTATGCCTATACTCTTTCAACTCACGACTATACACACTCCTGAGCTGGTCCACATTCACTGCTCCAGCGAACCTGGCCCTTTGAAACCTCGTACGAAATCTCCGAACCAGTCTGCGCTTCCTACTCAGCTCATTCGTCCACCATATCACTCTTCCAAGAAAATATTCAATCATTCACAACATTCATCCATCTGCCCCTAGAATCATACAACGGAAGCGGCAACGGAAGTTCCGTTCCATACCATGAAGTAGCCAAATTGCATTACGCCCACACCAACCATTCAACGGTACTGTTTCACTCACCACTGGGGTGCAAGTTATAACAAGCTCAATGAGGTTGTGATCGCTCGCACCCCACCCACGCTTAATCCGCCATTCGAAACCAAACAACCTCATTGCTGCCTCATTTACAAACTGACATCAATGTCACTTTTTCCTACTGGGCCATCAAAGGTGTACCATTCACTGGGTTCGTTAACAACCCTAACATCCCGAGACAGAGCCAACTCGGCCAGCACCTCACCCCGTTGATGGTTCAAATATCCAGACGCTTGTCTAGATATTTTACTGAACCACAATTCGCGTCAATACCAAGGATGATAGGATCGCTACTCGCTAGTAGTAGCACCTCATCCAAGTACAAGATGTACGGTTCACTACAAAAATCCTACCAAAAATACCACTTACACTCACACAAACACCGTAGTCAGTTGAATTCACCAATGTGCATTCAATACTGAAATCATTCACCACACAGCCGGAGACATCATCAGATGCCCCGACGGCAAGCCCTTAAATGCACAGATGCGACAATTCAGCGCATTTGCACACTGTGCCACTCGATGACCCGTCTGCCCACAACGGCGACAAACATGATCCTTGGCCTTACATTCCGCTACTTTGTGGTCGAAGCCAAAGCAACGGAAGCAACCCAAGACCGGCTCGTAGCTGCGCACCCTGAAAGAGAACCTCTTGATGTAGTAGCGAACAGACTCTAAAAGGGACTGCATTCAACAGCAGATCCTTCCAGAATAACATTCACCTTTCCATCAGCGGTCACCGCCCAAAGCTTACTACACAGGCGGACACTCTTCTTGAACTCCCCCTCACTCATCTTTTCCTTCAGGTTCATCTCGAAAAGCTCCCTCATAAACTCATCAGGAGCAATCTGCGAGTATACCCCCTGAATCATCACTCTAGGACCTATCTTCTCATTCAACGACACTTCCAAACCAACCTCACTAAATTTAGCGTTGTCCTTTATCTTGCTTGAAGCCGCTCCGCGATGGTGCTATCATTCGCATTCCATCGGAAATCGGTGAGTACGAGGCAGCAGCTTCGGAAGGCTGTTTCCGAGGCTGCTGTGGACTGTTGTGGTGGGGAGAGGAATAAGGGAGCTTCCCTTGTTCCTGATGTCCCGGGGTCTTCTGCGTCAGCCTCTGCGCTTGTTAGGCGTAAGGGAACTGATGTGGAGAAGTTGAAGGCGATCACGACGGATGTACTAAACTGCATCCTGGATGATAAGAATGGTGTGTCTGGGGGAATGGTCCGTACTATCGCGTCGTACACGACCCAGTATGAGCTGTTGCTGATGCACTTGGTTGCGGATAATGAGCGCCTAAAGGGACGTTTAGATATTGCTCACGCATCAAGAGAGGTAGCTCAAAGCGTCCAGGGGAGTCCACCTGTGAGCGTGCCGATGGAATGCGAATGATAGTGAATGATAGGCTCTATTCTTTTTTGGTGGCATTAAACACACTCTTATTTATTTTTTTTTTTTTGACTTGCACTGCACTGTCACAAAAATCTTTGCAAAATTTCGCAATTTAATGACACGCGCGCACAGCTCAAAAAGTACGTCTGCTCGCAAGCAAGGCTGACAACGAACTGACGCAAGATGTGAACAGTCTCAGTTTTATTGAAATTGGTTTAGTGGCTTAGGTAAGAATAGGTCTTAAAGATAACCGTATTCCAACAACAACACACAGGCGTTGATGTTGTGAATGCAGTAGAATGGGAGAATAGAGAGACTGGGGATACACTATGCCGGAAGAGATAAAACAGTTCCAGCGGTATTTCTTAAAAAGAGTGCTGAGACTTCCAAACTATGCATTGTCACTTCTATACATTAAATCAGCATATGCAATACATCACAAAGACTTTACTGTCATATAACGCAGATAGATTGCCTCATAAGTAGTCCAAAGCTATTCTAAGAGGAAACGTTGTGTGGGCAAATAAATTTAATCAGCTGGGAGCAGAACACAATATAAGTTTTCAATGGAATGCTGGGGTAGAGGCATTAAAAGCGGCTTCGTGTAGTACAATGCTGGAAAAAGTAGCAGGTAGCACAAACCGCTTTTATAAATGCCTGCAACCAGCAGCTGGAGAAAAATATTTTAAAGCCAACCTAACTCAACGTGAAATAACGATGATACGCCAGATATATCAACCATTTGTACGCTATGCAACAGGAATGAGCAGGAAACACGCACTTCATATCAAGATGCACTGTGTTAAATGAATTTAGGGTGTCACATTTTAAGAAAAATTCAATTGAGCAAAATGAGCTGATATAAATGTTAAATGGTGACCATGAAATCAGTTGGAAGACTCTAGCAAGCTATATATCTACAATATTAAATTATAGTAAATTCCTAATATCAGAATTCAGCTAACGGGTAACAGCCATGCTGTAAAATCACCCCTCGTTCTATTTTCCAAAAATGTATAAATTAAGTTAATTTTATCTGTACTTATGTACATACATATATACGAAAAAATGAATAAAAAGAAGTATACTACTATAACTACTACTACTACTAGAGAGGTTTGTGTGCATCTCTCTTCCCAGTTGACCAAGAATCGTATGTCGTGCGGACCTCCGCCGAAACTATCTGAAACGGGCTCAGAAATGAATGCTTCGTCCGTACAAAACGGATGTATGAGAGAAAATAGGCAAAAGAGACGACAACACAACAACAATAAAGCAGTGCCGCAACATCTGTTTCATGCTCTGAATCGTTCACGTTCGCGGAAATATTTCGGACATGAAACGGATACATAGATAAATAGCAATAATAAGTAAAAGAGGTAACCAACGGCTTAAGTGACAAACGGCACAAACACAAAATTTTCGGTTTTTGTTTTGCTGTCGTTCGCACTATTCTTTATTTTGTATGCATTTAGTGCAGCAGTCGCTTGCGTATAAAGAAAGTGAAAAAAAAAAAATTGTTGTTGACATAATAATGCAAAGTAAGTAGAAAAGAAAACAAAGTGAAGTGAGTGGTGCATTTATTTACTATTTTTATTCTTTTCCATGTTAATCATCGATATTACTGATTTAGTGAATAACCCATCGTTCTCCTAACACAATCAAATTGATTCCAAGTGGCAAAAATTAACAGAGTGAGTAAACAATAAAATATTGCAAAAAGTGAAGTTTTATATTCTAATTCGTTCATCCTTCTTCTTAGCACGAACAAGTGATCATCCAGTGGCGGTATAAAACAATTTGTAAATATTTATGTTATTATTATTGTCTACCATGTTGAAATAATTAGAAATTTTTGTTATAAATAAATTGTTCACATTGAAAATAGTACTTTTAATTAAATGACATTACTTGCGGACTGCAAATGATGTCACTTGCGGCCCGAAAATGGTATAATTGGCGGGCCGAAAACGGTGTCACTGGCGGCCCATAAACGGTTACATCAACGGGCCGAAAACGGTTCCATTAGCGGACCGAAAACGGATCCATTAACGGCTCGTTTGCGAGGGCCGTAAATGAGAGTTTCTGCTGCCTCAAACTGAGCGACAGATAATTACTTTACGTACCGTTTTCGGATGCGAAAGCGGTTGTTTGACCCGCTCAGGACCCGCTTAACTCTCATAAGTTGACGGATGTTTTGGTCAATTGCGTTCTGTTCTATTGATGTACGCTCATTGGTTGTGTGAAGCCGTGTTATAGAGTTTTCGCAAAGAACACTATTTATAGAAAAGTTATTGTATTAGCACTTTAAAAAATAAATGCTCTAGTCCTTATTAAAAGCCTAACTGTAAGTAACTGTATTCATTTTATTTTGGATGTCACGGCATAGCAGATAAGCCCGCTAAGAAAGAAGCAGCGAATGTCCTTATTGTACCAGAGCTATTCTGCAGGTTGATTTGGAATTCCTCAAAAATAAAGGTCAAACAATGGCTTACAGGTAAATCTCCTACCAATATTGTATGAAAACAAAAATTATAAGAGTAGCAACAACTTTCTTGTCTTATAGCTTTCGCTAAATGATCCAAATGGTACGAGGGCTAACTCGGAAAGGTCAGGCCTCAGGTTTCTTAACAAGACATTGTAGAGTTATGAAACGCACATCTTTCATTGTGATGACCTTATTTGGACCAGACTCCGATATCTATTGTAGATAACCATTATCTTGCAGATTTTTCTCTGAAAATATCTCAGAATCTCGTAAGAGCTGTAATTACCCAGTTGACCAAAACTTCCGAAAACGGTATTACTTATGAGAGTTAAGCGGGTTCTGAGCGGGTAAAAAACCCCGTTTCGGATCCGAAATCGGTACGTAAAATATTCATCTGTCGCTCAGTTTTGGGCAGAGGAAACTATCATTAACGGGCCACGAAAACGGGCCGTTAACGGATCCGTTTTCGGCCCGTTATTGGAACCGTTTTTGGGCACGCAAATGTAACCGTTTTCGGTCCGTTGTCGCACACGTTAACGGGCCGTCAACGGATCTGTTTATGGGCCGTTAACGGATCCGTTTTCGGCCCGTCAATTAAACCGTTTTCGGGCCGCAAGTCAATCATTTAATGAAAAGAACTATTTACAATGAGCACAATTTATTTATAATAATAATTTCTAATTATTTCAACATGGTAGACAATAATAATAATATAAATATTTACAATTCAGAAAAAAGAAATATAAGAAATAAGAAATACAAAATACTACTCCTTGCTCCGTTTGCCGATGATTTTTTCAGTTCCCGTCATCCTATCTTGAAGATGAAAGAATTAGAAAATATGAAATTTCACTTGATATTTTAATTTGTTACTTACTCACTCTGCGAATTTTTGCCACTTGAAGTAAATGCAATAAGTTGAGGATGAAGATGTGTTATTCACTAAATATTTAACATGAAAAGGGAAAAAAAAACATTAAAAAAATGCACCGCACACTTCACTTAATATTTCTATGAACTTACCTTGTTTTATACCGCCACTGTATGATCACTTGTTCGTACTAAGAAGAAGGATGAAAAAATTAGAAAAAATGAAAATTCACTTGATATTTTAATTTATTGTTTACTTACTTTTGCCACTAGGAATATATCCAATAAGTTGAGGATGAAGATGTGTTATTCACTAAATATTCCACATGAAAAGGGAAAAAAAACATTAAAAAAATGCACCGCACACTTCACTTAATATTTCTATGAACTTACCTTGTTTTATTAACAACAACAATTATTTTTTTTTTCCTTTTTTTTTCTGTACTCGCGACTGCTGCACTAAATGTGTACACAATAAAGAGGAAGAGCGCGAACGACAGCAAAACAAATACCGAAAATTTTGTGTTTGCGTCGTTTATCAGTTACGTCTTTTACTTATTATTGCTATTTATCTATGTATCCGTTTCATGTCCGAAATATTTCCGCGAACGTGAACGTTTCTGAGCATGAAACGGATATTTTTGCGGCGCTGACTTTTTGTTGTTGTCTTGTCGTCTCTTTTGTCCATTTTTTTCTCATACATCCGTTTTGTACGGACGAAACACTCATTTCTGAGCCCGTTTTCGGAAGTTTCGACGGAAGTCCGCACGACATACGATGCTTGGTCAACTGGGTATGGAGTTCGTTACAACAAGCCCATCACGCCAAAATGAATATTATATTTGGAAACTGATACTGCTTGGTACATACGATATTTGATTCAGATGAGAGTACAAGAACCAGAACGATATAATTTTCATCTATGGAATATCGTAAATATAACTAAAATTTAGAAACCACAAACAGATTTAATATTGTGAAAATACAATAAAATAAAACATTGCAAATGAATAATTGACTATTTCTTATTTTCTTGTTATCGAAACCAAATATAGTCATTAAAAAGTTTTCTTGTTTTTTTTTTTTTTGTTTTCTTCTTTTTTGTTTAATTACAACAAAATTATTCGTTGATTGCAATGGTGGTCAAAGTTAAAAAGGCGAACAAGTTAATGAGATTTTGTCAAAAAAAAAATACAAAATTATATGTGATACTATTTTGAATAAAATTAATTTCAAATAATAAACAAACATTTAATTAGAATGTTCTAACCTAAGTGCGCGCATATGCAATCAACCTCAAAATTGGGTTGTTGTGTGTTTTTTTTTTTTTTGCACTTTGTGAATAAAAAATGTAGTTCCGGGATTGTCTAGGATATTGCACATTCCATTTCACCATGCTTTGGTACACAGTCAAGCACTAGGGCAACCGCTCTTGCCATATAAGTCATGGTACCATAACTGCCACTTGGAGCACTAAAGTCAAATAAAATCAAAGTGAATTTTTTTTTTCAAAAAAAAATTAACAGTGTATGTATGTGATGGAGTTTGTTTTACCTATCGTATAAATGTTGGCATATATAGGCAGCTCCACTGCACAATAGCATCCCAGATGCAGCTTGCTGTTGCTCTTTTCCGTCCTTGAGTTTGGCACAACACAAAGTGGCATCACCTTGCACTTTACGTTGATCTTCGAGAAACAATTGGTTTGCCTTGTGTACCAAATGTTCAACATAAATGATACCACCCAAAGTTGGTACCATATTGTGTTCAGTAACTAATGTCAGGACCATTAAGGCCTCGACAACAAGTTGTCTGTATTCAGGTTGTGGTATTTGATTAAGAGCCGTTTCAACTTCCAAAGCGAACTTCAATTCGCCTGGTGTCATTTCTTGAGTTAAACTTTGTTGCAAGATGCGACCCTCAATGGCAAGACCTTGACATTTTTCCAAAACTGTCCAAACGCGGGAATAAAAATCACGTGGTACGCGATTCAAAGCACCATCAAGTCGACGACGACGCAACCATTGTCCCTGACGATCATCAATGGTGGCAATAAGGGCATCTTCACCTTCTGGATCACCCAAACCAATTTGGCTTTTCTTGCTAACTCGACTTGATTTGCATGAAACGATTGAAAGATTACCGCGGGCAACTGAAAACAACAATAGCATATGAAATGAATTTAAAATTGAATCCTGAGACCTACCACTGCTTACAGCAAACTCCTTGCCACTGAGTATATGATAGAGTAAGTTTTTCATTTCGAACGGTGACAAATTCAATAAATGTTCAGATGCTGCCTCACCACCACAATTCAAAGTACGCGACAACTCTTTGGCCATCACTTGGATGATGAGACCAACACGCAAACGTAACATTTCATGAAACAATTGCGGTTCAGTGCGTATAAACATGGCCAAATAAACCATTAACTCTTGGGTTAACATGGCTGTACTCTCATCATCACCATAAGCCTATTTAGCAAAAATATATTACAAAAATAATTACATATTCTCATACATTCCCATATATTTGATATAGTATATCTTACATCATGTATTAGTTGACGTAGATCTGCCTCTGGTAAAGGCGCCGTAATTGTGTATTCATTATTTGGTGGCATGCCTACTGTAACCTGAAAAACAATAATCAAAACTCAATGAAAAGTTCAATCAATGGGGAAACAAATTTACTACATGTATGTATGTATACACATATGTACGTATATGTATGAATATGTATTTTACCTGTTTCTGGCGCACTAAGAGATCTGTGACCGCTTTACCCAGATCCTCAACACGTTTACCCAACATACCAGCGGTATGTCGCACAAGACCCCAAAGCTTTTGTTGGCATGCCTTCTCATAGAGACCTTTGAGCAAATCACGTACAGTAACGACGTGTCCTTCCTCTAGCATGCCTTCAGATTGAGAAGAATTAAGAATCATTGCTATGGGTGATAATGATTCTGATTGTTTTTGTGTGGATGTAGTAGCTGCATTTGTTGTTGCTACTGCTGCTATTGCTGCCGTCGATGACGCTGATGTTGATGCTGTTGTTGCATTGGATGATGTTACACTTGTTGAATACAATGTGGATGCTGAAGATGCTGAGGATATTGAATATGATGGTTGTGGTGGTGCTGGCAGCGGTGTTGGTGTTACCGCCTCCGCTCTAGCATATTCTATTGCTGCTGCTGTTATTGTGCTGTTAGTTGATTTACCATTGCTGCCGTTCATTGCTGTTGTGGGTGATGAACTCGTTGTTGTGGCATCAATTATAACAATTGGAACATTTGTATTTGCATCTTTATGCTCATCATCAAAAATGATTCTATAACTACCACCATTACCACCATCACCACCAACACAATCAATGCCGCTGACATGGCGATTCATGATAGCCTCATTTAAAAATGCATGCTTTAAATCTTCGTTTTATTGAATTTGATGGTTTGATTTGTTTATTTGATTGTTTGTATTTGTTTTTATTGAGGATTGGATTTTATAAGAAAAATGTTGCATTAAAAGCATGCAGGGAGGAATAGTAGTATTGTGCATAGCCGATAATCGAGATCAATGTCAATCGATGTCGATTTTATTATATTATATTATATTATATTGTATTGTATTGTACATATATGCAAAAAGGTTTGTCATATGTGAGTTTTGTATTTTATTTTCAAAGAACATCAAATCATGGTTTACATGCATATAGAAATTTGTTAGTTTTGTTATTTTTCAAAAGAAACAAAACCAGATTTAATTTGTTTTTATTTTTAAGAAATTTTCTAAGGAAATCAAGAAAAAAGAAAACGTTAACATTGGTTTCATCACGAAACCTTTCACATACTATGAAGAGATAATGTAGTATGTATGTATTTTGTATTCCGAAAGAAGGATTTGTTATAGTATTGTACAAATAAAAGATTTCCAATAAAAAACTTAAATTTTAATATTCAGTTTTAGCCGAATGCTTAGATCATTCGGATAATCAGATAATAAGATAGCTAGTATTCTTGTCATAGTATAAAATAAAGCTAGCAGTTCATAGCTTAAGATATGGTATTTATAAATTATCTAACAGATAGCACAATTTTTGGATATATCATGTAGGAATTTACTTTGAAAACTTAGATTTTTTGTATCAAACATTTCCCCAAAATCAAACGACCTACATATTTTATATTTCCAACGAAGATTCAGTAATGTCAATGTGCTATAACTACTTGAAAGCAGCTAAGTTGAACCCTAAAATATTATCTGAGGTAATAAAAAAAAAAAAAAAAATTTGATCTTGTGCAGCTTGATAGATCACTTGGTTGATAGTCAGGCGGCACTCAAAGCACTGCAATCCACCACTTTGAAGTTCAAGCTCGTTAAGGAATGCAGGTCGACGATAAGCGAGCTAAGTCGTCAAGCTGATATCACTCTCTTATGGGTTCCCGGCCATTGAAACATGGAGGGAAATGAGAAGACTGACGAACTAGCTCGTTTTGGTGCTTGATATATCGTACAGAACAGATCTCAATTCCGCTGGCGGACGTCAAGAGGAGTAACTTCCTGTATTTCCGTCAGCTGGCAAATAGACGGTGGAAAGATCTTGAATATTGCAGAGTGGCACGCAAGGCTAACAGCTGTTTTTACTGGTCACTGGTGTGTATGGACTCACGTGGAGAGACTGGGTATTCCGTTCAGAAGCCATTGTAGAAGCTGCGAAACCAAGAGGAGTCACTTACCCACTTTCTATGTCAATGCCCAGCCCTGGCAAAGACTAGAAATAAGTTTCTGGGTAAACACATCATTGACAATCTCTCGGACTGTTCAGTGACATGTCCGGGTGATTTACTAAAATACCTAAATTCGACAGGTTGAATTTAGTAATACTGATTGCATTCGGCGAGGAAGTTGTTTTAAAAAGGCACTATAGTGCTAATTGTGGCTCGTAGTGGCCTATACGTTTCAGCCACGGAAACCAACCAACCAACCATATTCGTACAATACTTTATGGGGTATATTTACCTTGAAGCATTACAAGATCAGCAATAGAACATACACAGTATGTTCATTATATAACCGAACTTTAAATTTAAATCATATAACACATAGCGCCATCTATTAAAGTGAAAGTGTTGGAAAGGTAAATTTTTCTTCTTTTGATCGCAGCTAAAAAACTTATGGACATTTTAATAGGACCTATATGGGTGCTTGTGTCGGAACAAAGGAAAAAATAACATCAAACAACCTTAAACTTGGTAAAAAATTCACTGAGCCTTACGAAATGTAAAGAAAACTTTATGGTGATAAGTGTATGAGTCGTACTCAAGTTTACACCTGGTTTAAGCGATCTTAAAGTTGCCGAGAGGATTTAAATGATGATCCAAAACCTGGAAGACCAGAAGCATCCAATCGTACTGAGTTTTGGGAAAAAGTACGTGAAATAATAGCTATCGAAGTTGGCAGAAGAATTAAATTCATCTTACTGTACAATTTACACAATATTAACTGAATTAGGTAAAAACCAGAAAGAAGGCTATCATTGGCTATGCCAAAGATGTAATACTCTTCACGCTCCTCCGAGTTGCATCCAATCTGTTTATCTGCTAATATTTAAAGTCTCTTTCATCATTATTAGTGAAGCATAAAAAATGGCATGGATGATCTTGGTATTGTAAAATGGATTTGGTTAGGTCCAATTTCGAAATGACACCGCTTTTCTACAGATGGCGTGACTATAACTTCTGTGCAGTGAGATATAACTTCAGTTCTTATAATTAATTGACGCTCTGTGTATAGTCATCGATCTCCAACTGAAGTCTATGAATACTATACATTTTGTGTAGATCGATATCTCAAAAACTCAGGCATAGAAAGAGGCAAATAGACAAGCTGATATTCTAAAATTGTTAGATCGATTCCCTTTGCAATACTAGTTATTTTGATTAATTTAACTCGTAAAATACTTTGTCGAATCTAATTCCCTTGAAGCATTACAAGATCAAGGAAATATGATATACTCGCATATAAAAACTTAGTGATATCGAAAGTAACATATAGCTTTACTAGATAACCAGAAATCTACAAGAGATGTTAGTTGTATTTATAATACAATAAATAGTTATTGATTTATAGTTATGAATCTCCAACTGAAATTTCGGAATATTACCAGCAGAGATCGAATCCCTTTGCAATACTGGTTATTTGTATTCACAATAATTTATGGGATCTGTTGCCTTGAAGCATTACAAGATTAAGGATATATGATATATGAATGTATATGTTAGATTTATTTATTGTTTTTGTTAGTTCTATTTCTGTATTTATAGAATATAATATATTATACATGGATAAATATTGAATTGCTGTTGTTGTTCATATTGTATTACATTTATTATATACCGTACTATATATATTAAATTAGAAATAAGATTATAAAATTAAAGTTTTGATATTAGTCACTTTTTAAAATGAGTTTTAAATTTGATGAGATTTTTCTAAATTTAAATTCATCGTCGTCGTCATCATCGTAATTTACCTTAGCAACAATAGACACACAACAAATGACTGTAGCACCACCAACTAATTTATAATATTTAAAATTATGTATTATTATTATTCCTATTAATGCAGAATATAGTATTTTCCAACTCAAATTACACAACAAAAAAGCCTTTAAAACTACAAACAAAGTTGACAATCAATAGAATATGGTAAAAAAGTAGAGATCATACGAGTACTAAAGATTACTTTCGAACAAATTTAAAGAGAGAGAGATAGAGAGAGAAAGAGTTATTTATACATTATTTATTTAGTTAAGGCGAAATTGTTGAAATTTGAGCATTTGATGAACATATCGTTTTTTGGTTAAACTTACCCGAGAAATCATCATCATTATCGTTATCACCACCATCATCAGTTTTATGTTTTAAGCCCAAGCCAGCTTTATTTTGTTAAAAAAAAAAATAACGAGAAATGCGAAACAACAACAGCACAATGCCAAGATTAGGATATAGTAATTTAACTTAAGAACCAAAATACATATTAAGAAAATGAAAGAATTGGAGTTATGTTCTAGTCATAATGTGTTGGAGATATTTTCTCACTGATTCTTTGGAGAATATAATATCAGAACATAACTCTTCTCTTTTTTAATATGAATTTCATATATGTTTATGTATTGCAGGAGAATTATTTCCTTTACAGGGCCGCTGAAAGAAATTGCAATTAAATTTTCATATTTTAGAATAAATTTTGTTTCAAATCGTCAATTTTTTAATGTTGCTGTGATTTTTACAAACAAATTACCCACTGTCATACCACTTCAATTATTGTGTTTTTGGGATCCTGTTCTAGATTAAATCGAACACATGCTTCTTTAATTTTGAGACTATTGACTGACTATTGAGTGCGGAAGTAATCGGACGTATCGACAAGGCCGGATGCATTTTTCTAGTTTCTCTCACGTTCCTTTTTATTTCCAACATCACACAGCTTTGTTATTTTCAAGAATCTTGTCTTGGGTCACCCCGAGCAAATATTTACACATAGTATCGGTGTAACGAAAAATAGTGGATTTATACACATTAATATTGATCATATAGAAAGGTCAACGCACTGTTGGAAGAAACAATAACATAAGAAGCACCAGCATTCAAAACTCAAAAAGTAACAGTAACCATTCTTCTTCTAGTAGTCATCAGCATAAGCATTTAGTGACCAATAGTGCGTTTGATACAAAGAAGCGCTCACTAGTAATAACAACAACATCAACAAAAACACACCATCTCAAAGTTCACCCAATCTGTTTTCGCCTGAAGAAATTAGTTCGCTTCTGAATGAACTCATGGACAAACTTAGCTACTGTACAAACAAAAGAGAGCAGTTTAATATAATAACTCAGTTAGCTGTAAAGTACGTATATACTAAATATTAATTTAAGTAATTGTCTTAACATCACGGCATGGAATGCGCGTGCCGTAAAAGGTAAAAGAAGTGAACTTTTACACTTTTTAAATTCTAATCATGTCCATATCTGCCTTCTAAATAAATCTAATGTTCTGTTGCTTGTTTATACAGTATTGGTTCGCACATCAAAAACTTTTCTCATTCACATGTAGTGGATGTGTGTTGAGTTTCATTTCTGAAATATGAATGCCATTCAGATTCATATGTTCTTATCAGTGATGTCATTTTAGCCTTTTTTCCGGACAGATCTGTCCCACCCTCATTCTACAAACTCTAAACAAAATGAACTAATAACGAAAGAAGACAAAGAGAAACGTCAGCCAGACCGCTTGCAATGGCTCAGCTTCCCCACATTGTCCCGCTTCCCTTATCAGCAAACATAAATTCGATTAATAAAACACGAAAGAAGACAAAAAAGCGCTTCTGATCACTTCAAACTTGTACTACACCTCACACAACTATGACAGTGAATGTCCAATCGTTTTTCCCACATTCACTGTTTCATTTCGTGGGTTTTGAGTGTGAAAGCACAACACTTATTCAATCCATTTCAAACTGAATGTGTCAAACACTTACAGCCGTTTTAGACAGGGCCATGATGCGAGTCTCTCATGATGCGACCAATGACGCGCATCACTACCGACAACAACCACAAGGAAAATTACGTCATTCAGGGGTTGTTGTTGTAGAATGTGATGCGAGTCTGTGTCGCATCATGCATTGATGCGTCTTTGATGCAGACCAGGGCTGGGAAATGTCTGATAGTGTGGCCAAGTTTTTTGCCATTTCCGGTTAGATATTGTCAGTCTTCTTCTCTTTTTGTATTTTAAATTTGTATTTAACGTAGCAGCGTGCTTGCAATTATTAATAATTCTTTTTAATAATCTATTTTCCATTTTAAAAAATGTTTTTTTATTATTTTTCTTATTTACTGTCTCTCAATTCAACAAACGTTTTCTTCTTCTTATTTCAAAACAAAAAACAGTTGTTAATGATACGAAATGGCTTGTCTAAACACCAAAGCGTATCCTCGTGATGCATTTCTTCTCTCACACAGCATTGCCAACATTCAAATTTCGTCGTCTACACTAATATTGAGTATACATTCATGACTTACAATTTTTGTTGGCAATGTGAATGAGCAATTGCTCAAGTATAATACATATGTATCATATACTATATATTGATAAATTTAATTGCAATTTTTTTTTTCAGCAGTCCTGTAAAAAACCTTATTATAATTAATCATTGTAAAATGTATGAAATCCCAAAATTAAAACCATAAGTATTAATAACACAAAAAGTTATTTTAATATTTAAATATATATGTATATATATTTGTGTGTATGTATGGATGTATAGTAGGTACCATGTATATGAATATGTGATTATAAAAATGCATGTTTGCAGCGAATGGAAAACTACTTGGAATTTCTTCTTAATATTTCTCCATGAAGTATTTTCGTTTTGTTTTCTTGTTTTTTTTTTTTTTTTTTTTTGCAAATAGCAAATGTAAAGCCAAGTAAACCCATATACCTAGGGATATATGTATGTATATATAGTGCTACTAGGCAAGTAGGTAAAAATTCCATTATACAACATACTACTATAGTGTATTCTAGATCATTATAAATTTTTTCAATTAAATTATGTCTTAGAAAACATTTAAAATTTTTGTTTGGTTTCATAACATCAAGAACATTTAACATACCCGTATTGAAATCAAGACCTTGTGTATCAACCAAATACTGCAATATATCACCCTGTTCTTCGAGATTTTCAGTTTCACGTAACATTGCAATAAGTTCCTCGACTTCTGTATCAGCAAAATTAGTATCCGTTCGATGGCGTTGCACAAGAATTTTCGGGATATTTGTTACTTTTAGTATTATATTAGTTAAAATATATCAAAAAACATCAAAAGTGCATGAAATAATGATAAAAAAAAGAAAGAAAAAAATTTATAAGTTTATAAAGAAAATAAAAAAAAAGAGAAAAAATATACAATATTAAATAATATGGTAAATGCATAAATCTTTCACGGAAAGAAGAAAAACCAGAAAGAAGGTTATCATTGGCGATGCCAAAGATGTAATACTCTTCACGCACCTCCGGGTTGCATCCAACCATCCTTTCTTGGCATCCCATCAGTTTGAGTGGCACTTTTATTATACTTTTATTCTTTATAAGTTTGTCATTTAATTTGGATTTGTATGGGAGGTGCCCCTCCTGGTAATCCTAGGATCATGAAATTTACACAGTTGATAGATATGGACCAGAACACACACGCCCCGGGCGGCAGTTTCAGGGGGCGCCAAAATCATAATATAATATGATTGAAAATAAAAAAACTTGCTCCACAAAGCGTCTAGCATACGGAAGCCTGGTTGGCTCACCATCGACTTTTAAGAAAGAGGCGCCACACAGGCCTACTCCACAAATGAACTTGGTACCAGTTGAGCCAGCTCCTAAAAACAAACGAATTTCCAAAAAGAAAAAGAAACACGACGAAATCTGCGAGGATGAATCAAGAACGCTAGATCCGACTAGTTTATTTTCTAAAGATATAAAAGTAGTGTTTGGCAAAATTTGAACAGAAATTGAAACAAAGGGAGAAAGCGCCAAGTGTTTACATGAAAATTTCGCTTTCCTTAGTGGCTACGTGTTTTTAAATATGTCGATTGAGGATCTGCAAGAAAATGGAGCCGGTCTAGCTCAAAAATATTCGAAAGACATAAATCCAGTTGATTTTTGCCAGTTTCAAGAGCTAATAACCTAAATTAATGAAAAACTAAGTGCATTCGGTCCGTTACAACATCTGTTATATGTATGTTAGTATTGCTTTAAGAATATAATGCACATTTCTTACGACATCTGCAAGCTGTGAGCGAAGCTTCAGCAAACTGAAAATAATTAAAAGCTATCTGCGTTCAACAATGAGTCAGAAACGTTTGTCTGGCCTCGCGATCCATTCATTGAGAAAAACACAGCCTTTGAGACGGACTTCAATGAGCTTATAGATTCTTTCGCCGAAAAAAAGCACGCCGTGTAAAGCTGTAGCAAAATAATATAATACTAATAAAAGAGTACAAATTTATTATAGGGTTCTTATTGTCCCGTTCACGAAGAAAAATCGTAGATCCGGGGCTGATTGTATATCTTAATATTGCAATTAGAGATGTATTTTTCTTATCATCGTTGTATTGTACTATGTTCAATATGTTGAATTATTAAATAATAAATCTATTTAAAATAATATAAAGGAAAGGAAATCAATGACCTCATTGGGGTATCTCCATAGTTACAATAGTTAATTAGCCGTTAGCTACATCAGTTTTGCCAATTTACAAATGAAAAAGTTACATAAGTAAATTCATCAAAGATTGCCCAGTAAAACAAGAGATGGTCTTATATCTTAACCAGTGTTGCAAACCGGTTCTGAACTGAACCGTTTTTATTTTAAAAAAGCTGAACCTAACCGAAAAATGGTTCGGTTCGGTTCATGCTAAAAATTCAATTCTCATGATAAATCTACTAAAATTTATTTTATTTGACTTAAGGGCAACTGTAGATGAAGACCGTTTAGAAAACATTCTTTTATTTAATTTGAATACTGAATAATTGAAAAAAAAAAATTATGTAATATCTCATGTAAATTATTGCAAAGCAATTTAGGAATAATGCCTCGTAACTTGCTTTCATAATCAAATGTTTCTTGAAATAATAATTTTTCGTAAAAGAAAAGTTTTAATACATGATTTAGACACTTAGTGCAAAAATATTGAACCATTTGAACCGAACCACACCGATTTTTGAAGTGCTTTGCAATACAACAATGCTCAATGATGTTTTGCAAAACTAGAAATCAATTGTTCTCCTAAATATTGTTATAAGTTAGACAGTAACAATTGGAAAACAAAGCTTGTCTAGACTTTAGAGGACTAGGCTATGTAATGTAATGTAATGTGTGGGGACTAACTGTTGTCTATGATACAGTTGACTATGACAGATAAAATAAGAAATCACATGTTCTTCTAATTATTATTACAACAAGTAACAATATGTGAATATGCTCCATAGCCTAGACTGGAGACTGTTCCTGTAAAGTTTGGTGCAAAACGGACTTGCATATAAAGCTTAGAGACATATTTTCAAATCAATCGACTTGATAAAATCTATTTTTGATTTTAATTTCTTTTTTTTTATTCTTAATCTTGTTAAAATTGATTTGTTATACACAAATTCAGGGAAAGATTAGGTTGACGGGTCGATGCCTTGCCATGTGCACTATTCATGGAGAAGGGTTTTAAGCTATGCACTTTGGCGCTGCAGAAATCACCTTCTACACCGTTGAACTGATAACAATATATGTAAATATACGTATTCTGTTTCTGATAGAAGAAACGATTTGAACGCACTAACATCACGTCGGGGGCGTAGTAAAGCATACAATACTTTTCGTGAAAGTTATACAAAATAAAATTAAATTTAAAGAAAATTTAAAATTTCTATAAAATCCGTCATCACTTAGGATGTGTTTGTTTGGGGATGTGTGGAAGTATTCTGGATATTTGTAAATTTGTTAAACAAACAAATGGGAAAGAAATAAGATTGCTCAACTAACTATCTTGCTGACGTGCGAACTCACTGCGTCGATCAATAGCCGAGCGACTCTGATGCGGATCCACCGGGTAAACATTTTCACGTATGAAAAGTTCATTATTATGGCTGCTGCTGCTCCTGTTGTTGTTGTTGTTGTTGTTGTTGTTGCTGTTGGTACTATTATTGACATTATTTTGTTGTTGACTTGTTGGGACGACAGCGGTAGTACTACTGGGTCCCTCTTCTGGTGTTGTAGCAAAAACACTAACATGACTTTGTTTATTAGCCAAAAGCCAAGGTGGCGGCACAATTGAAGATAGACGACGTTCGGTCAATGGTGTTGGACCTTCCATACCCAAATTATCAGCTTAATTTATATATATATAAAAATTGAAATATAATTACAAAATAAGTACATATTTCTTTTATGGTTCATTGAATACTTACAGTCGACATTAATTGAACGAGTCTTTTTGATGGCACCCTTGCATGACATGCGTCGCCTTAGATGACGCGGCCTCAATTGGGCACCACGTAAGTTCATTGTACTGCGATTACTAAAAGAACGCAATAAATGCTCATCCAAATAGGTTTGAACGTCAGGATGCAAACGATCGGGATAACCATCTTCGGTGCTACCCAGGAAACTTAAATCCGTTATTGCCGATGTATTGAGAAAATCCTTTAAATTACCAAGCATAACCCGCGTACCATTGATATAGCCAGATTTAAGCTTACGCATTGTCTGGATCATAGCGAGTGGTATTTTATCTTGATCTATATTTAGATTTATTGCAATTAGTTCATATTTTCATTACTTATACGCACAAAAGTTATGTCGTAAGTTTTTTACTAGTAAACGAATCTGTACTATTTCAAATTGGTCACAAAAATATCATCAATCATTTCTTATTTTAACTCAAAACCAATAATACTAAATGATTACTACTAAATACATTACTAACTACAACAAACTAAACATAATCAATCCATGCATAAAGCTCATTTTACAAAAGCTAAAAAAATAAATACAAAAAATACGAGTATATCACTAAATTAACAAAACAACCATCATCAATCTTTAAGAATTCAATTGGATTATTGTACGAGTGAGTATGTTTTTGTGTATATAGAAATATTTAGTATATGTATGCTACATTTGAAATCTACTAAACCAGGGCAATATTATATATAGTCTATGTATTGTAATAATGTAAGTACTTATATGAACATATCTTTTTATTATTATTATTATTATTATTATTATTATTAACTATGTATTCTTCCACCAAAAGTGAATAAGAGAAAGAAAATAAGAAAGATTTTATAAATTTTTTTTTAAATATTTACAAAAGTTTTTAGAAAAAGAAAAACACATAATTACTTAAGCACTCCAAAAAACCTTAACCAATACTCAACTTAGTATTAGTCACTTTAGAAATAAATAGATCATGATATTTTTCAACTCTCCTTTTTAATCTTATTATTCTTTATCTGATCAACATTGGACTAATTTCACTACCGCTTCCAAATTCAAGTGATAATTGAAAATTCTGAATTTCTAGAGCTACAAATATAACGAAGTATGTCTACAGCATGTGAAAATTGGTGGTTAAATCGGACAGATAGCATATGTAATACAGTCGAATCCCGAAAATCGAAAACCTCAATAATTCGTAAGAAACTGTTGGTCCCTTAAAAAAACATCGTTAATTCGTAAAAATTCCATACATTTTGGTGCCCTCGTTAATTTGAAATTTTATTTGCAATTCAGTGAAAATTTAACATCTTATAAATTTGATTTCATTTTTAAAACCTCTTATAATTCGTAATTCAATGCGGAATTCGTTTTCAGTTAAACTACTGTTATCTTTTGTAGATAATTTTGTCGCCTTAACGCTCCACTTTTTTGTTCTTTTCTGAATTTGTTTTTTCTAAGTTTGCCATATTTCATTCAAAGTGTTTAGCTGTTGGGTGAAGATGTCAAACAAACGTACGGATTAACAGTTAACAATTTCTCAACAAAAAAAAAACCCAATTTATAATGGAGCAAAAAGAATTGAGATGGCGAAACAATTCGAAATCGGTTTATCAACAATCACTTCAATTCTACAGAAGAAAGGATTTATTATGGAAGCATCCTCACGCAGTAAACTAAAGCGTCAGAAACAACCTGAATAACCGGAAATGGAAAAGTCACTACTATTGTGGCTTTCAGAATGCCGACAAAGTAATGTTCCCATTATCGAAATATTATCAGAAAAAGTTCTGCAATGAATAAAAAGAACTTTAAAGCAAGCAGTGGTTTGATCATTCAAGAAAATGTGCGGTGAAAGTTCTGCTGCTAATGAAGGCGTTTGCTTGTATTGGAAAGAAAAATTACGACACAATAAGAAGGCGTGGATGACAATCGATCTATTTAACGACTGGCATCAGATGTTGAATGGCACCATGGGTTGAGTCTGCGAAGAAAATGCGATGCATGTGGCTCTATCATTGACATAACCTTTGCCAGCAGAGCCCTAGTTCGTACGACGAATTGGCGGGTGAGCGACATGTATACACATAGTGATCATGTGGCTATAATGATTAATATTGGTAACCACATGCAAAGCCAAAGAAGCAGTGTAAACAAAAAAAGGGTGCAAACCAAAGCGTGGATAGCTGAAACCCTGGATGAAGAGCTATTCAAACTTATGCTGGATGACAATCTAGCTATTGTTAATGATATAAATCAGCAAGCAAATCTATTAGTCCAACATATTAGTAAAGCCTGCGATGCCGCTATGACTAGGAAAAAACAAAACTTCCATAGGAAGTCACCATATTGGTGGAACAGTGAGATCGATTTACTGAGAAGTGAGTGCCACAAAGCGAGGCGGCGGTACCAAAGAAGCATAGGTACTGTGGATAATGCACGACTACGAGAAGTTGTTAAAAAGAAACGTAGCGATCTTAAAAAAGCTATTAAAAATAGTAAATCTTCCAGTTTTAAGGAGCTCTGTGACAAAGTCAATGAAAATCCTCGGGGTGAAGCATATAAGCTAGTAAGCAAAGATCAGAGGTGGCAAAGATCAAGGCCAACCTGCCCAATACTGCTTAAGAAGGTGGTAGAAATGCTTTTTCCTGCACAAATACAGGAAAGGGACAATCTACTCACTGATGCAGCAGATGTGATCGGCATGCCAACAATTATCGACTTAGAAGGGATTCAAGCTGTGGAGCGGTTCGGAAATGATAAATCACCAGGCTTAGATGGCATCCCAAATAGAGCTTTGAAACTTGCAATAAAGCATAACACGAAGCCATTTACGGAGCTGTTTAAGAGATGCCTTCGAGACGGGGTATTCCCAAGAACGAGGAAAAAGTAACGGCTGGTCCTGTTACAGAATCCAAACAAACCGGCAGGTGAACCAAGTGCATATCGACCACTATGCATGATCGAACGATTGGCACAGTTCTTGAGCGGATAATCTGTGCCCGTCTTGAACAGCACCTGGAAGAAACTTCTGGTCTATCGACAACCAATATGGTTTTCGCAAGAAGTGTTCAACAATCGATGCCATCCAAAAACTCACAGATGTAGCAGCTAGAGCTATTGAGGGATGGATGTATGGCACAAAAGAGTACTGCGCAGTTATTACTCTTGAAGTCGAAAATGCATTCAACTCGGCGTACTGGCCTCATATTATGCGAGCGCTAGACGCAAAAAAATACGCCTGAGTACCTACAGAGGATTGTAAGGAGCTATCTGTCCGAACGACTGTTGCTCTATGATACGGATGAAGGTCCTAAAAGCTACGAGGTGACTGGTGGAGTACCACAAGGCTCAGTGCTGGGTCTAATCCTATGAAACGTACTCTACGATGGAATATTGCGTGTCCATTCCCCAAAAGAGGTGCAAATAATTGGATATGCTGATGATTCGCGGTGACGATAGTGGCGAAGGAGTTACATCAAATCCAGAGTTTATGCAGAGATACGACAGTTAGAATAAAAAACTGGCTAATGACGGCTAAGAACCAGCTCGCAGGGCACAAGACAGAAGCGGTGCTTATTATCAGCAGGAAAAAAGTTAAGTATATTTCTCTGGATATAGACGGGTATACCATTACGACGCAAACATCGTTGAAATACCTTGGAGTGATGGTAGACATTAGACTCAATTACAAAAAACATATCGACAAGGTATGTGAAAAAGCTGTACGTTTCAACGCGGCCCTATTCAGGATAATGGCTAACATAGACAGAGAAGAAGAGAGCTCCTGGCAAAGGTTAACCAATCAATCGTGATGTACGCGGCGCCTGTATGGGGACCTGCACTAATGCTTAAGACGTATTCGAAGATAGCAAGATCGTTATTTTGGCTAAGTGCCATCAGAGTTGCCAGTGCATTTCGTACAGTATCGTATGAAACAGTTGGATCCATAGCAAGTTTAATGCCACCAGACATAATGGCTCTTGAGCTAAAGAGAGTCTATGACAGAAACAAAACTATTGGAAGGTAGTTAACGACAACAGAGCGAAAAGAGGAAAGACAAGTGAGTCTAAACGAATGGCAAAATTGCTGGGATACTTCAGGCAAAGGAAGATGGACACACCGACTAATAGGAAATATGCAAACGTGGGTGAATCGGGAACATGGCGAAACGGATTTCTATCTGACGCAATTCCTGATGGGACACGGCTGTTTCAGAGAGTACCTACACAAGTACGGTCATGATGATGGAGTGGCTTGTTCTTTCTGTGGTAGTAGCAACGAAAATGTAGAGCACGTATTCTTCTACTGTTCAAAGTACGCAAAGAAGAGGGAAACCCTGGAAAAGGTCATGGCAGATCGACTAACGCCAGAAAACGTAATCAAGCATATGCTGCAATCTATGGTGAAATACCTGACTGCAATGGTACGCCAATAATTGACGGAAGAGCGCCAGAGAAGTATCAGTAGAGCCGTGAATGAAGTCATGTGAGCTAAAAGGCTAAGCTTTGCCCCGCGATGAAATACCTAACGGTAGTTCCGCAGGGTAACTAAAAGCTATAGGTGACGGAGTTAAGGGTTTAGTACGTAGGCGTATGGTTATGCGGGTCCGAAGTAATGAGATAATATTACCTGGGCGTGGTCCCGAATGAGGTGTACCTATCAGACAATATGAATCATGCATGCAGTCAGTGATATGGCGGTATCTTAGGAAGATTCCCTTTTCGACAACAACAAAAAAAACCATGAAAGGTAAATGTCGGAAGATATTACTTTTTATGGATGAAAAATAACGTTTTTGACACCCAACACCACATCCAAACTGCTGCCCCATGACCAGGGTATTATACAATATTTTAAATCATTATTCCGCAAGGAAATGGTTGTTAATCTGGTTGATAGCATTGCAAACAAAAAAAGAGTTTGAATGTACGTTGTTTACAGCAATGCAACTTCTTATATAGTTAAACAATAGTATGTTCATCAACTGAAATGTAAAAGCCCCGTTAATTCTTGTTTTTTTTTTTTTGTAACGTCGCTAAATCGAAATCTAGATAAATCGAAAACCTCTTAAATTCGTAAAAAATTCTGTTCACTTGCACTTTCGAATTATCGGGATTCGGCTGTAGTAGTTTCTATATAAACAGTAGGTAAACAAAAATTTATACCATATTTAGAGATTATTTATAAAGAATCTGGCCAATCGGACATATAAAGTAGAGAACATACACATACATATCTACCATGTTAGATGGTCGTACCTTTTTTGGGGCAGAAAGCAGTACATTTACCCCAAAAAATGCTATTTTGCAGAACTTTCCAAGGTTTTTATTTTATATTTTCCTGGGAAGTGATTTCGCGGAGTAATTTTGGTGTGGTTTTGACATGGTCGTAAAATTCAATGTTTCTTTTTTCAGGTGACCAAGTTTTGTTTACTGCGGAAAATACTAGCTCTACTCTTGCGGTTGTCCCGCGTTAACATAGAATGTGTTCAACAAGCTTGACTTCAGTATAAATACGCTATAAGAAAGAGATAGAAAACAGAGACAATTATATGCTATTTTGTTCTTTCTTTTGTGAGAGCACACACCAAAACAGACAAGACAAAATATATGTTTTTATCTGAATCATTTTATGACTGGTTGTCAGCAAATACACCTCTTTGCATACGGCCAACACAAACTGCAAGCAGTGTTGTTGTCGATAATTGCGTAGTTTCTTATGACGCAATCCACACCGCGTAAGTCAAAACAAAAAAAAAAAAAAAAAAAACTAAAAAATATGTCCCGTTGTCGATAGATTGATATGAAGACAAAATTAAGAAAAATTGCAATTAAGAAACGTTGAAAATTGAGTGTGAACGAAGTACAAATGCAGTATTTTGGTAAAAAAAAAAATGCAAACACTCAATTTCTGGATCTGAAACGTAGTACAAATCTGCGAAACGCAGTACGGATACGACCATTAACCATGTATTTCTATTATGAATTATAGAGATAAATCTAATCCATTAAGAGTTTATACCATATATGTATATATGTACTTATGTATATCAAATATTGTAGAAATAGTATATAAATACAGTATTAAGATAATTGAAAGTTTTTTTTCTGAAAGTCCAATCTTATGTCGTGGAATGTGTTATGCCCATGCCCTCAAATATCCTTTTGTTCTAACCAAATTCAAATACAATGTAAGTAACGTAAGAATTATTCCTTTAATCAGACGTTTAACAAGTCCTTTGGTTTTTCGAAATATTCTATTGAATTATTGTCGTCTCATATTTTCCATTTTATTTGAATTATCCAGAATTTCTAAAGCACATGGGAAAATATAGTACACGCACTACTTAAGAATATTTATGATCATGCAATATTAAAGTCTTTATAAATCAGAAAACATTAAAGAAAACAAGACAGAGATTATTAATTCCAGTCACCGAAGCTTATACTATACCTTTCAAATCCCAATCCAGAGTATTTATGAGATTTTTCTATGAAGAAAATCTGACATTCTGAAGAAATGTACCCAAAACATAAACAATTATTGATTTGATGTGCATATTTTCACAGATGAAAGTGTGAAAGGTATGCATGTATATAAAGTTTAGGTGTATCGAAATTAATGTTCTGTCATGTTTTTTTTTTTTGTTTTTTAATAAATACAATAGAAGAAAACTAATAAGATACTCTAAATAGTAGGTAGTATATACGATATAGATAGAGGATTATTTATAATACATACATTTGTTTGTATGTATGAATGTAGTATGTATATGGTAAGTAGTAGTTACCTAGCATATAATGCGTTGCCATTAAAGTGATTGTTGGCCTGCCCAACATATGCCGCCAATTGTTGGTTAGAAATGCTAAATTTGTTGTAAAATTGCTAGCGAGCAAATCGGGATCACGCGTTGTGTAGTATTCTTCGTAGTCGATATGCTGTTTAGTCACAAATCAAATCAAATCAAATTCAAAATTGTACATAATCTTTTATAATTCTATATAATTTCTAAATATTTTTTAATGATTATTGTCTATGTAAGTTTTTATTGCAAATATTAAAATTCTTTTTAATTACACGTATTACAAAAATTATTTCTACAATATATAGAACTACATACTAATTACGTATGTACATAAATAGAGATAGATATATAGTAGATAGATAGATAGTAGATAGATAGATAAAAGTTTATAGAGATAGAGAGACAAAGAGACATAAGTGCAAAAAATAGAGATCTGTGCGCTTAAAACTTTAAAGAATTCCTTAAAACACAAGACATTTGAATGTGTTTTTATAATACATTTTGAGATTTTAAATCTCACACACACGAATTATCTAATTATTTCCGTTGTGGATAACAACACCAATGATTACCATTACCAAACCAATTCAATATTTTATAGTTTAAATCCTTCTCACTAAGCAAACATATCAAGTGTAGGGTATCTGATTCTCCCCTGAAAGACCCAAATCCAACTATCATTGTAGCACCAGAATAATTTAGACAAGCAATGTTTTAATGGCAGCGATTGGGGAATTATAAGATACTATATATGTATTTGTACAAAAAAATCACTCAAAGCGCACTTGAGAAAACTTACAACTGATCGATCTTATTAACATAATAAAACATGGTTGTACCGAGGCGGGACAGGGATCAACAACTGCCCCCACTTTAGCATTTGGTAAATGCTGAATTAGTTATCTACAAGAAATTCGTGTTTTGTTTCTTTCCCCTCCTCATAGGATACGACCATGAATATGGAAAAAAAATATTAAAACAATTGACAAAATAAACAAAACTATCTGTATCCTCTAAACCTTCATTAACCGCAAATCAAACTTCAAACTTCCCAATACAAAATACTTAAAATGATCCTGAGTGAATCTATTTCATTTCACTATTCAACAATTTTCTGCAGGAGATTAGCCGGTGCCAAAATTATAGAAGATAATACAATATCATTATCATAACACCTGTTATTAAATTTTTATAATCTGTTGACGGTGCCTTTTAAATCTAGCCTTAAGTTAGTCCGACAAAGACCCAGCCTCTTAGTTGTATGTGCCCTATCTTAAGATTTATATAAATTTCTAGCTAGTCTTCCTAGCTCCCATATTTTTGCTTAGTAATAAAATATTTGTTCCTCATTAATCTCTCTCAACTATTGTACATATTTAATAAAAATTACAGCTGAAAACAATTGTGAATACACAGCTAAACTCTCTTTAGGTATTGTAGTAATTTAAAATCAATTGTAATATTCTTGGAATCAAGTATGAAATTCTTGTTAAATATCAAACTCTCGAATCATCTGTAATTATAAAACATATAACAATTGATCTAACTGACGCCACAAATTTGAGGTGACAGTATCCGCTCTTCTGCATACATATGTACTTATGTATTATACAATATAGTACAATGTTATATTGCTTGTGTGGAGAATGATATAAAATATTTGAAATTAAATTGAATTTTGTATTTTTGTTTGTACAATATTTTATAAATTTGTTCTGCCATGATGCCCTTTGCCCTAGAGATGTTTTATTGTTGCTGTTGTTGTTCTTGTTGTTGATGTATATAAGATATGTAAGTGTATTTATGACTAGAAATTATTGATGCTTCGAAACTACACAAAATGTTATTCAAATCAAACCAAACCAAACCAAACCAAACCATACCAAATCAAATCAAAACAAACAAAATGATTTAATACTTTCAAATAAATAATGAAATCAACAAAACTATTGAATTTTAAATAATTTTATAGCAACTAATAAAACAATGAAGGCGAAACTCAACCATACTGAGGATACAATAAATATTATATTATTTTATGTTTGTCAGTTGACAGATTCAATTGTATGGTTTCATTAAAAAAAAAAATAAACAAAATAAAAATTATTTAAAAAAAAAAATAAATAAAATATAGAAATTTTTCTAATACACGCTTAATTATGTAGAAAGGACATTTGTTTACATGTATATAATAAATCAAGATATATATATGTATGTGTGTGTGTATATAAATGGGTGGGTGTGTTTAAAATAAATGTGGTCCAAAACGTAAAAACAAAAACCGACCTAAATGTATACGCTTCAGTACTAACGTCACTAATGGACGTCCGAGCAGATCCCAAGCAGACTTGAGAAAATTTATTTCGCCTTTAAGGATGTCAATCATAAGCTCATTATCAGATGCGATATAGAAACGTGACAAGTCGACAAACTATGTAATATAATATAATATAATATAAATAAAAATAATAGCAATAATTAAATTAAATAAATTGAGATTAATTAATTAACTTGTGAAATTCAAGGAAGAAAAGAGTAAAATTTAAATATTTAAGAAATTATAAAATTATTATTTTGTATCAGAAACAAAAACACAAATAGAAAATCACAGTGCATTTGCATATTGTGTTTTATTTGGTTTTGTTTTGTTTTTTTTTTTCTGTTTTATATCGCCATAGAATATCATAAGTAGAATTGATTTTTAGCTTACCTGCGGTGTAAAGGCAAATATGCGATCCTTGAGAGAGTAAAGTTTACTTGTACTCAAAATACCAACATCACGTGATTTACGACCAGTTAAACCAAGTTTCCGATTACGACCCAAATAAGTATACAAATGACTAAGTACACGAGCTGGTTGCACTTCAATTGGTGTCACTTCGGCAATAGTTTGGACATGCAAATCATGTTCAGCCAATTTGTCACGTATTTCATTATCCTCAGCAATGATAACAACTTGCACAACAACATCGGGTTTCTTTTGGGCACCCAAACGACGATTCAATGGATCAAGTTCACCGACAGCCAGGAAACCCTATAGACAACATAAATAATATGGAATCTTCTTCGTTGTCAAAATTTATGCAGCAACATTACCTCTTGCAGTAAACGACCTAAAATAAATAGCGATTGACCCCATAAGAATGGACAACGACCAACAACTTCACGGTGCTGAGAGCCAGGTTTTTGATATTCATTGCCTACCAAATCTTGCGGTACTGCAAAGCTTTCCGGTATGAGAAGTATACCATCTTCCGAACGCACCATTATTTTCTATAAAATTACATTATCACATAAATATATAATTTTTTAATACATATATGTAAGAGCTGCGTTATACCTCAAGACGATCGGCATAATCCTTAACAGACAATTTATCATTTTGAAATGCATGAAACAATATTAAATAACAATAGAATAGTGGCCACTCGCATTCAATATTTTCGAACATGCGTAATTCCCAGCGTTCATAGTACAAACGTGTGGGATCTTCTTTTGGAGTGCGATAACCATCACGTAGGAAACGTTTACAGCCATACTTGCCCAATAGCCGAGAGAGTATAGCATCCTTTGTGCTATGTATTAATTGAGCATCATCAACTGCAAAGGCTGGAAAGCCAATAACGCAAAGCAATCCAGAATCAAGCTCTTTACTATTAGATTCACGTGGAAGCATTGATTGTAGCACCGCCTGACATTTGTGCGCTTCATCAGCTAAAACATGTATAACACTAGCTGGACCACCGCGAGCACCAAACAAATCCAGCTCATTCATGGCCTCCAGGGCGGCTTTAGCCATGCCAATTGAACTGGCATTTAATTCAGGTTCACCTAAATGTTACGAGGAGTATATTGACAATTTTATTACAATTCATTTGTTTTGTGTGAATACAAACCATGATTTGTTTTATCTCCACGCTCCCATATACCATAATCAGGTATCGAATATGCTGATTCAATATAGAATACCAAATTTTGTATGAAGGACACTTCATCCAGTGAAAACACAATCTGTAATCCAGATGCAGTCATTTGTGCGAGTATTAATAAATACAATGAAACGGCATCAATTTGTAAATGTCCCCATTCACCATCACCAACAACAGGTAATCCATTTTTACTTGAATACTTGGCATGCAGCGAGTCCAAAGGATTCTGTGTCATTTTGAATCGTTCAACTTTATCCTTTTGATTCATCATGGCCATAAGCAACCCACGCATCAATTTGACACAACTCTGTTCCAGTTCATAGCATTTGGCACGATCCTCATCTTGATCGGCAATCTTCTTATATGCCATCGACAAGCCCCAGACAGCGAGAATACAATAAACATTGTCACGTATCCAGGCATGTGAGTTGATATTCGAGGCCGGGAATAGTCCTGTAACTGGCTCTTGGTGTGCCAATATTAAACGGTGTACAATGCGCTGATAATAGTCCAGGCGCACGCCCGAATTACTACGAGAACGCATCACGACAACAATGAAAGTGGCAGCGGCGACAAGTATATACTCTGTAAAGAAAATTCATTTCATGCTGATAAACACACATTTATTTTTACAACTTACATAATGTAAATGTTATTTTTGTCTTTTTTCTTCTAAATTTCCTTTTCCTTATTGTTCGTCGTCGTCACAAATAGTGCTAATGCCCTCCTTCCGTAGCAATCGCACCCAATAGATTATTTATACTTTGTACTTTATGAAAATCATCACTTCACTTTTCTTTTGCTTTTGCTTTTCCAACAAAACAGGCTTTGTGTGTGTATTGGATAATTAAATTGTGTCAATTTTATATACGCAAATAGTATTATTTATTTCACTGTAAGTTATGTTATGTTGTTCAACACCAACAAATCGACAGTCAAAAGTCAGCTCAATGTCATATCAATCAGCTGTTGTAGTAGAGCTGCCAACCTGCTTATGAGACATTCAAAATATTATTTATAAGCGGCTTTATAAAGTTAAATATTTATGATGTATGTTTGTTTAATAAACTTAAAATAATATGTATGTAGTTTTTACTTAAAAAAAAAAAGTGAGGGGATCATAAAGAATTTCTTAATGTTATTATTTAAAAAAAAAGTTGGCAGGACCACAACTGTTCATTTGTTTTGATTTTGACGCAAATTTGAAACCTGTCGGAAAATTAATAAATTGCTTTTTGCAATTTTTGATAAGCGAATTTTATCCATTAAAAAGCACGTAATTTAATTGTTTTTTGTTTGAATGAAAGTCAAAGCTGTAGAATATATAACACTTATTAGCAATCAAATTAATTTTATACACACAGATTAACAGATTATTAACTTCAAAATGAAATATTTGCTTATGGCTTGTTTTTTAATAAATAGTCAGAACTTGCTTATGATTAGAAACCTACGAACGACATCAACCTTTGGAATGCTTTCTTATCATCAGATTTGAGTTCATACCCATGAAGCCTTGGTGGCATTTAGTATAAAATGCTAATCAACACAAAAATGGGAAATACTAAAGAATGCAAAAGCATAACTAAGTGACTGAGGTAAGATTTTGAATTCCCTTATTTAATATTTTATGAGTGGATTCTAAAGACAGGTTTATCATGTTATCATGGTATGCGATTGCAATACTGTATACATACGAGATAATTGCTTTGAGTATATGTACATAAGTGATGAGATGAGATATTCTCGGATGCTCATCATAGTGGCATGGCCCATTTCTGGCGACCAACACATAAACTGGTCGAACGACTAAACTAAACTTGCTGTTTGCAAATATATTTACTACTACATACCTCCTTTCAATGGAATTTCCTACACATTTCTATATGATTAAACTAGTACTAGTATGTACATTTGTATGCATATACACATATTGTATATATTGTGTGATCTATCCCACCACACCACGTTATGAACTCAGAACTTAAACACTGACTTTGAATCATTCGCGCATTCATAAGGCCGTTCAGTCAGTCTTTCATCAAACATAGTGTAAAGTAGCAATCAATAATGAAATAAAAAAAAACGATTAAACTTAAAATTTTGTTGTTATTTGTTTATTTAATCGCCGTGACCCTAAAGAAATATAAAATAGATTGTGTTTCGATAAGAACCTATGTAGTATATTAGGAAATCGAAATTTATTTGCGTAATATTTAGTTTTAAATTGAAGTCTGTTTTAATTTACATTCCAAGAAACATGAAACAACCCGCCAGTGCCAGTTACATTACATTTCAATATGCAGCAACAATTTATTGTTTATTGTTATTAACGACGACTGTAACATCAAGTGTGTATTCATTATAAATATAAATCTTAGGTATTATATTGAATTTTGTGAATTTTTGCTTTCTCAGAACCCTTTAAACACTATGGGCGATGCAGGATTGACTTTGAGGATGGCTACTGTGTGCGCAGTGACGATTGCATGGATCAAATAGAAGAAAGATATGACAGAGGAAAATGTGTCAGCATGGTTGTATCAAATCTGGTAAACAAAGAACTTACACCATATAATAGTTTAAATAAAATGCCGATTTAATAATCCCATATTTGTTTAATTTTAGATTTGCTGTACACGTGAACAAACCACAACAATTGATAAAGCAGCCATGACATATAATCTACCTGCACCTCCTGTCTGTGGCTTAGTTGGCTTAGATGATCTCATTTTTGGCGGTGTTACAGCTCATATTACAGATTATCCATGGATGGTGCTATTACTTTATACAATTGATAGTGCGTGGTAACAAATGATGCATTCTCGTTTCTAAAGTTAAATTTTAAAATCTTAATTCATTTCACTCACTTTTTTGTATACAGACATAAACTATGATTATCGATGTGGCGGCTCGTTAATTAGTGATCGTTGGGTAGTGACTGCTGCTCATTGTGTGCGAAATGTACAAATTGCATCAGGTTATCGTATGGCTCGTGTCCGTCTTGGCGAATGGAATACATCGCGTAATCCAGATTGTGAATATTTTCGTCAAGGGCATAGTGTGTGTGCACCACCTCATTTAGAAGTCGATGTTGATTGGATAATCGTACATGAAAATTATGATCAAAGTACGCAAAATCTACCAAATGATATAGCATTGGTGCGCCTTGCAAATGTCGTGGAATTCAGTGATTTCATAAGGCCAATATGCCTGCCAGCTGCTAATGATAAGTTCGATCATGCATATGAAAATGTTGTCATGGACATTGCCGGATGGGGTAACACGGAAACTTCTCGTTTTGGCAATACAGTAAAACTTAAGACATCTTTGCGTATTTGGTCAAATGATAATTGTCGACGATTTAGTGGTGATGCCAGTGATCGGCAAATATGCGCTGGTGGCTATACAAATGCTAGCTCGTGTCATGGTGATTCTGGTGGTCCACTTATCTATCAGGATAACAATCGTATTGGTGGTAAGAGTTTCTTTCTCACTGGCATCATATCATTGGGTGCAGCTAATTGCAGTTCACGTGGACAACCAGTTATATTTACGAAAGTTGAAAATTATGTTAGTTGGATGGTTCAAAATATGAGTGAAAACAATTGAATTGAAACAATTGCTTTTTTGTGTGTTTTCATTGACATATGTCTTGTCTGTATATTTTTTTAAGTAATTTATAGTCCTGAATCATAAGTTAAGAGATAGCGAACGACATAAAGAATAATCAGAATGAACAAAGGAGGAATGAATCTATCTAATCTTTTCGTCTTTTTCGATCAGAGCCACTTCGATCAGATTTGTCGTCACCACGTTTTGGAGCTTTCTTGGCCATATTCAAGAACTGATCAAGACCGAAGGGATCCTCTTCTTTTTCAAATTGCACAGGACCCGACCGTGAGCTGGTAACTCCACCTACTTCTCTTGATGTACCTGAGAATTGTTTATCTGGAACAAAGCGTTGTGTATTCACAATAGCTTCAAGATCGCCACCATAGGCTTCACTGTCTGCCTGCTTGCTTGGTCGATATATGTGTGCACCCAGTGTATTCGAATCGCGCCATGGTTTATCGTATACATTGTAAGCCTCATCATCACCATAGCCAGAGTCCATGCCTTTGGTAGTATTGAATAGACGTTGATCGAATATTGTCTCGCCATTGTTCGAAGTCTTTGATGGTAATCCTAGGGCTATCTGTTCGGAGATATCTCGTTCTCTTTCACGTTGTAATTTCGTACGCTTCTCTGGTGCAGCACGTTGCAAATTGCGATCTCGTTGCCGTTCACGTTGTCGCTCTACACGTATATCATTACGTTCCCGTTCATCTGGTTTAGCTGAACCCGAAGGGTCCTCTGGATTACGCATACCAGCACGCTCTTCACGTGCACGTTGCGCCATCATGCGCAGCATATCCTCCTTTTTCTCCTTCTCCTTTTGAGCCAATTTCTTCTCAAGCTGGGCACGTGCCTCAACGGCTTCACGGGCTTTACGATCTGCTATGTACAGAGCCTCAGCCATTTTGGCAAATTTCTCATTAATATGTACCTGTTGTAAGCCACGGCCATCGGCAGCCAAACGCTTGTCCAACGGTATAGTATATCCTTTGGCGTTTTTCCAATTCGAGATGCATGGTGGTATTTTCCATTCCTTCTGCTCTTTTACAGTTACTTTGCGTGAAGGTGAATGCAAGACTGGTGCTGGTGGCGATGGTGGTCCACGTGGTATCTTTTTGTTGATACGAAACTTTGGTGGTTCCATGGGATCTTGTTGAGCTTCCACCATGCGTATAACGCGTTGTTTTGCACCTGAATTAAAAGCATCACCTTGTTGTGATGGTGTATAACGTATATACTGTGCTGGTGCGAGTTTTTGGGCATGACGCACAGGCAAAGCGGCCGTAATCTTTTGATTGGTTAATTTCTCTAAAGCACGACGGGTATCTTCAGTGGTCTCTGCAATAGATTCATCATCAGGACGCTGCAGTTGCTCAGCATCTTCAGCCAATACCTCCGCTGGTAACAGTTGAGATATGGAAGAATAAACAATTTTATCCTTGCCATGGCCCTGGCGTGCAATTGCATCATATTTAATTCTACCCTTCTCATCCAAACGTACAGCTAACGCAGTTGATTTTTTATTAACATTTGATGGTTCACCCAAACCTAATAAACAAAACGAAAAAAAAAAAAACTAGATTTCTTCCAGATAATTTTTGTGACCAAATCAACAGCAGCTTACCCAACGGATACTGTGCAACATGAATTTCCGGAAAGGCGCCACCATCACCAAAATCTGCTTCATTACGCGGTATCCAATCTTTTCTTTGTCCGTATGGTGGTGCTGCAATTTTAGCAGAAACCAAAGCACCCATTCTGGGTGCACCCCTAGCGGCCACACGACGCTCATCCTCACGATCCCAAATCGAATTCGTGGGCGTCGGTAAAAGGCTAGATAGCGACATAGCGTGTGTATCAGAATCTATCAAAACTTGAATACAGAATAAAAAAAAAAAACACTAATTCTCTACAACTTTTTCACTTATTTTAGACACTCAATTATTTTTCTTTTTATTACGATTTGGTATCAAGAAAACAGACATGCCAACTTATTTGAAACATAAAAATCATACTTTTAGTTTAGAACAAGTTGGCATGCTTGTTTCCTGAAGCACTACAAATTAAGATTTTTATGTTTAGCACAAGTTGGCATGACCTAAAAAAAAAACAAATATGCAAATGTAAAATTGAAACCCCTTTGAATAAAGTATGTTATATTAGTGTAGTGTAAATTGTATTGGTATGATTGGTTGGTATCCTCAGCCGATTCATTAATAATCCTTCAGCTTTATTTATTATTCCAACGCATTCGCTCAATTGGCTTGCGACCTTGTATTTTCAAACGTTTTGATAATTTTGTGGGTGGTGAAGATACATCAGCCCAATTGAATTCTGCCGATCGGTATGATGTTGCAGTTAATGTGGAAGTCGATGAGGATATCTGATCATCCATAGTATATGTGCGTTTACGTTTCAATGTTTGTATTTGTTTATCATAATCATAACCGTCTTCATCATCATACATAGGCTTTGGACGCACCAATGAACCTAAATAATAAATTCAATTCAATATCCAAACAATATGAAAATCAATAATGATAACAGATTGCAATATATTTACCTGCTATAGATGCACATCGTTTGATAATTGATTTAGAATTGATATCTTTCGTTTTGCTGCTTTGTCCAGTATCAGCAGTTGAGCTAAGTTTTGGTAAACGCATTACGGATGATACCAATGACCAAAGGCGACCAGCACCTTGTTGTGGTTTTTGTTGGGACGGTTTCTGCTGCTCATGCTTATTATTATGATTTTCCTGCTGTGGTGACTCTTTGACTGATCTAATATTTTCTGTATCATCGAAATCATTTGTAATATCTTCGACGGAACTAAAATCCGACGCCTTTGAGTTACTAAATTCTCTAAGCGGTGGTCGCGCCTTTGGTGGCGAAAAACGGCGACTCAATTGACGCACCACTGACTTTTTGTTCTTCTCAGTGGAAGAACTGTCTTCGCACTGTTTATCAATGTTAATTTTACGTCTCGGTGAGACTGCAGTCGGTGTATAAAAAATGTCATCATCAGGTGATTTTTGCATTTCCTTCTTTTTTGATGAATTCGCTTCCATTTCTTTCAATGATCTTTCCTTAATTGGTGTGTCAAATTTAATGAGCTTCTTATTGATGACTGCGCCGGGAATACGCGTTATGGGTGTTATTGGTACATTAACCTTACTCAGTTCAGCAGACGACGCTGTAATGATTTCTACGCTCTCACAAGATTTATATGATGTTGCACCCAAAGAAACTGAACTGCTGGCAGCTATTGCTGAATCACCACCACCGGATACATAATGTGAAGAGTAATCGTCGTCGACGCTGTTGGCTTTCATTATCTTATTTTCTAATGAAGTATGAGTTGCTGCTGCAGATGTGACACTACCAGCCACATGCTGTGTACGTGTTATTATTATGGATTCAGTCGTAGTAAGGCTCTGTGAAGATAGCATGAGCATTTGTTGTCGTTTAACAATCGAAGGAAGGCTGTTGCCGACGCTACTCAAACGATTGAGGCAGTAGGAGTCTCCTTCGCTATGTGTGCGGCGCAATGCTGGCGATAATCGTAAATCTAAAGCACCACTAGAAGAAGAAGTAGCAACAGCATCAGAAGCTGCGGTAACAGCACCACTACCAGCATCAGATAAATCTTCATTACTTGAGAAGGGTACATTATTATTGGGTTCATCTGGAAGGAAAAAAATAATATAATGAACTATTTAATTTTAAGATGGAACACTCATACGTGCAATCGGTTCGGTGGGTTCATACATATTACGGCGGTGCTGCATGAACGCGTTACGCGGCAATCCACCATGCTCCACAAAAGCCCTTTGTATGCTTTTGGACATGACTTGACGCAGTGGCGTTATAGGTGTTATTTTACTGCGTCCTCCTCCAACTCTGCCATAGCGATGCAAATTGTTATCGACTGTTTGGGCTGGTGTACTATATATATATGTATGTATATGTACATATGGATGGATAGACATTTGGATTATTTTGGAATATTGTGTCACATGTACTTACCAACCATTATTGTTCGCTTGAGCCGGCAGTAAACTCTGTTCGGAATCAAAACCACTATGATTTATACTTGACATATAGCCACCGGATGCATTGAATGTTGGCTCTTTGGATTTGGCAAAGACCATATCAACATGAAGTGGTGTCGAGGTGGTACGAATTGGCTTGCCACCCTTATTTGTTGCAATTGGTACTGATTGACCAATGCTGCGACGTAACGAACAATTACTGATGCTTGAAAGATTTCTAATCGATGACACGCTATCGCTTATGAATTCCTCATGTGTGACTTTATTCTTTGCCTTCCAACGCATGTTTATTATTGAAATTGGCGTCAAATTGTCTGCTTCGTTATAATCTTTGTCTGTTTGACCAGAGGGGGGCATGGGGGAAGTCTGGGTCGACATTGTACTATGGGCCACGGTTGAAGGAATCGTGACTGTATCCTTTGAACTGTTATCTGTGTCATTTGCTTTATCCGAATGCGTGGAAATCTCTTGACTCACGCTGCAGTCGTCGGCATTAGTAAGACATTTGGTAAATTCTTTTAAATCACTTATTTTTGTATACAATTTATTGCATTTGCGACATCGCAATGGCAAATGCTGATACTCAATATGAACAAGGAGTTCCTCGAACATTTCTGCCTTAAGCACCAGAGGCTTTTTCTTGCATATCGGACAAATGAGGTAAAGTGTCTCATCGACAATTTCTTCCGTGACAACTGATGACGATGATGGTTGCACTAGTTCTGGCGGATTTTCTTCTCCATCTAGAATAGCTTCAATGTTACTGGGATTTAAATGTATTACGGGCACACTACGCCTTCTCCTGATTGTTATGGAATGATTGACAATTTCATGCTTTATGCGACACTCGGCACAGCAGAAAATTCGGTTGCACACTAAACATCTAACCTGCAATAATGTTTAATAGTGAATGGGGAATGAGGGGGGACTATGATATTTTAATTTCATCAAAAGTAGTTGAATTTTTCTGTATATACTCAACTCATCATCTTACTTACTTCATCGGACATCTGCTGCATCATGGATCATAATATTGTTTAAACAAATTTCACACAAAATATTTCATAAAATAACACCATAAAAATTTGATTTAATTAATTTTTTATCAAAGGGTTTTAGTTTGTTGAAGTTAAAAATAAAAAATATGCTACATATAACGGTTTCCCATATACTAAACTGCATCTGTAGCGCGCGCTCTCACACACGCACACCCACATAGTTTCATGCATGCATACACACGCATACAAATACATATGTATATCTCCATCCTCATCCTTCTCGTTTAACTCTCATACATACAGTTGGCACAAAAAAATATCCGCAAACTGTGTTTTATATGCTAAAAATTTTGGAAATGTCTCAGACCTCAGATAAAAGCAATTTTTGCAGTTCAGTTGGCATTAAAGGGAAGGAATAATAAAGAAAGAGCAAAACAATATGGTAGTGGTAGGTTTATCAAGTCAATGATGATCCAATTCGATTATATAGACATTTGGATGTTCAATGATTTTAAGTTACTGCAACACAACGATTACAAACATACAGCACATACACACACCATATAAAGGTTAGTGTATAACACTGAAAAATTCATCACAATTCCACAATCTCTTGACCTTAATTAACCCAATTGGGAATCTGTGGGTTAATTAACTTGAGCTTAGGGGATTCGTAAGAGCAGAATAACCTCAAAAACGATGTTCAAAAGGGCTATCCTAGATGAAAGGAGCAAAATAAGCAAAGGTCATTTATCAAAGTTGGTTATAACCGATACTGAACTCAACATCTTCGAGAAGAGATCACAAGAAATCTCAACTTTAATGCTTCAGTGTAAATATACTTCATCCGGTGCGGTTTCCCGAGAGTTTTTAATTTTCTTATCATAAAATATGGTTGTTAATCTATTCTGTGTTCATAAAATTGAGTAAGGTGTACTTACTTATTCCCTGAGCAATCATTTTCTTCGAATTTAATAACTTTTTTTTATACTTTTAGCATATGAAGTTTTCTGTTAACAGTACGGCAACTTTTTGTGGCAAGTGTATTTATATATGTACATACATTGGGTGGATTGTGCAGTGTGTACAAATTAAAGGGATATCAACAGATATGCATATATGTACATATGTGTATGATAATTAATTTCTAATTAATGAAATTGCATTTAATGATTTAATTTAATTTTAATTAAACAAAAATTGTGCATATTTTTTAGTAAAAATATGTTGAAATGCTGCAATCTCTCCTTATTTCCGGTAGGGATTTGAATACAGTCGAACTTCGCCAAAGCGAATTCACATGGGACCGCAAAATGATATCCTAATAATGGTTTCATACTGAACATCCACATCCGCTTTCACAGAAAGTGTTCACATTGCATTTTTCATTTTCGGAACAGCTGTTTTTTGTTTTGGTTATACACATACGTGGAACTTTGACTAAATTAAAACAAAAAATTTGTGAAAAATACGTGATTTAGAACATTTTGCAATGTATGCAAATAGTTCTTGCAGTTCCCTCTTTCATTCCTGATACTTATTTTATTAACATCTTTTAAAAAATGTTGGCGCATAACAAAAAAAATCAGAAAGAAAATAGAAAATGACTTAAAATAAGGCAACAATTAGCCAGCAATGGGTAGAGTGACCAATTTCACAAACAGTATTTTAGTTGCATTCTTATCGAATGTACATTTTCTACTACAACAACAACTACAAAATTACGTCATTTTCCCTGTTGTTCTTGTTGACGAATGTAGCATTCAATGCAGCATTCGAGAAATGTGCAAATATGCACATGTATGAATGTTTCAGAACACTGCTGACGATATTTGTCTCGAAGTAACGGTTGTCCCTGATCTGCACATTAATATCAATGTTGTCGTTTTTATCCATTTATCATTATCTTGTATGTTAGCATTATCCAAGAGGCGCCAACCGAAGGCTCGGTTTCGGCCAAAAAATATAGTTTCGGCCACAGTTGGGCTTTCGGTCAATTTTTAGATGAATCTTCGGACCGGCCGAAACTCTGATATATTATAAATTGTAAATTTTTCCACAACGAATTTGTTCGCATAATCTACATGCGCATAAGTAGAAAAAAGACAAATAGGTGCAAATCAAACTAAATCAAAACAAAACCAGTCACAATAAAATAAACAATAAATGAAACAGTTACAGCAATCTCGGTCATCTCCACAGCCTGGGGTCACAGTCTTCATATCCACTACAACATCAATCTTTACAGCAGCATCGTCTGGATATACAACATCAACAGTGGCAACAACAATTACAATTACAATCGAATGACGGATTTGCCGGATCGCCTGTTAAACCAACTCTACGTCAATAACTCTAAACAATGTCAAAATTAGGTCTCAGAATTGGCGGAATGCTGACGGACTAACCAATTATACCAATGAACTATTCATCTAAACCAACAATATTGATGTCATGTTCATCAGTGAATCCCACCTGTGCAGCTGGTCCTACTATAAGTGGTATGGGTTCTCGCTTAATCTAGCAAACCACTACTTAGACGGAAAAATAGATGGAGCAGCTATTCTTTTTCGATCAGCCTAAGAACACCTTTTTTCCTCATGTTCAATGTGTTGCTGTCAAAGTTATCAATGACACTGGTAGTATTGTTATTGCTTCGATTTACTGCACTCCAACATATCCATGGCCAACTCAGACTTTCAGACAAATTCTGGGATATATTATAGCGGGGGACTTTAATGCTCCCCATTCACTTTATGGTGCCTGTTGACACAATCCTCGATGAACGTCTCTGTTTGATTTCATCATGTGTTCCAAAACACAGGTACTTGCAACTGGCGGTCCAACGCACTATCCATACAATCATCGTTCTCCTAGCCCAATTAACTTTACAGTCTATGGAGGAATTCCTTTTGGGCGACTCTCCATCAGAAGCATCCCCGTTCTCAGCACAGATCATCTTCCTTTGATTACAGAGCTTGGAATCAATGCCAGTCGCTACGTGGCTAAGCATTGGTTGATGTCAAAAAATGCGAATGTTCATAGTTTTCAGGTGAAAATGGAACAACTAACCAATCTAAATATGGAATTACATTCCACTGATGACAACGATGATGCAGTTGAGTTGTTTACCAGTAACGTCCATACCTTCGCCGACTTGCTACGGCCCAACAACCTCCTTATTGCCACACATATCCGGCTCCAGATCCGTTTCCTTTAAGACCTGTCATCCGTGCGATGGTTTTTCGTAAGCGGGCTTCTAAGGTAACGATATTTTTGGACGCATAATGTTTCTGATGCTCGTACTTGGAGAAGAGAATCGCGAAAATTGAAACAACCACTCAAAGAGGCCAACAGCGAATTCTTTGACAACCTCCTTCGCAATGCGGATCTAAACCTTTGGCAGGCGACACGTAACATTAAGAGACAGGCGTTGAAGCAAGTTCCTATTCAGCGAACGGATGGTTCATGGTGCCTCTCCAACAAAGATAAAGCTGACGCTTTCGCAGATGACTTAGAGGACCGGTTCATGCCAATTTCCTAGACAGAAACTCAGGACGAGGATAAGAGCATTCTTGTACTTTCCCTTTTAAAGCTCAACACACATCATGCACATTAGTCCAGCAGAGTTTCGAAAGCAGCTAAATCTTATAAAAATGAACAAAGCGCCTGGATGTGATGGTATAAACAGTAAGGTTGCTAAAGCCCTTTCTAATCAAGGTATCCTCTTTCTTGGTCTACCCTTGAATGCTATTTTCCGTTTACGCAATTTTTCTTTGCAACGAAAGTTTGGTACCTAAGCCTGGAAAGTCGGAAAGAAATTTAAAGTCATATTAACCGATTAGCTTGTACCGGTAATCTCTAAAGCATTTGAAAGACTACTTCTAGGTAGGATTCTGTTAGTTTTGGGTGACAGGTGTGCTATCTCAAATCACCAGTTTGGGTTTAGACAAGGCCATGGTACCACAGAACCTCCAGTCATTCGAAAGATAAATGTATTGCTCTGCGGTGTTTCCGGACCTACAGCAGGCATTTAATAGATTGTGGCTTAATGGAATACTATGGAAGATAAAATCCATTCTACCTGCGGAATTTTTCTTCCTTATCAGATCATAATTATTAAAACGTTTATTTATGGTTGAAGTGAAAGATGATAGATCGACTATACTCTACATTAGAGCAGGTGTTCCACTGGGTAGTGTTCTTGGGCATATCCTGTACACTCTGTTCACTCGAGATATGCTAACGTCAATAGATGACAATTCTCTAGTTGCTACTTAAGCTGATGATACAGTATTTTTAGCGTGTGACTCCTCGAGTGATCTAGCTGCGCTGCCTCCCAAAGAGTTCTAGACGAAGTTGAAACTTGGTCCAGATGACGGAACATTGGTATTAATAGTGCAAAATCACAGCACTGTTGCTTTTCGCTGCGCTATAAACGCTGTCCACCAGTTACTCTGAATGGCATTCAAATCCCCCAAAAATCATAAGTAAAATACTTGGGCAAGTCTTTAACATGTTTATGTTTATGTTTATTCATTTTACAATGTTAATACTATAACATAAATAAATAACTATTTTTTTAATTATTTTATTGAACACGAGTCAACTTTTTAACATGCTATATAAATTTTAATATTCAATTTATTGTATTAAATAAGTTTCAGTTTCGGACGAAGCTGCGACCATGCTGAAGGTTCAGTTTCGATTTGATGTCGGGTGAAAATCCTATTTCGGCTGGACAATATTATCCACCCATCCGGCACTCGGTTCAAATTCTTCTCTCTTTGTCCCAATGACAGCAGCTAATTATCTGTAATTTTTGCCTCATTAACGGTCCAGATGAACGTGGTAATATTCCACCGACGTGCGACGGTTATCCATTTCTGCACTGCTGCACTGCATCATCAATCCCATTAAAACAGATAGGAAGAAATATGCAGATCTTCGTCGGATAGAAAAATTTTTTTATAGAGAAGTTTGACTGTGTTTTTTTCTTTTAAGCAATCGAAGCAATCTTTACTTCCGGTAAGAATTTTTTTTTTTTTTTGGTATAATTTCGATTAGTACTCAAAACAGTGGCATGAGGGTGCATCAGAACTTGCTATTGTTTGCAAATGTTTTTGTATCAAAGACTATTAAACTATTAGGGTCGTCAAGCATTGTGTTAAACCTGGTAAATTTTGAAATTTTTTTAAAAAATCGGATTCGTTGACATTAAAGTGACAGTTGCTCCATACAAAAAAAGTTAACATACGTAGTAAATTGAACACACGATTGAGTGTCGAAATCGTAGTAACGTTGGTGCTGCTAACCTTGTGAATTGATTTGAATTGGCAGCAGCACCACCGAATTAATGGTTAAATTAAACATAGAAAGTAATAAAAGAAAGGAATTGAAAAATTATTAAATTATTTATGCCAATAATTCAATTATTTTCTTTCATTCAGTTGTGTTTTCGAGAACAGCTAATTTACTACAAGCAAACAGAACGGGTCGTTCACGCAACCTGTTAAAAAAAATTACGAAAATACTGCGTTTAACACAATACGTCAGGACATCATACATTTCATTTGTTGTATTGCAATTTTCCGAGCAGCAAGTGCCATTGTGGCCAACTAAATCAATTTTTCGAGGGACTTTCTCTCACTCTCCCGCTCTCTCTCACAACTTAAGAGGCAACTGTCATTTACTGCGGCTCGTGTCTTTTTCTGCCATTACCAAATGGGTTATTACTATTTAAATACAGCCAATATATGTAATAAAAAAGTCTGTGGATTAGTTATGATTTTAATTGTGTTGCATGTGATGTATATTCCTTGTCTGTTTCCTAGCCTTAACTGCTACCTTTGCTAGTGACTATATAAAAACATATATCCTAATGATCTAATCCTATCCACCTTTCTGATTCCGAGAAATTAAATAACATTAAATTGTGTATTTATTATGATTTAATACTATCAAAATCGGAATTTCCTAAAATAATTTATCTGGCTAATTTGGTCTCATTTGTGATAACTCTAAGTATATGTGAGCTGAGTTTATGTATAAGTGTGCGTGTGCCTGTCTGTTGTTGTCAACGATTTGATGAACAAGAGAAAGACACGACAAGATTTTTTTTTTTTATTTTTAATTTAAATTATTTATTAACTCAAATCAAATCGGAGTACGAAGAAAATTACAAGAAACAATTGCGTAGCAAATTCATTAAATTATAGAGAAATAATAATAATAAGAAAGAACAAACGAAACAGGTGAAGTGAATTGAGTTGAAGTCTGATAAGGCAATTGTCGGAATAAGTGACCAAAAAGCAAACGACAAGCGAGCACAACAACAAACAAAACACAATATGGGTAAGATGCCATCGTCGTCATCAGAAATTAAGCCGCCGTCGCTGCTACACATATTCAATATTAAATCAATATTGGTTACGTGTATAGCATTGGCATTGTCCACTGAGATAGTCACAGCACGCAAACATCACCTGGAGGTTCGGAATGATATTCGCCCGTACATTGCTTTAAGCACATTTGGTTTTTTTACCAATGGTCATCTTGATGTACAGCTCAGCAAATTTACCATCGACAGAGAACATCCTGATGACAAGGTATGATAAATTTATCACTTACCATGTACTTATTAAGACGATAATATAGTAAAAGCTAACAAATTAGAACTAATTTGTAATTGAGGTATTTTGGGATTACCAAATTGTTTTCAATTTTTTTCAAACTCTTAAACGTGAAGTTCATTTCAGAGTTGAGAGAATTTTGTGTGTTCTAATTTGTGAGCCTCTATATCTATCTGTATACGTATTGTACATATAGCATATGTGATTAGTCATGTGAATTTAACAGTTGCTTATTAAATAAATATTTACCTTATTCATTCACTCATAGTTTGGTCTGACACTGGATAAGACAACAATTGATCAAATGAATCCCTATTTAGATTCACATCAAAACAAATGTATACTGGAAGAGCCGTCATATATGCAACGCAATGGACCAATATTATTCTTTACACTTGATCTAAAGGAATTAAAGTGAGTTTTTATAACAAATATTAAAATACAAATGAGATAATATGAGTGTTTATACTCATTATTTCAAAATTAGAGTACGTGTCCAATGTTCACCGGATTGGGAGAATATGCATGTCTATAAGAATTTAATTGCTAGTCGTCATAAACGTCACTTGCAAATGAAAGTTAGTGACTCGGCTCAACAGCGACGACGCCGACGTCGTGAAAATCAACCTCAAGATGCTGGCTTCCCATCACTGGCTGATGTCATAGATGATGCTTCTGTTGAACAACCTATCAATGATATGAAAAATCAAATTCAAATTCAACCAGACAAACCGAACAAATATGGATCTTCGCCAGAGGTCATAATTAAAACCATACCTATCGAACAAAGTCAATTAAGTCCTGGCTCTTTGGAACACAGTATAGTTTTGGAAAAATCGAAAAAGAATCTACCAGTAGCGGTGGCATCAATTGAATCGGCTGTTCCACCACAAATACCAGCAGCAATCAAGAAGACGTCAGAACAAAGTTTTAGTTCTAATGGCAAAGCACCTGAGCCATCATTACCCATAAGCTATGAGTCTTCACAATTGAAATTCTATAATTTTAATTCATATAGACAACCTCAAAATGATCTTTGCAAAAATTTTACATTGCCATTGACCAGACAAGTTATCGATGGTGTTACTTATTACAATATGACGGTACGTATTTATATAATAACAATGTATCTTCAGTTTGACTTACTTTAACTTCGTCTTTTCCGTTTTCTTTAGTTCTCCATGTTTGTGGATTCATTACGCGAAGAGGGTCTTTATAATTTGTATTTCCATGCATGCCCAAATTATCGTACACAAAAGATTATTTCATTCAATGTAAGTAAAACAGGATTTGAAAATATAACATACACACACTCTGTGTCACTTGAATACTGGATACTTCTTGAAAAAAAGAAGCCTTTTATGCACCAATGCTTCACAGAAAATAACAAAATTACACACAATTATTTTGTTGGGTATGCTTAAATTTATAATAAGAAGAGCTCTCTGTTTGTGAGCGATTTTTCCTGTCTTTATAATTGCATAGTCTTCAGTACGGCAAAAACTAAGAGGTTGCACTTTACGTAAGGTATGAAGTACTAGAGGCTTTTAATAATTAATACCATTTTTTCCATTATCTTCGCAACTGAAATGTGCGAATTAGATGTTTTTCTTAAATATTTCTTTCGATCTTTTTTGATACATACCTATTATTTTGATCGATAAGCCAGCATAGGCCATATAAGCATCCTTAATTTTGCCCTTTTGTGCCTCTTTTAATGGCTAGCTTTATTTTCAAATTAAATAGTGGAAATATCGTTATCACAAATAGAAATTTACATAAAATACATTTTTTTTTGAAAGCAAGTTTCCTCCTATTCAAGCGCGGAGTGTTTTTCATAAGCTCATAAACAATATAATAAGTGTTTTGTATTATTTGTATTATAGGTTGATATTGAGGAGAATAATAATGGTAACTATTTGTCAGCCGGTGAAATGCCATTACCAGCTCTTTATTTCATGATGAGTTTATTGTTCTTCTTATCTGGTCTATTTTGGGTATTCATATTGAAGAAGAGCAAGTATGTTAATAAATTTTTCTGCAAAAAAAATCATTATGTACTATATCTGTGTTTAACAGGCACACTGTCTACAAGATCCATTATATAATGGCTGTTTTGGTATTCCTGAAATCTCTCTCATTGATGTTCCATTCAATAAATTATCATTTTATTGAGAAGCGTGGCGAACATGTTGAAACCTGGGCTATACTCTATTATATAGCACATTTACTAAAAGGGGCTGTACTATTTATAACGATCGTACTTATTGGCACTGGTTGGACATTTATAAAGCATATACTCTCGGACAAGGATAAGAAGATCTTTATGATAGTTATACCACTACAGGTAAATCAAATCGTTTGATTTATATTCCGTAGTATCTAGCATATTATAATTGTAATATTTGTATTTTGTTAGGTTCTCGCTAATGTTGCCCAAATTATAACCGATGAGTCAGATCAAAGTGATGCTGGTTTTCGTTTGTGGCGTAATATATTCTTCTTTGTTGATTTATTATGCTGTGGTGCCATACTCTTCCCTATTGTTTGGTCTATACGTCATTTACATGAGGCTTCGGCAACCGATGGCAAAGCAGCCATCAATTTACGCAAATTGAAACTATTTCGTCAATTTTATATTATGATCGTTTGCTATATATACTTTACACGCATCATTGTTGATCTCTTGCAAATGACTGTTGTCTTCCAATATGCCTGGTTGGATGAAATGTTCCGTGAGATGGCAACATATGTGTTCTTTGTCTTAACTGGTTATAAATTCCGTCCAGTTTCATCGCATCCATATTTCACCGTGCCAGATGATGAGAATGATGATGAAGTTGAAGTGTTAACCGAATCAGGTCTGACGCATAATATACATCGCACGAAACCACTTAATCGTAATGCGCATTTAACAACCACCGTCATTGAGGGCCATGAAGATGAGCGTGAGAATTTAATTGCGAAACGAGAATCAAGTCATGAATACGATTAGATTAAATTAGAAATTTTCCATTCTATCTAATCAAATCCAATTAGATTATAATGCTTTTTTCTAAATCATCTAAAACAGCTCCAGCATACAACACACAAACACAAGTACTTGTTCTATAATCTATCTATCAATCAATCATTCGATCTGTCTGTTTTTATAGATTTATATATTTTCACATATTTTGATATAAATGCAAATATTAATACAAGGTTAAAGTTAAACAAAAAAATACAAAAAGAAAAAAATATATCAAGGAAATTGAAAAAATTTCATTAAGAAATGCAATATTTAATAATCTAATTAAAGTTCCTTCCTTCCTTCCTGCATTTCACCATCATCATAGTCATCATAACCACCTTCATCTTCATCATCATTATTATATTTTAATTTATTGGTGATCAGCTTTTGTTTTTTTGTTTGTATATTTTGATTTTAATCTGTTTAATTATATTTCTATGTGAATGATGATGTATGATTTACTTGTTTATTTCTTCCATTTTATAAATCTAAATGTTAAATACACATAATCATTTCTTTTTATTTTTTATATATTTTATAAAGTCGCGTCATTCCAAAACAAAAAAAAAAAAAAAAAAAACAAAATACTTAAAATTCTCAATAATAAAAGAAACAAGAATGATCGCATATATTGTAGTACATACATATATCATATAGTACATATAACATCATCATAATCAGTTTTAAATATTAGTAAAGACAAGAACTAGTACCACTTAAATCTTGGTGCATTCATCATCACATTAAAAACAAAATAAAAATCAAATTACATCAACAAAAATAACAATAACAACATTCATAATATAAATCAATCAATTGGTGTACAGGGATAATGGAACTCCTAGCGTTTATAATTTGTAAACTTTTTATTTAAGATGTAAATCATTCTTCTCATTTAAAGACTTGTAAAAAAAAAAAAATTTACAAAAACAAAAAAAAAAAAAACATATATAAATACGAGTATATATAAAAGACCGAAATATATTTAATGTATACATAAATGATTTAAAAAAAAAGCAAAAAGGAATCGAAGGAAAGAAGAGAGAATAAATAACAACACTGTGGAAAGCTTTAAAGCCAATTAATATTAAAAAAATTGTATTTATTTATTTTAACATCTATTTGGGTCTAGGGCATAAGGTTATAAAGACTCTCTCTTTGGTTGCCACCTTGTCGTGGTAAGGGAGGCTCAGTAGGAGAAAGGATTCTGTGATCGATACCGTTGTTAGCCTATACTATCGGTAGGGTCTGTCATGCCAGTAAGGGAAAAGTCCATTCCAATGGGTAACCTCACACTTGTATTTTATCATTGCACTAAGTATTATATTCGTTCTTATATTGTATTTTCAAGGAGAATCTTACGTCGACTCAATTTAACACAACAAGCTTAGTATTGTCTGAGAATTTAGTTGCAGATTCTACAAGGAATGTGGGCGATCCACAGCTCTGGATCATTTCAAAACACATACGTACATATATAAATTATATGATGTTAGGCCTCACAGAAGAACTTAAGAACTGGGAACGGCCATCACAATAGACTATTTAGGTTGCAGTTTACATCATCCTTATAAAAATAATCTGAATAGCTATCTATGGCCTTTAGTCAAAAGAAAAAGTCTAATCAAACTGAATTGGCGGCATTAGCAGAAATATTGAAATTTCAAGCTCACTAGAAACTCTTTTAAAAACCATGCTTTGATGAATAAAAACCGTCATTAAATTTAGATATAGACACAAGGCTAGCCCTAAAGGTAATTCCGGACACATGTCAGTAAAGTTCCATATTAAAAAAAAAAAGTTGTCCAAAAATTTTAAAGAATTTATTTCTCATTTAACCACCTTTGGACTATGAAATACTATCCTACACATATGGCATTCAGCTTTGGGGACTAGCTTCTAAATCCACAATTAATCGCATTCAGGCTATGCAGAATAAAGCTCCTCTGCAGATCACGGGTGCGCCTTGGTATGTACGTTAAGCGTGTTTTAATACACCGTGACCTTTGCATTCAATCAATAAAAGAGAAAATAACCGTCACACGAGCCGCTCTCTTGCTATAGCTCTCAACTCGAATAATTGCTCAAGAAAGTTAAAAAGGCTCCACCCTACAGATCTACGACATGGACTTAGAAATTAAAAATGTATTATATATAATATTATCCATCTATCTATCCCTTAAATTTGTTCTTTTAACGCTTGATTGGAATTCTCAAATAAACTCATATAAAAACCAGAAAGAATCGCCAATGATAGGCGATGCCACTCCTCTGGGTTGCATCCAATCTTCTCTCTGTTAAAGTTCGACTGTCAACAAAGAACACAGTTTGAGTGGCACTTTTACTGTACTTTTATTCTTTTTAAGTTTGTCATTTAATTGTATGGGTTTGTATGGGAGGTACCCATCCTGGTAACCCTAGGATCATGAAATTTACACGGTTGATGAACATGGATCAGAAACTTAAAGTGTCCAGTTTGATAAGTCAAAAACCAAAAAACTTTTTCTAATAAGAACATTAATTTAAAGGGTGGTTTGTATGGGAGGTACTCCACCTGGTAACCTTAGGTTCTTGAAATTAACATGGTTGATTAATATAGATCTGAAACTTATAATGTCCAAATTTCAGTTCGATATGTTAAAAAACAAAAAACTTTTTCTAATAAGAACATTAATCGATCGATCGGTCCGATTCGGCTGATTCCGACAAATGTGCAGCGTATGGTAAAAAGAAACCTAAAATCAAAATTTCAGCTCTCTAGCTCAAAAACGGAGGGACTAGTTTGCATACATACAGACCGACAGACGAACATGGCTATTCACTCCCGTGAAGAGTATAAAAAGAGTTGGGTGTTTTTGTTCATTATCATTTATTTGTTTACTTAATATTTATTCAACTTTCGCAGTTGGCATATGGAGGAAGTCCGGTCCTTTCAACCAATTTTCGGTCTTAATGGCACTGTTTGTCTTTGTTGCTGCATCGGCGACGTTTATTTTTGTCGGTATCCATTGCCATTGCGTTAAGTTGGAGTTTTCTAAAATTTCTCCCACTCGATACATTACAAATTGCTGAAATTTGCGAGGATCTAATTTTAGCCATTGCAAAACGGTTTTTGAATCCGACCAGTATGTAACGTCGTCGATATTTAGCCCACGTGCACTGCGGACCTTTTTAGCTCAACGTACGCCTACTACTGCAGCTTGAAGTTCCATGCGCGGAATCGACATCGGTTTTAGCGGGGCGACTTTGCTTTTGGCGGCTACCAGCTGAACATCGATGGCGTTGGCGTGAAATGTGCGTACGTAGCATACTGCGGCATAAGCAAATTCGCTAGCGTCGACGAATATGTGTAGCTCGACACGTGTGGCCTTTGCCAGATTGTACGAGTAGCACCTTGGAATTTCGATCGCTTGCACGGATGGCAGCACACGCTTCCATTGTTGCCAGTCTTCGTTTAGTGATTTTGGTAGTTCTTCGTCCCATCCGACACCTACTCTCCATACGCACTGAAGTAATATTTTTAGGCTGATCACATAACACGAGAGTAGTCCAGTGGGTCAAAGATTGACATTAGGACCTGTAGGACTTCCTTTTTTGATGGTATGGTATTTTCGGCTAATATATCTCGACGAAGGCGTGCGAATCTGAAAACATATTTAAATGTATCAGTACTTGGTTCCCAATACATACCCAAAACCTTCTCTGTGCCTCCAAACTGGACTGGATTTTGCATAGTTGAGTTAGCATGGGCTAGCTGCTTGACTACGTTAATCGAATTTGACGCCCAGTTGCGTATCTCAAATCCGCCTGCTTGATAGACCATTCGATGTATGTATGTATGTAGTCGTCGACGTAGTGAGCTTCTTTGATAGCCTCATATGCTCGAGGATACTGATGACGATATGACTCGGCATTTTTATTGCGAACATAGTGCGCTATACATGGCGCACAGCTTATACCAAAGGTCATAGCTCGCATCACATAAGTGAGCAATTGGTTACTGTGCTTTTAAAACCATAGGAATCGTTGAGCATGCATATCCTCCTTTCGTATATTAATCCTGTGGAACATTTCCGCAATATCTCCGCAGACGGCTACTTGGCCTACTCTAAGCGCGAGTAGAATGTCCACAAATGGGTTTAAGAGATCTGGCCCGGTCAGCAGGAAATCATTCATAGATGCGCCACGAGACTTTGAAGCTGCATCCCAGACTAGCTTTATTTTGTTGGGCTTATTAGGATTTAACGCGGTAAATATGATAAATACCATGCTCGCTCATTTTTAGCATTTACTTCCGACTTGGCTAGCTTGACTGCATACCCTTTCTGAAGCAAGTTTTGGACCTGTGATTCGAACTGGTCGTACAATTCGGGCTCCTTCATAATTTTTCTCCTCAAGCAGCTAATACGGTTGACGGCATTATTATAGCTTTCAGGAAGCTCGGTTTTCTCATTGCGGCACAGGAGACCGACTTCAAATTACTCATTCACTTTGACACACGTTTTGTCCAGAATTTCGATCGCCCTCTTGTCGTCATCAGACTGCAGTTCTTTTGGCTTAACTGATTCGAGGCCAAAGCTGTCTTTTACAGCGTCGTAGAGCTCTTGCCACTTATAGTCACAGTGATGTAATGTGACACCATTTGTCCGAGCTCCAGTGCCTTGAATACTCCTAGTAAGCATTTAGAAGCGATTGGGTCGTTGTGATTGCCCTCATGAATATTGCGTGGAACCGCGATATACCAATTATCTATGCCGATCAGCAACGTTGGCACGGCGTTGTTATATGAAGGCAACGGTAAGTGTTTTAAATACGAGTACCTTGCGCTCAATTCTTTTGCGTGAACTGATTGCTGGGGTAATGCGATGTTGCGAACGGTGTGTACATTGTTGAGCCAGAATCGTTTATTACCATTCAGTGCTGATATCTGCATCGACGCTTGTACAGATCCGTCATCATTGCGTGTGGTTTCGCTGGTCCATTGCAAACATAACGGCATAGGTACGCCTTTAATGCCTAGCCCTTCAAATGTCGTTTCGTCAATAAGCGTCACGATCCTGACGATCCTTCATCTAGAAACGCATACGTCTCGATCGTTTTGTTAGATGCGTGCAATTTCACTAGTACTATGCGGAAAAACTGATTAGTTAACTTTTCGGCTTGATGAGTACTTACGATTGCTTGTTTATTCTCCGTAGTGTTGATGTCTTTGTTGGCAAACGTCCACGCCACAAGGTTTCTTTAAGAAACAACCTTTACGGTGATTTTTCGAACATCTAAAGCAATCTCTTTTACTCCTTACAGTTTCCCATCTTTCCTTTACTGATGAGCGTTGAAATTCGTCGCACTTAGCGACGAAATGAGTGAGTGATTCACATTTAATGCATTTCATTATGTTCTGAGCCGCGTGGCCTTTGTCATTTGGTGGATCATCACTTGACGATGCGCTTTCAAAGTTCGCATTGACTGTACTTACTTTGTACGTTAAAGGTGATACTACGGTAGACGCCGCTTCTGCCATATGATAAATCCAATCGCTGAACTCTTTTATTATTGGCACTGAACTGTCCCGAGCGTGCATAGCCCAACTCAGCTTGTGATGACTTGGCAACTTGTCGATTAATTCCTTTGCCAGCATGGGGTTGTTGAGGTGTGCATCCAGTTTGCAAGTCTCCATTGTCGCGCATATATTTCGTACTGCCAATGCAAACTCGATCAGGGTTTCTAGCTTGTTTTTTGGTGGCTGCAGCTTTCTCACCTTTTCAATCATTTTTTCTAATATATGCTCTGGCCTGCCGAAGAACATCTTTAGTATGTTGATAACATCTGGAACCATGGTGGGCAAAAGCATTTTGTCTTTGTGAGTTCACGCGCTTTGCCTTTTAAACACTTCTATAAGCGCAGCATATTTTCAGTGTGCGAGAAGCCGGCTACTGAAATGCTATGGTCAAATGTGCTGATAAACAATAGCTATTCTTCCGGATCGGTTGAATGGTGGTAGGTCCTTTGGTATAACGTGTCTTGCAGCTATTTGAGAATTTAACAAGCTGCTGTTTACTGCCACAAACTGACGAGACGAATCTGAGTAGTTGGTACTTCTGTTCGTTGTATTTCATTTCTGCGGCTCACTTTTCCTCTAACATGGCAAGCATTAATTGCTGTTGATGATGCGTTGCATCTACGGACGCGTTGGAGGTTGTCTGTTGTGTACTTGCCTCACATAACTTCAGCGTTGCATTATGATTGGTCTGCCTTTGATTCGATGCTATTCCTCGAGTGGCCTGCTCGTCGACACTTTGCTTTAAAGCTATAAGTGGAGAAGGTCCTTGTCGTACTGGTGAATGCATTATTGGGAATAATGGAGAGCGCACTGTGCTCGCAACATTACTTTCACAGCGAACGCAGCTCCAATTCTGATCTTTTATACTGTCATCCACTCCAGCGCAGGTGAAATGACACCATTGATTGCATTTATTGCACTGTACCCATTAATCATTCGTACCGTATGGATCTTGTTCCGCATTGCATATTTTGCAATTTGCCATAATTCAAGTATTTATAATAAAATATTAATTTGCCTTGTGTGTTTTGCTCTTGCGAACTATTTCAACACTGTCGCACTTACTACGCAGTTAAATTCTTTTTTCTTTTATGCTGTTTGTCCATGCGTCTCAAGAATGCGCGTGTGTATGTTTACTGGCTACGAAGTGGCGGTGAATACCAGAATATGAAGAAATATTTTTAAGAATGTTGCCGGCGGAGATTTACGACTTTTTACAGCACTCAAAATCATTTATTTGTTTACTTAATATTTATTCAACTTTAATGCTTATTTAATACAACAAATTATTTCTTTTTATTTATTTTTCTCGTGCTTGAAAATATTTCGTGTTCCTCTCTTATCTTATTTTTCGCCGACTCAAGAAAAAAAGTGTTGATCGCTGTATGATTATTTTCGCCGACAAAGAAGTGTTGATCGCTGCATGTCATTTTCACAGTTGCAGCCCATGTTATAACGACAGTATAATTTCAAATTCAACCTGAACTGTCATCATAATTTATGGCGGCAACAGATCCCATGAGCAGCTTTATCAAGTCGCTTCAAGACTGATTCAAGATGTTGTTCTACATATATTCATAACATTGTATGTTTGTCGCATATAGAGCTGAGTCAGCCTTTATTGCGAAAAATAGAAGAGTTTTATTTTCTCAACCAATATTTTATACCGAATTAGATTTCTATTAAGAACCTCATAAATGTTTAGGAACTAAGCAAAAATATTATATTATTTCTTAGAAAGCAGTAGATGGCTCTTATCAAAGTTTTATTTATGCTCCCAAAAGGAATGTTGAAAAATAAAAATTGTATATAATAATAACAGGTCAAAGGCACATTTTATTCTAAAATATTAACAGAGTTTCATTCACTTCATTCTCATAACTTAGGATTGCATCTTTTATGTTGTTTCCGTGAAAACTACCAAATCTGGGCATGAATTGTATAAAAAATATCATATATGATGTCACTGATCCAATAGCCTGAAATTAAAATATAATATCAATTATAGAAATCATTCTGTAGTATTTAAGAGCTTTATATTACTTCCTGTCACTTACTCGTGTCAACATGTAACCATCCATTGAAGTCATACCCAGACCATCAATGCGTATACGTTCATGTAATATTTGTAATGAGAAATTTTGTATCTATATAAAAAATAATATTGTAATAGAATACTTGTCAAATTGTTATGGTACAATATTTTTAGATAATAGATGAAGTCAATGTTTGTCTCTCAAACCTATTTTTGAACAGCTATCCTGACTTAAATTATTTTTTGTTTGTTTGACTAACTTTTCCAGTAATCGAAGGACGTTTTTTTTTTTTGGCATGCTAGATACGTTGGTCACGGTTGAGATATTAAAACTGAGACCTTAGCATGAATAAACACAATGCAAAGTAATATCTGCTCACTGCAGTGTGAGAGTCATCATACTCGTATATAAAAAACTGTACAACTATCGATAAATGGAATGACGGATGGAAGTGTTGACTAAGCTTCCACTTCCTTTCATATTTGATTTTTTGGGGACTCTATGCACAGATTTATACGCTATGTATATCAGTATTCGAGTGTACTATAATCTTCAGGAAATCAAATATTTTAACCGACTTAAAAAAAGGAGGAGGTTCTCAATTCAATTGTACTTTTTTCTAGGTGAACCAATTTTGATGATTCTTTTTTTATTTGAAAACTGGTGCTTGTCATGTGGTTTAAATATAAATTTGATCAAGGTAGTTTTTCAGTTATCCTTAATGATGCCAGTTCCATTTGCGCTACTTGAAGTCGGTTTTCTCTTTTGTTAAAATTTTGTACCTGTCTTGTTTTCATATTAAAATTACTATCGAAATTTTTTTTTTAAATTGACTTAATTTAACTAAAACACTATAAAGCATTCAATGTTTACCTGTATGCAGAGTCCAATATGTCTTATACAAATAATACTATGAAGTTGGTACGTAATATTATTGATCTAAAAAAAAACAAAAAAAACTTATCATTTTGACTTTTTAAATATTAAAGAGTAAGTTGTTTTCAAACACGATCTTACAACATTCAAACAACTTTTTGAGGCAAAAATAAAAACGGGTATATGCCAGAGTGCAGCAGTCAACATTAAATAATCTGTAAGCAATATAGATTCGGTTAGGTTTATTCTACACCACATACATATATCGATAGCTGGAGACTTACCAAGATGACCCCATTCACGATATAAGGAATAATATAAAAAATAGAAATCCACTAGGACGCGCACATAAACCATAAGTAGGACAGCAACCATGGAACAACCGAAGGCATTTTGAAAATGTAAGTACATGACATGTATACGTTGATAATTGAGTTGTTTTCCCAAAATTTGTCGACGTACATATTCTTCGAAACCTCTAAAAGTGGCTGCTCTGTTTGCAAATTGTGTATAATCCACAAGTAAGGCCAATTCTCGTTCCAACTGGATAAGCTCTTCATACATCAATTCAATGTGTAAAATAATTTGTAAATTTCGCAAATGGATAATGCAAGCGAACGGCTGAAATGTAATCCAAAAAAGGAACAAATGTCGCGTTACATTTTGAAATATCCAAAATGAGATAAATGGTATAGCCTCCAAAATGATCATGATATAGAAAACAAGTAAGAAACGTTTATGTTGTTTCAATTGAACTAAAAAACATACTGAATCTCGACACCAATTTTTGGAACTGGTGGCACTATAAAGTTGCCAAAATTTGGAAAGTTCTGTACGCTTTAGAAGGGCTTCCCAGTATATCGCCAAAATAGCAATTTCGGCAAAAACAAATTTTAAAATATCATTAAAGTTGCCAAAACGATCTTCGCGAAAAACAAATTCATCATCAACACATAGAACAACAACGAAAAGTAAACTGAAGCCAATGACTAAGAAAAGCGCCCAAGATTGGAGCAATATTTCATTGTGTTGATTTTTTTGTTGTCGTCGATATAAAATTGCTGAAGTTCCCCATATATTTGTATTATCGTTCGCTGCATGCACGGTAAGCGTATGAAAGCCAAGGATTTGAAAGAGACGCACATGATAACGTAACACACACGGAAACCGATATATTGCGACTTTAGTCATATCGTAAAATATTCTTTTTCAGAAATTATAATTTCAGGCAACGTCTATTCAAAAGCGTTTGGTTTAAGCTAATGTTATTAGTCAAAATTGTAACGCCTTAGAGATGTTCAGATGGAAGAAGAATGAAGACACTGATAATCAAAAGAAAATCGATTTTTATCTACAATAAAGAATAAAATACAATATTAAGCTTATTATGCATTACTCTGTTAATTTGTTATTGTAGTAGTCATGATGGTCAATGTAATACTACTAATTAATCGAAAACGAGGGTGGAATGAAAATGCTTTTTGTTCCCTTCAAAACATTTTTCAGGTTTTTAAATGAATGGAGACGTAAGTCGAAGGGGAATTCATTGATTTTGGCTATTGATAGCAGGTACTTGTGAGCCCTGTGGATGAAAGAGGACTATGTTTCATCTGCGTTAATGCTTTGGTTGTTCTTATACGCACTTTTTGCGCTCTTCGTTTCTGTATTTGATGTTCATTGGGAGTGGGACAAGAAGGAAACAGTGTGTTTCGTTGTTTGTGCTTTGCTTTGTTTGTGTTTCGTGTTTGAGGCTATTGATTATCACGACGGGGCCGCAGCAAAGCGCGCCGGGTTACGCTAGTATATATATATTTTTATTCTATTACAAAGAGAAAAAGTGCTCCTCTTACTAACCACGGGCACCGAATATCTTAGCACGCCACTATTAGGGTGCTCCAAAAGTAGCTGGACGACTTCGTTTGATTTCAAAATTAAAGAATTAAACTCTAACATATTTTCACTGTCCACAAAGTAATGAAAGAAATATTAAGGGTAGATCTACCCTCGTATACATGCATCGAATGCAATTGCATCTTAATGATAAGCATCTTATATGTTCACAAAATCAATAACATAACCCATCAACAAACACAATAAATATGCAATTTAACTTCAGTTTCATCTAAAGAGTAAAAACCCTTCAAATTCAAAAGTTACCATGTTATGAAATTTTTATATGGATATGTAATTATGTATTTATAACAATATAAATTTGAGCAGTTAATTTACAATATACGTACATATGTATAAAACCTGTTAATCATTTAAATTTATATTCGACTATTGTATTACTCGATAATTTTTCCACTATCCCAAAGATCGACTTTCAGAAGTATTCAGAAGTATATCTTTGAAAGTGTTAAAAATTTGAATTAAAATTAATATATCCCTTTAATGAGTTACAAACATAAAGGCAAACTATAAGAACCTATTCAAAGCAAATGTAAAGTATGTATAAAAACTAAACAAAAAAGCAAACAAATTTAATGCAATTAGAAAGTAGAGCACAAAGTGCCCACGACCAAATTTAGTATTTTATAGCGTGTATGTGTATGTGAAAGAATAAAAATGTTACCGGCATCGCCATCGTCAATACCTTTGTTTTATATGCATCTTTGGCAAATTTTGGGTCTATGTCCAGTCTCATTGACGAGTATAAAATTTGATAGTTTTGCAAATACGAAGAACCTACTGCATCAATCATGGTATCAACGAGACATATGCTATCCATTGATCTGGAGCAGCTTACAGATGCTATTGCTTTCTATATTTCATGTTCATACATGCTATAACTATAAGGATCTCATCTGGTTTGGTGATAATTTTGGTAAATTCAATGATATACTCAAACTGCTGGCCCCCATTGTTGCATACACAATAACGCTGGGAGAATGTATTTGGCGTCGTCAAGAGATTGTCGATTTATTTCAACTTCTTACCAAGGTTCAAGGCAATAGCCGCAGCAACTATTCAAGGCAACATTGCACATTATCCTATCAACGCATGCATAAGTATTTTCTGGTGGGACTCTTTGTCATGTTAATCGCAGAGAGCATCTATACATGGGAGATGCGACAACGTACACAATGGCTGAAATTCTTCATGGGCTTCATGCCCAGTTTGACCATCTGTCGTCTACGTGTAATGCAAAATGTTTGCAATTTGGAATTGTTACGGGTTGAAATTGAGCACTTAAATTTTGAAGTATGCCGTCTTCATGAACCCATCGATATGCACAGTTATCAACAAAAGAAACTACAACATTTAGTAATGATTTATCAGCAACTTTTTCGTATGTCCAGACTATTATGTAAGGGCACATCTTTCTCATTGGTCTCGATCTATGTAACATCATATATTAAATTATTATCGGATTGTTATTGGAACTATTGGATGGCATATAATGGTGTTCATATTTTTGGTAAGTACTCGTATATTTTCCAGTTAACAATATTATATTTTCATAATAACAAATTCGTATGGGCTGATTGGAACTCCAAGGCCCACAATATATTCATTATGTTTTTGCAGAATCAGTGTTAATAGTGGCGACAATTGTCAATATCACTTTTCTGCTTGTGAGCTCACGAAATTGTATGCGTACGGTGAGTATTACAATATTTGATGTTATGTATTTCTCTTCTATTTGGTATATAGAACTGCACGTACCTACTTATATTATCATACCAATATTGGCTATAAAAATTTATGAGTACTCACTAAGTATGATAATTTAACAAGAAAATATCCAACAATCTATGTACATAGCATATGAATCCTTTTTTAAAGTCTTCATAGTATTGAAAGGCACCCATCACTGACGGACTATCCTCGTCGGGATCTTGGACAAAACCCCGGCAAAGCTTAATTTTGTCCATGGTCTGCTCAAAAATTTATGATACTTGTTACTATTAAATGAAGACGGCGTCCTCCAAGACCAGAAGTTCGAGATGTTCCGGTGCTCCCCTCCCCATTACTTCATTAGTGGCATCCATCAATCATCTTTTAACAATTTAGATGACAAAATGAAGCAATTTTTCTCCCACTTGATTGTTTTTACATATAAAATATTTTTTATTTTTATTTATTTTTTTCCACATAGCAGGAACCGCACTTACCTGCACAATTCGTTTATGTGCATAAAACAGACATTATACCGAAGCGATTTACAGAATTTCTTATTTATTATTAGCTTTAAAAGCATTTCACTAAAGTGCAGATTTTGTTAGCGGCACCTTTTGTTTAAAAAAAAAAACAATTTTCTTACGATTATTTCATTTTTTCGAAGTTAGTCAGGTGTGTCACAGAAATCGAGAGAAATTGAAATGGAATTGATTTCAAAGCCTAAAAATATACAATTAAAATTTTCATAGTACTGATACTTTAATTATGCAGTAAATATATACTTAAATTATGAAAGTTTTAATTGCATATTTTTAGGCTTTGAAATCAATTCAATTTCAATTTCTCTCGATTTCTGTGACACACCTGATTTTTTATTTTCTTTGTGGATTTTTTTATTGTAAGGCAACGTGAGTCGCAAATACGAAAGAAAAGAAAAAATCTGCGAAGTGTGAGTCGGATGGTTCCGTACTATCGTACAAGGTTTTTTGTCGCAAAAATGAATATGTATTTATTATGAAATTGACAAAAAGCTCATGCGCCAAATATTAAGTTATTGATTTGACTTATGTTTAGAGTAGAATCATTATTCTTACTGCATATCAACATTGAGATCGGGAAATGTGAAAATTATTAAAAGCAAAAGTGAAATATTCATAAAGTCTAAAAGTATACTACAGAAAAAAAAAAATACCAAAATATGAAACAAAATAAATCAAAAAGCTACTAAAACTGTGCGCAGTGTATATTAGAGCAGACGTTTCTTGTATTGGGACCCCTTTAATTTTTTAACATTATTTTAGTTTTAGTATTTCTTGCTATCATGACAATAGAAATACACATTCTGTGAAAATTTCAACTGTCTATCTATTACGGTTCATAAGATACAGCGGAGTCGGACGGACGGCGGAAGCTTAGTAATAGGGTCCCGTTAGCACCCTTTAGGTACGGATTCCTAAAAATGGTAAAAACACAGGATTAACTGTTAAAAATAAAGATTATAGATTCTGTTCATATTGGCCAGAAAAACTTCACTGAAACATACAAATGTGACTTTTCCACAATAGGCCGTGTTTGGAAAATTAAAAGTGACTAGCGATAAGTGACAAAAACCAGTGGTGTTGAGATAAAGCGGCAAAGAAAAGTCATGCACGACAAAGTGGGGACTGCATTGTTTGTATGATTCACACAGCTCTGTAACAAAAAAATCAAATCATTTCCTCGCGTGTGCTTCTGGAAAAATCAAAAGAATTCACAAACGATTCGGGTGATGATTTTGAGCAACATTCATGGTTGTGGCCAAAACGTCACAACATTTAGTTTAGTCAAATACACGGCGATGCTGGTGAAAATGACAAAGAAGCAGCTGGGATATTTTGATCCAAATGATTTTTTTTTATTAACGGCGCTATATTATAAAACAATACCAAACACCACATTTTCTTTCTAATGATCAGCATACTGTAAGAGGGAGAAGGTCACAGAGAATTGGAGTGACTCTACTTTTAGTATGCAATGCAATCGCTAAGTTTGAAAACAATAATAATTATTAATAACTACATACCCGGCAGACTTGGTTCTGTCTCTCCTTCCCAAACATTTATTGGATTTTGATTGGTGTTTAGCTGTAATATTTGTATAATCAATTCTCGTCAAGTATTTTAGAAAATCCTCATTATTCGTTGTGGCCACGATTTGCTTAATATCACCATATTATTTTCACCTTCTTCTTCCTTGTCTTCTTCTTTTGCTTCCATAATTTTGGTGACGATGAAATTATTAAACTCGTTAATCAAGAAAACGATGAGAAAAAAGTTCTATTGACAAAAGAAACAATTTGCACTCTTCGCACTTCGGAAGTGTGTGCCACAGCACATGAATAACAACAATTTAATTCAGAAATTAGAATAGGCTCGGAATTAGTGCGCCGAGTAGACATCATAGAGTCACCGGTTTGATTCCCGTTCAAGTCTGGTCCTGGACTTTCTAATTTTTCCTCCTCTCCTTCTTAACTCTCCCCCTGAGCTGAAGGCCTCTGGCGCTATTGTTTATATTAAAAATAACTTGTTTATAAAGTATAATTATAATCTTAGTTCTACTAAATAAATAAATAAATTAGAAATTAAGCTGCTTTAATTTATAAGTTTCTGATCTATATTGTATTGTTTTGCTTGGCTTGCTTAGGTTTGGCTTGGCTTGATGTCGTCAGATTTAGTAGGCTTGGTGTTTGTAGTACATCACATTTTTGTTTCTATTGTTTCTTTTGGTCTCTCTGGTGTTTTCTATCGGACAGGTTGACTGCTCTATGTGGAAAAATTAATTTTATTCCTCAAAGATGTTTTAAATTTTCAAAAATTGAAATTTTGTTTTCAAGTTCTTTTGCGGTCATTCTTTGTGCTTTGTTCGATTTGATTCGTTGTCGCGGCTGGTCACTGCCGATATGGGTGACCGGTCGGATCGCCCTTCTTCCCACCTGATCAGCCCCACCAGCAACATCATGCCAGTAATATCTAATAAATGTGCCATAAATCTAAGTGATTGGTTTTCACCAGGAAATATTAAAATAAACCAACGAGCTAAAAGACCCCTGCAGTCACCAACTTTTCCAAAACAAAGGAAAATAAGTCGCACCAACAGCAATAGCCACAAAAATTCTCTGACATCAGGATGTCCAGCCACACCAAAGGATACTGGTAGTCATATTGTGAACAGCAACAGATTTGATGCTTTAAGTAACGACGCGGATATTGAATGGGACAGCGATTTACCAATCAATTTACCATCAGAAACTGAGTCTGATAGTGAAATGCAACAAGAAACAGACACAAACCAAATTAATGCAGACAACAACTGCCAAAGAAGCGTTCAGCAACAACCTAAAACTCCAAAACCCCCTCCAATCTTTATAGTTGGGGTCGTCAAAATCAACGGACTTCTGGATATGTTAGATTCATTACAGAGCCACACTCATATGTTGTTAAAACAATGAGCAAGGGTGAAATCAAAGTCCTACCTTCCACATCTGAAGCATACCGTTATATCACCAAATACCTCGACGAACAAAAAGTGACTTACCACACTTATCAACTAAAGGACGAACGCTCGTTTAGGATCATGATAAGAGGTTACACCACACTACCCCCAAGGGCGATGTTGAAGACGAACTGAACAAACTTGGATATCAAGTCAGGAATGTTCATAACCCGATTGGTCGAATAAGTAAACAGCCGCTTAATATGTTTCTTGTCGACTTTGCGCCCAGTAACAACAACTTGGAAGCTCTCAAATTGACCCGTTTGTGCCCACAAATGGTCAAAATTGAGCCCCCCCGTCAACACTCTGACATTCCTCAATGTCATCGCTGCCAAGAATTTGGCCATACCAAACGATTCTGCAGGAAGCAATTTAGATGTGTTAAATGTGGCAACAATCATGCCACCACCTCCTGTACAAAGCTGCGACGGCTGGCATGCGCTATGGCACACACGGCCAATTATCGAGGCTGCATTGTCTACAAAGAGATGAGCGCCAAAAGATTGCCCTCCGCCCGTACGACGTTGGCCCGTATTCCCCCTCCCTATATTGCTCCTGTATCGTCAAATTACAATGGAACCACATATGCTGATATAATGACTCAGCATCGTCAACCAGCTCAGCAACGGCTACATCAACAACAGAAACAGGAACACAAGCAACAGCAACACAAATCAACTGAGACAACCTTCACAACCACGGATGCAACAGCCTCTGCGGGGCCGGAAAAATGAGGTACAGACAGTCTTGGCCTCTAACAAGCCAGTGACATCACCCAATCATCAGAACAACTTCATGCTAACACAGCCGCACCTTCGAGCAAGTACTATCTAAATCGATAAGACGGTGGAAATGCAACCCAATACAGAACCGACCTCCCATGATTCACACTAACGCATCGCACTGAGATAGCGATCTGGAACGCTGACGGTGGATGCAGCGTGAAAATGAGGTAGGCATTCTTAGCCATAACAGACGTTGCTCATGCTACTCTCTGAAAAACTCTGCCAACGCATCTTGTGTCAGACTTAGTATATGAGTCCATACACCGCCTCCCGGGATCATAATTGCATGCGAGGAGCTGAAGTGACATAAAATCCGACTTAAGGCACTATCCACAGGACCAATAGCACGTGCTCTATGCAACTGGATGCAACACACCACCGATGAGGCGATCTAGTCATAGCCTCCACATACAGCCCTCGCAGATTCATATTACAGAAATAGCAGTCCAGCATTACTTCGATAACTCGGACCAAAGTTTCGGTATGCGTGGAGACTGGCATGCAAGCATCCGCCCTGGGGACTCAATTATACGTCTAAAGGCAATGACATATACCCAACACTGCAGCGACTTTTGCCTGGAATCCAAATATTGAGCGATCTCCGATGCATCTTGAGTATGGACTCCCACATTAATCTGAACATCGGTTCAGCTCTGACGAGTGCTCTGATCTGTAGGCCTATAGCAAGGACATTATCAAGCTGCAGCGACTTCTGCCTGCGTATGCAAATATTGAGCGATTCCAGTCTTCGTTGGAATCCCACATCAACCTGAACATCGAGTTGACCTCTGCGGATGATATTGATGATAGCTGTAGGCCTACTGGAGAGGAACATACTATAAAGCTGCAGAGTATGCCACCCCGCAAATGCCAGCTTATCCTCCCAGTCCACCTCTGGCACCTTTAGAGCGAGGTTCTGGAATTGCTGAGATACAAGCGTAGTCTACGCCGGCACAAAAAAAACAGTTTTAACCTATGGAGGGCCACTAAATGTATAAAACAGCAACCGCATAGACACGCCCCAATCAAAGATGCGAGTAATAAGTGGCGCAGGAGTGAGACTGAAAGAGCTGAGGCCTTTGCAGAAGAGCTAGAGAACAGATTCTCGCCTCTGCAACTGGCCGATGCTGCAGAGATCCAGGAAACGACCGAAGCCCTGTCAAGAAATGACGCGGATCCATGCCTCATAAAACACATCACCCTCAGTGAGGTAAGGCTGCAGATTCGACGGCTGAAATCCAAGAAATGTCCTGGACATGACAGAATCGATGCCAAAGTGGCCAAAGCCCTCCCTTGTAAAGGTATACTGTTATTGGTAACTCTGTTTAATGCTATATTACGTATCTGCCACTTCCCTACTCAGTGGAAGTGCGCATCGATCATTATGATTCCCAAACCTGGTAAACCGGAAAACATTGTTGCGTCTTATAGACCGATAAGTCTACTCCCCACATTCTCAAAGATATTTGAAAGAATTTTTTTGAGTAGAATGATGGAAGTACGGGATATCCAGAGAGCCATACCTAACCATCAATTTGGCTTTAGAGTACAGCATGGAACGCCAGAACAGCTGCATCGTGTCGTTCAGCACATTCTCACTGCGTTTGAGCTAAAACAATACTGCTCTGCGGTATTCTTGGATGTCAAGCAAGCTTTTGACAGAGTATGGATCGATGGTCTGCTTCACAAGATAAAACGCCTCCTTCCAGCTAATCAATTCAACCTACTACAAAGCTATCTCTGTGGTCGAACCTTCTTCGTTAACGTGCGCGACAAGAAGTCATCGGTAAGAAGCTTAGAGCCGGTGTGCCGCAAGGCAGTGTACTAGCACCCTTTCTCTACTCGCTATATACGGCAGACATCCCAACAGTTGACCCTGATGAAGCCACCATCGCTACATATGCGGATGACACAGCAATCCTTGTAAACTCTTACTCGGCGCAAGAAGCATCTGAATCAATACAGGATTTCTTGGGAAGATTTCAGGCCTGGGCCAAGCGATGGAATATTGGAATAAATCCAGAGAAATCGGCGAACTGCGTTTTTACCCTAAGACGTGGCACTTGTCCAGTTGTCTACTATGACTCCAGAATCATTCCGCAGAGTGACCAAGTTCGTTACCTCGGACTTATTCTGGACAAGCGGCTTACATGGCGAGCACACATTAGAACCACTACCGCATGCTGTTATGCAAAACTGCGCAGGCTTGACTGGTTGCTGCGTCCATCCAGCAAGTTGTCGCTCAACAACAAAAGGACAATATACAGACAAGTAGTGGCTCCTGTTTGGTGCTACGCGTTACAAATCTGGGGTACCGCTGCTGCCAGCAGCATCCAAAGAGTCCAAACCTGTCAAAACAAGGCACTGCGTTGCATAGCTGGGGCTCCATGGTTTGTGCGCAACACCATTCTGCACAGAGATCTCAATATGCCCACTGTGAGAGATGAAATCATGCAATGCTGTAACCGTTATCAGCAGAGGCTACAAAACCACCCAAACAGCCTTGCGGCGGCATTAACCCATGGGATCAGGCGACGTCGTTTAAAGAGGCTTCATCCTAATGACCTTCTAAACGGAAGGTTGCCACCTAGATAAATTTATAATGCGATATAATCGCCCTCACGTCATTATTCTAAATAACCACAACAATATTTTATGCTATTTTTGCGATGGTATTATAATAAATAATTAAAAAAAAAAAAAAATATCGTTTGTATTTTTGTTTTGTTTTTTTAATAGCAACAATAACACATACCAATGCAATTATAGCATCAACGAAAGACAAATACGTCACTTTTGTTATTTTGTTTTTGTTTTAATGTAAAAATGTGAAGGACTATAAACATACACCAAGCCTACCAAGCCAAGCAAAACAATGCACAAGCTCAAGCAGGCTTGGTTCCCCAATTTGCTTGTTTGCTTGTTAGCACTTCATAAGCAAAAGCCTTCGCTGCACAACGCTGATACAAACCCAAATTAAAAAAAATAATACATACAGAACTGTATTATGCCCCTCAAACTGTGCTCACATTTGATACTCAAACTGTGTTCTTTGTTGGTACTCATACTGTGACAGAGACATTGTAATGAAGCATAACTGATATCTGGCATTTGTCACCGTTCGGTTGGATGCAACACGGACGAGCGTGAAGAGTATTATATATTTGGCATAGGCAATGATAACCTTCTTTCTGGTTTTTTTCTGTTTTCCAATGAGCAAATAGCATTGAAAATATGTGTTGACTGTTAATTTCGACCTCTGCTTTTTGTGAGCTTTCCAATACATACAATAAATACATTGCAAGGTACTATTTGGGTTTGATGACTGGTCTATTGCCACTCTAGGGCACTCGTGTCTCCTAGTTGTAAATGTTACGTGTGTAGATATACTTGGGTAGATCTTTATGTTACATTTTTAAACCAATTTTGCATCAAATCCAACTAGCTTTGAATAATGTTAGAGGCATCAACAGCGCTATCTGTTGAATCAAGAAAGGCAGTGTCGTCGGCATACGTAGCTACAATAAGGTTATTGCTCATAGGCACTTCGCCATTGTCGATTGTCTAAATCACTGTCCCTAATGTGTCAGAAATTACATTCTTTTATTTCCACATAGAAATATCTGTGAGTTAAATACTATTTGAGCGTCAGATAGTATGGAGTTGGCAATAACTTTTTAATTTTGTATGACAACCCTTCGTGCCAGACCGTATCAATAGCTTGTTGATTATCCAAAAATACAGCTGAGCAGTATTGCTTCTTCTCTAGAGCAAGAGTAATAGATTCAACAACTCGGTGGCACTGCTCGATAGTGCCATGTCCATTTCTAAAACCAAATTGAATATCCAGAATAATGTTTAATTTATCAAGTATAGGCAATAATATAGGGCCTACCCTTGCAGGGGAGGTGAGCACAGCAGAAATGTCCTATAAAGATGTTACGTGCAGTAAAAAACTGGGTATCATACCACCTAAATACCCAAATACCATATGGTCTACGGAACACCTCAAGGCCGTACAGCACACCATCCTAGATTAGAAAAAATCAATCGCGTGCGGAAAAACCAGTCTTAAATAGCTACACTTTCCACTCGGGATAGCTAGTTGTCTCCTGTGGTAATAATGACACAGTCACTTGGTTAAAGGCAGTAGTGCCTAAACTTAAGCCGTGGAAGGATGCCGAGTTGAAGATTGTTGAAGAGGATGAAATACTACGTCCTCAGATCTACATTGGCTATTTCCCTGAAGTGGACAGTACTACCATAGAAGATATACTAGGTCTTCTGAACGGGCAGAACACTGGCCTAATGGTGAACGACTGGCGAGCACTCAACAGAGTGCGTAAAGGTACGGTTTCTGAGATTACCTTCGCCATAGACCCTATCTCAGCCGAAGTCATAAAGAAACATCAACTCTTGTTGAACTATGGCTTCGGTAGAATTCAAATGCGCCCCAAAAATAAAAGTGAGGCGAAGGATGGGACACATGGTAAACTGTCTGAGGCACGAGCGAGCTTAAAAAGCTCAAAGTGTCCATCCACGATTACTGCAGAGTCATTACCAGAGCAACCACAGTGCTCTACCGTAGCTGCAGTAACTACTTCAGAATCTGGTCCAACAGAAGGACGTGAGCAAGTTAAGGGGGGCATAAGAATGCGACCATCGCTTCATGCTGCCACCAAAAACACATGCCACGATCACCAGCGTGCTAAAAACGGAGGCTATAGATCCGCAGAAGAAGCGGTCTTGCTGGGTAGCAACAGAGGGAAGAAGAGGGCGGCAAGTGCCCGTAAAAAAGCCAATTAATGGCTCTTCCCCAACGCAAACCGAGCAGCAAAACTCGGAAAGCTGCCTCAGCTAATTAGTGACCAACTAACCTTTCTTCCTTTCTCACGGCTTATATCTGGAGACCTAGTGGCGATTTGGGCAAAAGTGCCTACCAGCAAAGGGGAGCATGAGGTCATCCTTGCCTCTGCTTATCTACCGGGAGACGCGGCTACTGCCCCAACAGAGGAAGTTTTGGCCCTAGCGGAGTATTGCCAGCAGCGTCACATCCGATGGATTCTCTCCTGCGATGAAAACGCACACCACACAACCTGGGGAAGCAACGACATTAATACAAGGGGTGAGTACCTTCTTGAATTTTTACTTAGTTCTAATATTACCATATTAAACCGAGGCAACGAACCGACGTTTGTGAATGCAATAAGAGGGGAAGTTCTTGATCTCACTCTTGCTAGTAACAATATCTCGTCGGAAGTCTCAAATTGGCACATGTCTCAGGAAACACCCATGTCGGTTCATATGCACATACGGTTTGATGTGGGTGCAACTGTAACACAAGCCAAAGTTTACAGAAATCCCAAGAAAACCAACTGGGATAACTTTTACCTCTATCTACAGCATGGTACTAACTGCTGAAATAAGCATATTTATTTAAAATCAGAGCTTGAATCAGAAGCTGTAGAGCTTCATTCTAATATAATCAATGTTTTTTATAAAAGTTGTCCAGAAAAAGTGCATAAACCACGAAGGGATGTTCCTTGGTGGTATAAGACGCTTACTGAACTTCGAAACAAGGCAAGAAGATTATTCAATAGAGCTAAACGAACAGGGGACTGGGTTTCCTATAAAGAGGCTCTAACTGCCTATAATATAGAATTGAGAAGACCTAAAAGAGCTCCTTGGAGGAATCATTGTGAGAAGATCTCAAATCTTCCAGATGCAATTCGCCTTCAAAAAGTCTTGGTTAAAGATCACTCAAACGGTATTTGTACCCTAAAAAACCAGATGGCAGTTTTACACAAAACCCGGGAGAAACCAACAAACTGCTACTGGACACTCACTTTCCGGGTTACTCAGCTTCTAAAGAACACCCAGTACTGGTGGAATCTACGGTATCCATCAATACTGTAGATGTTAAGCTGGCAAGTAAACTGTTCCATGAAAAACGGGTGGAATGGGCTTTATCATCATTTAGCCCATACAAATCTCCATGGCCTGATGGGATATTCCCTTGTCTGCTCCAACATGGAGCCAAGTACGTTGTCCCAAAATTGGCCAGTACATTCAGAGCAAGTCTCTTGCTAGGGCATATCCCTACGAAATCGGCTGAAGTCAAAGTAGTGTTCATTCCAAAGGTAGGGCAAAAGCCAGAACAGCTACCTAAATCTTATAGACCTATATGTCTCAGCTCATTTTTCCTAAAATCAATGGAAAAAATTTTGGATCAGTATATAAGGAATAACAACCTTATAAATTTTCCTCAGCAAAAACTGCAATTTGCATACCAACGTGGCAAATCAACAGAAACTGCAATACATAGCCTAACAACTGTCATTGAAAAGGCTCTTGATTCCAAACAAATAGCTCTATGTGCATTTATCGACATATCAGGAGCTTTTGATAATACTTCATATGAGGCAATAGAAAATGCCCTTCTACGGAAAGAAGTACCCACACCCATTATTAAATGGATAATAGCTATGCTTGAATCTCGGACTATTAATTTACAGCTTGGAGGAGAATTAAAATCTATCACAACCACTTCTGTGGACCTTAGTGATAGATTAACTCCTCTACAAGCTTAATGGTCTAGGCTTCAATACACAAGGTTATGCAGATGACCTAGTTGTATATATTGTGGGCTGGCATGAGCAGACTATCTCTGACCGCATGCAACAAGCCCTAAAAATAATAAATAAATGGTGCAGTGAGAAAGGGCTCTCCATTAACCCATCAAAAACTGTGCTGGTGCCATTCACCAGGAAGAGAAACATTACTCTCAAATGTCCTGTGTTAAATGGCATCACAATCTAATTTTCCAACGAAGCGAATTATCTAGGGGTTATCCTTGATAAAAAGCTAACGTGGAACCCACATCTAAATAGGGTTACAAAAAAGGCTACAAGAGCATTCTTTGCTTGCACTAGAGTTTTTGGCAAAACCCGGGGTCTAAATCCCAAAATGACCTACTAGACATTCACTACGGTCATTAGACCAATAGTCACGTATGCTTCCATTGCATGGTGGCCTAAAGTCAAACAAAGGAATACTGTAATTATACTAAGTAAACTGCATCGACTTGTTTGTGTCAGTATCACAGGGGCTATGAAAACGTGTCCCACTGACGCACTAGGGGTACTCTTATACATCCCACCATTACCTATCCTAATAGAAAAGGAAGCTACTATTAGCGCCTTGAGACTGGAAGGTATTGCCGAATTAAAAGGGGGCAATATTAAGGGACACCTCAAAATTTTAGAACATTTTCTAGACAGTCCCATTTTGCATAGAGATGATACTCTATCGTCTAAAACAATCTTCTTCAAACTTTTTCAAATCATTATTAATGATCGTGAAGACTGGAGAACTAATTCTATTAAATTCAAACCCGGCTCTCAGATATGGTTTACAGACGGGTCTAAACTTGAAAATAGTAGAACAAGGGCGGGAACTTATGGCCCAAAAATCTATCCCAATGGGTACTTACCCAACAATATTTCAAGTGGAAATGTATGCCATTGAAATTTGTGCGAGGAAAATGAGAGGAGTACATATTTACATACTCTCGGATAGTCAAGCGGCCTTAAAAAGCCCTACAGTCGGTCACTTTCACCTCAAAGATGGCATATGACTGCCTTAACCTGTTAAATGAACTGGGTAACTTTAATACTGTTGTATTAAGGTGGGTACCAGGACATGAAGGTCATGAAGGCAATGAAAAGGCCGACTACTTGGCTAAACAAGGGGCGATCATGCCCTTTTACGGTCCTGAGCCTTTCTGTGGTCTCTCGAAAAGCCACAAAAACGAAGAAATTAGGAAATTTGAAGAAAAGAGTTTTCTAAAACACTGGGTGAACTCCACCGGACAACGCCAGGCAAAACAATTCCTCACTCTTTCAAAGAGTATCTCGAATAAGCTTCTCTCACTCAGTAGAGTAGACTTACGCATTTTGACTGGATACTTCACGGGTCACTGCAACCTAAGGTATCATCAAAATAAGTTAGGTCTTTCCGACACTGACGTATGCCGATTTTGTGAAATGGATAAAGAAAGTTCAGAGCATATACTCTGCAAGTGTCCTGCACTCGGTAGACATAGACTTCACCACCTCGGTGACACTGTTGTTAATCCACACAAATTGTGGAACAACAAACCCCATCAAAAGTCTTAACATATAGGGTTTACAATAACGCTATGTACAATAGATCTTATTGGTCGCTGTGCTTTCGGGCCCGTTATTATTATATATGGCAGATACATTGATGATATCGTGCCCAGGATATTCTGAAGTTTTTAGCTTCCTTATTTCTTATGCCGTTTCCGCTATCATAACATGTTTAAACGGCAAACTGCAAGATATCAATTCTATCTGCCATTAAACAAAAGGTTTAAAAGTTGATTCAAGGTACATTCCGAATTCTTTGGCTTTAGTCTCGTCGCGTCTGCACCATACACTGTTTATATCTTTAATTAGAACATTCCATTTGTTTAATTTATTCAAGTTTATTCTTTAAGTTCTATAATTTGTACCAGAACGTCTTGTGGTCGATAAAAATGTTGCTTCATAAATAAGATGGTTAAATGAGTCTACATCTCAAGTGTTTAGATAACATCCGCGCTTATGATGAGAATCTAGCCAATGATGGAATGATTTTTAGTCAGTATTTTTAGTAATTATACTTCGATTTTAAGATTACGTTGGTGTTACTACATTCAAGTTGACTAAAATTTCAGAGTGATCTAAACTAAGTTCATGACAAGACGCTATATCCAGGATATCAAATATTTACACCGATTCAAGTATAATCGATCGCTCTCAATTAAATTCACCGACATTAAAGTATAATTTCATACCGATTGTTTCATATTGAATATTATTAGCTCATATTTATTTAGAAATATTGTACAAACCGAATTTATTTATGCACCCAATATATCTTCTTATTAATAATATTATGCAATTCTACAATATATATACATTGTTATTTCTAGGCGGAAGTTCTTGTTCATAATGTACATAAAATACGCATACCTGTGGATAATTTGATTTTGGCAAGACGTGTAAGTTCAATTTCTTATTTTTATTGTTATAATATTTGACAACAGACATTCAACATTAAAAATATGTTTTTAAGCTTTTTATACAAAATTTGATCCACCAATTCTGACTATTTCAAAACAGCCAAATCGGTCGTGCCGTTCTTAAATTATGGGACTTTGAATATGCGGCATTTCATTTTTAAATACAGATATTAATAAATAGATAGATAGATAGATAGATAGATATACCATATAAAAATCAATATAGATATTTTCTTTTTCCCATTCTTAGTTGCAACTTTTTGGTCTACTTCTACGCCATCAACCAATTATCTATGATGCTTATGGATTTTTCATTGTTAATTGTTCATTAATTAGTGCGGTAAAATTGATTACCATTCTTCTACTAATCCGTTCCACTTTCAACCTTTCCTTTCTTCCAGATGTTAACATCCATAACAACTTATATGTTGTTTTTTGTGCAATTTATGCCCAAATTTACGACACTTTAATAACATGGTAAAGACTATTGTAAGTAGAAAGCTTAAGCCCTCGAATGCATTTTAAAAAGAAAAAGGGAAATAAAAGTTACGCCTTCCGCTTGGAAACTCTAACTTTCATACAATTATACTTTCAATTATTTCAACAATACTAAATGTTCGTGTCTACTATGTTTTACATAAATTTACTAAGTATTACACAGAAGGGAAATAAAATACAAATAAATAAATAAAGAAAGCAACAATAATTTACTCTTTTTCTAATTGTATCATGTACGATGATACCACAACAATAGATTTATAGATACAATAGAGATTAGATCGATATATTTTACATACAATAAATAAAATTAAAAACTATTGTATAAATTACAACTCATGCTCAAAATCAACAGACTCCAGTGGAACCACTCACTATGGATATGGCGCTGGATATTTATAATCGGCGCTACCAAGGCCTTGGACATGACCAACGCTGTAACTATCGATGCCACTATATGTCTCAGGGGCAGCACTATTATAACCCGCTGGGTCAGGCCAATTAAATTCCCTGTTAGCATGATTATTAACATTTGCTTTATAAATAGCATTATCATCAGCATCATCCTCATAATTAATCGTGGCATGTGCTGTATGATATGATTGTCTTAATGATGGTTTGACATTTGCATGCATCTGCGGTGAAGGACGAAAAGAATCAATGCCATGGGTGGTTCGCTTATTAGAACTATAACTGGGATCTACATCAGCAGCTGTTCCTGATATAACACTGTTATCATGATATTCTGAAACCTTCTCATGTTGTGGTTCTATTAATGTTGGTGGCTTAATATAATTTATGTGACCCTTATGATGATAATAGTGATGATACTGATTAGGTTTTGATGACTGTTCATTGTAAATAAAATGGTTGTGTTGTTGTTCCTCTTGTGGTTTTTCATACTGATAACCATTTTGATCATGATCCGGTTCTATAGTTTCCACTATAGGTGCAGGTTCCATATAAATATTATGTGACTGATGATAATCATTGTTCTCTTCCTCATGTATTTTTGGTGGTGGTGGCTGTCTATAGACTTCATCCTGGTGATGCTCCTGCGTTTCAATTATCTGAAATGTTTCAGTATGGGGCATTTTCTTCTTCTCATAATCGAAGGCCTCTTTGTATTCATGTTTTTGTAATTCTGCATAATTATGATTATGAAAATGTCGATGATCGGGTCCAAAAGTTTCAATCAACTTTAATGTTTCAACATGCGACGGTGGCGGTGCTTCAGTTTGCGGGGTAAATTCTTCAAAATCATCTTCATGCTCTTCATGTACATAATCGTGGGCCTTGGGCCTCTCTTCAATGATCTTGTAGGTATTCACCTTTGTGATTTTTGGTGGTGGTGGCACTGAAGGCTTTGGTCGTGGTATGTGTTGGGTTTTAATAATAAATGTCTCTTCAATTTCAATGGGCCCTGTGACATGTCCAGTAACATCCTTAGCCTGATTATGCTCACTATCATTGCCACTATCATTTTCATGATCATGATGACCATGATGCTTTGGCCTATCCAATTCGGAAAGTATAATATTTTCCAGAACTGGTGCTGATATTGGTTGGACTGGTGATGGTTTCTTATGTGGACGCGGTCGAGGTCTTGGCTTAGCATTATGATGATAATGATGTATGACTTTATGTGGAGACACTGGTGGTATTTTTGGATCTGGTTCAATTATAAGTGGCATATGTTCTTTTGACACATGCACTTTGATGTGAACATACTCATCGCCAAATGTACAATAAGCATTTTTTATATAGCAAGCGATTGTCATTAAAATTATGAACTGTAATAAAATTAAATTTATGATATAAAAAAAAAAAAACAATTATAGTAACTTTTATTTTATAATCGTACTATGCACCTTTAATGCTGGTCTGACACGAAACATTTTTATAAATATCCTTCCAGATAAAATACAATTCTTTTGAATTTAAAATACAAAAAAAAAAAAAAATAATAATCACGTTGTTTTCTGTTTCGGCGTTTTAAGTTAACTGAACCTTTTCTTCAGACCAAATATTTCATTGCCAAAGTTTTGGTTTAAACACAAAAAATTGTTCAAATATCCAATACAATTAGAGAGCGGCGTGCTATCTTTCTCTTCAGCCCAGGTAACGAAAGCAATCACCTATTTGACCAACCAACAGACCGACAGCTTAACACATTTTTCGCTTTTTTTGACCTACGCATTTTTCTTTCTTTTATAATATTATGAGCATTTCATTCCAAAAAATGTTGTGTTTTGTTATTATTATTACTATTATTATTAAAATTAAGTTCAATCTACTGTTCGTTTTATTGTTGTTAATGTGTAGATTATGTTATGTTAGGTTCAGTTAACTTCAAACGCCGGAACAGAAAACAACGTGAATTTTTTTTCTTTACGGGAGTGAATAGTATTATAAGTTTCTCATGAAGTTTGTAACACACAGAAGGAGACATCGCAGACCACATAAAGTATATATATTTGTGATCAGCTCGATGAGACGAGTTGAGTCAGCCATGTCCGTCTGTATCAAAACTAGTCCCTCAGTTTTTGAGCTAGAGAGCTGAATTTTTGCACATAGGTTACCTTTAACAAAACGCTTAATATTTGTCGGAATTAGCCGAATCGGATCACTAGGTGGGGTACCTCCCATACAAACCACCCATTTAAATTAATGTTCTTATTAGAAAAAGTTTTTTGTTTTTAAACGTATCGAACTGATTAGGCACTATAAGTTTCTGATCTATATCCATCAACCATGTAAGCTTCGTGATCCTAGGGTTACCAGGAATGGTACCTCCCATACAAACCCACATTAAATGAGTAAAAGTACAATAAAAATTCAGTGCCACTCAAAATGTGCTCATATTTGATAGTCAAACTGTGTTCTTTGTTGATACCCAAACTGTGTTCTTTGTTGATACTGAAACTGTATCAGAGAGTATATAGTGATGCTAAGAAAGGAAGGTTGGGTGCAAACCGGAGGAGCGTGAAGAGTATTACATCTTTGGCATAGCCATCGATAGCCTGCTTTCTGGTTTTATTTTTTTTTTTTTTTTCTTTGGATTAAGAAGCGGCGCATCGAATGTTAATGAAAGCAAAACTAAATAAACAAATAAATTTGTTAAACTTTTATTTTCATTTGAATATAGTTGCTTTGGGCCAATGGCCAAAATATTGTAGTAAGTTATTAAATTGTCTGAACTATCGACAACTTTACATACATATTGATTGATGATTCTATTACTTTGTCGTGATGTTTGTAACGCCATGAGGAGACAACATAAATTGTTTACATTGTAAAGAGGTTAGACCTGGGGCCTAAGCGATACCTTGACTCATTTTAAAGAATGTACAGTGGTGAGAAATGTAAACTATCCCACTAAGACTTAAACCTTGGAGGTTTTAAGTACATTATACGAGTTCTTGAGGATGCTGAACAGAAAGATAGGAAATGTGCACATTTCCTGGATTCTATTTTCCCCATGGGTTTTAACTTAAACGTGTGTAATGGTATAAAGGAGTGGTCATCCATTACAGTTCTACAGCTTTCACGATTAATTCCTATTTGCAGCATTCGCAAATCGTGAGTTGTATGCGTTGCATATTACTTTTTTAAAGATTTTGAACATATGCCTGCAAAAAATTAAAATTAAATTCGTAAACGACGCCATCATTGAAAATGCCCTTACACACACCCACACATACGCCTTAACTTGTTTCTATTAACTATTTTATTCTTCTCTCTTCTTCGACTTGTACGCCTTCACATTTCAATTAATGAGTTCTCCATCTCATACATACACCTTTACTTATTATATTTATTTCATTATGATGATTGCCTATACACATACGCACACATACACCTTAACTTATTTCTACTTTACCAGCTCTTTAACACTTCATTCTCCTCCCTTGCTCTACTGTATTCATTTCATTAGATGCTTGCCTAACTTATTAGTGCTTTATTATCATTTCATTCTTCTCTCTCCTCGACTTCCCCGTAGCCATTTTCAATGATAATATTCTTATTATAATGAGGAACAGCATTCAAGGTTATCCCTGCCATATCTATTTATCAGAGCAATCTATCTAATCGAGGTCACAATAATGAGACGATTAGCTCCCGCCATTCCCCTCACCTAATAGGCACATCGCACTTCTGTATATGGCTGCCGCATACATATGTACTTATATTGACATAAAACTACTATTAATATCTACTACCTACTTCAGTAAAACCCATTTTGCAATGATCGAATATTCCTAATATATATGGCATGTATCTTCCATATAAACGATTGGCACCATTTCTTTTTATTTCACTTTTTATGTGAAAGGTATGTAATCTCTGGTGGAACCGAAGATAAAACATTTTTTTCTTGTTTTTCTCACTTTCATCATTCATACTCTCTTAATTTCTTTATTCATAAGTAGTTTCCAGGTTCAGTTTCCATGGTGCTTTTCTTTTATTTCAGAGCATTTGTTTCTTGCATCCAAATCACAATACTGAATTGGAGCAATTTAAGAACTTAATAGAATTTATTGAAATGGGGTATAAGGAACAAGAAAAAAAATGTTTCATCTTAATTTACAATAAATAACATAAAAATATATTATAGATAGATATAGATACATATACGTAGATATCGATAAATATGTACATATCTGTGGATCTCTGTGTCTGTATTATTTATTGTAGTTTATAATGAAATACAATAGTTTTTATCCAATATTATTATATTTGTTATGCAAATGTGAAATATGAGAAAGTTTTTTTTTTTTTATATTTTCTTTTTACAAATCTGTACAAATTTATGCTTTTGTATATTATTGTATGTTGCCTCAATAGCCATCATTAATACTTACCATTCACTATTTCATTTTTAAGTTTAATCTGTTAGTAATACTAAGTATGATAGACAAACGATGAGATGAATTGCAAGAGTGAAAATATTGGTCACGTTTCTTATGTCTGCCTCTTTAACTTGAATTTTGCATATTGATTTTAATAATTTATTTTAATATCAGGATCTTTTTCCTGATCGAACGAATATATTTAGCAGTGAAAGACTGTCAATAAATTAGACTAGGAAAAAAGTCAACCAAACGGTGGCAAATTATTATATACTAATCACCATCATTCATATAATAAAATCGTCAATGGACCTTTTCTGATTATTTGTTTACCTGTGATATTGTACACGCTAATCTCAGAATCGGCTTAACTGAGTTGAATGCGGTTTTCACTGATGTATTTTAGCAAGCTTTGAGCAACACTTAATGTCTGTTTTATTCTAATCGGTTCAAAAAAGTTATTCAATAATATGAGGATAAGGAAAATAAGTTACAAAGAATTTTCGTACGTTTTTATGCTTTGCTAATTCTTGAATTTTCTGTGTTGTTCCTCTTATTTATTTATTCGTGCAAATTGCGTTCTTTGTTCTTTTGTTTCTGCATATGGTGTTCACTGAGAGCGGGGCAAGAGAGAGACAATGTGATTTGTCGTTGTTGTTATTATTGTATTTTTCCTCTTATTTATTAATAACTGAGTACGCACAAGAGTATTACACTCTTCGTTCTTTTCTTTCTGCAAATGTCGCCATAATACATATAAAAGGCGATGTACATACAAGGCAGGACAGCGTCTGCCCAGGTCAACAAGCTTACTATAAAATTCAATTCCTTAAGCCTAGTTGTGCACAGCAAATATATAGGAAAACCAGAAAGAAGGTAATCATTGGCTATGCCAAAGATATAATACTCTTCACGCTCCTCCGGGTTTCATCCAACCATCCTTTCTTGGCATCTCATCAGCTTGAGTGGCAATTTTATTGTACATTTATTCTTTAAACTAGCATCACTATATTCTCTCTGTACTCCTCCTGGTACCCCTAAGATCTTGAAATTTACACGGTTGATGAATATGGATCGAAACCTTATACTCGTAGTGTCCAAATTTCAATTCGATACATCAAAAAACAAAAAACTTTTCTAATAAGAACCTTAATTTGAATGGGGGTTTGTATAAGAGGTCGGAGTTTATCACCCTGTAGCGATGCATGTTGCTAAACCACCAGACGATCGCCGGATTTGAACCAATTCTTTCCAGCGCAGCTGAAGTTAGTTCGATCGTGACGTTGTTCGATACTCCTTTAATGTCTTGGAAAGCCGCCAACGCAAACTCCTTCCTTTGCACGACTTTTTCAACAAGCCCAACCACAAAGCAGTCGCAACCGATCTACCCTTAAGAAATGCGTGTTGTGCACTACTTTTTGTAGTTAGCTCATTTCTAAGATGCAGGTCTAATAATCTCTCTAATGTTTTAAGCAAAAACTGGTATTATGAGATCCGGTATTCACCACACATTGCGGTTGGACCTCAGGCCATAAACTCTATAACTCACAATTCAGATTTTCTACACGTCTACTATTTCATCCTCCATGAATGGCTGCAGGTCCTCGGAAGGCACTCTGGAGTGATGCAAATTAAACTGTACCACTTTTTTTCCGACCTGACATCTATGAAATGAACGCCTTCATGTTTCTCAACTCTAGCTTCAGTTGGCACTGGTTATGCAGGATACGGTTCTTCGACTCCGTACCAAAACTGAGCCAGAGATCCTTGCCATAACCCTTGTCTCGTGCCAGCCGCCAGATGATGAACCAATAATCAGTTCTGAGCTCAAGATTCTGGCTTTTATTAAGGCTCAGCAAGGATTTATTCTCAATGATAGGAGGTTGGACCCTCCTCTTATGGTTGATGGTCTTGATCATGATTCGTTCTGGAACCTGGCCTGTCTGAACCACGTCCAGCTTCGCTCCAGGCCCCACTTTGCCAATGTCGCGTATTGTGTCTTTGAGAAAACACAGGGAATCTTATTTGACCAAACCACAACATTGGTGCCCTTGAACTATTTGATGCCTTGAACATAGCTGAAAGGGATTTTGTTTTCTTACCTTGCCATCGTTTCTGGTGTTTATAAAAACGCCTAGTAAATGAGAGTAATAAACAACAACAATAACAAATTCATGAAGCAGCAAATAAATAATAACGAAACACACTGTCTCCCTCTTGCCCCGCTCTCAGTGAACATCAAGAAAAGAACGAATAGCGCAATTCTCTTCTGAGAGGAAAAAAAACAACAATAGGCAGAGTTCGCAAATAGCAACCTTTTCATAAGGTTGTCAAGCAACCGTTTGTTAAGAAACTAAATGTAAAAGGGATGAAAAAAAGGATGATTTATTTTTCGTTTTTAAGTTTATCTGTACAATCATACAACTATACTGAAACAATTGAAAAATAAGTGGGCGGTCAGTGAGAAACTGAATTTGTTCTATTCATAATACTCTTCACGCTCCTCCGGGTTGCATCCAACCTTCCTTTCTTAGCATCACTAAATTCTCTTTTTTCTAATAACATTAATTTAAATGGGGGTTTTTATGGGAGGTACCCCTCCTGGTAACCCTAGGATCATGAAATCTACGTGGCTGATGGCTATATACATTAAAAACTTATAGTGTCCAAATTTCAGCTTGATAAGTCAAACAACAAAAAACATTTTCTAATAAGAACTTTATTTGAAAGGTGGGTTTGTATGGGAGGTACCCCCCCCCTAGTGGTCCGAGTCGGCTGATTCCGACACTTGAACTGCGTATGGTAAAAAGAAACCTATGTGCAAAATTTCAGCTCTCTAGCTCAAAAACTGAGGGACTAGTTTTGATACAGACGGACAGACGGTCCAATCACCCCGCCGGACCATAAACCGCACCAAACAGTCACACGTTGAGGATGGAGAGGCTTTTCAACAGTAACTCTTGGGTTATTGGATGCGACAATTTTGCTTGTTCACGTAGACACCGATGTGGAAATGGGCCTCATCAGTCAAGATGATTTTTCGATGGAATTCCGGATCATTTCTATGCATTTCAAGGACCCAATCAGCAAAGACACGACGTTGTTGATGATCGGCCGGCTTGAGTTCTTAACTGAACTTTATAAGCTTTAAGACCCACGTCTTTATGCAAAATTCGGTGTAATGACGTTTTTGGAATGCCCAATTCCAAAGAACGATGAGGAATGGACAAACCTGGGTTTTTCTTCAACACTTTGGGCTACAGCAGCAATATTCTCAGTAGTTCTTGAGCGACGTGCACGGGTTTTATTCTTCACATCACTAACTTGTCCCAACTGTATTGCAGTCCGACAAGGTGCTTCACGACAACCCAAAAATGTTTTAGTTTTACGAACCGTCTCTGTCAAATTTTCACCATTTTTATAGTGAATTTTTATAATTTCAATGCGTTGTTGAAGCGTGTAATTTTTATGAATGGCGTAGTTTCTACTTGTCAAATGTCAAAAAATGATAGCTTCAAAAGTGACATCTACCGAAATAGCGGGATATTCAAAATAACACCTCTTATTGGAAAACCCTTTACTATTCACTCCCGTGAAGAGTATAAAAAATATGCTCTTTCTTTTGACCAATTTATCTAGTCCATATAAATTCATTCTCTTTATTTGTACATTCTCTTATATATTGGAACGGATCTACTTAATCGTGGTGGAGTACGGGAGTGGGGGATCTTTCACAAATATATTGCGGATAATTTCGAAGGTCTAAATACAAATGATGGAACTCGCTATACTCATATCTTGCTCGGTTTATGGGGTGTATACTAAATCTACGTTTTTTTATTATTTGTAATCCCCCGCAGTGGCTATCGAACAAACTGCGAAGAACTTTACTAGCATTTTTACAGCTAAATAACTCAAGCGACGTCGTTCGTGTTGTGGCCACATCACTCAAAGCGATCGCTCAGTCCCTAATCGCTCAATGCGTGGCCTTACCCTTATGCGTACTCAGTTATTTGTAAATGTGAGGAAAAATATACAACAGTAACAACAACAACATAAAATTCAAGAGCAGCAGTACTACAGCTCGCTTCCTCTATGCAAAACCAGAAATATAGTGTTTAATAATTTTTTTTATTTTATTTTTTTCCTGCCCTTGTTCCTAACTTAGCGAGAATTGAATTATGTAGCATAAATACTCAACTAAACACAACACTACTTATGTAAACTGGAAAAATAAGCAAACTCTTTAAAAAAACAATTGAACCAACTTCAAAAAGATCATAAGCAACATGAAACTAATCGTTATTCAAGTAAGCTGTATACACTGCCATTACGCTCGCATTTTACATAAATCTTTCTATTGTCTCCCATGTCTTCGTCGAGAAGGGTTTGCAAAAATTAGGGCAGGTAATATCGCTACACTACCGTAATTGTTTTTGCGTGAAAATGGTTTTTGTTATTGGTATGCAAAAATATGAAATACGAAGAAGAAGAGATGGCCCTTTGTGAGCGACTTTTTTATTTTATATAATTTCAAAAACCACAAAAATTCACTACATATATATATATATATATAATTTTAATTAAATATTATTATTGGTATGTAATATGCTTCAAAAACCCTCTAAATATGCTTATTACACAAAGTCAGTTATACTCAAATGATATTTTTGGAACACATATTCACCACATATGTATGAGACAAAAACAATTTGGATTGTTTAAACGTGAAAACGATTTTAAAAAAGGGACACATGTCAGAATCTGAAGCTCTTTCAGAAATGTAATAAAAACATGTCGCCTATATTTTTAATACATATCGTGACTCAAAAGCCGCAGCGCCAAGTAATTTATATATGTATTCTGAAAATAAAGGAAGCGATAATGCGGGGAGGAGGGAGGTGGAGGGGGGAGAAGCGTTCAAAAAGGTAAAACAAATTGTGAAAATCGCTTTCTTTTTAAGCGTCTCGCTTAAAAACGGCTTGCCCTATTTGGTTGATTAGAAGAAAATGGAAAAAAAAATTGTAATATCCACCGGAAAAGTTGGAAATTATGACTTTTTGTATTAAAATTATGAATAAATACAAAAGTAAAATTTATATCCTGTAATCGCTTCTAGAAGTAGTAATATCTAGTGTGTTAAGCGCCGGTTTGACTGCACTCAATTTGTTGTTGGTTATCACAAACATTGAAAGAAGAAGAAGAGCTCTCTCTCATTTCATTGTCATTGGTGATGTGGCTATCTATCACCGTACAAATGATATAGCTCACGTATTGAAGTAAACGTCAACCATCCGCTGTCATGTGCAGTACTTGTAGATGAAGTAGGAGAAATATGCCATTGTGAATGTAGCCCACAGTGCGGTCAACCGGTGCTATTGGTGGCATAATACTTATGTATCCCGAATCATACAATTCAAAAAATTATTTCGTTTATTGACAAAACACTACTTTTATATTCACCTAAAGCAGCTATAATTCGTAATCTTGCCAAAAAATCATCAGCGCCACTTATAAATTTTCGCAAAGAAAAATTTGTTTTTACTTAGTCAAATAATTTAAACCGATACCAATTTACATACCAGTGTAAAGCCCGAAAATTTTATGAAAATATCAAACAACTTAAATGAGTTGAACTTGAGCCAGATAACAAGCCATTGAAAAAACATGCGTAACACTCCTGTGCGATGTACCAACTGCCAGATGTTTGGCCACACAAGAGCGTACTGCACGCTGCATTCCGTTTACGTCACCTGCACAATTCATTAACCTGTACTAAAGACGAAATGGATCCAAAAATGAAGAAATGCAGCAACTGTTGCGGAAACAACATCGTAAACTATAGAGGATGTCAAGTATTTCAAAATCTGAAGAGTCAGCTGAACAATAGGACAACGAGTGCTAGTTCTCGAACTAGAAACAATATTGAGCATACTACCAAAAGTTCGATCGTGCAGCAATGCTGTCCCTGGGGTATCCTTTGCTAATGCCTTGAAATCCGGACCATTGACTAGGAATGATACCTGTACTATTCGCTTATCCGACGGCATATTAGCTCAGTCTATTCGCTCTGCTCCCATGTATGTCAACGAAATAATGTGCCCGAAAACTCTCAAGGTTCTACAAAAGCATTGAAGCCATATTAATGTCAATGCAACAATGCATGGTGAACTTCATAGCAATTATGCAGAGTACAATGAAAGAATTGGTGCAGAATACTTCAATTGCTTACTGAGCAGCGATCGAAATAGACTACCATGTTTATATGACGCTCATATCGCTTCTGCGAGGTTCGATATAACGAATATCGAATTTTGTGCTCATGTTTACATGAGGCAGTCGACATCAGTTTGATTAAATCGATTTTGGTTTGTTTTCATTATGTCAGAGTAGCCATATGCATAAAATATAATGTGGTTTTCTCAACAGAATAAGTTATTTTTTAAAATCAAATTGGATAAAATAATATATAAATGTAAAATACTTATCTTTATTTTTAATAACGTTTCACAATGATTTTTCAGTATATAAAACACAAATTATTAAAAAAAGCTAATATGGAACCTCTCGACATAAATTAGAAGTATTGAAATTTCTAAATGATAGGAATATCGATGTAATGCTCCTTGGTGAAAGCCATCTTACGGACAAAAACAATTTTCGAGTACCAGGGTATGTTTTCTACGGCACGAATCAGATAGATGGTAAAGCGCATGATGGAACTGGTGTTCTGGACAAAAACCGTATTAAGCACTTCCCGTTAGTAGGAATCGCGGAAAAAAATATGCAAGCTACATCATGCAGCTATTGCATTCAAAACGAGGAGGCATTGTCAGCAGAGTATTGTCCTCTACGTTCTGCAATAACTGAAGCGCAATTCATGCAGCTATTCAACTCCCTAGGAGATCGCTTACTGGCCGCTGGTAACTACAATGCAAAACACTCGCTCTGGGGTTCCAGACAGTCAAACCCCAAGGGTAAGAAATTATACAACACGCTTATTTGTACACATAACAAACTAAATTATGTCTCACCGGGAAGGCTTGCATACTGGCAGCAGATCCTAAACAAATACTGGACTTGATAGACATCGCCATTACTAGAAGGATCTCTAGCAGCTTGATAACAGCAGAATTTGCAGATTTGTCGTCGGACCGATGAGCCCAATGATAAGCAACGCGAATGATATTAAAAAATTCGTCGGTAACGTAAGTTCAGTTCTTACTGAGGCAGCCCATCATTCAACTCCTCAAGGCATATAGATAGTCTTGTCGCAAAGAACCGTCGACTACGAAGGGAATTGCAAAACTTAAGGTTACCTGACGCGAAACATCGCTTAAAAGTTGCAACTCATGAACTTAGCAAAGCATTAAACTCTGAGTATCAGCTCGCCCAGCACCAATATATAACCAACACAAACTTTCCTCTGTGGAGGGCCAAAAAATATACAAAACTGCCAGTTGGGAACGCAGTAATGAAGAGAAAGGGTCTATAATGCAATGCTGCAGTGTGTGTATTTTCCAACCTAATGGATGAAATCGATTATAATAATGATCCTCAAACCAGGGAGGGATAAGCTCAAACTTTATTTTACAGACCAATAGTTTTGCTGCCGTGTCTACCTAAAATTTTCGAAAAGACCTTACTCGAAAAAATCAATACACAAGTGCTAAACATTATACTTTTTCATCAATTTGGATGTTGCAAAGGGCACAGGACCAAATAACTTCTGAGATTCGTACAGCATTTGAACACCGCGAATACTGCCCTCCGCTAACTCTAAACAATATTGTGATTCCACAAGTAGATAACGTTGTGTACCTTGGACAGAAGACTTACTTGGCGAAAACACATTGCAGCCAAGAGAACTCAAATAAAACTGAAAGCCAACAGCTTTTACTGGATTATCAACTCACGCTTTCCACTAAAAATGAAATATAAAGATCTTCTTTATAACAACATCATAAAGCCAATCTGGACCTATGGCACACAGATATAGCGTTATGCAAGTACCTCTAATATAGACGGCAATTAATAAAGATCACGTAAAGCATACAGTGGCTTCTATTCTGTGGGCAATGTACTGTTATATTTTTTACATGGTTTCGAAACCCGGGAAAAGTGATTGCTGATATTTTATTTTAAATTGAGTTTGATCACATACATATGATATATGTATAATATGATATATAATAAATGGATCCAGCGTTACGGTCATCATGCAGAGGTCAATTCACAAAACTGTGTAATATCATCGATAAATATTTAAAGGAATACCAAAACAGACAAAGTAAATGTCGATGTATAGAGTCCATAGTGGCATATATTAAGTATTTAAGACCAACAAAAAGAAATGTGTTGAGGGCTATGGTGAGAATTTACGACCCGGTAGGATTATTGGGCCCCTTCACCGTAAACATAAAAATGTTATTGCAAAGAATTTGGAAGTCAAATCGAAAGTGACTGAAATAAATAAATAACGAATATCTACAGTTGGCGCCATTGCGAAGAAAAATGCAACCCAGCTGATCTACTAACACACGGTATTACTGCAAAAAGACTACTACAATTTAATCTATGGAAGCACGGACCAGATTATCAATTTATATGCAATTTACACCAAAGTACATCACGTTGATGGGGTTTTTCGTTTACACCGGATATTTTGCATCACGAACAGCTGTTTTTTGTTTTGGTTATACACACACGTGGAACTTGCGAGCACGTTGGTTAAATAAAAACTAAAAGTTTGTGAAAAATACATGATTTAGAACATTTTGCAACATATGCAAATAATTCTTGCAATTCCCTTTTTCATTCCTGATACTTATTTTATTAAACTCTTTTAAAAAAAATTGACAATTTATTGTTTACTTAACAATGTTTTGAGCCATCAGCTGCTGTGTAGTGATGCGACAGATGGAAAAACACAAAAAAACTTGGCAGCACTGCAGAAATGTCTAGAGAGACCATTATTAATTTTCATATCAAGGCACATCAGTTCTTGATGCGACTATTGGTCCCCATCACATTCTACAACAACAACCCCTGAATGACGTCATTTTCCTTGTGGCTGTTGTCGAATCTGATGCGTATCAGTAGGCACATCAATGTTGATGTTGATGTGACGAAGGCTATGCTCACCGTACAAGAACAACGTCCAATCTCAACAAGTGAAACGGAAAACGAAACATTATTTCCTCATTACGCAAGATGCTACGAATTACAGGATTTGAATTGCGTTTTATGAAATTAATAGAAGACAAGTCAAACTGTGCTGACGGCGGTACTAAGGTAACACAGCAAATTTATTTCACAGATCTTCAAGATGCTGAATCGTACTGGATTAAATTAGTACAACGATAAGCATTTCCAGCAGAAGTCCATGGAAACGGTCAGTCTATTACACGTTTGTCAAAAATCCTATGTCTAATAGTGGGTTCAGACAGCGAGTTCTGATTGTGCGAGTTCTGGTTACCCGTTTTTTGTCACCGAGTTCTGAATTGCGAGTTGTGAGCAGCTGTTTTTTTGTTTTGTTTTCATTGCACACACAAATGCACAAATGGAACGTTGTGGCAATTGTGAGAAATATAAAGTGAAATTTTGTGAAAAATACATGATTTAGAACATTTTGCAGTGTATGCGCATAGTTCTGGCATTTCCCTTTTTCATTCCTGCTACGTATTTTGTTAATAGATTACAAAAAAAAAAAAACAATTAATATTTTCCTTAAATATATTATCTGCCATCATCATTTGTTTATTGCCGCCATCTATCGGCATCTCCTAAAATGGTCCAAATTTTACCAACACTTTTTAGACTGACCATGTCAGAGCAGCGAGTTCTGGCAGAACTCGCACGAGAACTCGAGTACTGAGCTACAACAACAACTACAAATTTCGTTCATTTTCCCTGTGGTTGTTGTAATTTGAACTCGAGTTCTCGTGCGAGTGCTGCCAGAACTGGAGTTCTGCTCTGTCTGAATGCAATATGAATCCTAAAATGACAGATGGTTTACTTCGACTTAAACTGGTTTCACACTGAACATCCAATGCATCAGTCACAGAAAGTGTTCATATTGCATTTTCAAAACAGCTGATTTTTGTTTTGATTACACACACACATGGGTCTTTGTCTTAATTAAAACTAAAAATTTGCGAAAAATACGTGATTTATAACATTTTGCAATGTATGCAAATAGTTCTTGCAACAACAAAAAAAGAGGAAAAAAAAAATCGAAAATGACCTACAACAATTACCCAGCACTGGGTAGTGTGACCAATTTCGAATCGAATGCTGCATTTTCTACGACAATAACAACTACAAAATTACGTCATTTTCCCTGTTGTTGTTGTTGGCGAATGTAGCATTCAATGCAGCAATTTGGGAAGCTAGACAACCCAATAATTTTACCCAAATATTCATATTATTCAGAACTCATAGGAACCGGACCAAACCGACCCGAAGCATAACCAAAGGGGACGTGGTGCTTGTGCATGATGGCAACCAGTCCTTATTACTGTGGAAGCTGGCAGTGGTGATTGGGACATACACTGGGCGTGACGGTTGCACCAAAGCCTGCGACATTAAATTGAAAACCCGAGTTTTCAGAAGGTCAGTCCAACTACGGGGTCCATTGGAAATTCAGTCAACTCTTGGCGGGGCCGAGGATGTAAAAAACTAATTCAAAGTAGTTCTATGCACTGTTACATTCCATGCATTCCGATACTTATACTCTCACTAATACCTATATTTATTTATTTATTAGAACTAAGATTATAATTAAAAATTATAACCTAGTTTTATTTAATATGAGCAATAGCGACAGGGGCCTTTAGCCAGACCAGACTTTGACGGGAATCGAACCCGTGACTCTAGGGTGTCAGCTCAGCGCACTAACCTCCGAGCCAGCCAAATACCTATATAAATAAGTTTATATGTACCTTCAGTAATAACTATGTAAATGAATTCAAGAAAATTAAAATTAAAGTTTCTGATCCATATTCATCAACAATGTAAAATTCATCATCAAGGAGGTGTACCTCCCATACAAACCCAAACTAAATGACAAACTTATAAAGAATAATAGTACAATAAAAGTGCCATTCAAACTTTGTTCTTGGTTGATACTCAAACTGTAACATAGAGAATATAGTGATGCTAAGAAAGGAAGGTTCAATGCAACCCGGAGGAGCGTGAAGAGTATTACATCTTTGGCATATCTTTCTTTCTGGTTTCTACATAATATACATATGTTATATTATTAAATTATATAATGCAGATGCACCTCACCCGTTGAAACCATTTTTTTTATTACATTGTCAATATAATTTTGCTATGAACTGTGTCTATTTACTATATTCGCCAATGTTGCCCCTTGCAGCTATTTTCTATTTATAAGCCTGGAAAAAATGGTTGGAAGGAAAGAGACTTTCCAACTTTGATAAATATTTCGAAACCCCTGTATTAGTTACACATACATACTTACATTTGTATAAAAAATAGTACATAAGAGTATATAAAATGTATTATACTAAGTACTATCATTCAAAATTTGATGCATTGTTTATTCTTTACAAGTGTCTGTATTGTACTATTTTTGGCACCTGTTTTGGTACTGTATAGTAACATTGTGGAACATACGAGTATATTTAATGGAATGCTTCCTCGCCTTATATAAGAACTGTGTTTTCTTTGTCATTGTGAATATTTTATTCAGAAAAATGAAATCAGAACTTGTGATATTTTTAATAATTAATATATCATTTTTAATTGGCGTGCAAGGTAAGACCCAGGCTATTGATTAACATATATATGTATATAAATGAAAACAATATTGTTAATCATTAAAAAATTTTAGGCGATGGTGGACCACGTCCTGGCCCTCCTTGTAAAATAACGGAGGTCTATCTCAATCCTGGTCCCAATTGTGATAGTCGCTGTGATAATCTTAAAAGTGTATGTCGTAAAGTATTTGTGCAGGCGCCATCCGGTTGCTATTGTCGTGCTGACTATGCTCGCAATGCCCTAGAAAACTGTGTACCCATAAGATTGTGTTAATATTTTCTCAAAATATCTGTCAAATTGAAGTAGTGGTCATGTGAATAAAGAAATGAAAAATATAAATAAATTTTTTTAAATTTATTCAATATAGTCATTCCGGGCACCATGTCGTTGGTTAAGACCAATCTTATCACGCCACATTTGTAAGCCTTGTCGCCATGGCCGATAACCATTGATAATCACGTTATTAGTATTAAAATTTGTAGTGTCACTTATGGCTGCTTCAAATGTTGGAGGCGGCGTTAATTCCATAGTACTCGCATTACTTCCGCTCAATAGAAATTTCTCTTTGCCACTAAGAATGCTGTCACTGCCACTAATATGCCATGCCTTTATAATATCGGATTCCATTGGATCTATGGGCTTAACTTGGGTGACAATTGAATTTTCATATTCTAACAGACGTTTCTTGTAATAATAAATTTCCATGCCCAGGGTTGCCATGGCAAGAAGGAGACCAAATAATGTTGCTATAAATACACCACCTAAACTTTCAAGTGTTATCCCTTCCTGACTATCAGATTGCGGACAACTGTCGAGTAATGTACGATTCCAATATTTCTCTTTTAGTTCTTCGAAGAAACGATCTTTTTGCAATTCCAAGACAGCAAAACTAAGTTCATCCTAAAGTGATGGAAATGTTTTGTTATATCAAAATCATTAAAAATGGACAATGAACTTACTCCCAAATTACTGCCCTGTTGAACAGCCACTGCATATGGTTGTTCAGCAAAAACCTCTCCCACTTCTGTAAGATTACAATTTTGTGTTATTTCATATTTAATCTCAGCTGAATCATGTATAAAAGCATAATCTGCGTTCTCATGTTCGTCGACTTTACGAAATCCTTCGGTTGCATTTATTACTGGACCCGAATTATTGATAGCCAAAAGTATATAACCAAATTGCTCTTTAATAGGATAGTCCCAAACTCTAAAAATTATTTAATTTCATTAATTATACCATAATTAATGCGACATATTTATAAGTAACCTGTATTTGTGAAAATCTTTTGAAGCGTTCAGTGCAAGCTCTTTCCATACACGATACAATGTATCCTCGGCAAATTTCATATTAATGAAATACTGATGCGTATCAGATTCATGAACAACGGTATAGTTGATTCTCGATTGACGTGAGAGTTGCTCTAGCGATTGCACTGGGGTCTGCATACGTTCCACGGTAAGAAATGCAGCCAAATTTGCTGTAAAAGTGGCTAACATAAGCACTACAAAAAGCCAATATGCTGCTACCAAAATACGCCCCGAAATGGCTTTGGGAGCTTCGCCGCCGCCTTGTGGTGTAAAAGATGTTAAGGCAAACCAGAAACTTTCACGCAAAGTGAAAAGTCTGTAAAAAGAATTACAATATGCTATAGCTTTATAAATTACTATCAGAATAAGAATAACCTGCACGAGTAAGGATAAGCATTTCTGTTGTTTCTATAACTATATGGTGAATATCTATCCAAAATCCATATCATTATTGCTGTGACAATAAGAGCTGCAATAATACTCAACCATACTTCAACACGTAGCACTGTCATAAACTTGAATAAAGAAGTACGGCGTATTGGTTTCCTTATGACAATGGATATACCCGTTTGATCGAAATATGGTGGTAGAAAATCTATAACCTCTTCACGTTCCGAGTACATCTTTAGGGCGGCAATAATAAAGTCTGTGTCGCCATCAATCAAATCACCAACAATGCCATCCCATCGACCATTCTCATCAAGATGACCGAAATGACCACGAGTCGGTCCCACAATTTTATATTCAAAATTTAATTTATCCGCCAATTTTGCAATGAAATCGATACAGTAACCTTCCCACATAGGTTCACCATTGGCATCAAGCATTATTTCACCAGTTTCCGGATTATGTTTATACATGCTCCATGGTACCGACACCGCTGTACCAATGCGAAAGAATCTCTTGGCAGGACTTATAGTTTGATTAATTCTATGCAATTCCCGGTCTTCCCACTTAGCCAAAGATGTTACAGCCTCGTGCTCGTTGGAATAGAAACTTATGGTTACATTAACATTGTAGGACAAAGGCTGCCGTAATATATTTCTGCCATTATAGACCTTTGTTCTACCATTGACATCAACTTCTTCAACTTCATTATTTGTTTTATCATCCTGGTCTTCAAAAGTCAAAAAATTACTCATACGAAATTCATCAAGAAGATAGAAATGTTCAGATATCGGCATTGTGGGTGCAATGGACACATTACATTCTCCTGCGTATGGGACCAAGTAACCATCATATAAACGAACTATTTCGGCTAAGCTGCGTAGAATCTGCAATAATACTGCACGTTGAAACTGAAAAAAAATGAGAACAAATCCGAATATAATAAAACCGAATAATGCAATACTATATTGAGTTAAACTTACTGTGAATCCACTAAGACAAAAATCATCTTTCAATTGCATTGACCGACACAAGGCACGATAAGTTACTGCAAAGCGTGTAGAATATTCAGCTTCCTTTCGATACTTAAATAGTCGATCACGTGGATCCAAATAAACAAAGTGCCACTCGGCGGGACGTTCAAACATATTACCCTTTCTGATCTGAAATAGTCATTGAAATAATTGGTTGTTAATTGGTTTCCAACTAAATTTAAGAAGTTATCAATATACTTACCCGTCCAAAAATATTATTCATGGTATTACCGCGGGCAAATATTGCAAAATAGGATGGACTGGGACGTAATGATTTCAGGCGTGCAACAAAATCTTTTGAATCGTTAATACCCAATATGAGAGTACGAAATGGATAACCATCGATAATTTGCAGTAAGGCTTCTCCCTTATCACGATCATTTTGAAAGATCATTGCTACATTATTGGCTTTTTTCTCACGCATATAGTAGCTAAACATATTCAGATATGGACGCAATACACGATCAACTTTTAGGTATGGTATGCCAAATTCCTTTAATAATTGAATGCCTTTCTCCCAATCATGATAAGTCCAGTCGACAATCGCTGAGGTGCCCTCAGTGGCAAGAATTTCACAAACTAGAAGAAACATAAAATTGTTAGGTCTTTCATAGTAAAAGTATAAAGCTACAAGTTTACGGAACAAAAATTGTATATTATAGGTAAATACGTTTTGCCTTATTTTCTTCTTCATCCTGTCCAATTATAAGAACCGCATCACTGATTTTTACATCCATATTCAGAACACTAACTTCCTTAATACAACTTCCAATGTCATTGTAGAAATCCTTTTCTTGTAGCTTATCAATCCAGAAAGCTGGTAAAAAAAGAAATAAATAATATATTCCAATGAATATATTTATTATGCATCCACCTTTTTAATAGTTTTAGATATTATGTATAGTAAGTTATTGTTTGTCTAATTAGCACTAGACTCAGATATTAACAATTAACTAGAACCAATAGAATTGCAGTCTCATCGCTTAGAAAAAATTTTGGAATACCTAATGAATACCAGAATCTCAGAGGAGATGGAGTTGTTACAAGTAGGTCCAATCAGGGCCATAGTGACTGCTGCCCTATTCAGGAATCCCGATTAATATTAATACAGATTAAATAACACAAAAATAATCTTAAAATTATTAATTCCTTTTGTAGATGTTCTAAAAATAATGTCTATGTACAACGAGGATCAATCAATAAGTAAGTTGAAGACAGATGGCGTTGCTAAGCGAAGTTGGTATTACCGTCGTGTACTGTCACACGACACCATACTAAATTTCAGACCGATTCATTGATTACTTTTTGTCGTACGGACTGTCAATTAATATTTTACATGGTAAGTTAAGCATGAAAGAGGTGTCGGTCGGATGGGTTTCACGATACTCTTACGGTGGACAACAAACGGATACGGCTGCGAATGTCAAAACAGTTTTTCGACCTCTTAAAGCAAAATTCAAAGAAGTTTTTGAGTCGAGTCGTCACCACTGATGAAACCTGGCTCTATTATTAAACGTCAGAGACCAAGCAACATCAAAACAATGTTTTTCTCAGCGTGAATTTGCTTTGTCATGGTCACGGTGTTTTTTTGGGATTTCAAGGGAATAATCCACATGAAATATTTGAAGAAAAAAGAACGATCACGAGACAGTAATATAGTACGATGTAAAATTGAAGGAGATACAGGCTCATTTGGTTTAGACCAAATTGCATAGACTTCACTACAAATTGCTGCCGCACCTACCGTACTCGGCGGAATTGGCTCCCTGCAACTCCATTCTTACACCAACATGAAAACGTGGCTCGGGGTAACAAAATTCTGCTCAAAGCGAGGATGTTAATGTCGAGACATTTGACAAATCTGGGAAAAGTCTATTTTACTAAAAGTAGATTACGTTGAAAAATAGACAAAAAAAATTGTAAAAAACATGCCTCTTCATTTATTACAAGGGTGGGCACTTACTTATTAAACCACTCTCATATCTATTTAGCTGTTCTCAAGTTGATTTTTGATTGAATATGCTATGGTTTTGTAGTTGGTTAATAATAAATGCTTCTGTTTGTTCCGAGAACTATCTGCTTGGGCTTTCAGCAGTTTACTTCTAGATCTCGTTTTCAATCTTCCAATGCTGATGTAACTAAAACCTAGCGCTTCTTACATCACAAGTAAATATTACTAAAATACATAATACACCTAATACATAATAATAAAACTCCAATACATACTTATTTTCAGTTCATACGTTGCCGCCAAAAGGAAATGAATAGTTAGAATAAAAATAAGAAAGTGACTTTTAGCCGGATGCCACATCCTATTGCAGACAAAATACAACTGTAAAATCAATTCAAGTTCTAGTTTCAAGACCATGTCAGTCGTCTATATACTGCGAAAAATAAAATACAAATTTTTGTTTAACCTAAAGGCTCAATGATTTCTAATTGTGTAATTGAGGGCAATTTTATAATTATAATAGAACTACAACAATCAATGCATTATGATTGGCCTCGAGTTATGAATATTTAAAAATTTTTACAGAAAACATGTTTTGATAATTCGAAGGTATGCATACTTAGGTGTATATACAATATACTACAGTTGATTTGGATAGACTTTCACATTTATACAAGGGTTATTTTTAAAGTAATATTGATATATGTATGTGCGTGTATTTTCATTCCCAAGTTTTCATTTTCTGTAAAACATATGGAGGAAATTATTTGAATTTGTCTTTCTAAAGCAGACGGCGTGACACAGTAGTCTTTATGTCATGGCGATATCTGATATCGCCTATTGTGAGACCATCTCAAGTTTATCAAGAAGTTTTTCACGTGTATAGTGGTAAGGTGGTATGGGATCATCCTTCATAATAAGCGGATTTGCACTACCATTGTGTAATATCTTAGTCGCTAAACGTATGGACACCGACAAAGTTGTGAAAAAAAAACGGTCGTCAAAAGACTTTTTTGACCAAAGCATTATCAAACTCATCATTCCGATGAAATGAGAAATATGTATTTAGATTCCTCTTAACGTGTAATCTAACTTATCTTGGTGTTTAACTTGTTCACCTAACGAATACATACGAAGCTAAAAGCAGTTTCCAAATCTTGCCTGGGCCTTGATTGGCGCTTCATGGTATTACAGAAATGATGACATCCACAAATATTTGCATATACTGCTAATGAGAGAAGTGTTCAAGTATTCTAAACGGAAACGTAAGTATAAAGATAAATTTGCTCAACGCACAAGAAAATCATCTTGTCTGCTTCGGAAGGATCGTCCGGACCTTTTGCTTAGTTAGAGACTTGTTTAGTAAAGTGAACACCTTCATCCACCTTGTAGGAAGTTCACATAATTATATACACAAAGTACTTACATAAGTATGTTTGTAAAAGTTGAAACCATGTTGTTAGTCCTAAATATCAATACAATAAACAAAATAAAAAAGAAAAATAATGAAAAGTTCAGATGTCAACGGGAATTGAATTTATTCAGCAAAACTATTTATTCTTTAAAAATGACCCTCGACCCGTGACAAAGAACTTTTAATTTTTTTTTAAATATTTATTTCCAAAAGGTTATTTCCCATATTTAATAATTTAACTCGTCACATCTGATCATGAAATGAAGAGTTTTTTAGAAAATCTATTATATCGCCTTGGACTTGCTCTTTAGCGAAAACTGTTTTGCTGAATAGTTAAACAACGAAATTTATTTTTAATGAGAACGAAATTTATCACCTTGGACTTGCCCCACGTAGTGCTACCTTAACCTTAGCGAAGGCTTAACCTTTGTTGGAATGAAATTTATTAATTTATTTTTTTTTTTTTGTTTTTTTTTTATGTAAACGAATAATAAAACAAATCATCTCAATGCATTAACGAATAAAAATAAAAATTACATGTTTTTCTTACTTTTTTGTTGTTCTAAAATTTGATAGATTTATACATCTATAGCTACAAAAAAAAAATCTAAGACTATGGATATTTAATTGACAATTAAATAATATAAAAATTCTAAAACCTTAAAATATTGTACTATTTCTGATTTAACTTAGCATGGGAAATGTTTATGGAAATCATTTTGTTTTCCATTATTCAACATTTGTTTTATTTTGACATTTTTTTATACATTTATATTTATTTTGATTAATTAAAAGTATTCATTTTATTTTAACAATATTTGAATTGTTATTGCCTGTGATACTCGTGAGCATAGCAAAATCTATGGACAGTTCATTTCTATTCACTGTGTCATAGTACAACACCGGGCGACTGAGCTTTGCTCTGGTAAATCGTGTTTTTTTCGGAAAATACATGTAAACATGAATCGCCTTTGTATTACTGATTAAATACAAATGTTTTTCTACATATGAACTGGATAATTAAATAAAATAATCATATGTAAGTGCAATTAGTTTAAAATTTTGTTTGAAACAGAGTTGCCATTTATTATTCAACTATTCCTTTTGGGTTGCGTAATCGGTAGACCCTTTGCCGAGATACGCGAAATAAATGTATATATATACAAGACTTGCTTGTTGAAATATGTTAGATAGATAGATTCTACAACAAATTCGGAACATATTGGACTACCAAATTATTTGAAAAGACGATAACACCCATACTGCACTTTATCAAAAATTGAATGCTTCATATGGTACAACAAAATTTGTATTAAACTTAATCAGGTTTATAGTAATTGGCCCGGTGTCGCATGCTCCAGCCTCACCAATACTGAGATGTATTATATATTCTCTTCTGTTATGTTTTGTTGTTTGATATTCATTTAGTAAATTTCCATTATATATTGATCAAACCAAAATTTCATCAGATATTATGAAGATGAAAGATTTATGGTCATCATATATGAATATTTGAATGATTTAAGAACATTATTGAATGATTAATCTATATTAATAAATTTAAGATTAAGAGATACTGTAAATCTCTTATATTAAAACAAGAATGTTATTGTATTATTATTATTACTGTGAATGTTATAGTTAGTGTATTGTTGAAGCCTCCATGCTTTCCGATGATGTTGTAAACTTTTCCAATTGTTAAATATTTTATACAATAAAATAATATTGCAGTTTTTAAGAACACTTAAAAGTCATATCAAATATATTGTATTTAAAAACATTCACACATAATCTTAAAACAAATTATAGTATTTGATATATTTTATAAGACAGTCTTGTTATAATATATGCATTTATTATATTTGGATTAACAATTTGAATCACATAATCACAAAACAATAATGAACAATGAATTGTCGTCACACCTTTTTAAAAGGCCAAGGATTGAATTATCAATTGTTCAATCAATCGATATCATATATACATAAATTATTAGAGACCCGTGAATAAATTGGCAAGAATTCTTTATTCTTTTTGAATTTTCTTTATTACCGTACATTTTCATATCTTTCTTGTTGCTTGCTTCTCTGATTGACTTCATTTTTTCCAATCGATCTTACTTTTTTTGGTTACCCAGATGCAAGGCTGTTATACTTAAGTAAGGCTATCTTGCAATATAAAACCGTTGACATGGATTTCGACTTTCCTTTATACTATGTATAGTGATAGATTCTATATCTTTCACTCTATTGTGTATTGCATGTGACATTCTCAAGACACAAAATGCTAAAAGTTGAATTGATTGATTGGAGTGTAAAAGGTATCGGTATGCTTCGGTGAAACGAAGTTGATGTTCTCTGTCTTAATTTGTATTGTTCTATTATCATTTGTGTTTAATTAAAATGACATTAACTTCCTCTGTTCATAAAAAAAGAGTAAATTATCATGTGCCATGTAAATGTGATAAAATTGATTCAATATCCTCAATTTGTACATTATTTGATAATGCTGCTGCTGATGATGATGGTGATGACGAGGACGCTGAATTTGACAATGCTGATGATGAAGAAGATGAAGATTTTGTCGGTGTCATCAATAATTGTTGTTTCTCTTGAGCTTCTGGTAGTAGCACTTTATTATCGACCATATTATTTAAAGTGAAAATAGTATCACTTTTGTTAAATTGTTTCATTGTTGCGTCCTCGTTATCAGCTATGATTTTTATCCTGTAAAATAAAATAAACAATTATAATATTTTATGTTCTGTTTAAAGTAAAATAATAAACGTATGTGTATACAATATATTTTATTTTATCATTGATCTAAACAAGTTGTACCGAAACCCAGTAGACATAAGACACTTTGTTGCTATTGTTCCTTTAACTTACTTATATTCTACATTACATATGAGTTCAAATTCACAACTATTATGAAGTGCTAGTATCGTTATTCATGATAATACTGATCGAACAGAATAAAGTAATTTTTGCAGATCAACATAGTCTTTCCAAAAACATTGAAGGGCATTAAATAATATGTTATAAACTTCATATACACCTTATGATTCACAACTTATTTTTGGATGCCTTTACATACTGGTACAAGCAAAAATTATTTCACATAATGTTAAAAGGCCAGCATCCCCAAAAAATTCGACTTTTTGAATACAATCTGCATGTAAAGATTTGGTAGAGGTAACTCCGAGCAATGTTTTTTAAAATGCCAGAGATTGGTGATGTTATAAAATTAGATGGAGAAAACAAGCACTTGTTATGAGAGCATTGTCCTTTTTAAAAATAATAAATAATAAGCGTCCGACCTCATCGGCGTTTAATTAGTATGTGAAGTCAGTCAGTAAGGAAATAGAATGTCTGGATAAAGTAAAGATCCGATCTCGTCGGTATTTCAAGTTGAAAATGATCAATTTTATTTGTCTGTTAGTTCTTTCTCTGAAGTATTCAATTCTTAAGTAGGAATGTGAGATGTTCTATTCGTGATTTCAATGTTCTTATATTATATGTTGGACGGTGTTTAGCGCTAACACATCTGTCCGAGAAACATTATATTAAATTTCATGATCCAAGGGTTACCAGGAGGGGTACCTCCCATACAAACCCAAATTAAATGGCAAACTTACAAAGAATAAATGTACAATAAAATTGCCACTCAAACTGATGTGATGCTAAGAAAGGAAGGTTGGATGCAATCCGGAGGAGCGTGATGAGTATTACATCTTTGGCAAAGCCAATGATAGTTATTATTTTATATCTTTACAGACTATTTTTCTCCTAAATGGCTAGACCAATTTCGATAAATTTTTTTTTGTTTTACTTATGGAGTCACCAATGCTTCAGTTGGACCCGATAGGTGGCGCTGTTGTCGAGATACAGGCACTTTTTTTACTAAATTTTTAAAAAAATTTTATCTAACGCACACTATACTAAGCCGATTTTAACAATTTTAAATGACAAATGAATGCTAATGAAAAGAGTTGCATACTTATTTTTTTCAGTTTTTAACTATTAATATATTTTTAAGTATAAAGTTTTTTGAAAACCACTGCAAGACGAAGCATAAAAAGTTTTGTGCGTTTTTTCGTATTTAATGCTTTGGTTGTTGTTATTGTTATATTTTACTCTCTGAGTACGCACTATTTGCGCTCTTCGTTTCTGTATTTGATGTTAATTGAGAGCGGGACAAGAAAGAGACAGTGTGTTTCGTTGTTTGTGCTTTGCTTTGTTTTTTTTTGTGTTTCGTGTTTGAGGCGATTGATCAATTTTGGTTTGTGGATAAGGGAAGTGGGAGGGTCGCGGGGTAGTCGTGTACCAAAAACCAAAATGTGTTCTGACGAATTTTTTTCTCTCCTTCTTTCGCGTATTTTGTTTGAATTTTGCTGAGTGGGGGAGTAAGTAATTTGAAATGTATGTTTGACCGCTTTTACATTGTCCAACTTTGCGGCAGAATTCACTCATCGGACTTTTGCTTGTAGGCAAGCGCACACGGGGGTTGGCTATGCAACCGTGTTCGATGTACCGCAGACAAAAATTTCTAAATTTTTGTTTTAGGAAATTAACTCCATTCTGTAGCACTCCATCAATTTATGCATAATTTCATCGTCATCACTCTCATCCATGTGCAGAATTAATTTAAGAATCTATAATTTCATTTGCCTTTTCAAAACTATTGTTTTTGCAAACTTTTTTTGCTTCTTCGTTGCTTATGATTTGCTCCTTCTTGAATTATGCGTTGTTGTCGCACACTAACATCACGAAGGGGCCGCAGCAACGCGCACCGGGCTATGCTTGTATGTTATATATATTTTAAATATTTATGGTGTTCATGAAAGCGAATAAATCGCACAAACGCACAAATGTAGAACAGTTGACATTTTGGATAACAGTTGTTCCATATAAAAAAATGTGTGAGTTCGTATAAAGTTGTGCGATGATTGGCTCACAAATCGAATAAAAGTAAGCGTTGCCAATTTTTTGCATTTATTTGCGATTTGTGTCATTCACAAAAAAGAGGTTCGTTCATGAAACTGACCCTAAATTAAAGACCCTAATTATTTTATACAAGTCGTATATAGGAATGTATGGATAAGTAGGTATGATATTAAAAGAAACAAGATTATTTTCTTACTTATTTTGATTTTGTTCTTTGCTTGCTTGCAATGGAGTTGATGTTGCCGTTGGTAAAGATATTTCATTTACATTTGGTTGGTCTTCAATTTCGACAGCATCAATACTAACAGTTCGTTGTTGTGGTGGTGGTGGTGGTGGTGTTGATTTTGCAATTGGTATTTGCATTTCTATTGAAGGCAGAACGTTAACATCACAAACAGGAACATTCTCAAAAAGATCAATTGATGCAGAATCATTACCAATTGGACTTATTGTACTTATGCGTATGCGACGCTTTTTTGGAATATTTCGAATTGTACTGATGGGTTTTGATGTTGGTGGAGGGTATTGATGTTGATGTTGCAGCTGTTGTTCCTGCTGATTTTTTGGTTCCGTAGAATATAACTCAAAAACATTACTAATACGCATCGTATGGATTTTATTCTCATCAATTTCAATGCTCATAGCAAAATTACTAAAATCTTTTGAAATATAAGGGAATTTTGATTGCTGCTCTTGCATTTGATTTGTACATTCCTCATCGTCATACACATGATTATAAGTATGTTTCTTTTTATTTTCACTGCTTGTAATTGTATCGAATGCATAATTGTCGTTCTCAATTGACAAAGGAGTTTGAACTTTGTTTGCCTCCGATGCTGGTGATACTGATGATGATGATGCTGGTAATGGCGATGATGATGATGATTCTGTTTGTGGGATAATTTTCGTTTCAGCTTCTACAGTTTTTTGTTCATTTAGATTTTCTAATGACGAATGAGTAATGGTTTCAACAGGATTTTCCACTGAGGACTGAGGAATAGGTTCTACTTCTCCAGCAGTATTTTCTTCTATTTTTTGTTCAATGTCAATTGTTGGTTCGGGTTTCTTTGCCTCAATTATTGCTTCAGTTTTCAATTCTTCATAAATAATTTCTTTGTTTTTCATTGTTGTGGTTGGTTTTCTTGTTGCTGATGTTTTTCTTGATTTAGGTGGATCTTTTCTATTACATCTCTTTGTTGCTGGTGGTGTCTTCGTTTTGATATCTATTTCAATAACTTTTGGTTTTTGTTTGCATGCTATAAGAAACAGAGATGAATCTTTATAAGGATACTCGTAACTCTAATGCGTGAACACTTACCTCGGCTTTTCGGGCATCTCGTACGTGGAGCGAATTTATTAGACGACGATGCTGCTTCTATAGCCGCCAATGATGACGATGGTTTTACGCCGCCACTGTTTGTCTTTGCTGAAGCTGATGACGATCGTTTTACGCCGCCACTGTTTGGCTTTGCTGATACTGATGACGATGGTTTTGTGTCACTATTTGTCTTTGCAGCAGAAGCTTCAATTGTTTTAGCTGCTTTCTTTATTACACGTTTTGTGGTAGCTGCCCTTGCTGGTTTTGGTTTCGTTGTAGCTGCTTGTGGTTTAATTTCTATACATTTTCTTTGTGGTTGTTTTGGCATTGACTTCACTTTTACTGCTAACTTTTGTTCCTTTTGTGGCAGCGTCGTTTGAGTGTCATTTGTGCTACTTACTGCCGATTTCTTTTTAGCAGATAAATTTAATGCTTTTAGCAATTCATGTGTCCGATCATGATCTACTAAATCTTCAGTGGCTTCAGGTATAGGTGTGACCAATGCTGACGAGGACATTACTGCCAGTGATGATGGCTTGGCATGTGTTTGTTCTGCGGCACCATCAGTTGTTTGCAGTTGTCTTATTCCCCGCATTGTTTGAAGCTTTTCAAATGCTACCAATCGGTTGGTTCTTGGTTTCTTGGGCACTTGTTGAGGTTTCTTTTTTTCAAACAGTGTGTCATTTCGGAATTTTTGCTTTAACCGCTCACGTTTTACGTCCAAAGGTTCAACTGGAATATTTATTTCGTCAGTCGTTTTGACCGATATCCTAAGTTTTAAAGTCGATGGATTCTCACTGGACTTCAATAACATATTGTTCTCCTCCTTATGTTCTTCGTGCTTGCGTGGGGTTAGCCAATTTCTTATGGGATAACGAACTTCGCCATCAACATTAACAATTTGTGTTGGCTCATTTAAGTTTTTAATTTCATCCTCTCTAAGCCATTCCTCATCTTCTGAACTTTGAATATTAGACAAATTGTTTAAATGTAATTCGTTGTCAGTTTCTGTTGGTGTTGAATTAATATTTGGCTGATTTTGTGTTATTTTAGATGATGATGAATTCTTTAAAGGTTTGGATGATGAATTTCTTGATGTTGATGCTGCTGTTGACGACGATGATGATGATGAAGAGTTCGAAGATGATGAAGAGTTTGATGATGAAGAATTCGACTTCGATTTCGATGGTGATGGTGATGGCGATGAAGATGATCTTGTAGACGAAGATGATGAAGATGGGGAAAATGATCTTGAACTTGATTTTGATTTCGAAGACGACGAAGAAGATGATGTGGATGATGATGATGATGATTCATCTAAGTCGGCAACAACACTACTATCAGGTATACCACCAACAAGTCTATAATGTGGATCAACTATATTCAATTCGCCACTGACAAAATTCAATTGATTAGAATCTGAACATGGTTCAACTGATTCACCAAAGGATTTAACACGTTTCAATATTGTTGGCTGAACTTTTAATTTCTCCACTGGCAACTCAATGCAAATACTTTCTTTAACAACTTTTTTATCAGGAGCAGCAGCAGCAGTAGCAGTAGCAGAATCAGATTCATTTTGTGGTTTTGGTAATTTCTCTGCTAACAATGAGTGCTTTTTCTTTGCTGATTCACGTGCTATACGATCGAGATGGGTATCAGTATCTTCAGATTCATCAGGACGATAATATGAACTAGCTGAAGACCATTCAGTTTCGGCATTACTACGTGGCGTTGTCCGGGCATTAAATGGTGTGAAACGTAAGCTTGGCGTTATGGCACTCAAACTTGGAGTATTCAGTTCACTTTTGGTCAATGAACCAAATAGGAATGTTGTCGAATGTAGTAAATCGTTGTCAGGATTTTGAGTTTTATTGAGTGGTGTCTGATTGATGATAGATGAAGAAATGCCAGGGGTTGGTGGTATTTGTTCAGGATCATGGCCATCATCATCACATGGATGCCTGGAATTTTTAAATGGTGTATCCAAAAGGTAGGCAATATTTGAGATGCTTATTTCATTATCATTTTTATTTTCAATTTGTTCTTCTCCTCCTTTTTTTTGTTTACTTTGCACTTGATTTGCATTTAAACTAGGGGGTTTCTCTTTTGAGGGTGATAGATTCAATGGTTGTGGTGGTGATAATGGTAATGGTCGATTTATTAAAGGAATAACCGGTGATTGATTGATTTCTGTCAATTTCTTATTACATTTTTTTAATGAATTATTTGCTGCTTTTCTTATTTCTGGTCGAGTTGGAGTCGCCTTTTGTGGAGTACTGATTTTGATGGTAAACTCTTTGGGTTTTGTATTTGTATCTTTTGTTGCATATTTATCACCTCCACCTTTCTCACTCTGTTTCACGTTTACCTTTTTCAATGTTTTCTTTGGTGTTGCTATTGCTGACTCCACTATGATACTTTCATCAATAATTGATTCATCTGGTGAAATTATTTTAGCTGCAGTTCCAGTTTCTTTTTGCTTAGCTTTAGCAATTGCTAAACGTTTCTTTGACCTTGTGGCTTCTTCTTTTTCACCTTTACGTCGACGCACTCGACGTCCACGTGTAGTAAGTTTGCAATTTATTGAAGCCTTGGCATTGATCTCACGCAAATGTGACTCCAAATTTTGTGTTGTTGAGTTTCGTATGCGTTGCCATTCAAGCCACATTTCATCATTTCTCAAATTTGATAAGACAGTTTCATTAGGACTTAATGTCTTTGATGTTGTACCCTGTTGATTCTCCTTTGTGGCTTCGTTTTGTCCTGTCTGATTTACGGTTTTATTGTTGTCCACATTTTGTTTTTGTTTTTGTTGCTGTTCCTGTTCCTCATCCTGTTTGTGATCAACATTAATGTCTTCTGCACATTTAGTTAACTGACGTTTGCATGATGGCACTAAAGAACGCTTTGGTTTAATTTTTGGTGTAGAATTAGTTGTTTCCTTAACCACATTTTTCCTTGGAGGAGCTTTAATAATTGTTTGGTTTGTGTTCTCCTCCTCCATTACAAACAGATGTGGGACACTACTACCACTATTGCTACTCTCGTTAACATTTAAATCATTTTTATTAACAATTGTAGGTAGGATTTCCACATTGCTTATGATTACATTATTGTTTTTAGCAGCCACGTCGGCCACTCCCCCATCAGTTGATGGTTCATTTGGAAAAAGTTGCAAACGATTGAAGGGTTCATCTCGTCTTGTAGACGTAGGAGTTGCTTCAATAGGATTTGGCGGATCATCAGCCAGCAATGATGAAGGCACATTCATTTTGGGTGAAAAGTTAAGGGTGCGAACATGTGAAGTACGTTTACGTGGTGTTGAAAGGCTACGTAAGGCTTTTACATTAATAATGCCGCTTGTTGAAGGTGTCACACGCTCCACTTGTATGCGTGATGAGTCTAAAGATGACGGTACTACTGTATTATGTTTCTCCAATTCTTCCAAGCCAAATGTAGCAACTGGTGGCTGTGTTTTTTTTGTAATTTGCCCTTGCAGTGAACCTGCTGCTTGTTGTATTAGATGATCCTGTAGTGTTGAGCCACTATTATTTGTTGTATGAACTGATACTGGTGGTGGTTGTGCTGGAGCTGATAATACTGGTGCTACTGACGTCGCTACCGCTGTAGGATATTGTTTTTGAGCACTATTTATTATAATAGAATTCGGTGGCAAATCATTTGCATTCACTGTGATTGGCTCGTCTAGGGATATTTCTATACGTGGCATATCGAGATTTGTCATTTTTAGTACTTGTTGTGTCACCAATTCATTGTTAAGCAGAAATGGTATATTTGTTAGTAAGCCATCATTGGAGTAGCCCAAAGGAAATGTCAATTGTCCTGTGGACACATCATAACAGATTTGCTGATCTTCCAACATTGTGGACATGCTTATGTTGTCGGTGTTTGTCGCATATGGATCGAATATTTGATCAACATTTGTTGTACTAACATTATTCAAAAAACTTGCATCCAAAGTGGTATTGTGTTTTTGGGCACTTTCATTTGAATTCAGCACAATAAGCTTCGATATTGAGAAATTTGGATCCATTAATGAGGTCAGAGAAGCATTGCAATCATTCTGCAAACTACTAGCTGCTGCTTGCTGCTGTCCCGATGCTATAGCACTACGAATAATCAATGGTGTTTTCGGTGGTACAGGTGGTACAACCTGGTGATGATAAGTTTTATTTATATTGGATGCTGATGATGTTGAAGGTAATTCTGAGGCTGTTGCAATATTATAAATAGATAAATTGTTACAATCTATTGTTTTTTGTGTTGTTTGCTGTGCAGTTTCTAAAAATTTAACTTATATTAGTAAAAAAAATTAAAGTGTAAAGAACTCATAAAAATTAAAGTTTGTTTGGTAATGATTTGCCGCTTTTCTGCTAGATGGAATTCAGCACTTTGCGAGGAAACCAAATAAAGCAACATTTCACCAAATTTAAATATCATTTGACAGATGATAATATAAGCTACAAAATGACATTGGTGTCATTGATTTAGTGGAAGTTATTCTTACATGGAGTTCACTAATGCAGAAATTCGAGCTTTTATTTTGAAAGTCTTCTGCAAGAAGGCCCAATTGCACGGGAGTCGCCTCGTAAAATTAATTTGTGTTGTGGGAGTTAATACTGTGTCTTGTTTCAATGCAAACTGGTTTCGAAACGATACAATATACCCTGTACCCAGTGGACAATATCCGGCCAATAATAACTCATCTCAATATTATCATCGTTGAATATCAGAAGTATCGCGGAGGAGTTCCAGTTAAGAACTGAATAAGGAGCTGTATTTAGATATATATATTTCCATCTGCGAATTATTGCGGAAACTGGCGATAACAAATGGATCACCTACGATACGATGTTGTTCACGATCATGGAGGAGAAAACACGGATCGACCCAAACGGTAGACAAGACTAGGAAGGTTTTGTTGTGCGTTTGATGGGAGGATTACAAAGGAGTCTTCCACTATTTACTGCTCCCATTGGGCGATATATTTATTTCTGAGAGGTAAATAAACAACTACATGGTTTGAAGGAGGCTAACGACTAGAATTGGAAATAGGAAAACGACAGGCAACACACATATTTGGTGGCCAGTTAGAAACTCAAGAAACTTGGTTTAGTGAATGCTTCAAAGCAACCGCCTTATTGTTCTGACGTTGCTCCATCGGGTTACTATCTCTTCTTGTCGCTGCAAAACACTATTGGTGATATTAAAAAGGCGCATCTTTTACCTAATTCAGTTAACGCCAAACTATATTAAATAAAACAATACAAATCATGTGAAAAACGAGCAGACAAGTCATTACCAAACTACGTTTAATTACTTACGTTCGATTGTCGCAGCATTGGCATTGAAATTGCCAGATTCGCTGGTATTGGCGACTGCTTCTTCAACAATGCTATTAAATGAGGTGGAATCCTTTTCGGTTGCTTCTATGATATTCCTTACGATTTGATGTAAAAGATCTTCGGGTTGGACTCCTGGCGGTATCGTTATACTATTTAATGCTTCACTAAAATTTTTCACTAAACGACTTTGAAACCCTTTGCTGGTTAGAGAAGCATGCGAGAGACTCTATTATAAAAAATAAGAATAAATTTATTGTTATAGTCTAATTTAGCCCCCGTCTATCGGATACTCCACTCTACACTCGCATGCTGCTGATCAATTTCATGTGTGATCCAATGTGAGCCAGCTAGAGGGTAGCAAATAGTCGGGTAGGGTGTATTCAATTATATATCTTTTCTATAAGACAACTCACTGGTATAGTTTGTGTCGAAACTTCGGCAATATCGTGTGTATTGTTTGATGAAGGAGTTGATTCTTTTATAGGCTTTGTTATGGTAATTGCTGATTTATCGTTATTTTGTGTCGAAGATGAATCAGTTGAATCTGTTGTTGTAGTTTCAGAAGAACTTGAGTCATCAACATTATCATCACTGTTTGTTTCATCTACATCATCATCATCATCTTCTTCATCATCATCATCATCATCTTCGTCATCACCACCTTTAGCAGTTAAGTAAGAATTCTTGAGACTACGCAGATCAACTAAACGACGTCGTTTTGCAAGTTTGCTGCCATTTAAAATTGATATTTTCGCTTCATTTTCAGCCGTGGAAAGTTTTCTTTATGAAATTGAAAAAATAAAAACAATAAATAAATAGAGACGTTTGAAATTTATAATAAAAGTCAACAAGAGTACATTGTTTTTTTTTTCACCATTTTTCATCCTTCCCAACCCTTCAAAATCACCAATAATGCCACCTTGTGATGGTAAGGGGACTAATTCTCTATAATTTCAGAGAATGTCCTTATTAACTTAGGATAGGATAGACAGGCCGCTCGTCACTGAGGTAAGTTCACGCACAAGCCTTAAATCCCCTATCCTTGTATGGACTGTGCTCTTAGACTCAGTGTTCGCATAAGACATTAACGGATGGGAGACTCAATCTACCGATAGATAAGACTACCAACGGCCTCCATCGCTCTCAGAGACCGTAATGTTTACTAGCCTTCTTCAATTAGCATAGATTAGGGAAGTGACTGAGACCACTTACCACAACAAGATGGCATTATGGGGGATTTTGATAATATATTACCTTTTTCTTTTATTCTCAGTTTGTTGATGTGTTTCAGCCAATCCAATGTCATTAGCCTCTGGAATATTCTTCTGACAATGGCAGCATTTCGTTGATGTTGTTTTTTCCTTCAGGAAACATGCGCGTTTCAAAACTTCGCTAACCTTGTCAGAGAGTTTATGTTGATGCAGTTGCCATCGCCATGGATTTGACAATATATGAGAATATTTTTCAACTAATAAAGATAAATAAATGCATAAAGTTAAGGCCAAATCATATTTATAAGTACAGTCCGACTCCTCTATAAAGTAATCATTGAAATCATTTCGCTAAATAGAATAGGGGAGGTCGTTATAGCGGCGACGACTGTATAGAATTAATATAATTACCGGTTTGTGTTATTATAATGTATTCGCGGACAATTTCTTCCAATTCACCATAGTGTGACTGGGATAAACGTTTGCATGTTGCAGAAATGCGTTTAAAATTTGGTGAATCCTTGACAAAGGCACGCGATGCACGCATGAAATTTTGGCCTTTTAAATAGCCTTAACAGCGAGTCAAATAAATTGAAACAATTAATTTTTTTTTTTTTTTCTATATTTTTTTCATAAATTACCCAACACCATGCGTTCTACATCGAAGTCCAATGTGCTCGTCGATTCCATTTCAATTGCAATTTTTACTTTTCATTCATGCGACTCCACTTCCTCATTCACAGGCAAAAGACACGATTCACTTATTGCACACACAATCAAATTGATATAAATTAAATAATTATGGACCTGTATTTTATTTTCGTTATTTTATATTTTTTACTACAAATTGATCAATGTTGTTTACAATGCTACCACTTTACTTTTTTGTTGGACTCGAATTTAGACACTTTTGGCATTTGCCTGTCGCCGCAGTTTTCGTCTTTGTTTGTTGTTTATTTTTAATGCATTTCTCAATACAACATTGCGTCACTGCTGTCAATTTTGACAACTTTACAAATGTTTCTTTTCGCTTTGTTTATTTTTTATTTACCATTTAGTTCCATAATATTGTTTTTGTTATTTTATGCATTTTTCTTATTATTTGAATTATTTGTTTTTAATGCGAAAACATTGACTGCTTGCTGTACAAACCAAACGGAACGCGAAAATGGTTAATTGGCGCCAAAAAAAGAACCAAAACATAAAATTGCCAGGGCTGCATAAAACGAACGCTTTATTGATTTTGACAAGTTGACAGCACTGTTAGCCCTGGGTGCTGTTTAAGAAAATTTGCTAAAAACGAAAGTATTTTGTGTAGTTTTCTTAATTTTTTGCAAAAAAATGATATAGTATCAAGATGACTTCAGTGAAAATTAGTGACATTGATGAGGGTGCGGCGACAATTTGTGAAGATGTCCAGCAAAGTCGAGTTCTTGAAAACACAGTTGTTGCAAAAGAGAATCTCTCGTCGTCGCCACCAGCAACAGCATTGGAATCATTGAATGCCACCATTGCCAGTAAAAACAGTAATGATAATGGTGTTGTTGTCCAACAGCGACAACACCAGGAGTCTTGTGTTCCTGAAAAAAGAGAAATGCAGACAAATCAAAAACAGGGTCGTAAACGAAAAAAACATTTATTTAATGCAATTCGCTCTCAAATGGAATTTTATTTTGGCGATGCAAATCTATCAAAGGATCGATTCCTGAAACAACTCATTGATAAGGATCCATGTAAGGTTTAATGTTTGTTTTTTAAATCATTCCTATTATAAATAAAATAAATTTTAGTTGTGCCTCTAGAAGTCTTCCTTAACTTCAATAAGTTGAAGATCTTGACACAAAGTGTGGAACATATTGCAAAATCTTTGAATAATTCTCAGTTGCTGGAATTGGATGAAACTGGACAAAAAGTACGCCGCAAAACAGCAATAGATCTGGGAATAAATGTCGATAGCAAAACTTTGTATGTGGAAGCTTTGCCTGCAAATGCTGACCATGATTGGGTGCGTCATGTATTTGAGCGTTTTGGTCCGGTGGCATATGTTTCGTTGCCACGTTATCCGACATCGCGTAAGATTAAAGAATTCGGTTTTATAGAATTTGAACGGGAAGTCTCTGTGGAAAAAGCTGTCAAAGCATTTCAGCAATTTGATGCTGTGCTCTCATTGCAAACTTCTGATCCTGCAGAATTGCAAAGCGTACGCGCATATATACGAGAACAACAAGAAAAAGAAGATGACAAAAATACTACTAAAGTGCAGGAAAAAGAATGTAGTAATATCAAAAAAGAAATACAGGAGGTTTGCATAAGTGGACAAAAAAAGGAACACGAGCAGGAGCAAAATACTTCACTGGCTACCAAGAAATCCAAAAAGCGACGTAAGCCATTAGGTGAAAGTTTGGATGAGAAACTAGAAGAAGATGTTATTTCTAAAAAAAGACTTAAAACATCAGAAAATGATGACGAGGTCGTTAATTCCAATGAAACAGGAAAGAAACAAACTGAACAAGAATGTGTGACTGATGCCGGTAATAGTGGGAAGAGTTCTGAAACGATTCCTGCTGTTGCTGCAGATGAGGATAAAAGTGATGATAAAAATAAGGAAGAAGAGCATGAAGAGAGTGATGCAGATGCCGAAGCTAAGAAACGCCTCAAGAAGAAAAAGAAAAGATTTAATCAATTAGAAATGGACCCGAGTTGTTTTGATTTACGAATATTACCAAAATGCGATTGGAAACGTTTACGTAACAAATATTTAAATTTGCAGCGTGAAAAAATCAGAGAACTCAAGACACAATGGCGCAACCAGCATCAGTACACTAATAGTTACCATCCACAGCAACATCAACGATCAACATCACAGCATTTGTTGCACCAACAAGACCAACAGTCATTGCAGTTTTTGGAGGAGTCAACTCGCATTAGTCAAGAACATGAAAATCTAAGTCCAAACGATGAGGATGCAAATGTGCCTTTACCAGCGAAACGCTTAAAAAGTGATGTACACAAAATGAGTATGAACTTTTATGGTGCTGGCAGTGGTGAACCAGATGACAATGCTACAGGTACCGCTGGCGGTAGTGCATCCAATTTGAAGGGAGGTGGAAGTATGAAGGAAGAGAATCCCACCCAGCACGGAGTTCCACTATTTGTTCGTGAGCCAGGTCTGATTGTTGAAATATTACTCTTAGAGCCTTGCGTCAATATTAAAGATTTTAAAGCTGATTTGCGTCAATATGCTTCAGTTAAGTATGTTGATATCAAAGAAGGCGCCATGCAAGCAAATTTACGGCTTGAATCGTCCAGCGCAGCTGAGGAATTAGTGCAACAATTAAACTGCGCTGAATACAAATGTAAGGTTCTGCGTGGAAAAGCCGAGGCACGGTATTGGAAGAAAATTGAATTGGATCGTGAAATGAAATTGAACAAAAAAATTAAAGTGCCACAGAAGCGTGGACGTGAAAAGATAAAAAAAATTTTGCTGGGTTCGCATATACACTTTGAAGACGAAGACAAGGATCAAGATAATGATGCGCAAACAGTTGGAGGAGCTACCAGTTTACGCATCGATAGTAATCTAGCAAATGAATAGATTATTTTGTACACTTTTCTTGGAATAAACATAAAATTCATGTATATTTACACATATTTATCAAAATTGGCAAAAAAAAAAAAAATATTTAGAATACTGTATAATAACTAAAAATATACACATACACATACATAATTATATTATATTGTTTATATAATACCTTTATTGAAGTTGGTTACATTTTTGGCCTTGAAATCGTAATAGACTCGAGACAATTTAGGAAAAATCTCGGAGAGACATGAATATTCTTCATAACTATGAAAAGTCAAATTAATTTACTATTAAAAATGTAAGTATTTGCAGAATAGTCAAAGGATCGGACTATTATTGTATATTCCTCCATATAACAGATTGAATATTGATTCCTTGTTGTGCATTATAAACAATTTAATATGATTTGATGAATTTAAAACTTCAACTTTCGTAAATGGTTTGTGATATTTTCGGTTTGACCGAAGCTATTGATTATATTTACTGATTTATTATTTAAAAATTCTTTTAAACAGTCTCAACATAACGCCGACAAGACTTTTGTCTGCTTCGCTTTCCTTCCTTTTCCCTTCTCATCTTAACAAAACACCTCTTCCATTCTAGCTTTATCCTACATTAAATCTATCGTTTGCAATGTTTGTATCTAAATATAAAGTGAACCATCGGCAGGACCTAAATAATGTAATGAAATTAATAAGACATCAATAATTGTCCAAACGCCGAGTCCACCAAAACTAAACAGTTTGCCAATGCCCTCTTGCCAATGGCCCAGGTAGAAGCGATCAGCACCGAAGCCACCCAAGGTCAGGCTTATGATAAAGGCAGTACTCCATCGATAGCCTTGAGTCCAATTGCAGTGCACATTGCGTGTAAATGAACGGCTACCCAGGCATATAACACCTGGATTTACGGTGCAATTCGTCCGATAATAGCCATCGTTGGCCGCATTGCAATGGGCACGCTTAACGCATTGTTGCTGCCATAACGGGGTCTGATAGCAATAGCGGCAGTTCATCACACGTTGAAAGACACGTTCACCCTTGCATGCTGTGCTAAAGAAAGCCTCGCACGTAATATTTATATCGCGTCCATAGTGACAGGAATAATTGTAAGTGCAGCGCATGCAATTTAATGTCAAATTCCAGCATGGTATATTTTTGTCACCCGGACAGAATGGTTCGGTTTCGTTCATTTTATATTTTCCAGTACTATAAATTGGCATTATAGTTTTTTCATTGTTCTCCCTTATGGTCGTCGAATGTTCAAATTTACTATCCGTCACATTCATATCATTACCGGCAGCTGTTTCACTGTTCCGTATGCCACTCACTATAAAAATCATGATCAGAACAATGGCAGAACGCATTTTAATAACAATGCATTTGCGATGCTGCATTTTGCTCTTGTTTGTTGCTTCGAATTTAGGAAAATTGTTTCTATATATACTATACACACAAAACAATCAGATTTATCAGATCGCACTAGAAATACACACAGGTACACATCAGACACAAAACAGCTGATTGTTGCTATTATTATTTCTAGTACTGCTAACACTGAATTTATGATTTGCAGTGCTGCACTGCTTTTGTTTTTAAAATTTTATTTGCATTTTATCTTGCGACAACCAACAAAATTTTCTAATTGTATCTTACATTACAGGACTGTAGAAGCGAGTCAGCGACCTCAACAATATAGTCGTAGTCCAAGGAGTCAGAGCCAGTTATAATTTTTATTTTAATCTGCGACTGAGCTTTCCAAGACCTATATTTTGATTCAGGTGCTCCTTGAGGAATTCGACTGTATCGCTTTGTGTGGAGCCGATCAATGTTACTAGGGGTCAGTTTCATTGCTTGCTCAACGTTATAGTTGTTTGTACTGACCTCTGCGCTTCTTGACCACTATTACCATTGCTTCCGTGATTAACATTAATGGACAACAGTTTTAAGATTTCAGTCGATTGTCAGTAGAACGTTGAAATGCCGGTTGGTGAGTTGAGATTTAAGAAGCTGATACTGCCGATGGTACAGGAAACCATCTAATATCTCAATCTTATAGAGCACACCAGGATGCATGTTGTACATCTATACTTATAGACAACATTGCTGAAGCGTTCGTTCCGTGTACTCTTTTATGCGCAAACAGATATTCTGATACCAATCTTCGTCGCGTTTTACATTATCCAACTCCGTGTTCGAACTTATCGTCGATTTTTCTTTGTTGTCTGATGGTTGTGTCTGGCTTGCTTGTACATTGTCAGACTTTCGTAACAAACAAACTTTTTCTCATTTCTCTTGATTTTTATTTTCGTATGCTGGAGTCTGTTTCATCACACAACACTTTGCTTACATTTTTGTTTGTATATGCATTTTATTTAGATTTAAAATGAGTTTTGACGAGGAAAATGAAATTATAGGTTGTGTGAAATTAACTCTGAACATGGATGAGAGTGATGACGATGAATTTATGATTAAATTGAAGGAGTGCTACAGAATGGAGTTAATTTTCTAAAACAAAAATTGTTTTCTTTGTTAGACTGGATCATTTATTTATTTTTTATTAATTAGAGCTATATAATATATAATAATCTATAATCTTATTATAGTTATAAATTATAACCTAGTTGTATTTATAAGCAATAACGACAAAGCAAAGCAAATTTCTTCACATTCTGCGCTATATTTTTCATTTCTCATGCATTCGCATGCATCCTCACTCTACGAACGCAAAATGAAATGAACAAACACACGAAAGAGGTGAAAAGAAAACAACGAAAAAAAAAGGCCTCGAAATTTTTGTCCGTGGTACATCGGACACGGCTTCATAGCCAACCCCCGCGCGCGATTGCCAATAGCAAAAGTCCGATGAGTGAATTCTGCCGCAAAGTTCGATAATGTAAAAGTGGACTTAGTGTTTCTCAATCTTTTTTGTGTCGCGACCCCCTTAGTGTGTAAAAATATTTCGCGACCCCCGCTGCTCCTGACCTTCACAGTGGATATTATTCAAAATTTATTTATGTATAAATTTTTTGATTTAAATGAATAAAAAACCAGAAAGAAGGCTATCATTGGCTATGCCAAAGATGTAATACTCTTCACGCTCCTCCGGGCTGCATCCAACCTTCCTTTATTAGCATCACATCAGTTTGAGTGGCAATTTTATTGTACATTTATTCTTTAAAAGTTTGCCATTTAATTTGGGTTTGTATGGGAGGTACCCCTCCTGGTAACCCTACAATCATGAAATTTACATGGTTGATGAATATAGATCAGAAACTTATAGGGTCCAAATTTCAGTTCGATACGTTAAAAAACAAAAAACTTTTTCTAACAAGAACATATATTTAAAGTTGGGTTTGTATGGGAGGTACCCCACCTAGTAGCCCTAGGATCATGAAATTTACACGATTGATGGTCATAGATTACAAACTTATAGTGTAGTGTCGAATTTCAGTTCGATTCGTCAAAAAACAAAAAACTTTTCCTAATAAGAACTTTTAATTTAATTTGGGTTTGTATGGGAGGTACCCCCCTAGTTCTCGAAGCTTTTTGTAGTGACGGAGCAAAAGTCATGGCTAGTTCGAAAAGCGGATTTATTACCAGACTAAAAAAACTAATGCCAAATGCTTGTTGGGTGCATTGCTTTCTTCATCGCCAAGCTCTTGCGGCCAATATCTTACCACAGGAATACTGAAGTTCTCAATATAATTATAAAAATATTAAATTCTATTAAAGGAAAATCATTACAGACACGAATATTTCGAATCATTTGTGAAGATATGGGTTTATTCCACCAAAATTTACTTTACCACACAGAGGTTAAGTGGTTATCGCAAGACAAAGTACTGACAAGACTTTTCGAAATTTGAGCTGAACTTCTGGTGTATTTACACCAGTCCAGGTCAGAATATTCCAAATTTATTTGTGACTCGGAATTACTTCTAAAACTGGCTTTTCTTTCTGACTTATTTAACCATTAAAATGCCTTGAATAAAAGCCTTCAAGGACGGGATGAAAATGTCATTACCGCTAAGGACAAAATCCATGGTTTTACAAGAAAAATAAACTTGGGGTTATCATCTATAAACAAAACAACTTCGATTCATTTTCATCAATTCAGCCTATTATTGAAGAAGTGGGGTCTGAGATAAACATCAAAGCATATGTACCTGGTATGGAAATGGGATTGCAGAATTTGAAAAATGAATTAAGTCAGTATTTCTCGATGCAAGAGCTATCAAAAAACAATGGCCAAATGTGGATAGTAAATCCGTTGTAAATGCAGCTTTAGATGAGGTAAGTTTGGCAATCATTTGGTTAAAAAGAAAGTCAGTATACCCAGAATTAACAATAGAAGCTTTGAGGTATTTGATTCCATATGCAACATCCTACTTCTGCGAGTTGACATTTTCATCAATGACCCAAATAAAAAGCAAACAGAGAAATTGCCTAAATTTAGAAAACGATTTCATTGTAAATGTAACAAAACGGTTCCGCGATGGGAGAAATTGGCTAATGCAAAACAGGCTGTACGAATTCACATTAATATGACTCGGAGATATATTTTTTTTTTTTTGTTAATAATAATTGCCTTATTAAAAATGTCTTTTTGACACCCCCAGGGGTTCGCGACCCACACTTTGAGAAACACTGATTTAGAGAATGTTACCAACAGACTAAACTAAATGAAAATGCGCTGAGGTATTATAATTACCTCAGCGCAATTCCTTTTCCATTAAAAACTTATTAACAAAACACAAAAAAAAAAACCAAAATTTGGTTCCATGTCTTTATTTTATTAGACTAAAATACTATACATTTATAGATTACTTACATATATAATATATTAACGAACGTGTGCCATAGTTTCATTTTCAATTAAATTATTTAAACATTTCATTTGAAGAAAGCGTTGGTGGTGGTGAGGATTTATCTATTGATCTCTTTGGGATTTACGCAATGTTTTGAACGTTGGGGATTGATGATGACTGAGTTCCTACTGAGATTTTCCAAATGTCCTTCGAATAGAATGTCTGATATAAACTTCTCAGCGTAGATTTGCTGTATGGGACTCAATTTTCGAAATTTTGCTGCCCAAACTTCAGATTTTTGCAAGTTTTCATCCGGTGGCTCCATCATTTTCTTTGCTGCCAAAACAAGGAAATCATCCGCTGAATCTGTTGGTTTTTTCCTCTTTCTGGGCGTATCTTCGTCATGCTGGTACTGTAATAGTATAAACAAAGAATTTATTTATAGTATCTACAACATACATATAAAACAACATACAAAATTGGAACAATAGACGGAATACAAATAGCTTTCGGAATCTTGATTCTTGTATTAAATATATTATTAAATATTTCCGAGGTTATACAATTTAACAAGAATAGGATTCGCGTATGATGACGGGTGTGTTTTAGGTGGGTACTGAGCCATTGGGCAAACTATGTATGCTCCCCATCAAGACTTCTGTCGTTGATGTGGAGATGAAGAAGAGGAAACGTAATCGCCAACTCCCTCAACGATCTTAATACCGTAATCTAATTAATTTAGATGATGTAGGAGATTTCAATAATATTATCGAACGTTTTCTTGTTTGATATTAAACAAGAAATTTTCATGGGTGGCATTATGAGTCTACTAATTTACACATTGCCTTTTTACTCTGCCTTTTTTACTAATCCTCTTTTAATGCTGCTATGTAAATCTCTGCACGTTTACATAATGATTTTTCCACGAAATTCATAATGATTAAAATGTAATTCTATAAATGTATCAAATCTAAGAAATAGGGATGATATGGAAATAACTTTCAAATTGTAAGAAAGCCTTAAAATTTAGTGGGTGAAGTCATGGCGCCTAGACCAAAAACTTACTTGGCTTCTAGAAGTTTCCGGTTTTTCATCCAAGCTTTCATCGTTGGAATTCACATCCATATTCCTGGAAAGACTATTTTCGTCCTATAAGTACAAATAAAATAAACGTAATGTTTTTTTTTATTTTTTTGAGAAATTTTCACAACTTACACAGCGCATCGTTGGTGATGAAGTCCTGGTCATGCAGTAGGGTTTCAAAAACGACATCTGTCTGTAACACCATAGTTTTGGCTCGTAAACCTCCTCCGCACCACTTCGTTTGCTGTTGGTTACCTGCCGCAATTCCTTGATGTATTGGCTCCTTAATGTGTGCATCTTTTTCTTTATGTCCTCCACCGTAATATTTTCATTTCTCCCGGAGAGTCCTTCGCATATCTTATACAGTGCATTTGATCGTTTGTTACGATTTAAATAATCTGGATGAAGAACATTATACAGATGTTCGTGCTCTTGATATTTTATCAAGAGCAGCTTAGTTAATTCTTTATTCCACATTTTTTTTCACGCGAACACAAAATATAAACGACGCGTCTTTACACTTGCACGAAAAAATGCGTATTGAAGGCGTATTAAAGAAGAAGGCAATCCGATGTGATGCGACAGTACGAAAACAAGCAAAGCAAAATGTTATAAAACGCGTCGCCAATGATGTCGTGCGTGTTTCACTAATAGCAACACTTTTCAGTAATAAACTAGACCGAAAAACATGTCTTTTCATGCAGGCAAAAAAATCATCGTATAGATAAATTTAATATAGAAGACGAAAGCAAACAAAGCAAAATGTGAAAACAACCAGTCAACAAAAACTTCGTAAACTGCGCGTGTTTGCCTACTTAACTGTAAAAAATCATCGTGTAGAGAGGCTAAAGGAGAAGAACGCTTCCCATCTGTTTAATGTTCAGTTACACCACCAGGCGTCCGTCAGTCAGTCAGCGTCAGTTGAAAGTTGAACTGTATGGATTCGTACTCTGCAGTTACACGCCATGCGTTACCAACGCATGCATCGAAAACTTGAGCAATTTGCTACTTTTCTGCATATACGTCAGTTTCCAACAAGAATAGGAAGTGTCTTGTGAACTGTTCAATGTTGTGGTGAATAATAAAATACTGATTTGGTGAATAACAAATTTTATTTTGAATTTGAGTTTTTCGCGCCATATATCTGTTGTTGGGTCTTGGTGACCTAAACCTGAAACTAATATACCGAACTCATATTTAGAAGCGCTTTAAAATTATATTGAAACTTCTATTATTTCTTTATGAACTGTTATTCTTTTGCTTGCTTTGTAGTGTATTTTGTATTATTGCTTTTTATTTTGCATTATGAAACGAAGCGTGGCATTCCATTGTCGAGGCAGTTGGTGCTTCGCAGCTGTTTGGCAACGATAAATTAATTGTGTTCAAAGTCTCCCATATTATCGTTAACACTTCGATCACTATCCTTCGCACGCTAGATATCGAAAGCTTAAAGCTTAGCTAAAGGAACTGTCTGGATGTCCCGTGTGCCAAATAACTGAAAAGAAATGATTGTATTGATATGAAGTGTAAATGTATTGAGTAACTTACATCAATGTAAGGAAAAGACGACATTGTGGTGATATGGCCCTTGAAAAGTTCTTTTCTGGCTGTGGCTGTAGCAAATTTAACAGACAATCAAAAGTCTCTGAACGCATCCATGTTGTTGTGATTACTTAAAACTTTATTGAAATAATAAATGATGGTCACAAATATCAATTTAAATTTGCGTTATTTCACAACAGCTGTTTCTTGTATACTAACAGTCAGACATCGGGCGCATTGCTTGTAATAATTGAGAGTGAGTAAATTTCAAGAGAGTAAAAGGCCCTAGTGGCGGTACCTTGTATTATTGTACCATAGTTTGTAACATACCATTTTTTGATTGTGTAACTCAAGCATAATGAGACACATGACTTTTTACGCAGGAGAAAAGTCTTTGTGTGAATGGGCGGTATCTCTAATTTCCTTTATCAAAATTTAATTAATTATCGAGTGTACAAATAATTATATTAATCTATACTAATATATTTTAATTACTTGCATGGAAAGCAAATATTGTAATATTTATATATTTATGGTGTAAAAATATAAAATTTATAAGCATACCTATTTGATGAGAAAAATATTGGAATTTTAGAGGGGGGAATCAGCTTTAAAGAAGAAGAAAGAGACAAATCAACAAGTTTCACTAATGACAGGTTCTCTCTATCATCTAACCATTTGCAAGTATATAATTTCAGATCCAAACATATAATTGCCAGAAACATGTACTGTATATCTTAATATATACAATGGAAAATGTAAATAAATAAATACATAATAAATGATGGAGAAAATTGAATTGCTTATAATTTATTATGGTCTTTCTATTTTTAAGACCAGTTGGCAGCGCTGTTAAAGCACTTCATCTTTGACTGCCAATGCAGTTTTGTTTGTTTTCATTGGAATAGAAGCCGACACTAATTATTTATTGCTACGAAGAAAAATTCTTCAAAAAAATTGTTGGCAATGGATCCGCATAGTGATTATTTGAATTTAAACGTTCGCGACGCTTGTAGGAGTGATCCAGTATTCAAGCCGTTGGCCATCGAAAAAATTGGCTTGTATAGCGTTTCGAAGGAACGCAAATACATTAACAACGCGGAGAATCTAAAATACATTTACTTGCCGAAAGATTTTCCGCTCGACTTGGATATTGGTTCTGGAACCGCTTTGCTGAAGGATTTCGATGAAAATTTGTATCTAACCCATATCCTGATGTTTATCAAGGATAATCAAAACGAATTGATTGAACGCAGTGAATTGACCGATGTTCCTAATCGTTTAAAGGCAGACTCTGTTTGCTATCGCGGTGTTTTGAGAATCATTATGAACACCCCATATGATAAAGTGCTTAACTGGCGTATAATTGTTTCTAAGTGCAATGGTACCATTTATATGTTGCGCGAATTTACGCCCCAGGAGAAGATGATGAATGAGTCAAATCAGAACAACCGTGTGTGCCGTTGGGGATTTAAGTTCGAACAATATTGTACTACAAGTGAGATAAGGATTTTGAGGTTACAAAACAACCTGATTAAATCAAAAATTTACATAAAATTAAGGTACCTTCAATGGAACGCCAAACAACGAAGAGCCTGTGGATGAATGTTCCGAGTTAGGATGTATTTTACAATCGACCTTTAACAAGCGTACTTATTTATATTCTGCCGAAATGGATGGCATAGATTCTTCGAAGCCAGTGTAAGTTTATAAAAGCCAAACACAATTTTGATATCGTCAGAATAGCTGATGTTGTTAAGATAACAGAATAGCCTAGAAGATTCGAAGCTAGAGTAAGTTTACCAAAGCCTATAAAGGAGTATATATTTTTATTATTATTTTCTTAATGGATTTTTTTTGGTTTATTGGGTTAACACATGTGTTGGACTTGATTTTTAGGGTTCCGTACCCAAAGGGTGCCAACGGGACCCTATTACTTAGCCTACACTGCATACATAGTGTTAAACCTTGTGCGGTGGTATAATTAATGCAATGTTTTCTCTTGTTTTTAGCGGTAAAATAAATAAAGAAATGTTGCGATGCTTGCATTTCGTCGAGCTTAAAACTAGAATAAAGAGACTCACCCCAAAGCAAACTAACACCTATTATCGTCATAAGACTCGTCAGTGGTGGGTCCAAAGCTACTTGGCTGGAGTCCATGATATTTATGTTGGATTGCGTGACGAAAGAGGTTTAGTTGATGAGATTCAAAAAATCTCAACTGAAAAACTACTAAGTGAAGCTGTAAGTTGAGCAAAGTATACAATTTTGTTTGTTTATAACAAATAAATTTCATTTTCAGACGCAACGTGGTCAATGGAGTGGATCAGTTTGTCTACACTTCTTAGACAACTTTTACCATCAGGTCGCTAAGGTAATGAGATATATTAATGACCCCAACACTGTCGTTCAGCTTGACTATAGCTGCAGCACTCAAACTGTAACCTACAAGATTTTGCATGGCAAAAATAGCAAAACATTTTTGCCAACATGGTATCAGGAGTTGTTCAGAACGTAGGTTGTTTTAGTACATAGTGTATATATCTATGTAAGTGTATATTTATGTATCATATTTGATGAAAAATTTAAACTAAGTTTTTATATGTATATGACACATTTTTACTATATGCTGGTTGGTTATTTGCTTTTACGTAATCTTATAGATTCTAAGTTCTTAATATTTTGTATTCTTATTTAGACAACAGACACATATCTTATTAACAAACACATATAATATAAAAAAAGCACTGCAGTTCTCCGCTTACATACAAATATATATGTATAAATTAACATAATTTTAATTGTGCTTAATTGAGTTATCATTCTAAAACTAATTTTAAATTAACAAATTACTTAATGCTAAACATATTCCTGCTACATTCTAACGCTGACACTGCAGATCCTACGAAACATTCGCAGTCCGTACCAGGCACAGAAACTTACTGCATTCCATTAGGATCATATTGTAGAACGTTTCTGCATTATGTGCAATAGACACTGACAATGCATTCGTGACACAACTGCAAGATTATGCTCGCTACACTATGCATATGCTGTTGCGTTAACTTATACATATAAATTATACAATAGATACAGTTGGACTTTTTTATAACGAAGTCGTTTGGACTGGTTAATCACTTCGCTGTAGAGAAGTTTTCTTATAGTAAAAAGTTCATTAGTTATAGAGAAGTCTGACTGTATGTACATATTTCTTTTTGACATAAATTGGTGATACTAGCATCTCTATTTTTATATTCTTCACGTGAATGAATAGTATTATAAGTTTGTCATGAAGTTTGTAACACACAGAAGGAGACATCGCAGACCACATAAAGTAAATATGTTTGTGATCAACTCGATTAGACGAGTTGTGTGCAAGCCAAATTAATTATTTTCGTTTCGTTTGTTTACTCGATTAGACGAGTTGATTTAGCCATGTCCGTCGGTCCGTCTGTTCGCAAAAATATTCCCTCAGTTTTTGAGCAAGAGAGTTGAAATTATGCACATAGGTTTCTTTTACCAAACGCTGAACATTTGTCGGAATCAGCCGAATCGGTACCTGCCATACAAACCCCCTCTTAAATTAATGTTCTTATTAGAAAAAGTTTTTTGTTTTTTGACTTATTGAATTGAAATTTGGACACTATAAGTTTCTGTTCTGTATCCATCAGCCATAATCCTAGGGTTACCAGCAAGGGTACCTCCCATACAAACTCACATTAAATGACAAACTTATAAAGAGAATAAGTACAATAAAAATACAATGCCACTCAAACTGTGTTCTTTGTTGATACTCAAAATGTGTTCTTTGTTGATACTCAAACTGTAACAGAGAGAATATGGTGATGCTAAGAAAGGAAGGTTGGATGCAATGATAGCCTTCTTTCTGGTTCTCAATAAAATTTCGTGATGGGATTTTTCAAATAACTGCCTATAACTAAGTACGTAATACCTACCGATATTACCCTTCAGTTTTTCTGGGGGCAAGTAGGCCTTTGAACGATAAAACTGATCACCCGAGAACTCTTCCCCTTCACGTTCCACTGGGTGTATCATCATTACTATACTGACTAACTTAATGTTACTTAAATAAAGTTTATTATATTGAATTGGAATTAATAATTAATAATGCAAGCTGTTGCCATATACTTAATTAGTGAATGTATGTCATCCAGGCTGCATTCCTAACCAAAAGAACCTTGTAGAGAAAGTTTCTATTGACTATTGATAATTCTGCCATTCTGAGAACTTTTGTTGTCGAACTGTTCTTGAAACCACGAGCTTACTATTCGTTGCTGATACCGAGGGCCTTGATGTCTCTAGCAACCTCAGTATTTACTACTTCCCCCAAAAGTTTCAAAAGATCCTCATTAGCATGGAAGGAGATTAAATTCCTAAAATTCTTCCCAAAGACAATGAAACTCCTTCTCTGAGATTCCATACCCTTTTCTACTATTATCTGGTTTCGAAAGTAGTTTACAGGCTTGTGGTTTTTTTCGATTGTATTAGTTAATGGTTCCTCCCTGTAAACGGTTTCAACACTTGCATTATCCAAGGTGTTTATGTATTGCCTGGAAAGTGCATCTGCAACTACATTCTCCTTGCCGGGTTCATAAATAAGCTTTGCATTACAATCATCAATTAAAGCTTTCCATCTTTTGATCTTCACGTTGGGATTCTTGTCCGAAACTGCAAAAGTCAGAGGTTGGTGATCAGTGAAAACATCTATTTTAGATACGCCGTATGAATAGTTCCTTAGGCTTGTCAATGCCACACAATTGCCAGCAACTCCTTCTCGTTAGTGGCAAAGTGTTCCTCGCCACTAAACAAAGTACGAGAAATCATGGTTATGGGTTTTCCTTGCTGTGACAAAACAGCACCGAACGCGTGTGAAGATGCGTCGGTAGTTTGTTCAAACTCCTTGTTAAAATCTGGATAATTTAGTGTTACGTCCTCCGAGACTAGTATATGCTTCAGTTTATTAAACGCCTGCACCTGATCGTTTGTCAGCACTATTTTTATTTTTTTGACTGTGTTGCAGTAACTCGGCCATACTCTGCTCTGAGGATGCTTGACAATGGCTTTGCTATTTTGGCGAAATCTTTAATGAAACACCTATAATAGGCGGCTAAACCCAAAAATGACCTTAACCCCCTTAGGTTGGTTGGTTCATGAAAAATTCGTATTGCGTCAACCTTGTCTGGACACGTCCTAATTCCCCCTTTTGAGACTAAGAAGGCTAAGTATTCCCTCTCTAACCTGAAGAACTTTGATTCCTCTATAGAGACCCGCATATTAGCTGCCAGGAGGCTTTTCAAAATAACTTCTATGTGTTGGAGATGTTCGCTTAAAGTTTTGGAAATTAATATGTATCACATCATCAATGTAAACGAAGCAGAATTTTCCGATGTGTTCCCTAAGAACATCATCAATTTTTTAACACAAACGGTAAACTACAGAACTCGTATTTGCCACCGCAAACGGAGAAGGCTGTCTTTTCGCGGTCCCGTTCAGCAAGCAATATCTGGTGGAAACCAGCTTTCAGATCTTCGGTTGTGAAATATTTAGAATTTCCTAAGTTCTATATTTCCTATTTTTGGAATAGGGTACGAGTCGTCAATGGTCTTTTCATTAAGTTTTATGAAGTCTATTACAAGTCTTTTCTTTCAAATTCCATTTTCGTCGAAACCCTTATTGTCTGCCATCCATATGGGATTGTTATATGGTGATAATGCCATTAGCAAGTAAATCTTCTACCTCCGTCTTAACAAAACCTGCTACACCTAACAGGTAAGGATAGAATTTAGCGAAAATTGGTTCTTCATCTTTTGTGCGTATTGCAGCTACTACATTTGTGCTGTAGGGTAAAGCCTCATTTGAATCTGCAAAGCTCCGGAATACTCTGCTAACCATTTCAGAAAAACTTGTCTTAGCGTTGGTTGGTACTGACTCAGCTTGTAGTTGGAGATAACTCACATCATGACCCTCAAGGAACTGGATGCACTCTATCCCCGAATTGTATTTTATTACTCTGTCTTTTAAGTTAATGGTAGCATTGACTTTATTCAACAATTCCGTCAGAGGAAGTCAAACATGTTAGTTTTGCATTTTACTGCTATCTTCGTTACGCCATGAATGGACTTAACTGGGAAGCTATTGTCGACTGGTTTTGCTCCTTTTAATGCTGACAAGGGCTTAATGTAATTTTTGGAGGCACCAGTATCGACGAGTAACTTCACTTTTTTCCCGTAATGTCCTGGAGATCCAGGGTAGGAGGGATTTTCTCCTAAAAAATTTGTGTCCTGACACTCCAGATCATTCAATGCGTCCTCAGCCCGAGGTTCGTACTCCAGATCTTCTAAGGGTTCCTCCACCATGTCTTCTTGTCCTTGCTCTAAGTGATTTACTCGATGATACTTCAATCTAGGTTGCCAACCAGACTCCGAGCGTTTCTGTGTTTGCCACCTGTAATTGTGGTCTTGGTATGTTCTGGTACCTGATAGTATAATTCATGCGTTCTCCCCGTTGCTGATTTTCCCGTCCTGTGTTTGGATGGAACTGTCCGGGGCTTCGCCAGGATTGGATCCCGTCACCATTCTGACGCAACTGTCCAGGACCTCGCCAGGATTGGTCTCCACCACGATACTGATGAAGTTGTCCAGTGATTGGTGATTGGTTAGATACATTACCTGTTCTCTGGGTAACATAATATGGATTTTTTTGATTGTCGATCGAAGATGGATGAGCAATTTTCTTTCTAACTACCTCCATCGCCCCTATTCGCGAAACTAGCCGCAAACCTTTCATGGGAAGGATTCCATCTGGCAGTTTAATCTAACTTTAATTAAGTAATATACTAATTCAGCAATAAATACTTGTAAACAATAACGGGAGCAACTTATGTATCTCAAACATGTTTGCTCGTCAACATCTTATACAACAGTCATATGGATTTACAATATCAAGATTATCAAGTATAGTAAAGGATCCTAAAGAACAAAATATACTTGTATAGTATATAATAATTTTTCTAAATCTTAATACAACAATTTGAAATTTTCAAAAATTGGCGCCTTCAGGGCTGCATTTAATTTTCTTGCCTTTTTTGTTCATTGCTTAACACTTAAGTAAATATTATAAGTTGTTAGACAACACTAAATATATCAAATAATAAGTAATTGTCAACGAACAAACGACTCAAGTGGTTTGCATAAAACACTTGAGAGGATATCCAGAAAAATACCAAAGTGGATAGGGATATGGAGCCGTCGATTAAGTATGAACTCATGGACGATATGGAAACCAATGGTGGCAATGGTGGCAGCAGTAATTTTCAACACCAAGAAACTGTTGGGCATCAACCTGGTAAGTCCCCACATACAGCAATGCAGCATAATTCTAGTGGTGCTTACGGTGAACTTAATTATGAGAACAATGCATCAACATCGGCATATGAGCATAGATCAACTAAAAACATGCTAATGCTTCAACAGCGTCGGGAACGCCAACGTAACGATCATCAGCAGCAAAGTAATCAAAAGGCTAAGCGACCATTTCCAAAGAGCCCAAAGACTCGTTTCATACGTGGTGATAGCAGTTTGTTGTTTGGGCCACCATTCTTTCAATTGGTAAATGAATAGTTCACTCCCATTGCTTGCGAAGGAGAGTCAGTGGGAGGAAGAGGTGGAGAAGGAGAATGATTATTATTAATTAAATATTCTATTCCAAATAGGAACACAACTACAATTCACTATCGAGGGGTGATACATTAAGTGCACGTTGCCATCAATGTAATGTACCCATTCGTGGCCATAAAAATGTTTCCTCAAATTTTTTAAAGCATTTGAAACGAATGCATCCAAAGATCTACTCATTATATGAGTCCTTGAAGTTACAAAGAATGCAAGGCGTAGGTGCCGGAGAAGTGAATCTACATTGTTCCATGGAACAAATGTCTGGTGCAACTGTTGACTGTAATGACATAACCGAAAGTACACAAGATGGTACCACATCCTATACTACATCATCGTGTCCCCCCCACGAGACAATACAATCCAGCATCTTTGGTGCGGATAATGCGGAACAAAATGCTGCAATCAATAATGAAGCAGCACCACTAACATTGACGTCTACTGCCAATCTACCTGTGGACTTTCAGGAAAAACACGAAACTGAAACACGTAGCTATAGTAGTACAGATAATGAGCAGCAGCAGCATGTGATCAATAATAATAATAATAATAATCACAATAACAATTATAATACGGATGCATCACCACTGACACCAGAAACATTTGAAGCTCTCATTCGACGTGTTTTCGATGAAAAATTACAGTCCAGCCAACGTCAGATCTGTGGTCAAACAACAGGTTATAGAAGAAAGCAACAAACACATCAAAAATTGAATTCACGTGAATTCACATCAATCATCGCACGCCATGCAAACGTAGTATCCCCAGTACCATCATCAGTATCATCCAGTTCCATGTCAGATGCATCATTATCGATGTCCATGAAATCCGATAATAGCCAACAGACTGAATTGCAAGAACAATTGAGTAGCTTACAACACGACATGCGTGTGCTATGTCGTGGTCAACGTCGCATGCAACGTCAAATGATTAAAATGCGTAAAATGTTACGTCGTCGCACAATGATTCTTGATCTGGGCAAAACAAAGAAACATAATACTACAAACAAAACAAAATGATTTCCAGATTTAGAAGCTTTTCCATCAAGTGATATGGGTGGGTGATGATTTAGAGAAGAATAGTTTTAAGTTTCTTAAATGTTAACGAGTATGTTACATGTTATTAAAAAAAAAGACTGTTGTCAATTAACAATAACAAAAATACACTAAAGTATTATTGAGAAAAAAACAAAAACGAATGAAAATATTCCAAAGTATTTAATAAAAACAAAGAAAAAAAAAAAAAAAACCTGAATAATCACAAAACTATTTATAAATACAATGTACTTCTCTTATTGTAGTACAATTATCATTACAGTCGGACCCCCCTGTATAGCGAAGACATCACTATAACGAAGTGATTGACCGGTTCCAATGACTTAGTTGTAGAGGAGCCCAATTGTATTACCTACATAATTAATGTTGTAATGACAAAACGATGCCAAATTCTGAGCAGACAATTTATGAAATAACTTCCACACAATGTACATATACCAATGGATGAAGTGCGAATTAGGACTTCCTCTCAACTTACTGAAATATCTCTTTTAAAAAACTAGAGAACATAATCAAAAGAAAGCGAATGATGATCAATATTACAAGGGGAGAAGGGAGAAACAATCACCATGGATCACTTTTATCTTCCCATTGAGGAAGAAGGGTTTAAAATGTTTCTTCCGCGGGTTGAGTGCGTTTCAAAGAAACTCTCATATTCTAGTTACATTTAAACATTTTAATGCGATGACTTCTACACATAATATCAGCCTCGCTAAAAAGTCTTTATTGTATGACTGCAACCCGACCCGGCTTAGCACGGGTAGCAGAACATATCTATATTTTTCTTCTGTCGTAGTGTCGTATTAGCCTATTGCGTCGAACATGTGAGTTGGATTGAAATGAAATGAAAAATATGTTCATTGTACTTAAAGATTTTTAATGTATTTTAATTTCAATCCTGCAAATATTTGACAAAGTAAAGAATATATACGTATGTACATAAACAAACAAACTACAATATTTCTTTATATACTACATTGAGAACTTCTGTTGGATTACATCTAAAAAGGAACATATTAAGTTTAGATGTTGCACTTGATACAGTGGTTAAGTAAATTCCAGCAACTTTTAAAGTTTGACCTTGTGCTTTATTTATGGTCATTCCGAACGCTAATTGAATTGGAAATTGGAGGCATTTGAACTGAACATACAATTCTGAGGGTATTATGGGTATTCTATTCAAAACAGTTTTAACAGTTCCGCAGCCGGTTAATATTGTGCATTCGATGGATGCATCCTCTCGTAAGTGTGTCTAGTATAGGGAAACACCCGCTGCAAGACTGTCATAACTCAAAAAACAGCATTTCGAGAAAAACAATTTCAATTTTCATAAAAATTAGCTAATTATAGAAGAAATAGTTTCTTTTCACGTGGAACCTATGTAAGTTATTAACATGAAACAACAACATTACACAATATAAAACATGATGTAACGAATATTTCTGCATCATTAACTCAAATATCATGTTTTTTGAGTTATGACAGTCTTGCAGTAAATGAATAATATACAGAGCAAAGAATTTGCGAAGTGCGCAATACTTTTGTGCGTACTCAGATATCAATAAATACAAGAATAACAACAACACACAATATTCAAGAAGCAGCAAAGCATAAAAACGTATGAAAATCTTTGTACGTGCTTTTGTGGAACAACTTAATCCTAAAAACTAACATATTAATTGTGAACCGATTTGAATGAAATGAAGACAGAAAGGTTACTTATGAATCATTTCGTTAATTGGTGGAAACCATATGAAATGCGTTCAGTACTATTTGAGTTTTTAGCGACACACAGACAAACATATCTGGGGACTTTGTTTCATAAGATTTATAGATTACATACTTTTTCCTCCATTCTAATTCCTGTTAGCTGCATTTTATGAATGCAGTAAGATCATTATTGAAGTGATGCAAGTATAACCAAAGAGAATGTGCAGTAAGATCATAATTGAAGTGATCCAAGTATAACCAAAGAGAATGTGCATTAAACTAGAAACAATTAATTCAATCTTACTTTTAGATACTTTGTTATAAAATACATAATTAGTTTATTCAATCGAATTTATGCTTGTAAAAAATAGTTTTTATATAATAGGCAATACACATACGTATGTACACATGTTACACATATACATACATACATATAATACGCATATAATATATATAAGGTGACATCACTTCAAGTCGCTACCTTCGTCTAATAGAGGGGTACAGATCTTTGGTTCATTTTGTTGTGAATAACTTTCGAAGTTTGTAAACTTTTGTAATTGTGGCAACATCTCTGTAGTATAGGCTGCCTTTGTTAAGGTATTATAACGACATCGATTATCGGCACCACTTACTGTTGTCAAAAAATAACCGGGATTATTGGAATTTAAGCAACCAGAAACGCTGTTACTGTTACTGCCATTACCACCACCACCATGGTTCATGCGTGTCTCTATTACACGATCAAAGAAACGTGATATTTTAACAGCATCTGTAGTACCAGCGGCAATGCTACGAGGATCACGGCAATTTAACCAAATCTCTTCAGCTCCACATTGTTCAGCTGCAACAACAAAGAGAAAATATGAATTTTAATAAGTAGAAGCGGGATAAGTAATCACATACAAATGCTGGAAGAGTAGTAGCAGGATGGTTCCTTCTCCTTAAAGAATAAAGAAATAGGAGGAGAATAATTAAGCATATACCAATAGTGGAAGAATATTAGGAGAAAAAGTAGAGGAGTAGGATGAGGAGGAGAATTAACCACATAGCTAAAGTTCCATAAAAACATAAGTAATACCACTAAGTAGTAGAAGGAGCAGGAGGTTTGATTACATACCAATAGTTTCATAAGAACATTAGTAGTTTCACTAAATAGAAGGAGGCGGAGGCGGCGGAGGAGTAGTAGAATGGGTAATAGGAGGAGGAGGAGGAGGAGGAGGAGGAGGAGGAGAATTGAGCACATACCAATAGTTCCAATTTTTTTCACTATACGCGGTCTTCGTTTGTCATCAATTAAATCCATTTTTGTGCCCATTACCAATATGGGAATTTGTGTTGAACCAAGAAATTCTTCAATATCAAATAAATTGCCATCTGTCATTTGTGCGGTTGGTGCTGGCGCTTTCAATGTGTCCTTGCCCTCTTTGTTTAAAATCTCATATAACCAATCAATTAGATTTGCATGTGATTTACGATTGGTCAAATCATGCACTAATATTATACCATGGGTTGGCATATAGAATACATTGCGGGTATTTTTATGACTCAATGAGCCGCCAATATCATAGAATTCAATAAAGTAGGGATGCTGATGTATTGTGCCTTCTTTAAATTCATGCAACTTAACTGCAATATTGCAACCCACAGTCCAATCTGGACGTATCAGACATTCATTTGTTGCTATCAAATGAGTAAGACATGTTTTACCCACACCTGTTGGATTCAAAACAAACCTATTTAGTTAACTCGGCTTCATCCAACTATAGTTCTACCACTTACCGGAATCACCGACAATTAATATACGAACTTTTTCAATATTTGTTGTCATATTTATATATTTTTTGTTTTATTGTTTTCATATACTTATGATGATGTTGAGTGTCATTAAAAAAAAAAACAACAACAACAACAATAATACGAACGACAACAACAAATTATTATTATTGTATATAAAGTGTTTCTAATGGAGAATATGACAGTAGTGGCTCGAATCGACGAGGGCTGGAAAAGCCAGGGAGCAGTCAAGAGTCAAGGGTCGACAGTCAATGGATGGAAAGTTTATAGCACTGCCAACTTGTTGAAATTTTTGTTGTTATTTCGTCATTTATATTTTGAGTACAGGCACATGACCATATTCTGTTAACTTTAATCCACGGTGAATGAATGCGTAAAAATGAATAAAAAGGTTATTGGCTTTGCTAAATGAGGAGTAAAAATGATAAACCGTTAATACAGAACTTGTCACTCATCACTACAAGTTGTGTACTATCGCTACTATAAATACTATTACAAAAGCTCATTAATGCAGAACAGTCCCTAAATTTTTCATTCAAAAGCTCATTGTTATAACATTTAATATAAATATTAATATTAAAGTCTTCCATGTCTAAGGAAAACTCCATACACAAACACTTAAATAATATTAAAACTTAAATCATGTCAAAATTTGAAGCAGAAGAAGAAGACTCGCTACGAGATCATCAACAAGCCGGGAAATTTACAGCATTATGCTTTTGCAAACGGTTTTGCATAATTTGTATACGAATATATTAAAATTATGTGATTTTTATGACTTAATAATAATAATATCAAAAATATTAAACAAAATATTGTTTATTTTTTTTGATTGTTATTAGGAAAGCTCCAATGGGAGGAGTGCTGTAGGTTAACAAATGAAATATTTCATCACATAAAATGAGATTATGGAGCACTTATGTATGCATTAAATTCTGAATAGTATATACATCCTGAATGGAATTAAGATTACTCATCTGACTTATTTGTATTATTCTTTTTTTTGAAGCAGGTCTCATAGAAGCTCTGTAGATGCAATATCCTTAAATTAACAACTGGTATTGTGTATGGTACATTAACCTCATGAAAGAAATCTTAATCTTAATTTGTAGGTAAGTGAAGAGTGAAGAGAAATAACAAGTAAATGTCATTAATACAATAATGTTGATGATGATGACGGTAAACAAAAATAATAATAATAATAATAATAGGAAGAAAATATACTGCATTATTTTTGCAGTTTAAAAACTGCAAGAATGAATTTATTTATGAATGAACGAATGAATGAATGGAATAAAAATGCCATAAATCTTATTTAAAATGCTGTTTGTTGTTGTTGCGAAATTAATTTAATACACAACTCAACAGAATAAAAAGAACTGCACTAATTTTGTATATACTTGGTTGCATTTTAAAGTACTGTAAAAATACATACCATACATACTATATAAAGAAAAGAAGCAAATAAGATCCTCTAATGCCCCGATATATCTATGTGTTAAGAAAATCTGAAATTTCATACTATGATTATGGTTATGATGTACCAAATTCAGGCGCCTGCCCTCGTTGGTGATGTCTAGGAGTTGTATAATTTAGTTTGGTTGGTAAAGAAATCTATATTCGTATTTTACCGATAACACCGTCCACTCTCACCTTACATACATATATACATAGGTTTGTTTGTTATACCGAATTGTCTATGTACCATAGCAATTGTCATATTTTAACGTCTTTGGACCCCTTTTGGGATTTGAAGATTTCGAATAGCCCCAGATTGGTTTTGTTATTATTTACTGTACCAATATTTTGTAATTAAAATTTAATTTCGAGAGATCTCTCCCCATTTTTTTCGACGACATTGCAATTATGGCTTCTTTCAGGTGTTCCCCTGAAGCCACTGGTATCCAGCAGGAATATTTAATCACTCTAGAGGACTGGTTCAAACGATTGAACAACACAGTGAACCAGCAGAAATCTCTTAATACTACGTTCAACATAAAGCGAGATTCTTGCTCAAGAGTATATCCCATTTCTACCAAACAACATCACAATGGCATGCAGGCCACACAACCACAGCTATGGGGTACAGCGTCAAGAAGCCACGTCAAATGCTTTCAAATAGAACCCTACATTTGATAACGGGTGCGCCCTAATATGTAATTTCACGATTCACCGAGACGTTAACGTCCCCATTGTTGGACGACCGACTATCGCTTCATCAAAAGTCTCTAGCAAACGCTCTGGCTATAAATGCAACTGCTAGAAAGACGACTTAAGAGGCTCTACCCAGATAAGCTGAGATTTAAATAGAATTAAAGCAAACTATACATAACGGGTGATTTTTTAAGAGCTTTCTAATTTGATTCTCAAAAATAAACACATAAAATTCAGAAAAATGTATGAAATCTTTATTTGAGTCGATAGAACGATCGATATAATTTAATATTTGAAGATAATTTCATGTAAATGTTGGCCGCGGCTGCGCTGCAAATAGTCTATAAGCATCGTACGGTAGCGCTCGCCATTCACAATAACGTTCCGGCCCAATGATGCCGCCGGCCCATAATGCACACCAAACAGTGACTTTTTCGGGATGCATTGGTAGTTCTTGCAATGCTTCTGGCTGCTCTTCAGTCCAAATGCGGAAATTTTGCTTAATCACGTATCTATTCAACCAGAAATGAGCTTCGTCGCTGAACACAATTTTTCGATAAAAAATTGGATCTTCATTCAACTTTGCCAGCGCCCATTCAGCAAAAGTTAGCCGTTGTGGTACGTCGCGCGACTTCAATTCTTGCACCAGCTGTATTTTAAAAGGTTTTACACCCAAATCCTTTCGCAAAATTTTGCACGTAGTGGAGTAAGAGAGGCCCAATTGCTGCGAACGGCGCCGAATCGATAATTCAGGGTCAACAGTAACACTGGCGGATACAGCTGCGATTTTTTCCTCTGTCCGCACTCTACGTATGCGTGTTGGTGGTTTATTGTCCAATAATGTAAATTGGGTGCGAAATTTAGTCACAACATTCCGAATAGCCGTCTGAGAAGGTCGACCAAACTGACCATAAAATGGAAGAAGTGCACGATACACTTGCCTAACCGAGCATGAATTTTGATAATAATATTCAATAATTTGTAAACGCTGTTCGTTTGTTAGTCGATTCATGGTTAAATTATAGACCAAACTGAACGTGTTTGACAGTAACACATGGCACGTAAACCGCGTCAGCTGTTAAAAACATTGTTGCCAAAAAAAAGTTGCTAAAAAATCACCATTTATATATATCATATGTAATGTAAAAAAAAGAGAAACCAGAAAGAAGGCTATCTTTGGCTATGCCAAGAATGTAATACTCTTCACGCTCCTCAGGGTTGTATCCAACTCTCCTTTCTTAGCATCACTATATTCTCTCTGCTACAGTTTGATTATCAATAAAGAACACAGTTTGAGTGGCACTTTTATTGTACTTTTATTCTATATAAGTATGCCATTTAATTTGGGAATGCAAATGCAATCATAAAATATAAAATTGTGAATGGTGGTATCAGTGTGGTGTTGCAAAAAAACTAAAAAAAGTAAGTATATTTAACTTTGAAAACTAAGCAATTATTCCCCATGAAAAAATACATACATGTGTGTTGGCCAACTTTCACGATGATCGGACAAACGGTGTCGGAGTTAAGCACCGTCGAACTATTTTTCTCGTCCATTTTTATATATGTACTTATACAGATTTCATAGTCTCGTTTACAGGCGTCGTGAATAAACAGACGAATTTTAGTCATGAAAAGAGACCTTTTCAATAACTTAATTATTATAAGATGTACAGCTCTAATCACTTGAAAATTTTTATTCTAAGTACATAATTAAGATGTTGATTTGTATGCCAATAAACAAGAAGACCGTGAAGAGTCATTTTTCCCTTGAATAAGTTGGGTATTATTTCAGACTCTAGATCTTGCAGATTCTGCAGGGAAATTAATGAAACCCTCACTTGACTCGGTTACAAAATTTGTAGTGCTGATGAATAAAAGATTTAAAAAGAAGATTCATACCCATGGCATAGTATGCGATTGCCGTTTATTATCATTATTGTATTTTTACCTACCTTCTTGATGTCAAGCCCCTTTTCATATTAAAATATCCATAATACTATGAGAGGCGGCACTGTTGCTCTATTTAATGTTTTGCTTTACAACTAAAGTAGATTAACCATCGGCAAAGGCAACAGAACAGAAAATTTAGCGCTATGTCAAGAACCAGAACTCTAGAAAAAACAATGCTGCTAAAGGTCTGCAGAAACTTCTTAGTCCATATGCCTATAATAAGGAACTCAGGCTTTATGAGAAGGTAAACACTTACATAAACTTGTTAGAAGCTTCTCTTGGTGGTGATAACAAATGTTGTATTCGTGACCATCGAGTTCTATCTAATCGCTGTTATTTTTTCGTCTTTCATGTATTCCACAAAAATAGTTCACTTTCACACTTGCTTAAGTCATTCACAGTTGCTAATGTGTTTTTTTTTTAGAAGATATTCGTTTATCTGAATTTACTTGTTCAGTCTAATTTTTTACTCTATAGAAGAATTTTCTTCACCGGTTGTTGTTAATATTGTACTAAAGATTATCGGTGTCAGTGAAAACAAATTAAATTTTTAGCTTGAACAGGTTTTTGTGGAACAGGACCTTAATTCAATGTTTCGTCTATCTTGCTGGTAATTGATTATTTTGATGGCAGCAGTATCCTTATATCAGTTGTTGTTGTTGTTGTTATTGTCATAATAAATTAGTTTATGTGACAGACACCATGTGACAAATGATATAGTAAATTCTTCATCTGCGTACGTTCTACCGTTTTCCAGTATGCATATTATACATTGCATATGTCTATACACATGTATGTGCACATAGGTGCATATACAAATATGTACATACATATGAGAGTGAGTATGTATGTATGTACATATATATATTACTGTAATTATTATGCGTCTCGTTTTTTTTGTCTAATTGGTTTTTAATGATTTGCATAAACTTGGGTGGTAGCCGCAATGTACAATAAAAATCTTATGTTATGTTGATTTCGTTCTTTTTAAAGAAACTGAGAACGACAAAAATCTGTTTGGTTTTAATGCATTTGACTTTTTCCATATCAACATACTCGTATAATTGGATTATGATTAATAGATAAGAAAGGCCATCAACACTTTAGAACTAAAAAGGGTTTATTAGCATTTTATATAATTTAACAGTTTTCGCAACTTAAATAATAGCTGGGTCGGTAATGAAAGAAAGATAAACGGAATAAGAATTCAACAATTGTCAAAGGTCTAAAACGACCTCAACCTAGGGTGGCAGCACTATTTAAGCTCTTTAAGGTCAAGAAGTTTGGCTCATCATACTCCGTAGTAAGTATTACTAATCTAGGGTGTACATTTATTCATTGATTATACACATAAGTGCAACGTTATGGCAAATGTGAGAAATTAAAATTGAAAATTTGTGAAAAATACATGATTTAGGACAAAATGCAATGTATGCAAATATTGTACATTGTATTTCCGGCAGCTCCTTTTTTATTTCCTGCTACGTCTTATATTAAAATTTTAACAGCATATTTGCAATATTAAATAACTTCAATTATTTGCGTTCATTATCAGCTGTTTCCTTATCTAAAAAGTTGGCAACAATGGCTGAAAAGTTGGCAAGTATGGGCAACACGTTCTAACACAACTGCAGACCGATCATTCTAAAAGTTGTGTCAATGTTGTTTCTATTTTAGAAACGATTTCGTCATTTTTCCTGTGGCTGTTGTAGAATTAGACCCGAGTCTATGGTTGTGTCAATTAGACACAGATTTTGGACTCAGTGTAAATAGGATATTCCGTACTTAGTGTTGACAGTGTATAGTATCAATTTTCAAACGATATGTGTCAAAATTTCATTATAATCTAATAGTTTACAAGTTGCAGTGGTTTTCGTGTGTTAATTAAACATTATTTTTGAATCTTGGATGTTAGTATACTAAGTTCTTTATTGTCGTACAAGCACCGATGTTGCTGAGCCCTTTGATGGCCCAAATTCGTAAGTTGTTTAAGAAAACATAATAAAAATCCTCAAAATAGTTTTAAACGACCTTAAAGTGCAAGCAATCTTACTCATTGGAATTGATGAAAAATAAGATCAGATTACAAGAAAATGCAATGCATCATCATAGATAATTTGTTATTTACCGTTATATGTAAATATATTTGCTAAAATGGATAATATTCTTCGTTGATTTCTTTCTTTGCGACTCTTTGTGATGTGCTATAGCTAGGTGAATTGTAGGTCGACCTATGTTGACCATGCTTTTGAAGCACATTTCTGAAGTATATTAATAGGCATGCTAAAGTAATTGTATTTCTGAAGTCACTTGATGGATTAATCCTTTTGGATTTTTGGAAAGTGTACTTAAGTGTACTTAATAATAATAATCCTCTATTGAAACTTACATGAATTTGTTAAATTCTTTTTCAAGAAAATATCTTATTTTAATGTCTAAAGCCATAAGCAATGTATTAATCTTAAGGGCTCTACAGAACATTAACATCATTATCTTTAATGTATAGTCCCAAACTATTTCCGACAGTATAATTATCATCTTCCTTTTAATCTTCATTTCATATACTAGCATCATTATCATTATCATCATCAGCTTTGTTGCGATTATTTTTTGTATGTATTTTATGAGCAACTCGGAGCAGCTGAAAGAATCTTCAAATCCATTGCAGCATGTATGATTTCTTTGTATCTACAAATGCATCTAGATGTATGTGTGGTGTATATGAACGAGTATCTGTGGTATTTATGCAGCTTCAATATAATTATAGAACAATCAAAGTTGATGTCGTTATTTTTCTAATTCCACTTCGTCGTCTGCTTGCATTTCTAACATGGAGATAACAACATTCTTGCTGATGCTTCATCAACAGGTGTAAAATATAATACTTAGGATCCGGTCTCGATTTTGGTCTTGGTCTTGGTCTTGTCTTAGTCTCATCATCATCATTGTCATTTTCGTTGTCATCTCTTGACGATCGCCTTGCAACGCGTGGCACACTCATGCCGCACGCTCTCATTTTCCTGCATTGCCTCATTGCTATTTAATTGTCTTGTTATGTGTCAATGATGTTTAAAGTTTACATTTTATTTATGGGGCATGGGATTTTGAGGTAGCGATTGAGGTTTTATGTTATTTTTTGTGCTGTTGATTAAAATTCATATAAATTGTTCATTTTAAGTTGTTTGAAAACGAATTCTTTAGTTTGTGTTTTAAGGAATGTCAGCTAACAAAATTTTATTATAGTTATTTTCCAGGGGATGAAATTTCTGATGAAAATTCTCGTACTCGTATCATAATAATCATAGAAAAATGGGTTTTCTGAAATTGTAAATTGTAATTCATTCGATTTATACAAACATCATATTGATTTTAGGCCACATTCTAGTATAAGAATTTCTGACTAAGCTACATATGCATCTCAAAAACTAAAGTAAAATATTAAGGTGAATAACCATGGGCTTAGCCAAGATTTTGTTCTGGGAAAGGCAGCCAAGGAAAAACAAATAATATGCATACTACAAAAACGTTTTTTTATGGCAAAAAAATATTAATTTTACTACATCAACCAGAAAGAAGGCTATCATTGGCTATGCCAAAGATGTAATACTCTTCACGCTCCTCCGGGTTGCATCCAACCTTCCTTTCTTAGCATCACTATATTCTCTCTGTTACAGTTTGAGTATCAACAAAGAACACAGTTTGAGTGGCATTGTGTTTTTATTGTACTTATACTCTTTATACTATAATGTGAGTTTGTATGGGAGGTACCCCTGCTGGTAACCCTAGGATCATAAAATTTACATGGCTTATGGATATGGAACAGAAACTTATAGTGTCCAAATTTCAGTTCAATAAGTCAAAAAACAAAAAACTTTTTCTAATAAGAACATTAATTGAAGTGGGGGTTTGTATGGGAGGTACTCCTCCTGGTAATCCATTAACATGAAATTTACATGGTTAATGGATATATGTAGATCAGAAACTTATAGTATCAGTTCGATACGTCAAAAAACAAACTTTTTCTAATAAACACTTTAAATTAAAGGGGGGTTTGTATGGTCCGATTCGGCTGATTCCGACAAATGCGTATTGTAAAAAGAAACCTATGTGCAAATTTCAGCTCTCCAGCTCAAAAACTGAGTTTTGATACAGACGGACAGATGGACAGACGGACATGGCTTAATCAACTCGTCTCATCGAGCTGATCACAAATATACTATGATGTTTCCTTCTGTGTGTTACAAACTTCATGACAAACTTATAATACTATTCACTCCCGTGAAGAGTATAATAAAGGAAAAGCTATCTATTCGTCCGATTTTGGTTTGATTATTAAATGGACAAATGTTAATTGATTTCAACAAATTTTGCTTCATTTGATATAGTGATTTTTTCGATTACGTATGAAAAAGTATTCATTCAAATGTTGGCCGCGGCTGGCTCAATGGTTTTGGGGATTGTCAGCATAAACGTCCCGGGAAATACGGAACGTCCCGTATATAAGCCATAATTTCAAGCGTCTCGCCGGGACAGAGTTTGTCCTGTATTTAAACCTTATTTGATTTACTGTTAAAAACCCATGGCAATTCGGTTGTTTAACTGATTTCACGAGTATGCATCGCGATGACGAGTTGAAAATTCACTGATAATTTTAAAATTAGTGTTCCATCATATTACAAAGTCAATTGGTTGTGCTCTCAGCTGGTGTATTAAGCAATTGGAAAATAGAACAGAAATTTATTTAAATCAAAAACCATTGCTAAACATGACATTTGTACATAGATTGTAGCAGATTCTTTATCAGTGCTAAAGTTGCAAGATGCACGGAATTCGCGAAAAAATTGAGCAAAGAATAAAGGACAACTTTTTTAGTAATCAAGCAAAACAAAAAACTGACGGATTGAATATTTATGTAAACAAATCTTTTGAAAACTATTTTCGACTGTTATACAAAAATTTCGTAGAATATTTGACAACACGAAACGGTTTTCTCAGAAAGCAACATCCTTACCAAGATCCTATTTTTTATTCAAAATCGCCAATAAATTTCGAGCTTTTTCAAAAAGCTACCGAACTTTTAAGTACCGTTCAATTTAACATAGACTTGTTATATGAGGAATTTCAAATAATCAAAAAAAAAAAAAGACATTGAAAAGTCTTTTCACGACAAAAGTATGAGTGTAATTGAGAAGTGGAAGAAAATTTTGGAAGGGTTTTCCAATAATGAAATCCCTAAGATTTTTCGAATTATATCATTTATATTCAGCATCCCAAGTTCCAACTGGAAAGGATTTTTTCGCAGATGGCATTGAATTTTACAAATATGTAAATTCAAACCAAGATATGATGAAACTGGCACTATATTTGTAATTGCGTGTATTTTGTTAACTTTTTTTCTAATCATCAGCTGTGTAATATTGCTGCGCTGCAAAAGAGGAAAACATTCGAAAATAACTCAAAAAGTAGGCAACAGAATTAAAAATATGAATATTTGTTGATTTAGAAGGTCGAATTCCATAAAATAAACACTAAATGTTACACGAAGCGTGCTAAAATACACCAGTCATAACCGCATTTAAATAGGTTAAGCAGTTTTTGAGATTATCGTGCACAGACACAAAAAGGCTTACGATTTTGTATATATGTATATAGATTTATTCTTTATAAGTTTGCCATTTAATTTAGGATTGTATAGGAGGTACCCCTCCTGGTTACCTTAGGATCGTGAAATTTACAAGGTTGATGGATAAACATCAGATTTCAGTTCGCTATTTTAAAAAACAAAAAACTTTCAGCTCTCTAGCTCAAAAACTGAGGGACTAGTTTGCATACATACAGACAGACGGACAGAAGGACAGACGGACATGGCTAAATCAAGTTTATGTGGTCTGCAATGTCTCCTTCTGTGTGTTACAAACTTCATGACACTCCCGTGAAGAGTATAAAGATCTTTGTGAAGAATAATGGAATACAAGAATGAAATAGTCAAAGCAGACATACATAAGTTAACGTTTAGTTGTGAGCCGTTGATGTTGTGAGCGTAGTAGAATGGTAGAATAGAGAAGTTTGTCTGCCGCTCTCTTCTGTTCTAATGCTGTATGTATTGTATGTATTTTGTTGTTAATATATATAAATGCATATACTTATATGTATATCACTTTTTAATGTTCTAAGAAAGTGATACAAAGAAGAATTTGCATACTCTGAACAAACAAATGAGAACAACAATATTATCCATGACAGCGATGGAGACAACGAAGATCTTTTTGAGAACTGCACAACAGCAATCACATGGCTTTACACAACCGATGAGCGTACAGCAACATCAACATCAACGGATGCATCGTTTTTTCATTCATACAATTTGTTTTTGGGTATGCCAAAATTGGTATTAAGATGAGCAGATATTCCTATTGCAACAGTATATATGTTCCTTTCGCTTATTTTGAATTATTTTTATAATTTATCCATACAATTTTATAGGCTTTGACGCCTGTGTGGCATAAATCAGCATAATCGGTATTCTTAACAGTTACCGAGTGTCTGGTTTGCGAAAAGTTTTGCGACTTTTATTTATTTGTTTTTTTTCATAATTTTAAAATTATTCAATATGCCTTCCGACTTACTTTAACTGGTATAAATCAGCGTAGACGCCACAGAAATAACATGAGATCACTTAAAAATGTTATCGCAAGTACTTCAAATGATCAAAATATTGATCTATTGAATGGAACGTATAAAATTGCATTGAATTTAATTCCCCGTAATTTTGAGTCTTTTAGCTGTGTGTGAGTCTTTAATATGTTGAATATGTTGTGATTTCTGTTCAGCAAAACATTTTCAATCTGAAATTACTTTACGTAACACTAGCGCTTTTACTTTGTGTTGTCATAGGGGAAAAGTTGCAATACCAACCCTTTATCATTTTAAGATTCATGACATATTTTACCACCGATCTGCTTCAATTACTCCGGGCTTGGGTAGCGACGTTGCAACTGCTGTACGTCATAGACTGAATGTTAGAGCAAATAATGGATGTAATGTGTCTATTATGTATGAATTAGCTAATTAGATCGTGTAAATGTGTTTGTACGTTCTTTTAGGTCAATGGCTGAATATTGTCACCGTCCTGAAAATACAACTGCTAATGTTTGAATGATGATTAAGGTGAATAAAGACTGATATTGCAGCTATTTTTAGAAACGATGACGGTGAACCGCCTTTTGAGAGAGGTATGGTTGTTTTTCCGAAATTTTCACGAGAACTTCATAATGTTCCTGTTTTGGACTCTTATTAGATCCGTTGGCACGTCCTTTGTTGTTTCCTAATGCTGATACCGGTTGGCAAGTAAATATGTCACATAACATTGCTTCTACTTCTAATTCTCATGCTCCTCGAAACAAAGTTATTATGTTACAGTATACATGTTATCGTCTTCCTAATCGTGATGATTTTAGTCTTCTGCATTCACAAAAATTATTTCTTCAGTGGATCGTTGATATTTATGTTCGAATTGAAAGTACTACATAGATTACATTTCATTAAACAAATAATAACTTAATTGATTTCATATATAAAAATCCAAATGGTAATGATTCTAGAGTTGGTCATAAAGTAATTTTGCCTTCCACATTCATAGGTTCTCCCAGAAATATGTTCCAGAATTACTTAGATGCTATGTGTGTTGTACAGCGAAAGGGAAAACCTTCTTTATTCATAACTATGACATGTAATCCAAATTGGCCCGAAATTATCGAAACATTGAATGGGGCTACGGCTCACTTTCGACCTGATATTGTTGTTCGCGTTTTCAAAATTAAATTGAATGCACTGATCAACTTGATAGTTAAAAACCAGATAAATGTTCTAAAAATTCTCCTAAAGATTTCTCAGAACGTACTCATGATAGTGGGAATGGTTATCCAGTATATAGACGTCGTGATTATGGTGTTTCTGTTGATGTTCGTGCGCATAGTGTTGATAATAGATTTATGGTCCCATACAATCCATATCTATTAGCTAAGTTCAATTGCCATTTGAATGTTGAAGTTTGCACGACTGTTAAGAGTGTCAAATACATTTACAAGTATGTTTATAAAGGGTATGATTGTGCGACTTTAGTATCTGGTGTTGAGAATGTTGGGCCGAATGAAATCGTGATAGATGAGATCCGAAATTTCTTAAATGGTAGATTTGTTGGTTCCACTGAGGCTGCTTGGAGGATATTTGAATTCCCAATGCATTATCAGTCTCATACTATTGTTCGGCTTGGTTGCCACCTGTCTGAAAGGCAGAATACTTACTTTAGAGAAGGAAATGTGGAACAGGCCCTATCTAATCCTCCAAGAACCAAATTATTAGCATTCTTTGAATTGAATATAAACGTTGCTTCTGCAAATGAATTTCTTTATATTGAAATACCAGAACATTTCGTGTGGGATGGTAGAGCAAAAAAGTGGACAGTAAGACAACGTGGGGCAGAGAATCGTTGTATACCCACAGCTTTCAGTGGTATCGCTTCTACTCTCTTGATCGGTGGCAGGACCAAAATACCAATTCCATTATTGAAATATAATCGACGAAATTTCTATGTGTCCTTTTTATGCTATTAAATTAAATGATATGTTGCTGAGAGACTTAAGTTTAGGAGAGAATATAGACAAATTATTTGGGGGGAAAACAATTTTGTTATGCAGTGATTTTAGACAAATCCTGCCAGTGGTTCCTTATGGTTCAAGTGTTACCCTCATAAAAAATTGTATTACATCGTCGTCTGAATTTCGAAACTTTCATCATGTCTCTTTAACTCAAAATATGAGGGCCCTTCCTCGTGAAATTCAATTTGTTCAGTTTCTTATATCACTTGGTAACGGTGAAATGGAAGCTTTTCCTCAATTCGGTTGGGATATCTTTGAAATACGGAACAATTTAATTTGTGAACCTGTAAACATCATCAATGATATATTTGGAAATATTCCGGAAACTATTTTATCTACTGACATTTTGAATTCAGTTATTCTGGTTCCAAAAAATGATGATTATTCGTTTATACGTTTAGAAGTCTTAAAACGAATGCCTGGAGAGGAGCAGGCTTTCTACTGCTTTGATAAAATTGTCAGTGATGATGCACGTGAACATAATAATTTTCCTATTGAGTTTTTGAATACTGTATCAGTTGGTGGTCTGCCTCCCCATAAATGCGAATGCATCGAAACTCAATAGATTGCGAGGTGTTAACAGGTGTAGCGCGTAATATTCGAATATTAATTCCCCGTACTCATTTGACTTATTCGGCAATTCTTTTACCGTTCAAATTTCAAAGAACTTAATTTCCAGTCATTGCAGTTTTTGCGATGACTATAAATAAATCCCAAGGTCAAACGTTTCAAAAAGTTGGAATTTTGTTGAGACAGCCTGTGTTTAGTCACGGACAATTGTACGTTGCCGCCAGTAGATTTCGATCCTCAATGGATTGCGATTTTTTTATTTCTGAGACATCAAATCAGGGCCATTTATTACGTGATAGTAGAGTTTTCACAAAGAACATTGTTTATAGAGAAGTATTAGCACTTAAAAAAACAAATGTTTTTTTCTAGAATGCGGTCGATTGTATCGGCCGCGGGTTCCCCTAGTATACGGATTATAACTAGTCGTGGATCTAATTTGATGTCAGCTTCAAATCATTATGAATTATGCTTAATTGTTTGAAATTTGATGGTATGACAAATGAAACTGGATGATAATTTTCAAAATTATTAAGAAGTGTGAAATTTATTAATGTGTGAAAATATTAGAATTCACATAAATCGAAGCAACCAAAGGATTTCTTGAAATTATATTTTATTACTCGTATAATATAAATGTTTTATATTAAATTCAAGTTGGCTTTGATTAAGTCACAATTTGTTGTTTATCAAATAAATTTTTTTTTATATTTAATCAAAAATTGTTTCAGCTCCATAAAATAAAATAATATTTATTTTGATAATTTAAAGAAACGGAGTGTTAAAAATTTCCATTAGCGGGACCTCAAGAAAATTGAGGTAAGTAAAAAAAGAAAAGAATATATTACATTTATTTAAATTGGAGGGACACATGGTGAAAATGGGTAAAAATTGCAAACAAATTGAATATAATTTTTGCCACTAGTCTAGCATTTTTGTCTATTTCCGTACGTACACTTAGTTACATTTCTTTAATACTGAAGGAACGATCGAATGGAAGAAAAGAAGGAATGGCTTTGTCAGCATATTTACTTGGTTCGATCATTCACAGATTCACAGATCAATGGAAGCGATTTCATGGAAAATTGTCTGACGTTTTTAGTTTGGCATTTGCATTTAATCGCTTTTAATTTAGGATCACCACAGGCGAAATGTTGCTTCAAATGCCATTCCTGGCATACATCTCATTGCCCTATGCATTTGTACGTATATACATAGAGATTAATACATGCCGATGTAGATAGATACGTGCACATATAAAGTTGTTTGTTAATTTGTAAGAATTTTATTTTGTTTGTGCTGCTGCACGCGGTTCATCACATGTCAGCGTTCCCGTCAGCATAAGAATCATCAGACTCTTAGACCTCGATCCTCGACGGTGATCGTTATGCGTTGATAGATACTCAAACAGACTTTAACAGATGCCTGCCTGCCTGCCTGACTGACTGCCTGCCTGACTGCTTGTCACTCTTACGCTTTGCTAATCCATGCCAGATCATTTGCATATAAGACGACACAAGCATAAGCACAAGCGCTGGCATCATTGTCATCATCATTGTAGCCTGCATGCATCTAGATACATTTGTACGATGCGAAGCGACACAGTGCCGGTCATGGAGGGCGCTCGATGGTATAAGATGCACTGTGGTATGGTGTCGTTTTCGTCATGTTTTTCTTAATTTGAATTGTCAATAAATTTAACAAAATTAAATCACTTTTGCTGTTGCACATTCACACACATAATCTCGTACACTCGTTCGTATTGTGTAGATACTTCTTATACTATTGTATATTGTAGTATATCCGTTCGTTCAGTTGAACTGTGTACTCGTATCAGTGTGAAAACGTCTGCGTTATATGGTAGCCAAAACAAGCCATCAACAACAACATGTCTGTTTCCTTTACGACTAGTGAGTTTTATTCATGTTCCGTTCGTTCATTTGTCTGTTCTTCATTCTTTGGTTCTTCATTCTTCGATTTGTCTGTCATTTGTCTGCTATTGCTTTATGGTCTCTCTTTTTCTATGCGTATGAGTTCATCCGTCCATGCGTCTGTCGTTCCGTGCTTCGATCCGTGCGTGCTTGTTGACTTGCCTCCTTGAATTGTTGTTCATTTGTGATATTGCAGCTGCAACTTGTCGACTTCTTGCCACTTCAACCTCATCATTTGTTGTATTCTTATTTCGTCATATATTCGTACGATTGAGTACACACACGTATGTTATAGTTGACTGGTTGGTGTTGTCTATAAAGCAATCAAGCTGAACCTGCCCTTCCCTATTCGTTCTGCCCTGCCTGTTGTAGCTAAATATACTATACATATTTAAGCTCCTCGTCGTCTTTAGAGCATCGCAAAGTTTTCTAGATTCTGTACAGCAGTTCTTGCTATTTTTGTATAAACACAGGAATGCGCTACAATTCGATTCATAAAGATTATTGATTTCGTTTCACCAAGGAGATGACCTACAGTTTTCAATGCTATCTCTAATGTCCTTGAATTGTAGTAGTAGTGATTGGAAAATTGGATTTTCTTGGCAGTTTAAATAAAAACTGTCTTCAATCATCAAAATGATCATGCTTATCTTATCTAGTGTAGGGTATGTATACAATTTCATTGCCAACAAATGCCATGACTTTGTAGGCACATATAGGATAGCGATTCATGCCGTGCCGCTAAATGCGAATTTCCTGTACAATTTTTTTTTAGAAAAAAGAAGAGAGTGTCTTCATTCATTTGCCATTGGAAAATTTTTCTTCCTTATGAAAGAAAATTTTGTTTTTTCGAAAATCAAACAACTTTTCGACGTGTGTGGCAAATATTAATAAGAGATAAAAAATTATTATTAAGATCAACAAAAATAGAAATCAAATACTCATGAATTTTACTTTTTTTTGTATATTTTCAGTTTATAATTTTATGGTCTTGTTGTGACATGAACTTTTGAAGATGTTTAGATTACCAAAACTTAATCGTTTATCGCTTATGAGGATCTTGCATAACACTACATGTCTATCCAATATTAATGGACTTATAACCAATCAGATGAATCAGATATCGGTTCATGGCTTCATCGGAACTAAAAAGAACTACAAATATTTGGGAGTCAATTATAAACACACATTGACTACAATGCCAATTAAGATACCAATATATACGCAAATAAAGAAACGTATAGGAAATGCATCATTGCAGTGGCCAGAATCAGAACCAGAATTTGGTCCACCATCATCACCGCCAATGGTAGTGATATCATCTATATCATTCCCATCTATCGTACCGGATCGGGAAGTAGAGCACAAAGAAGATCCATTTATATTGACCGATGATTCAAAAGATATGGATGCACCGCCGGTGAAAAGTGCCAAGGACAAGGCTGAGGAGAAGGCTCCGGTTAATAGATGCAAGAAAGATAAGCCGAAAGAGGATGAAAGCAAGGAAAAAAAGGTTGAAAAAAAGCCACCACGTATGAAGACTTTCGAAATTTATCGCTGGAAACCAGGTGAGAAGCCGAAAATGCAATCTTACAAACTGGATTTGAATGAAACCGGTGCCATGGTACTAGATGCTCTAATCAAAATCAAGAATGAAGTCGATCAAACTCTTGTCTTTCGCCGTTCCTGCCGTGAAGGTATCTGCGGTTCGTGCGCCATGAATATCAATGGCACAAATACGCTCGCTTGTATCAAGGCCATAGATACAAATTTAGGTACTCCTTGTAAAATCTATCCGTTGCCACACTTATATGTCGTCCGGGATCTAGTTCCCGATCTAAGTCAATTCTATGAACAATATCGTCAAATACGTCCTTGGTTAATACGCAAAAATATCAAAAAAGAAATGGGTAAAGCCCAATATTTACAAGCTATTGAGGATCGTGATAAACTTGATGGTCTATATGAGTGCATATTATGCGCCTGTTGTCAGACAGCATGCCCATCTTATTGGTGGAATAGTGATAGATATCTTGGTCCGGCTGTATTAATGCAAGCATTCCGTTGGGTTATCGATTCCCGTGATGAAGCTACACAAGAACGTCTCTGTGATCTAATGGATGCCTATAAACTATATCGTTGTCATACTATACTTAACTGTGTCAATACTTGCCCCAAGAATTTGAATCCAGCTAAGGCTATTATCGCTTTAAAGCAATTGCTTGTTGGCGCTAAGAAGAAACCCGAACCAAAATTGAAGACAAATACTTTACATAAAAGAAAGCAATAACATATTTGTTTTTTTTTTTCTTATCAAGATATTATATATTATAGATGGATGGACTAAGGATGTGTAACAGCATGCAGAATGTAAGAACCTAATTACAATTGCTTATTTGTTAAACAATTTCGCCGTCGTTGTTATAAAAAATCATATTCTGTTTGAAACCTTTTTTAAATTTCGATCATAAAGATAATACAAAATTAATATAAATGTTAATGTAAGTTCGTGCGCAAATTACAGTACCCACTTACTTTTTATTATTGTACAAACAAAATAAATATCAAACAGAGAATGCAAACATATTTTTTGATTATATGTATTTTATTTAATGGGATATCACAATATTCTTCATTCAACAAGCATCAGTAAAACAGGAATTAAGACGCATGGTATATTTTTTCCAAAATTAGTCAAGATCTTGAAAATGCAATAAATCTCTTTCCGTCAGGGACCTTAAGGCTTAAAAATACTTACAATGGAAAACAGTCACAATGGCTACATCTGGTGAATATGACTAAGTACAATACATTAGGGAATCAATAACTAAAATATATATGACTAGCGTGCTTTGCTACGCTCCCGACGTGAAATAACTGCGTGATGATGTTCTCTTTTTACATTTGAAAAATCAGACGAATCAATTATTAATATTGACATAATTATCTGATATATCGAGATCATTCGACAGAAGAAATTTTGCATTGGTTCTCTTCTTCTATCCACACATCAAACATAGATGAAAATCTTCCTGTCAACTCTATATACCGCATGCAATTTAAAGTATATCCAAGTCTTCGATAGCCGACAGCAGCATGACACACACACACATCAAACATATATAAAAATCTTCCTCTCAATTCCCTCTACCACATGGGTTAACTAGCCCTTAACCACTGCCGTACGAATGTGGTAGGTCGCTAGAATCATTTTTCTTTATTAATTAAATTTACCGCTGGAGAAACGCTGCAGCCGTTCTGGTAGTTTCCTAACAATTAGTGATGCGGCCGATGCAGAAGAGAGCAGATGTGTGCGACGCATCTAAATAGGTTAATACGAGTAGTTGACGTATGTGATTCGTATTGTCAGTATTAGTGTGACTTTTTTGGTATAATTGCAAAGAAATAATAGAATTCTACAACTAGAAGTTATGCAATATCACAACTTTCACACGAACTGAAGAGCCTTATTGGCCGTATCATTGGAAAAGAATTGGTTACTGAAATGCAAGGACCAAAGCCTATAATTGATAAGTGTGAGTCTTTGAAAAACGGTTAGTTGTGCTTCAAACGGAAACGACGCAGAACTCGATATCCATGTCAGGCGTGCGGCCGTCCAGTCTGTTTGCAGTGTTCAAAAACCTCATGCAGTAACTGCTGTTAAAAACTATTTAGATTTAAGTTTGAAAGTGTAAAACCCAAAGAAAAGAAGATCCCATTATTTAATTATTTTTTTTGTTGATTTTTGAAGATAGAGGGTGTTTATTTTGAGGTATATACGGTTTTTGATTAAAAAATAATGCCTACTGTACACAGAAGAATGTCATTCGTACGCCAGTGTTAGCGTTACAAAATTGCACGTCAGTGGTTAAGAGTTAAAGTAAAAAAAAAAATATTTAAGTGTTTTCTCAAACATAAGCCACAAAAAGAAAATAACGTCCTCTTTTGTATATATGTTCACTACTCAATATACCATATATGTATACAAATTACTTATCATGGGTGCCGCCAGGATTACTTTCAGGAGAGTGCATCTGCATCTACACATTACATTATTAACAAATATAAGATATAGAATTATTCTACTTGTATACTCGTATTATGTAAAATAATGTGGCATATTTCTCCTACTTCATCTACAAGTGTAATTTTGATTTAAATATACTTGTTTGCCAAGGATGCGACGGGTGTGCTGCAATGGTAGGTCACATAGGTGGTGTTCAGAATATTATTATTGATAAATATCCTTCAGGCCTATTTTTCCACTGTGCACGCCATATATTGAATCTTGTCATTATTGATTTGAATACTGTCAGTGAAGTGAGAACTACTATTAGGACTACAAAGGACACTATAAATTTTTTTAGAGTGAGTACGTTGCGGCGGCATAAAATTCCAAATATGCCTATTGTGCAAATTTTAGAGAACTTTCGCAGGACGCACCGAACTCTAAAACGAAAACCAAAGCGTATCAGCTATACACGACTACAACTGGTTGGTTGGTTGGTTGGTTTCCGTGGCTGGCTCGCATAATCCACTACGAGCCACAATTAGCATTAGAGTGCTGTTTTGATACCACTTCCTCGCCGAACGCAATCAGTATTACTAAATCCTGTCGAATTTAGATATTTGAGTAAATCACCCGGACATGTGGCTGAACAGTCCGAGAGATTGTCGATGAAATATTTGCCCAGAAACTTATTTCTAGTCTTTGCCAAGGCTGGGCATTGACATAGAAAGTGGGTGAGTGACTCCTCTTCTTCTTCGTTTCCACAGCTCCTGGTTGGTTGGTTGGTTTCCGTGGCTGGCTCGCATAAACCACTACGAGCCACAATTAGCACAAGAGTGCCATTTTGATACCACTTCCTCGCCGAACGCAATCAGTATTACTAAATCCAACCTGTCGAATTTAGGTATTTGAGTAAATCACCCGGACATGTGGCTGAACAGTCAGTTTGCCCAGAAACTTATTTCTAGTCTTTGCCAAGGCTGGGCATTGACATAGAAAGTGGGTGAGTGACTCCTCTTCCTCTTCGTTTCCGCAGCTCCTACAATGGCTTCTAAACGGAATACCCAGTCTCTCCGCGTGCATACCTACACACCAGTGACCGGTAAAAACCGCTGTGAGCCTTGCGGTATCCGAGCGTCTTCTGTTAATGAGTCTAAAAGACCTATTTTCGTTGTAACAAGGCCAGGTAGCACGTGCCGCTCTGCAAGATTCAAGAACTTTCCACCGTCTGTTAGCCAGCTGGCGGAAAAACGGGAAGTTGCTTCTCTTGGCGACCGCCAGGGGAATCGAGACCTGTTCCGCCAACGATACATCAAGAGAAGCACCAGAACGAGCCAATTCGTCAGCCTTCTCATTCCCCTCTATGTTCCTATGGCCGGGAACCCATAAGAGAGTGACATCATCTTGACGACTTAGCTCGCTCATCGTCGACCTGCATTCCTTAACGAGCTTTGACTTCACAGTGGTGGATTGCAGTGCTTTGAGTGCCGCCTGGCTTTCAACGAAGATAGCTAACTTACGACCTTTCGGTGCGTTATTTTTGGCCAGCCGACATGCTTCCCTAATGACAAGGACCTCCGCCTGAAAGACTGTGTCCTCGTCGCGTTGCCGGAAAGAGTGGTCCAAGCTTATTTGTGGTGAGTGCACCCCTGCTCCTACACCGCATTCCATCTTCGAGCCATCCGTGAAGATTGAAATGTCAAAATCACTCTGAAAGCTGTTCTCTTTCCATTCCATCCTGGTAGGAAATTTTACCTTGAAGTCGCTCTCAAAGCTATTGTGCGCCACTATATAGTCTGTTGTTTTCTTGAACATAGGATTATTAACCACTCCTAGTATATTACTATGTCCATATGGTCGTTCTGCCCAGCAGCCGGTTTCTTTTAACCTTACCGCGCTGTTGCAGACCATGTTTTTGATATGGAGGTCAATTGGGAAAAGATATAGCAGAACATTGAGTGCTGCCGTAGGGCACGTGCGCATGGCTCCTGTGATTCCTACACATGCCGACCTCTGCACCCAGCTAAGTTTGTGCACTATGTAGCTCTTTCCAAGAGCTGGCCACCAAACAATTGCCCCGTATGTAAGAATCGGACGCACTATCGCTGTGTACATCCATGCTGTTATTTTACGGCGTAGGCCCCATCTCTTAGCAAGCAATCTTCGGCAAGAGTAATAGGCCACAGAGGCTTTCCTAGCCCGTAGCTCTATATTGGATTTCCAATTGAATTTTGCGTCCAGCATAACTCCCAGGTACTTGGCCTTATTGGAAAGATGAAGCTGTTTTCCATTCAGAAGAGGAAGGGGGAAAGTCGGTATTTTGGTTTTCGTTGTGAAAAGCATCAGTTCCGTCTTGCTTGGGTTAACGTTTAGACCATATCCTGTCTCCCCAGAGCTCCCTGCATGATGTTGCTTATCACACTAGGAAACATCCCTGATACCATGATCACAACGTCGTCCGCATAGGCGACTACCCTTGCCCCTGTCTCCTCTAAAACCTTGAGAATGTTATCTATGACTAACAGCCACTGCAGTGGAAAGATTACCCCGCCCTGTGGTGTCCCTCTACTGACATATCTGGTTAGAGTCGAGTTTCCTAACTCTGACTGCACTGTTCTGGTTTTAAGCATGTTAACTATCCATTCCCAAATGTCTTCCTCTACGCCAATCCTAGCTAGAGAATCCTGGATGGCACGACTACAACTACTCCAACATACATTGTGACACTTTTAGTAATTGCTGCCTATTCTTCCAAGCTTAAGCCCGTGTGCAATCAATTACTAGAAGTAAATATGAATATAAAGGCAATATAATTAACTGATGTGCTGAAGTGGTCATTTTCGAGAAAGCTAAAAAAAATTACGAAAAACTGGATGTTGATTTTAAGCGTCCTCGAGTAGTGGCAAAACAGACTCACAGATAAAATGAACCATCTGAAAATGTGGATGAATTTTTCAGAATATCTTTAGTTATCCCATACTTAGATTCTACATATTATTTCTTCACTAAAAAATCGATTTTCTTCAACACACAAGAAAGCATTTTTCGCTTATGTAGCTTCACCCAGAAAATATGAATGAATATTTTTAGTGATAGCAGAAGATATACAGAATCTCTACGGAGGTCTTCTACATAATTTTATTGCCGAAGCCACCATATGGTACGAGATGATGAAGACAAATGAAGCAAATAATGCGGTTTTTAATGAATCTGTTTTCAATACGTAGACGCAATTGCTCAAGCCACTCCGTTTTACCCAGCGGTATGTGAGGCAATCAAAATTGGTTTAAATATTCCAGCAACAACATGAAGCATTGAACGTACATTTAGCACGTTACGACGTGTCAAGACGTGGAGGCGCTCAACGATGGGAGACGCGAGGCTAAGCGGTCTGTGCATGCTCAGTGTTCACAGGAAAAGAGTAGAGGAGGATACTGAATTTATTGACAAGGTGATGAACAAATTTGGACAGCAACGTGGACGCCTTCAGTTTTTAATCAAACAATAACTTAATAAAAAAAATTAAATTTTTACTAAGTACAATATTTTTTTTCCTGACAAGCCTGCTGCCGGCGCCCATGCAAACTATGTATGTACAAGGTTTAATTAGGTTTAGTAGTTGCCAAGAATGCAATCACATCCATATGTAAGTCGGGAGAAAGTCTGTTGTGATACTACCATTCTATACTATTCCCACATAATGCTAGATACTCGTTAAGCCATTCTGTACTTTTAGTAAGGTAAAAAATTTTATTAGGTAAATCTTTGATGCGTACATAGAAAGGCGAGTCACATTGTGTTGGACCTTCTTCTTTTGCAAATACCCTGGTAATTACACCGAAAATACTCGACTGTCGCTTTCTCCTTCTCTTCTTGGGAGCTCTTACAAAAATTATTGTAATATGCTCCTAATCTTCTAGCATATCTACCGATTAGGCAATGACACAGTTGCAAATCTATTTCTTTCTTTATATTTTGCTTATTTATGTTACTTATATTGCTCTGATAGAATATACGTCTAACTGCTGATAAAGCACAAGCCAATCTGTCTTCTGAGAGTTCAATTAAACCTGACAAGTCGTAATATGCAGTGGTGTACTCAGTTTATCCGGAAAGGTAGTGTCTGTAATCCCATCTATGCACATAAAATGTTGTTAATTTTTGTTACTTGATTGAATCTAAAAACTACCTCTAACTACCACGATTACGTAACAAGGTGATGGGTTTACGATTATCAAAGGAAATATGAGAATGATGCAGGAGGTAAGGAGCTTATACTAAAATTCAGAACATATACACAAGAAGCCCCCCGCAGATGTTGTTTTCCCTTAGGAGACCGTGTCTGTTTTGTCCAATAATTTATTGCATTAGCAAAATTATTTACATAATATGCTAACGACTGCGTGATTTTATTACTTTAGAATGACAATATGGAAAGAATAAATTTTGAAAAATATAGTACTCTTACGTAACAGAAAATTTTAGTAATACACGCAGGCGTAACAATGAGTGCCAAAATATTGTATTGTCCACATCAAATTATTGCATTGATCTAAACAATAGAAAATTTACTCCAGCCTCGATTACGGTTGCCTTAGATTTTGATTTCGATGAATGAAGCTAGTCGTCCACTTCGCTGAGTCCATAGTCAAAGTCATCGTCTTCATCTTCGTCTTCATCAGAGTCATCAATTAGCCAATCATCCGAAGAACTATCAGAGTTCAAATCAGTATCATCCTCGATTTCTTCAGCTTGAATTTGCATGTGTAGTTCTGGGTGTATATCCAAGAATACAAAAGCGGTCGAGATAATTAAAGGTAAAGTGATACGACTTTTCCACGCCAAGTCGATTATAAACATGAAAAAATCCGACATCTTCAAGGAAATACCCTTAGGTCAATTCAAAAGAACAAAATATATATTTTTATATATATTTCTTTTTTTCTAGCTGAGTAAATAATTTTCTGTTGTTTGACGATCGATTAAAAACAATTCTAATATAAGTTAGAAAATAAGAAAAACGAAGACTACTAGATTAATTTAATCAGTCTGATAAGTCTGATCTTATCTGTAACAATCAGGGTTGCAAATCGGTTCTGAACCGAACTGGTTTTTGAACCGAACCGTCGCGTTTTTTGTGCTTCGAAATTAACTTCTTTTGAATCCCAAAATGCGTGAGCTTTGATCTTTCCAACCTAAAGAACCTTCTTTGGAGTTTTATAAACAACTTCTCACCAATATTTTGACGATCTGAAAGTGGTTTCATCTCTCTGCTCCTGCAACAGCATATCCCAAAACAAACAAACGGAATTTTGATAGCGGAAATGTTAGATAAATTTCTTCATCATTAATTATCCTTGATTTCTTTTAGGTTTTCCATTTCATACTCGTACTGTACGAAATGCGGGTTTTTCCAAATGGTTTTCTTTAAATAATTACAGCAAAGAAACTACGCATTGAATTTGCCTCCAACTGCCAAATATTTAACTTCTAATACATACTGGCGAGGTCTTTGGGGCACATTGATATCTTACATTGGCCATGTATTTGTAGAAAAGAAATGGTGTTAATAATTATAATTAATTGAAGTACTGACTGAGTGTTAAAGGAAAAATGTCAATAATTAAATCAGACACATAATATATATATTGGTTTAATAGCATGACAAAGTGCGACCCTATGCTGAGAAATCGGTTAAAATGACACGCACCTACCTTATCCGTTGAGTTTACAGGGTATGTATTTCTTCCGTTTCTCACATTATTTATATATTGATAAAGGTATGAGTATCAGAAGAATGTTAATACATAGTTATAACATAAAATGTTTTATATGCATTTTTTTTTGTGTTGTCACAAACCTGGTTAATTATTCGAGTGCTTCCCTACTTAAGATAATGAATAGACCATTTCTTAGAAGCCGAATATAGAACTTTACATGTACCACAATCTATGTAGGGTTATTAGAAAGGTGAAGGCTTCAAATTTGTTTCTTGGATTCTTAACATTTTGGAGTTTGATTGTTATTAGAAAATGCAGGGAAATATTTATAAACTGAAAGGATTAAGACTGATGCACTGCTCAATCGTTTATACTACAAATAAAAAATTCGGTTGATTTGTGTGTCTTATCATCTTATAAAAAAAAAAAAAAAAAACAATACATGCAGATATGTACAATAAATTCGAAGTAAATGTCAATTAAAACATTTTTGTAGTTTGTAATTTTAATTGATATCTTTTATTTCATGTTATTTTATTTAAGCATTTCTTTAGTCACTTCAATCTCCTAGTTCCATTTTGCTTACTAGTACTACAATAGTAGTAGAATATTTTGTGTTCTGTGATTTATGTTAGGTTTTATGCTCTGGCCTGGACATGAATTTAAACATGGTATAAACGCAAGGTCACGAACCCAAACTACGTCGTCATTGAAACGCAAGACTAGTGAAGCCATTTAAGCGCAAACACTACATAGATACACATACACCACAATACAATCGACGATAGAAACCCAGCTAACCAATCTAATAGAAACCAAATAGAAAGCAGAGAAGAGAATTATAGTTTGACAAATCAAACTACTAAATGCCTTACTATAGCAATATAATATTTACTTGAGTTCAAGAAAGATATGAGTGATTTATGTTTAGCAAAATAACTTCATTTCTTGGAAATAATTACTCTGATGGTAATGATCACCATTTCTTTTCGATGATTTACTTACTTAGGGATTGAATGGACTTATGGATCAAGAAATAAACAATCGCAACATTTTCATTTCTATTATGTCTTTAATATCTTTTCGAATATTTTGCAAAAATTATAATAATTATATTATTATAATCACCATTTCGAATGTAGGGTATAATTTTTGTAAAGCGATACAACAAATAACAACAAAATGTAAAAAGAAAAACAAAATAAGCCCGTAATGGCTATGTTAAAGTTGTAATACTCTTCACGCTCCTGTAAATGAGCATGAAGAAATATTATATTATTGATTTGACTTACGTTTAGGGTAGAGACAGTTTTCATAAAAATTTCATTACACCAAGTCACATGTAGATGGCGCTAATACAGACTGTATGAAGTATGTGTCATAAGTATGTAGATGGTGTCATACATATAAATTGGTTTATTGAGCACATATGTATATCGGGAACTATATGATCCAGTAATTCTAGGTTGGTTAATATGGATCAGGCACTCATAGTGTCCAAATTTCAGTTCGATAAAACAAAAAACAAAAAAGTGTTTCTAATAAGAACAATAATTTGAATTTGGGCATGTATGGACTAGAGGTATTATTTTGCATACACACAGACTGACATGGCAACTCTTCTCATCGAGCTGATCAAGAATATGTACCTATACTTTATGAGGTCTCCGATGTCTCCTTGTGTATGTTACAAACTTCTTGACAAACTTATAATACTATTCACTGCGTGAAGAGTATAAATATGAGAAAAATAAAATCTCAAATAAGCAAATTAATGCTTTGAAATATTTCGCCTCAACGAAAATTTCCTGTTACTCATTGCTGCTTCTGCTTCTGTTGCTGTTATTTTTCGATTTGTTTTGTTCACGTTTTCTTTTTGAAGAAAATAAAGCACAAAAGAGAAAGCCTGCAGAAAGTCTATTCTCCCGCCATGCTTTGGGGCAATCGTGACGTATGAGTAACATTTTAATTAAGTATACGCACACTTGAGCTTGAAAACATGCATAGTACAGAAGAAGCAGCAGCAGGGCAACCCACGCTTTTCGCTAAAACTGAAGTCAACCAAATAAAATCGGATAGAAGAATATGATGTTGATTGTGATTGAGAACGGAACGAAACGAAACGGAAAGAACGACAGCAATGAGAGAGAGATTCATTCATTTGTGTGAGCATTAAGCTTTTTATTTTTTTTCCATACAAGTGAATGAGCAATAAAAAGCTCATGTAAAGAGCTTGATTCATCTTGTATTTCAAGAATTCTAGTTAAATTCCGAAATTCTACTTGTTTAGGACCTTCACCAGTCGAAACGAAAAATTTACGATGTTTTAGGGAAGGGGGCCCAGAAGTTTTTGGGGGTTGAGGGTTCTATTCATAATATGATAAATCTCAATTCTGTAGTCATTTGATATATGTACAAGTGACATTTAGTGTAGGGTATTAGAAAGGGTTTTTGGGGAAATTGGAAAATGAATGGCAACAAAGTAAAAGTAAATTAAAGTTATCAAAAGCTTTTCTTCCTTTCTCACGGTTTCTTTTGATTATTATTTTTGGCTTTTCTACTCTCCCTCCCACACATAGATTCTCTTTCTTTGCAAATTACTTGTTCTCACTCACTCTCCCTCACGTAGCTCTGTCTCTATCTAACTATCTATCGAACACTTTTGATTGTGTCATTCACACATGTGATGCTCTTGTTTTAGCTATTTAGTTGTTGTTACCACGTGCGCCCTACCAACATCAACACCAACAACAGCAACAATTGTAACAACAGTAACAACAATAACAGAAAAAAATATATATTAACAACAATAATCAGCACAACAACATCAATAAAAGCAACAACATTTAGCTCGATAATAAACAAAAACAAATTTGAACAAAGTTGTTAAGACATCAATGGGAAAAGCTTTTATGGTTGTTTGTTTTTGTTATTGTTGTTGTTATCGTTGTTGTTGCTGTTGTTGCTGGACCTACGTCACACATGACAACATTGTAATAGGCTACAGCAACGGCTACGACTACACAAAGCTGCAAAAAACCATAAACAAGTAAGGGAGCAAGCAATACTCGTCAATTGCTTTCGACTGTTAGATACTCTGTAATACTCTCTCCTCCTCTTCATATTCAATTCAATAAGCAATTTAATTACTGAGAAAAATATAATAGAACTCGGTCGTACATCTATAAAAACTGTTCTCGACTATCAGATATTCTGTATCCCTTTCTTCTATCCCAATCAACATAATAAATCAGTGTAACTACTGCGAAAAATTAACATCAAAATAGAAAAACCTGAAAATTTTATGTAATTTCCTTCTGCCTTTATTTGAGAGGATCAAATAGATAGATTTTTTTAGTTGATGGGTGGAAACTACTTAATTTTATATATAATACTTTTTTAGTTAAGTCGACAGCTTAATGAGTAAATAATTAGAGAGGTTATTTTTGGATTTTGTAAGGCATTGGCATCTAAAATCATTCAAGTATATTTTGATCTTCACCTAAAAGATATATTAATAAAATTGTCTTAAATCTCTAACAAACTTCGTCGACACATATTCAAAATTCAGTATTCTAGCACTCTTAGTTTTCGAAAAACTGACAACAAGATTTATCCCATTATGCTGATCAGGAATATTATTGTAGTATGTGCTTGTAATTATTCTTCCGATTGTTACATACATTTTCACAAAATTATATACTCAGGACAAAGGAAGGTGTGCTGCTTGCACACTCATTATAGCAAAGACAAAAGCAATGGCAAAAGCAAAAAGCGAATTTTTTAGGTAGCATAGTCGCAATCAAATCAACGTAACCATCAACGAGCAACGCCAACGTAACCGAATAGAACAGAATCGAACCGAACCGAACAGAACGTAAGCCATAATCGTACCAGGAAAGAGCTTTTGGTCGCCTACAAAACAACCCCAAAGCGGCTTTACAAATCAGTCGCAAAAAGAACGTCGTCAACGAACGCAAAAAAGTAATACAAATAAAAATAACTAAAGAGATAGATAGATAAATAAATAAATAATATGATCAAAATTAATAATAACAATAATAATAAAATAAAAATTGTAGTTGAATAAATTCGATATTTTTCTTTTTTTTTTGTATATATTTCTTAGTTGCTTAAAAATTTATTTTATATGAAAAAAATAAAATATATAAGAGAAATAAAATAAAAATTAAAAAAAATAAATATGTATCCAATAAAAAAGCGCCAAAATACATAAAATTTATTTAACAAAAATTTGCAGCGCTAAAAAAATTTGATAATAAATTACAAAAAAATTATATTCTTATTTTATTTAATAAAATAAATTTTTTAAATAAAACAAAATATATATTTATTTCAAATTCTTTTTAATTAAAGGATTTCCAGTAGGAAAAGTAAGCATCAAGTGTGCAATAAATATTTTTTTTTCTATTATTGTTGGTTGTTGGTTTGTGGATTTTTTTTTTTTTTGATTAAATAAAAGAAGAAGCAACAAAAACCCAGAGGCGACAAGGATTGCGAACACATTTAAAAAAATAAAAAAGGAAAAAAAAAAACGTTTAAATCAAATTAAAGTAATTATCAAAAACAGATAACAAATTCAAATTACAAAAAACGAAAGAAGAGAAAAACCAGTCAAGTTACTTTAGCTGACACAGTCAACAGGAAGTCAGGAGTCGCAGTCAAAACAGTATAAAAGTACTCTACCAGGAGCACAGCGCAGTAACAAAGCAGTCAAGATGTCATGGAGATATGCGGTGAGTGTTGCCTTCAACTAAACCTCTAAACCAAACTGAAGTAAGCCTAACTAAACTATACTAAAGTCAAATTGAAAAAAACATAAACGAGGAGAGTTGAACTAAGTAGATGAATAGGAATAGAAACAGCATAGAATAGAATGGAATTGAGATAAAGTGGATGCGGTTAAGACGACTTATTGAATAACCTAAAGAAATTTTACATCATCTATGTACCATCTACACAAAATATAAAAGAACAATGATGCAATATAATCATACCATAGCATAGGAGAATATGAGTTGCATGCTAAATGAACACTTACTTTTATTGTTGAACCATGGTACTAGGATGAAGTTGATGATCATCAAAATGGTGATGATGATGCTGATAAGGATGGTGTTTCAAAAGTGAAGTGCTTTTCGGTTAAACACAAGTTGCCACTTAATGTGAACAAGCGAAGTGAACCAAACCAAGTGAAGTAAATTCAAGTCAAGTGTAGAAAATATAAAAGGAAAAGAAAAAAACAAAAACACAATAAGAGAAGAAGAGAAAAGAAACTAAATATAATAAGAGAAAATAGATAGCAAGATAGATAGATAGATAGATAGATAGATAGCAAGATAGATAGATAGATAGATAGATAGATAGAGATAGATAGACAGATAGAGAGAGAGAGAGAGAGAGAGAGAGAGATAGCGCGCATAAGGTAGGGCTCTGAAAAGGGGGGAAAACTGCCATAAAAATGGTGAAATTCATTAAAAGTGTCGTATAGTATGCAAGGAGAAAAGTTGATACACTGTCCAGCAAAATACGTGAATTTTGTGGCAAGTTGCTTTCGTCATCATCAAAAACATCATCATCAGCATTATCGCCATCACCATCACCATCATTACCAACATCATCACTATCCTAATGGCAATGGCAATTTCCATTTGATTTTTTTTTTAATGATGTTGGATGTCATTCTGACGCATGATAAACTGTGTGTTTTGATGATGTTGATGATTACAAGGTTTCTGTTTCTTTTCATAACCCAACCACCACACCACTCTATCAACTTCGATTCCATTCCTTTTTTGTGTTATTCTTTCTCTTTTCCAATTTTCGTCCATTTCGACATATGTTTCAGGTTTTGTTGTTAACTTTCTACTATATTTATCTGCTGGACATGTCAGAAACAGCTAATGTATGGCCACCTAAAGGAAATCAAATACTACTATATTATTGCAATATATTGTGTACCTATATACATATGTATCTAGGCCTTTATCTTTCTCTCTCTATATATATGGTATACAATATATATAAATATACCATTATTATATTTATATAAAAGTAGAGCTTAACCTGCGGTCAAACCATACGAAACCACATAATCAAGAATCCAGAACAGGTAGATGACACAAAATGCATGTGTACACATAGAAGTAGAGTCTTAGTGCAAATGCACTAATTGATGGAAATACACTTACTACTATAATACTTACATAGATGCACACATACACACCCACACACAAATGCATATGCACATTTGTACGTATAATGGTACTTGTTGTTGCGGTTATTGTTGCTGTTGCTGCTGCTACTGATGTCGTTTGTTATTATTTGCAAGTTCTTAACTTTTGTCCATGTACTTTGACCTTGAAAAACGACTTAGTCTCTTCACTCTCTCTATATGCTTCTTGTATTTTGTATATCCATTCATACATACGTATTTAGATATATGTAGATCCATGTATGATGTATATCTGTATGCGTAGTGTATACATGTTCCGCTTTACTTTGCTCTGTTGACCCAATTTATAAATTCACTAAAGCGACAACATTTCAATGTTGCAAAGAGAGAAAGAGTTCACATTATTTTATTTATTATTTTTCGGCTTTCAAAGAGCTTAAGATATACCATAGAGAGATGGTGACAAAGAGAGAGTGTGAGAGTGGGAGAGCATGAGGGATGCAAGTAGAGAGAGAGAGAGAGTGAGAGATAGAGAGAGAGAATATGAGTATATAAGTATTTGTAAATGAAAAGAATGATAGAATAGCAAACTTGAGTGACTTAGTGAATGAATAAATGGATGATTGAATGAATGATGTGATGTGCATTTAACATATGCATAACAGCTGCTTAAAGATCATTGAAATCTACGGTTCATCAAAACATATACAGCCATAGTCAAAATAATGTGTACAACGCAATATACGGCAATATATTAGTCAATAAATCCTTAGAAAAAAGCATTAAATCAATTTTTTTTTGGTAAATTTTTTTTATTTCTCAACATAATCTCCTTGGAGCTCTATACACTTAGTTAGACGTTTCTCTAATTTTTGTAACCCGTCAGAAAAATAAGATTTTGGAATGTCCTTAAAATAAGCATTTGTTTGATCGATGACTTCTTCATTAAAAAAAAAAAACGTTGTCCATTGAGCCATTTTTCAGTTTTGGGAATAGGAAAAAGTTATTGGGAGCTAAATCTAGCGAATACGGTGGGTGGTCGACCAATTCGAACTTTAATTCTTTAATTTTAGCCATTGATCGTAAACATGTGTGAACATGTGGGCATTGTCCTGATGAAAGAGGATTTTTTTTCTGTTTAAATGAGGCCGTTTTTTTTTTTAATTTTTTCTCTTAGCTGGTCCAATAAAGATGCATAATACTCCCCTGTTATTGTTTTTCCTTTTTCCAAATATTAAACGAAAATAATTCCACGTGCATCCCAAAAAACAGTAGCCATAACCTTACCAGCTGATTTTACCGTTTTCGCCTTCTTTGGACATGGTTCGCCTTTCAAAATGCACTGTTTTGAATGTTCTTTCGTTTCGGGAGTGTAGTGGTGAATCCATGTTTCATCTACAGTCACAAACCGACGAAAAAACTCATTCGGATTACGTTGCATGAGCGACAACCACCCTATTGCGTTTATTGTCGACTGTGAGCAAACGCGGCACCCATCTTGCCGAAATCTTTTTCATACCCAATTTTTCATGTAAAATAGAAATGACGCTACCTTTTGATATCCCTGCAACCTCAACTATCTCACTAAACTTTAATCTTCGATCACTTAACACCATATCATGGATTTTATTGATCATTTCTGGCGTAGCCACCTCTACAGGGCGTCCTGAGCGTGGTTCATCCTTTGTTGATGTACGACCACGTTTAAATTCATTTAACCAGTCATAAAGAGTTGCAAGTGAAGGAGCAGATGTGCTGTGAACTAAATCCAACTCAGTTTTCATTTCCTTTGCTGATAAGCTTTTTATATGAAAATGTTTAATAACAGATCTAAACTCAATTTTCTCCATTTTTGTAAACAAACAAATTTTTTTTCTTCAATGTACGAGAAACACACAACAACTCAACCAATCTGGCTGAAACTTCACAGCATACCTAGACGGTAGTGATGCTGCATGAAAACCGACCGTTTACAGTAATAGACGCACTATCAGTTGGATTTTCTAAGGACTTATTGACCCATCCTCGTACGATAATTATTTCAATAACTTAATTATATTAACATGCCATAATATTCTTCAAGTACTGTAATCCGTAAGAGAAAATTTGAATGAATAGAGGACCAACTCATTAAGAAAATGCAAACCCACAGGGAAGCATAACGATAGGTTGACCAAAAACAACTTGGAAAAGTATGAACTAGAGTGAATCATAGATAGACTATTCACTCATCTCGAAATTAATGAATATGTTTATTTGTATACCACAGCTTATTTGCTAGGGAAAATGATTTTCTATACGTCCTGGTAATATGGCTTTTTTGAACCAGAGTCTTTTTTGAAAAACAGTGAGAATAAAATAGTCATTTGTCATCAGCCCAGCGTCTACGACGGCTTTCTTAGGCTACCTTAGATTTCAGTACAATATTTTTCAGAGATCGTTTAATATAATAATGGGTTAGCCATCTATTGGTCCGATTTTGCTTTGGTCATTAAATGGATAAAAGTTAATTCCTTTTCAACGAATTTCACTTCATTTGATGGAATGATTCTTTCGATTAAGTATGAAAAAAATTTCATTCAAATGTTCGCGGCGGCTGAGTGGGCTTTGAATGAGTTCAATGATGTGTGTGTGTGTGAGATGTTGAGTTTTGTCATTCTATTTTAGATTGATGACATTAATTGAATGACATTTAATGAAATTATTGCAAAGTTTGCACTTATTTGTTTTTAATTGTCATTGAATTTGAGTTGTGTTGAGTAAAAATTTCATTATGTTTGTCTAGGTAGAACAAAATTCAATGTAAAAAGATACTTGATAATATTGCTTTGTAAACTGATAGAATAATCTTAATCTTAAAAGATCTTGTTATACTGAGAAATGAAGACTCAAAATCCTATGTAAATCGTTAGAAAAACAGAACTTTTCGCCAAAAAAAAAGAAAATTTAATATTAAGCATTCTGAATCGTCTTCGCTTTCCATCTTAATCTCACCTTCTCTGGTTGTTGCTTCATATTTGGAGTTTGAAGTAATTTAGCGAAGCAGTTCTGTTTTTTTTTTTTAATATAATTATAAAAATCAACGCATGGATATGCCAAATTACATTTTTCAAGTAACGTGTGCTCCAGAAAATATATTTTCCACTGATGCTGAAGTTCCTGGCAAGCATAAAATGTATTCAACAATTTGCATCATTTCTTTATACTCGTTATCGGTGTTTTCAGGTGGGTGAATAATTCCACCCAGCGATCCACAATCGAAACGTGACTGTCTCTCCATTCAGTGATTTTGCAGCTCGTACAAAAGTATTTGAATTGCAAGTGCAAATCTGCCGCATTTTCATTGGCAATATACAAATTGTATTCACTCTGTGGTAGCCAGAGTTTGATGTTACTATTACTATTGCTGATGTTCTTAGCTTTGCTCTTTTTCACACATGACAACATTGATAAAACGAATGTTCAAAAACCTTTTGGCTGATTTTTTGACATTTCCAAAACTAAATGAAAAAAAAAATTTTGTTTTTCTTACGCAGTATTTTAAGTAAAAAAACAGTATGCGGTTTTCGAGTCTAAAAAACAATATAATACTGCGATAGGTTCATCTCGTCAGGCTTCCAAGTTGTTTGTTTATCGAAGGTGTTGAATTAAAAGGGATTTCAATGTAAATTTTTCTGTGTTGAAATCATCATACAGAGAACAGATCTTCCACCTATCCATAAGTGATATTTGTGAAATACATATGTATAAACCTGTGGCGGTTATAATAATAATATATATAAGTTTAAATATGACGTAAAGGCTCGTGTATTTAACTAATTTAATAAATGATTTTCAATTATTTGAAGTTTATTGTTATTAACAATATTGAAATAAGTAACTTTAAGGTTTATGGCTTTCAGTATTGTATATGTTCAATGCAAAAAAATTAACATGTTTTTTTACTTTAAAACATTTTTCAATTTCATCCCACCTAACCAACCTTAGGCGGAGGGAGGGGCTGATGGACATTTGTTGTCATTATGAATCATTAAATGAATAATAAATAAAATATGTTTGTACGTTCGTTTGTTGATTTTAGTTATCTGAACTATTAAATCCAAAATGAAATCTATAATTTTCAATTAAGTTCCAAATACATACATATGTATGTACCATATACAATACATATTTAAAATTCTTGTTGTTGATTGCTTCTGATGCTGATGTATCTATTAAAGTTGAATATATTAAAATAATAAGTGCGAATAATTGAGCTGGGTTTTTGTTTTTCTATTTAAACTTTCATTGTTTTGTAGCGGCGGCTTCAAACAAAGTCAATTTATTGTTTTTGTTTTAGAAAATCATTCAGCTGTAGGAGTGGATGGATGAGATATAAACAACTATAGATCGGGTGTGGCATTTAAGTATGTATATAAATACTTACTGCATTTACAGTACGTATGTGTATTTAATTTTTGCTACTTATTGTACTGCTTAGTAGCTCTATGCTTTATTGAAGATGATGACGAATTTACGTGAACTAATTGCAATAGGGTTGCTTCCGCATAATGGAATACAAAAGAAAAAAAAAAAAAACATATAATTTGAAAAACAAATACATAGATATAATATAAAAAAAAGACAAAAAAAATGTCAATGCCTTGCATTGTTAACAACCACAGCGTTCAATTTTCAATGTCAAGCCCCCAGTCAGCCCAGCATCTATCGATTAAGTAACATAAGCAAATGAGGGATATACTATACTACTACGTATTGAAATATACATAGATATTTTATGCCTATATATTATATGTACATATGTATATATATTCTCTCATTATTTTAGACCAATAAAATTTGTTCAACGATCGATCGTTTGAGCTAGTTTGAGGCATTGAGGCGGCTTACAAACTTTTAACGAGTGTCGTTGTCATTTATTTTCTACTTATCATCATTAATTTTTCCTTTCTTTTTTTAAGTTGTGGGCGCCAAGTAGAACAACAATACTCGTAATAACAAAAGATTCTTATATTTATATGTTTGTATGTTATAAGGCAATAGATTTTTATTTTTGTTGTTTAAATTAATTTCTATAAGTTGCGCTCGATTAAACAGTAAAGAATATGTAATTACACATACTTCTTAAATTAATTAATTAAATGGAAGATCTTAACACATGTCTTACTTAATTTGTGATCTGCTTAGTCACAAAGGATTGTGGTGCTATAACCGGGTTTTTCACAAAAATGTTGCATCTTCAACTTTTCAACAGAAAAATTAATAATGAAGATAAAGAATTTAATTTCAACATCTTTTTGTTCAAAAAATGATCTCGTAGATTAATATATGTAAGTAGGTTCGGTAATACTGGTATATTAAAAGGGGTCCACGAAAAACGAAAAAAAAAAAATGTTGCATAAGTTCTTTTGTATATACAATATAATACTTAATAAATTATTATACTCTTCACAGGAGTGAATAGTATTATAAGTTTGTCATGAAGTTTGTAACACACAGAAGGAGACATCGTAGACCACATAAAGTATATATATTTGTGATCAGCTCGATGAGACGAGTTGATTTAGCCATGTCCGTCTGTCCGTCTGTGTGTATGCAAACTAGTCCCTCAGTTTTTGAGGTAGAGAGCTGATAGGTTTCTTTTTACCACACGCAGCACATTTGTCGGAATCAGCCGAATCCGAAGCCGAAGGGGGGTACCTCCCATACAAACCCACCTTTAAATAAAAGTTCTTATTAGAAAAAGTTTTTTGTTTTTTGACGTATCGAACTGAAATTTGAATATTATAAGTTTGTAATCTATGGCCATCAATAGTGTAAATTTCATGATCCTAGGTCTACCAGGAGGGGTACGTCCCATACAAACCCCCCTTTAAATTAATGTTCTTGTTAGAAAAAGTTTTTTGTTTTTAAACGTATCGAACTGAAATTTGGACCCTATAAGTTTCTGATTTATATTCATCAACCATTAAAATTTCATGATTCTAGGGTTACCAGGAGGGGTACCTCCCATACAAACCCAAATTAAATAGCAAACTTTTAAAGAATAAATGTACAATAAAATTGCCACTCAAACTAATGTGATGCTAATAAAGGAACGTTGTATGCAACCCGGAGGAGCGTGAAGAGTATTACATCTTTGGCATAGCCAATGATAGCCTTCTTTCTGGTTTTTCATTATGTTTTTCACAAAGGATGAGGCCAACAAATTGCCCTAAGTAATTTCAAGTTTGTTTTTTCTACAATAATATGTAAACGCTAAATGTTACACGAAGCTTGCTACAATAACCCAGTCAAAACCTCATTCAAATAGGTTAAGCCGTTTCTGAGATTAGCGTGCACAGACTGAAAGAGGTTTATATATACATATACATAGATAGAAAGATATTGATATATAGATGAGAGAGAGTATTATTGTACTAATAAGAACTGATACATGTAAAATATTGGGCTAAGATAATAGTTAGTAAATCTTAACATTCACCTAATAGGAAACCTGTGGATAATATTTCGCATACTAGTGTAATGTTTTTTATTAATGTTTCTATGGCATGTGGAAGCCATGCTATCTTTGGGGAAACAAATTAAATGTAATTTACTAATTATATTTATTAGATTGTTTATTTTTTTGTAAATGGAATTTAATTAAAAATACAATAATAAAATGCACAAATTACATTTCAATTAATTAAAAAACTTCATTGTGGTGTCGTCGTACATGTCTTCCCGAGTGTATAAAAAGTATTTATTTGTTCAATTTAATTGCGCCACAATATATTCTATTGTATTAAGTATATTTTCAAGGCTGACAGATGGCAGACGGCAACAAGCCACAAATATGTCGTCTTTTTATTTTAAAATAAATTAAAATTTTTCATTTTAAAAACAATAAGAGAAAAAAAAAAAAGAGGAAAAATGAGTGTTAAATTGCGAAAGTGTTTTAGAATCGTCATAGCCTCTGTGTGTCTCGTATTAATCAAATTATTGCAAAAGGCATAAGAATAACTCAACAAGTCATCATAGATCTAAATCATTGCGATTATTGTGTAGTTGTCAATAATAACATGGGCGTACGATTGGAAATGGTATATTTAGTTGGTCCAATTGTAACATAAGTACTCTAAGTACTTATATTTAATTACATATCTTCCGATAGTCGGATTTTTATTTCAAGAATTTCTTATAAATAATATGTAATATCTTTTGTCTCCATTTAATATTAGTGTGATTTCATTTCAAGTCATTTATGCATGAGTATGATTTTGGGTTTGGGGCAGGTCCAAGGTAACCTACGGAAATCTCCCGATCCTTTTTCTCACAGCAATCTCATCCGCTATTAAATTCCAAAAATCCTAAGATGCCCTATTGGGGTATTAGATTGATTATTATTTACAATTTGCTAATAAATTTTATGAAATCTAAATAAAGTATAATAATGATAGACGACTTATGGTAAGTAGTACTACCACTACGCCCATGGGCTTCGGAGCTTTAGGGCCACAGAAAATGAATTCAATTTAAATTCACAAGTGAATTGAAATAGCGACGTTTTTGGCATAAATTAAAACTATTTTTGCTATTCAATTATTATTTCATTGTTTGTTTTTTTTATCTTTTTTTTTTATATAATATTTTGAAATTTTTGCATTTCTAATTTATTTAAAATAATTTTTTTTTTGTATATATTTTATTTATTTAATATTTTTTGTTGCATGCAAAGAAAAATAACAAAAACAACAATTTAGATAAATTGATGCGCATTTTGTAGATGTTGTTCCTCCTCTTTGCAAGACCCTCTCGTTTCGCCCATTAGAACTTTGCCTATTAAATTTCATAGGTACTTATATTAATGTTAAAAACAGAAAAGAAAAACTTAAATTTAAATAGTTTTAGTATTGTAGTATTGTTGTTACTCTTTCAGTTAAGTTTTTATATGTTTCAGAAAGAGATCACATAGTAATGACATTTGTAATAGTACCTACAATATATTAGAGAAAACAATATGGGATAAAGAGCATTGAAATCAGGTTATTCTACGTAGTCAAAGTATTACTTCAGTTTTCTAGACTTTCAAGCTTTTACAGTTTAGAAGGAACAGGATGCGAATGACGATGGAAGTCCTAAATGTGCATTACATCAACGGGGACTGTTGAATTTTTGATGCAACGCAGATCAAGTAACAGACTAGTTTCATTGGGAAACCAATCCATTAAGGACTTTGGTAGTATGGTGAGCTTGTCCTTGGTGGACTGGATTCTATTGGATAGTTTCAAACATTCAATAAAGTTGAACCATTATATTTTCAATACAATTCAATTCTTTATTGGTTAAAACATTCGTATATCTTAATAGATAATATTTATTTAAATTACAATATTATAATTTCGTAACTGAAGAACTGTTTACTTCTTAAAATAACATTTAAGGAATATGAAATGGCAATGGGAACTATCAGATTACGATAGTCTTCTCTATAAGATTATTTTATTACAATATTACCAGGCATGTGCCAGAAATCTCTTTCAACCCCATATCTATCTACCAACCTAATTACAATTCTCTGGTGCCAGAAATCTCTGTCGATTCGTGGCAAAAATTATTATGAATTAGCAAAATCTTTGTTATGGCTAGCATATTTTACAATCACTCTTCAACAGCAAAGTTCGAAAAATGAAACCTCCGCGTTTTGTAGCACAATTACAGAGAAATTGAAATCAATCGGCATAAAAACTGTCTTCGATTTTTGGCACATGCCTGTATAACAAGCTTAATATTATATGATATGGTGAGGGTGTGAGGCAAATGTAAACGGTGGTAAGGTATCATTCTGAAATGTAGGAATTTAAGTAGTTAAAATATTAAAACGAAAACTTCTTATTTATGTGATTCTGTTTTTTTCTGAATTTGTTTCGAGGAATTGTGTTTAATCAATAAATTTTTGTTGTTCTGACGTTTCAATTTGAAAGTTTTGTTTGTCTTCTCCTTGTATTTTGATGATTTTTTTGAATACACATACTTCTATTACATATGTATGTACATGTCAACAATTGTATTTGGCGGTTGTCATGTGCACAATCCACAAAGTAAACTACCAACTAATATTACGTACTATTTTAAGTATATTATTGTATAATTTAAAATCTGATGGTTATAGTTTACAAAATCTTTAAGAGCACTGCATGGAGAATCTATCGAGTTATGCTCATCTGTTTGCTAGTCTTGTTGTCCATTAATTCAATGCTAATATGTATCTGTCTCCGAGTATTTGAGAATTTAATTTGAAATCGAGAATAGTATTGAGTGAGATGTGAACTGAAACCTTTTTACTTTTTGCATAAGTCATATAATTATAGATCAAAATCAAATCTGCGAGTCGAACTACAGATGTGAATATCAAATGGTTTCCATAGTTGGTCTCAGAGTTCTCCTTCACTAAGCGCCTAAAACCAACGTGAGGAATCCACGAACAAAGCAAGGTTCCTCAAGCTGCCAAACTAATCAAAGAACGGTTTCCCGAGAAGACATGTTCGTCTACCAAGAAGAGTAGGGCAGTCACATAGGAGGTACTTTCTGATTCTTCCTCATATTGACAGCTATGACAGAAGTCTTTATGTGAAACGTCCATCTTTACTCGAATCCTTTTCTTGTTAAAATGTAGGAGTTTTGGGGTTCATATCGATTGGTGGCAAGACCAGAGTGTCCTAGCGACAGTGCAGCCAGGCTCATCCAATTGATTTTTTAAATTAATTTTAGTACGTATGACAAAAACATGTAGTCCTAGTAGAACGTTGAACTCTCTTTTATTGACGTCATCATTTCTTGAGGGAAAAATTAAAATCAAAATAACATATTGTATAAAGAAAAAATTGCAAATAGCAAATCACTCTATTTAGCATGCGCATAATATAAGCATATTTATATACCTTTATACTCGTATGTATATGTATGTCCTTTTATGCTAATCTTAAGTGGTTACATACATACATATAAAAAAATAGCACAAACAATTTTATAAAGGAAACAAAACCAAAAACCAACAAAACAAAAACAGAAAATGATATCTAAAAGAAAAAGAATAAAAATTTTGCACAGTCACAAACACTTAGAAACATTCATTAACAGCAATAAAACAAAAAACCAAAAAGACAAAAAAAAAAAAAAAATTATTCGGTATTACCAAAAATATTATACGCTTCATTCAACCGAACTGTTGGTAAAATCATATGGAGATAATAAATATAAGATAATTGAGTAAAAACTATTTGCTAGACTCTGGCAGGGTTCAGATTCTTCTCCTTTTGGATAGGAAAATCTATTATTCACATGTTAGAACTAAATAGTAGATCTCTCAAGGGATTCAAACTTACTTCCCCACAAACAGATTGCTAAATATGAGTGAATATGCTATTTGTATCTTATGGCGCTCTATAGTCTGATGAATTATTGTAATAAAAACAGGGAATAATGAAAAAATCAAGAATAAAGAATAATAATGATTATAATAAGTAGATACAATAGAATAAAAGAGTATCAACAATAATAATGATTTCACAACAAATGAGTTTGAGCTATGAATAATTTAACACAAGAATCTGAACATAAATTCTATACATACTCTTTAAAGCAGCTTATTTATTATACAGTAGTATAATATTACATAATATTTTTAGTTGAGCGTAGAGTATATAATATTCAGTGTCATGGTTGCATTTAGACTCGTAGCAATATCAGAATTTTGGTTGTTGCATAGGCAATAAGTAGGAAAGAAAAAATCAAATTTTGTTGTTGTTTCTACTGTCTTTTTATAATATTATTTTGCCTAGTACATGGCACACATTTTACGCTTTCACACAAAGATACAAACTACCATATATAGATATAAACTGACAGATATATTGTAGATACATATACGAGTGTATGGAGGTTTTTGTGAATGGTTTTCTGCTACATACTTATTATTGTATTTGAAGAGAAACGCTTAAAAACAATAACAACAGAAACACTTTAAATAAATGATAAATATTCAGTAAATTTATTTTTTATATATGTAAATACAAAATTTTAGAAATCAAATAAGAAATTTTTAGCTTGAGAGCAAAATAATCTTATAAATTTGATATGATTTATTTGAAACTACAATGTAAAGAAATTTACTTCTATATTTTGTATGTCAAAGTCACATGATAAGTAGAATTGTAAGAATTTAAATTAAATGAGGATGCCAATGGATACTTTTTTCATTTAAATTGAATTTAAAATTATTATTATTTTTCTTTTTTAAACATTTTTCATTATGGAATTATATGTAGTATTAATGGAAAATTGAATTCTTGCAAGTTCTAAGAATTTTATTTTTTTTTATTCTACTTATACAAAAATCTCTGGTATCTCATTAAAAATTTTAAAAAAAGTGTGAGAAAAGAATTAATTTCTAAGAAAAATAAAATATTCTAAAGCATTTGTCTCACTGTTTTTGTTCCATTGTTGTTATTATTTTTCTGTAACCTTGAGATTTATTACTCAAATTTATACTAGTATATACAATAATAAATCTATTCACAAATTCAAAAAATGTGAAAAAAAAATTAAAAAAATAAATGTGAAAAAATGTTTTGCTTCGAAATTAAGAAATGGAAAAATATTATACTATCATGAATAATCTTCTTTGGCAGTTTTCATGGTCAAAGAAACTTACAAGTAAATTGAAATTGACTTTCCAAATTGAAATTTGAAAACGTGTAAACAAATTTTCATAAAAAATAATATGAAAAATGAATAGTTCTTGAAATTAAGCCCAAATGTTTAGAATCTAAGAATCAGTGTACAAGTTTCTTACATATGTAAATATAAAGGTACTTGTATGTAAGTACTAGGGATGTATATCTATTAATCGATTTATCGAAATAATCGATGTTTCGTTGAAATAATCGACGTCATCTGGGTTCGATTAATCGGGTAATCGATTTTTACGCTTCAGATAATCGATTTTTACGCTTACTTGGTATTTTGACTCAGTGGCGACAAAAGTGACAGAAATTTCTTTGATTTCTTTGGCCCGCTCCCTGCAATCCTTTTTTCTTTTTTGCTCGTCGTGTATCGATTAATTAATGAAAAATAATAATCGATGTCATTAATCGATGTTTTGTTGGTCGATACACATCCCTAGTAAGTACATACCGACGTATAAATGTAATAACCAGAGCGATTATTTGCTTGGAAATGCTTATTGCTTGCAAAAATATAAATTTCCAACTTTGTTCACAAGAACGATTCCACATTTCAGTTTATACATTAATTCTTTTTGGCAAAGATATTGAATTAGTATACATATTAACCGATTTGTTTAAATTCAATACAGGTATTCAGTAAAACAAGGTCCTACATACATATATGCTGGCTGTTGTTAGTGGTCTTAAAGTTTTGTACCCAAAGATGATGCATTTGAGATTCCTTTCGCATGGGTTACACTGACTAGCAGAGTTTTTGAGATCACAATTTCCTATGGTTAAATCAGTAGTTTTAAAGGCAGAAATAAGGCAAATCACTTACAGAAATAAATGGCATCCAAGGTATGGAAGCCAAGGCCTCATGCGTACAAAAACTTTCCCCAACTTTACATACTGTTCTCCGCATATGTCAGCATCTTACTGTAGCAAAAAAAAATCCTTATGTATATGATTTATTCATAGAATTTGAATAAAATAAGAATACAAACAACTTGTATAATATAAATTTGAAGAGATTTATTAAGCTTATTTGAGTGCTTATTCTTAAGTTTTTAGGGCATATTATATGCGCTTATTTTAAAGATTTTCGTGCTTAAAAATATCTGTTCTGGTAATAAGAAGTATAAAATAAGTTCTACAAGTTTGCATTTCTCCGAGGGCAATAATAATAATTGTTTTTTTTTCCGGAGGCACCATTAATCTGTGAGGCATCCAGTTAGGAAATTGAAGACCATCTCTGTTTAAGTGGAGAAAGATTCTAGAAGATCATTTGCCTAGCCTTTTGAAACACACTGCATGTCTTTGACCTTTGCTCTTATGTCAGTAGCTAGCAAATTCATAGTCTTCATAGTTCTCTTTCCACTTGGATCAATTTAGGTGAGTTTTTGTTAACCCTTGAGAAAAATTACCAATCGGCTATTTAGCCTCAATATGAATGGGTTAAAAGCTTTTCTTTATTTCACCTAAACGGAAATTCTCCTTTATTTGGTGTTATACCACGACTCATTCTTGGGAGTATTTATTGGTTTATTTTTTTAGAGACAATTGAATTGATTTCAACAATGTTCTAACAGATTTTTTTTGTTTAATGTCGCTTAAGCTCTTTTAAATTCTTTACTATCTTGTAATCTTGTGATATTAGCGATGAGGTCTCAATGATACTTCCTTATAAAAATATTCTTTTTGAATCAAATTTCAAGACATAACTTCAAGCTTATTAAGTACCGAACCTTTGGCCCTGGTCGCAGTTTCGGCCGAAACCGAAACTTATAAAACATATTAAATTGAATATATCACATATTACTTATATAGAGACAGTTAACTCGTGTTAAATGAAATTAAGAACAATAACAAAGGCCTACTTTCCCCCAGAAAAACTGAAGGGTAATATCGGTAGGTATTACGTACTTAGTTATAGGCAGTTATTTGAAAAATCCCATCACGAAATTTTATTGAGAACCAGAAAGATGGCTTTCATTGGCTATGCCAAAGATGTAATACTCTTCACGCTCCTCCGGGTTGCATCCAACCTTCCTTTCTTATCATCACTATATGCTCTCTGTGAAAATTTGAGGATCAACAAAGAAAACAGTTTTATTGTACTTTCATTCTTTATAAGTTTGTCATTTAATTTGGGTTTGGCAATTTATATAGTTGATGAATATGGATCAGAAACTTATAGAGTCTAAATTTCAGTTTGATAAGTCAAAAAACAAAAAACTTTTTCTAATAAGAACATTAATTTAAAGGGGGGTTTACATGGGAGGTACCCTCCTAGTGGTCCGATTCGGTTTATTCTGATAAATGTAAAAAGAAACCTTTGTGCAAAATTTCAAGTCTCTAGCTCAAAAACTGAGGGACTAGTTTGCATAAATACAGACAGACAGACAGACGGATAGACGGACATGGCTAAATCAACTCGTCTCATCAAGCTGATCACAAATATGTATAATTTATGTGTGTCTTCTGTGTGTTGATTTAGTCCATACTCGTATAATGTTTGTTTTTTAGGTTCGTGGCTTCCCTATGAATATGATTTATTGCAAATATTACAAATATGTAGCTTTAGATGCGCTAGAGCTGCTTTCGAAAAATTGCTAAAGTGATTTTTTTTACTTTTGTGACAATTTTTACCTGAAACAATTTACTGTTTGTTACTAATACCAATTCTTTAACTTTAATCAGAACTATAAATGTGATGGAGTCCTAACAAGACTATTTATTTTTTTACTTTCAAATCAAATTTGCCTTACATCTACTTAAGTTATATCTAAAGATGCATATTTATTGTAGTAAGGCAGTGTATACATTATAGAAAATATTGTATATATGATATAATGATCAACTTCCTGCTTATGTCGACCCTAAAGAGCTACTCTGAACTAAGCTGAACTGAACTGGGCTGAGCTGATTTGAATTGAGTTGAGTTGAGTTGAGTTGAGCTATACTAAGGTCGTGCTAAGCGTTGCAAATATTTCCTTTTTCAATTGCTAATGTTGTTGCTCTTGTTGATTTTTTCATATAAGCTTACAAGTACAGATACAAATGTGTGTGGGGTTAGATTCATATTTGCATACATGCGGGCTTATATTGTACATGTACATATTTACATACATATGCATGTACGAGTAGTATATGAATACATGCATGCATGTGGTTTGTGATTGTACAATATTATATTGTAGTAAGTGTATCTTTTTGAGGTTAAACACATTTGTGCGCCTTCAATGTGGGTTAACGAGTTCACAAGGATATGCGCAATAAAAAGGTTAAACAGATGCAAATGTGCTTAGTGATTTCCTTTTGATCAAATTCTTCAAATCAATTGGATAATGAAACAGAAACCGAGACAAAGTGAACAGAATAGAACAGAACAGAACAGACTGGAAAGGAAATGAAATTGCAGGACAAAGAGAAGTATATACAAGAGGAAATGGTTCGAGTTGAGTTGAATTGAAAATGAATGAGTGTGAAAAAACTATTTCAATGATGCAACAGTTTTTGATGTGGCCAATAACAATGGCTATGGTATTGTTGTTGATGATGATGATTATGATGTCAATGAGGATGACGTTGATGAGGGAAGGTATCTGGTTTGGTTTCGTTTGAATTGGCCTGGTCTGTTTTACTTTGCTTTGCTTTGGATTGGCTTGGTTTAGCTTAACTTGGTTTGATTTAGTCTCTTTTGGTCTGTTTTGACTTTACTTAACTCAATTGATTTTTGTTCATTAGCATTCGCCTTTTGTCCATATACTTTTGTGTCTGATTATATTGAGTGGAGTGAGTGTGAGAGAGTGTTGCATACTTTATGGCACTTTGGCCTAAGCTATTTTTGAGGTCATTTGAAATGGGCAAATGTAAATGTTTATTTAAATTATTTGACTTAACAATTATATTTAAGTGAAATATTTCTTGATAGAAAGGTCAAAAACTAACAAGCGATTAATTAAAATACTTTACATTTTCTATTTTCATATTTGATTCTCTTTAAATAGAATATTTAAAATATGCACATATGTATGTATGTATGTTCGTGTTTGGCCATCGTATAAAATGATATGATTACGCATCATTAGAAAGGAGACATTTTGTTGTATCGAATCGAGACAACAAATGAATCATAAAATAATTTTAAAAATGTGTTTTCTTAAAGCAATAAAATCAACAACAACAACAACAACAACAACAACATGATAAACTAATTTTAATTTCAAAAGTATAATATAGAATCAAAACGCCTCCGCTACCATTCGGATGGATACATGTAGATACATGAATGGATGAATGTATCTGTTGCAAATTAAGAGAGAAATGAAAAGATAAATTTAGCCTCTCACACACCACATTTGAAATTCAATTGATACTATACATGTGTATAGAGAAATATACATATAATATATTTATAAAGAAATTACACCTTTATGTTGGAAAATTATTTGACCAACTGCTGATTTCATGATGATGATGATGATGATGAAGATTCTGTTGTCATTTAGTCAAATTTTTGGTTGACACTTTAGAAGGTCTGGCAGTCAGTGAGTCATTCATTAATATGTGAAATGAGAATTATTTTGGATTAATGCAATATACATATACATATATGTAAAAAGTGGATAATGAGAATAATGGCAATGAAGATGCTAATACTGAATTTAAGAAATGTGTAAAGAAAAATCATTGATATATCGTAGTCTACTTACAGTGAATCACAAAAGTATTTGTTGTATAGATTCTGTTTATGAGTTAAAATTGATTTCTTTACTAAGAGAAGCTAAACATTACTGATAAATACTTTTCTGATTCACTGTAAGTTTATTTACATAATAACATAAGTGTATGAATATGATGTGCGTTGCCATCACCTTAGGGAACTTATCTGAACAGAGCCATTATACAGGAAGCATTCATTTATTTGAGTGTTAGTAATAATTTCTATAGATTCTCAAGATACTTTATTTTATCAATTGCTAGCAATTTTTCACTAATTGGTCATACTAACAAATTCATCTGCTATGCAGTTTTCAGAGATTACACAGTGGCCTGGCAATGTCGACATTGAATACTACCAAGGTTTCTTTGGAGTTTAGGGACCTGGAATGTGCATAACATTATGATAGTTTTGTTTACAATATATTAAGCAATGCTGATTTAATGATGATTGTACGAGTACATCTTTCTTTAATATATATAATTCGAGTGTACAAAATTTTGTGACTGTTTTGCTTCTAAACGGCCAGACCAATTTAAAAAAAAATAAAATACAAAAAAATGGGGTCACCAAGATGGTTTATGCATCAGTTGGACCCGGTAGGTGGCGCTGTTGTCGAAATAAAGGCACTTTTTTACCAAATTTTTAACATGTTTTTATCTGGCGCCCACTATACTAAGCCGATTTAAATAATTTTTTTTTTTAAATGACATGAATCCTTATGAAAAGAGTTGCATACTTATTTTTTTCAGTTTTTAACCTTTAATATACTATTTTTAAGTATTAATTTTTTTGAAAAACACTGCAAGACCAAACAAAAAGTTTTGTACGTTTTTTCGTTTTTAATGCTTGTTGTTGTGGTTGTTCTTATACTTCTATTTTTTCTGTCTTAGTACGCACTTTTTGCGCTCTTCGTTTCTGTATTTGATCTTTATTGAGAGTGGGACAAGAAGGAGACAGTGTGTTTCGTTGTTTGTGCTTTGCTTTGTTTGTGTTTCGTGTTTGAGGCTAATGATTATCACGACGGGGCCGCAGTAAAGCGCGCCGGGCTACGCTAGTAATAAATATATTCTAATGACGCAAATCATCAACCAACGTAAATTATTGAACGAAAATTCAATGACGTTTGATATTCAATAATATCATATATGCATTTTCTTCTAATAATAAGAGCGATGCAAAAAGTATCTTTGAGTATAGTACATATTGTAAAATACAATATTAACTATTGACATTATCTTGAAGTCTTGTGAGTGCGGTTGTTATGGTCAAACATTTGAAATCTTAATACGCCAATTATATAGAAAGTGTAGAATTGAATGTCAACCTGTTGCTCATTTGCCATTTTAGCACATTTTGCCATACAACAAGTTGAAATGAAACCAATTTTCGTTTTATTTATTTGTCTGTCGACTTTTCCTCCTATTTTTAGTATTTAGTAGAAATGAATCGTTTTTGTATATACATATTCTTTTAGATAGAAATGTATCTCTTCATTTTGTTTATTTGATTTACGACGAGTGAGTAGATGTATTAAAAGAACAAGGTCAAGGCATCGTCATCATCATTCCTCACCTGAGAACACCTTCAAGTAATTGGATTTCAGCAGGCGTCTTTGATACAAAATTTATCGATTCTTTTTTTTTAACGATAAAATCAATTTATTCAAATTAAAATGGACGAGGTGTGACCATGAAATAAAGAAACTAAATCTTCAATATACATACATCCTCTTCGATGTATGTGTACTTTTTTCATCTGAAAATCTTCTTTTGGTAGCTTTGTTAGCTTAAACGGACTGAAGTCCTGTTTCTTTTAATGTGGATTTGACCTTGGAGAATAGAAAAATCATCAAATCATCTATTTGTCGTACTATTTAAGCGTATGATTTCAATTTTGTTGTTTTTTGTCATTTTCAATTTGTTGGTTAAATAAATGTCGTAAGTACCTTGTCAGGCAATTCATATTACATCAGTAACATCTGCCAGACCCATAATGACATAATTTTTGAATCGGTCAAAGAACAGACGAAAGAGGAGCGCATCTAAGAAATGTTATTTTGTTTTAAAATTTGAATGTGTTAATATTTTAGTGAGATGCTTGTTGATGTTTGCTATAATTGCTTATTTGGCTATTTGCAAACTAATGCAAACGATTCCCTCAGTTTTGGTACGGAAATTATGTATTTGGTCTTTTTATTAATAATAATTGCGAAACAGATCTTCAGTTTATGAGCAAATGAGTTGATATTTTGCACAAAGTCTTCATTTTGATTTACTTAAGTCATATGCCTTATAGTGGCTTTATAGTGGCTCGTATCACGAATATTCGGTTTTGTGCTTTACAGTGCTATTTTAGCATCACGAACAGCAGTGATGTTGTTGTTTTGATTATGTGTGGTGCGCAATAAAAATGGAAGAAGAAGATACCTGACAATCACAAAAAACGGCGAAATTATCAAAATTCTGCCAACTTACATGAAAAAGTTGCACAACACTGCTTAGAAAAAACCGAATCTTAGCATATCAATTTGAGATTAGAATCTCTGAATCGAATCACATCTACAACAACAACCCCTCAATTTTGTAATTTTCCCTGTTGTTGTTGTTGTTGTTGTTGTTGTCAAGTGGAACTCGAATCAATAGTCGCATCTTCATAGATTCGAGTCTTAGCTCACTGTAAATAGTATAGGCACCATGACGAATCTATCTGAACTAAAGACTTCTGAATTTTATTTATTTTTTTTAAACAATATTTTTTCTGATTTAACTATAATAATTTTATTTATAAATATTTTTTTATCACTATATATAAGTAGGTATATTCTATTTTTATTATTTATTTATTTTATTTTTTAATGTAAAAATACTTTTTAAGTTTTTAATTTCTTTTCTTATAATCTATCTTATTTTTCCTTCCCTCTATTAAAAACTTTAGCTACGCAACGATAGATATAGCAGCAGTATTGGCGATAGATACAGTCCATTATATTATCAGGTTTGCATATATGTATATATTTATCTGTTTTGTGTTTAGTGAACAAACTATATACTATAGGATGTATGTAAGTAGTAAAAAAATTATGCCAGTGAAATTGTCCATTATTTAATTAGTTAAATAAGTTGCCTACATTTGGGCGCTTCGCAAATAATGCAAATTACTATCGCATGCCATGAATTTTATCGCAACAAAAAAGAGATTTAACAAATGCCAAAGCTTCTGCAAAGGCTGAAAACGCACATTATTTTATTCAGAATAAACTGATGGCATATGTCTATGTCCATGTGTATCTATGTATGTATGTATGTATGTATTTTATCTATCAGTGTCTGAATGAGTCATATGACTCTTCTTTGTATGTCTCTTTATTTGTTTGTTTGTTTGTTTATTTGTTAATTTGTCTGTTTGTCGGTGAGTAAGTCAAAAAGACATTTGCTAATTGGCTTAATCTGCGTTTCGCTTTTCTTTTTTATAACATTCGCACCCGCTGACTTATTTCAACTATTTGAAAGGAAAATTTTAATGAAAATGTGCAGCAATACATTTAATTTTAACCAATTTTCATTTATTGTTCTATTCTGGAACAGATTTCTTACAATTGAATTGTACTTACCAGGTGTTTAATTATTTTAAAGAAGTGGAACGAGAAAAATGAATTATCAGATATACATATATAGCCCATCGAGAAATGAAAAATGAATAAAGTTAATCTCTCAAATCTTCTGTTTCAAGACTCCAGATGTTAAAACCCAGAAACTTGGTAGTTTTTTTTATTGAAATCAATACCCATATTAAACTCCTGGACAAAAAAAAATTATCAAAACAACAAATTAATAAACAAAACAGCAACTTTTCTATTTTTCCCTCAAATTCCAAATTTCAGGCAGTTAAATGTGCACATTATTACATTTATAAATTAAAAACTCATAAATAACAACATATGATAGTGTTGTGCAGCGTAAAAATTTAGAAGAAGAAGAGCGTTATGATATTTTTGAGAGAGAACCACATAACTAACTGTAAGCTACTGTCGCTACCTTGTTTTATTGTATCATGATACATATATAATGTGTGGGTGTTTTACTATTCATTTTATTGTTTTATTGTAATTTTTCTTGATTATACTATAATGCCAAAAAATCATCATAATGATCACTGTAGTTATTTATTTCGCTTTCATTATTTTGACGGATTTCACTTTTAATTTTATATTAGGTTTATTATGCTTATTTATATCCCAAAGAAAATATAATAAGAATTTTTGTAGCGCCTAATGATACTTTCTTTATTGCCTCCTCCACTTCGTGGATTGGTGCCAAAATCAAAACAAAAGGCAAACAAAAAGAAACATAAAAGAAAAAAGCAAATATCACTGTCAGCAAATAACAGGCAAAAGTAGCAATAGTAAATGACAATTTTGCAAAAAAAACAGAAAGAAGGCAATCATTGGCTATGCCAAAGATGTAATACTCTTCACGCTGCTCCGGGTTGCATCCAAACTTCCTGTCTTAGCATCACTCAAATCTCTTTTGTCTAATAAGAACATTAATTTAAATGGGGGTTTGTATGGGAGGTACCCCTCCTGGTAACCCTAGGACCATGGTTGATGGATATGGATCAGAAACTTATAATTTACAAATTTCAGTTCGATACGTCAAAAAATAAAAAACTTTTTATAATAAGAACTTTAATTTAAAGGGGTTTTTGTATGAAAGGTACCTCCCTTAGTAGTCCGATTCGGCTGATTCCGACAAATGTGCAGCGATGGTAAAAAGAAACCTATGTGCAAAATTTCAGCTCTCTAGCTCAAAAACTGAGGGACTAGTTTGATGCCAGACGGACAGACGGACAGACGGAAATGGCTTAATCAACTCGTCTCATCGAGCTGATCACAAATATATATACTTTATGTGGTCTACGATGTCTCCTTCTGTGTGTTACAAACTTCATGACAAACTTATAATACTATTCACTCCCGTGAAGAGCATAAAAAGGCAAATTAGTCACATAAGCATACTACTACTGGCCCTACACCTGAGATACACGGTACAAATGTATCTACTATGTACCTACATATTTACGTCTTTATAACATGACATACCAATGTACTTAACTCTCATGAGACTTTTTCATTTTGTTTTTGTTTATTTATTTGGATTTTTTGTGTGTTTGGTTTTTCTTTTTTTTTTCAGATAATTTTCAAGCAATTTTATTTTGACTTTTGTGCCAAAAATGACAGAAAAGTTTTTTAGGAAGACTCATCATTGTAAGATTGGGGCAAGTTTGCAATGGTGCAATACAATAGAGTACAGTGGCATTTTTGGTGACTTTGAAAATGACAAAAATTCATTACAATTTTGTTTCATTTTGTTTGATTTTCATGGCCAAAAAAATGATGATGAAAGCGAAAGTGAAAGTTTTGCACAATTGCTCATTATGACAAAAGAAATTAGTGAATGTGAATGATTAGAATGGGTTGAATGAAATTACGTATGTTGTATTGTAGTATAAAAGTATTTGAAAAATACTAAATACAATAAATAATATAGAAAATATGTATACAAAAAAGATAAAAAAACTATTTCCTAAATTTCATTAAGAAAATTTTTACTTTAGGCTTATTCAATGTTCTACTTAATATATTATCCGACTTAGTAGACTACATAGAGTTAGGGTCAACATTGTTAGGGAATCATGCAAGAAAGAAGTGAGTTTCATGGAAGGCATTGTTTGATACTTTATGTGTTTTTGACTAAATACAATAGTTTATACAATTATAAATCATACTGTTGCCATTTGAATTTATTTTCTTTATTTTTACAGAAAATATTGTAGTACTTTGTTTTCGTTTTGATTTCATTTTATTTCATTTTTATTTTTATTATTATTTTTATCTTTATTATATTTATTGTAATTTACATGTCGCGCTTGCATTATCATTGTTAATGTCAGTGGTTTATGAATATAGACATACATAAATAGTATTGTACACAAAGTTTGTCACACAAATATTTACAAGAATTAAAACAAAACATAAATTGGAATGAACATTCCAAATTTTAAGACATCTTTTTCTCTCTTATTCTTGCATTGGCCCAAGTCATAAACCTCAAATATTTTAATAAACAATATTTTGTTTGTTGGAACACGTTTTCCTATAAATTTTCTATTGGATATCTTTTGTGAAGGTGCATTGAGAACTTAAGTTCTTAAGTTAATTTATACATTAGATTGCTATCATTGCAGAATTTAAAATTAATTTTTTGTAATCAATGATGTGACAAACTGTATAGAAATATCTTATTGTTCATTAGAGTGTATGTATGTTTTTATCTAACATTTTAGAAATTGTCGCAGCAAAAAATATTATAAAGTTTTGCCCAAATTTATAGTAGGATAATAAATAATCATAAAAAAGAATAATGGCAACCATGACTAATGACTGGAATGCAATGCCATGCGATTCAACGCGATGTGATGCTTCTTCTATGCATTCCGAGACAATGCCACATCTCAACTCAGCTCAATGTCATAACCTTTGTGCCAACTAAGAGCCCCCCATCATCCTCGTTAAACAAATAAAGTAAAAGAAAACTAAGCTGAACCAACAACTAACAGTCAACAAAAGCCAAAGTCAAAGCCATAATAAGCACAAATCGCAAAAATACTTACAACAAAACAAGCAAACACACTATTTTGTCGTACACACATAAAGATACTTGTGTTCAAATGTGTACTACGAGCATGTTTTGGAAGCCTGTATGAATGCATTCAATACAACATATGAATCATTCATTTTGAAAATGTACGGCACATGAATACATTCCTGCATACTTCTAGTACATAGGAACATAAGTACGATTTAATCATGCTTACGTAATACTTGAACGACCCCTTAGGAATGTAGTCGTATATGTGAGAGGTCTACATGAATACATTGAAAATGTCTTATTCAATGCATTTATGCATGCCTTTAATACATACTCGTAGTTGTGTTTCCACTGTGATTGTGTAAGATTTTATATATCCTTGATCAATGTCGTCGCCACAATTGTTATTGAAAATAATTCAAAATTTATCTAAAAATTATAAATAATTACAATATTTATACATACGAGTATCTTTAAGTTTATTGTACGATTATCTTTCTACCCTTGTTCCCAATATTTAGTCGCCGAGCCGCCTTGAGACCTCCGAACACACAACTGGAAGACAGTTGCAACGTGTCTTGCATTATTCAATGACACCATGCCGAACGTTACCAGGTCTAAGGAGATCAGAGTGCGCCATACACGATGTCGATTGCGACGAAGTCTATCCGGGCATCTATATTGGTGATGCGTAAGTTCTGATCTGTTAAAAATCTCTTATTACACTTACACTTAAAAATATGTTAATATTGTAATTTCGTTCACGACAGAGCTGCGGCAAAAAATAAAACTTACCTGCGTATGATGGGCATAACACATGTGCTTAACGCTGCTGAAGGTTGTCGTTATGGTCAAGTTGATACTGGTCATAGTTATTATCGTGATATGCCAAGCATAAGGTATGTTATTTCACTAAGATAAAGAATAATTTGGCTTTCATATTGACTTAAATTGGTAATAAGTTAATTTTTGATGATCTTGTATAAATTCCATAGCCAAAATGGTTTAGAGGGTTTGAAAGAAATTCTTTCAAAGAATTATTGGGTGGCCAAAAATGTTTTGCTTTTTATTTTTTTTTTTATTTTTTTAATAAACGAATAAAATAACATTTCCAACAATCTATTTTATAAAATATGTAGTTTTAGTAACATAATGAAATATTTGTCAACATTTGTTCTTCAAAAGTACCCATGTTCTAACCACAATTGTGAGCACAAAACTTAACCCAATTGTGTCGAAATTGTTTAGTTTTTAGCTAATGTATTATCATTAAAATGCGTGCAAACATTTGACATGCTTATTATGCTGACAGATGAAGAAACCGCCAACAAAGTCATCTACTAAAAAAAGACAGCCTAATACTTTGATCAGTTAAAAATCAGTTTTAGCAGTTTAAGTTAGGGTTGTAATGGAACTCATTTTAGCGGAGGCAGAAGAAGTCTCGAGTTTGACCTCCGCGGATGAGGATGTTAACGGAGGCGGAGGTGGGCTAACAAAAAAAAAAAAAAAATTGGTTTTTACCTGGTATTAAATATAAAATGTACACATTTGTACTACAAAGTATGCTTATACATACATATATACAGATGTATGTATATAATTAACTATTGGTAATCAAAATTGATAAGGGGCAAATCTTTGTCGCCTTCTAACCGGTTTCTCAATGGTTTATAAACTATACCAGCTCCACTAAATACTTACTCGCTTGAAATCAGCCCTGGCGCCGACGATTTGAATTTTTTTATTATATTTCCACGATATTAAAGGGTCTTCTTTTGGTGGAAGCCGGTTTTAGATACAGGTTGGACCAAAAGATGGTTTTAATTTGATTCGGTAGCTACGACGAGCAGCGACGATGGGGTGGTGCGGAGGGGTGACGAAGCGCAATAGCGGCCAATGTGAATTCAGTACCATGGCGTCGTTCAGACAACTCATTACAACATACGGCGTAAAAATGAAGCTCCATCGATTCAATTAATTAGAAAATGAGTACAGAAATTCCAGGAGACAGGTTCAACAATGAATCAACCACGATCTGGCCGACCTAGAACATCAAGTGATCCCGATAACATCGATTGTGTAAGCATCTACTCGTGAAGATCCTGGATTCTGTACTCGGAAGCGGTCTAACGCTTTAGGTGTGCCCAGAACATCTTTGCTTCGTATTCTTCACAAAGAATTAAATTTACATCCGTAAAAAATCCAAATGGTACAAGAATTAAAGCCTCAAATCACGCTCACAGGCTCCAATTTGCAAACGAAATGTTACAGAGGTTCACCTGCTTTAAGAACATTTTTTTCTCAGACGAGACACACTTTCATTTAAATGGAAATGTGAATAGATAAAATTGACGGTATTGGAGTGACACTAATCCTAAATTGAAGCATCAAAAACCTCTGCATTCACCCAAAGTTACTGTATGGGCAGCATTTTCTGCAAGAGACATTATTGGTCCATACTTTTTTGAAGATCGCCGAGGAAATGCTGTTACAGTGAATACAGAGCGGCATGTTGCCTTGCTACATAATCTTTTTTCGCCAGCGCTACAGGACTTCGATGGTTTTAATCAACGATCGTGGTTTCAGCAAGATGGGGAACATGCCACACTTCCAACAACTCATTAAGTGCTGTTCGCGAAATTTTTGGACAAAAAGTGATATCCAAAAGAGGTGCCATTAACTGGCCACCTCGTAGTCCGGACTTATCCCCAATCGACTTTTTCTTTGGGGATACCTTAAAAGTAAAGTTTTCAACAGCAACCCAGTGCCCCTAGAGGAATTAAAGGAAAATATTCGTGAGAAAATGCAAAACATTTCACGAAACACTTGAAAATTTCCGCTCCAGCAGTGTCAAAATAGTCAAGGATCACATATGGATGATGTCATTTTAAAAAAATTAAATCCCTATTTATCTCACATAACTAGTTTCTTTTAAATTATCGTTTGAAATGTAAACGAACTTTTGGTCCACCCTGTATTATACTCATTTATCAATGATTGCCATATGATGAAATTCGTACTGGTGATATTTCTGCCTGATTTGGGTAAACGCTTTTCGTTGGCGTTGAAATCTGGGAGCGAGTACGCGGTTCATCGTCAACTCGATGCAATTCAATCCTAAGTCTATTGGCGACAAAAGTTCCGCCATCATCAGCTTCACTTGAAGCTTTTACAAGACCCAAGTCTTGCAGCGTTTGCAAACGCAATAGTTCAGATTGAACTTTGTCATTAACAATTTCATCCAAAAACTTTAATTTGTACCATATGTCCGAATATATAGCAAACGAATAAAATGTATTGCTTGGAAGACCAGGAAATCTTGATTTGAAGTCTTCAATTAGATTTTTTTTTTATGGAAATTTTGATATGGGATGTGAGAGGGAGTGAAAAATGTGACATCGAACGCTAACATGAAAACATGCGAAGGCGGATGCGGAGGCGAAGTTCCGTTACAATCCTAGTTTAAACGTTATGTTCTTAAGAATCATTTTGATTCTTTTGCTATCAATTCTTCAGAATCATTCTAACAGTACTCAAAGTCAACTGATTATTGCACTCAAAAGTCCTTTTGTTTATTTCTTTATTTAAATTTATACATATACATTTAATAAATTGTTGTATTTAACGTATTTAAGTTAAAATAGCCTATTTATGCGATTCTCACTGTTAACTAATCGACCTCATTTGTTGTAACTCAGAAGTGACTGCAATGATTTTGCTTAGATTTGTCATAACATTTCATCAATAATAATAATATTTTTATCGTCTTCATCATTTCCTGTCATTGTTTTTCTTTTGTTTTTGTTTTTATTATGAAATTATTATCTTTTTCTTTTTATTTTCTGGTGATTTTGGATTTCTTATACTCGTAAAAAATACTTAAAACCATCTGCACTTAATTCTACGCATTTGCACTTTGACTTTGACTCATACGATTTGGTCTTTGGTATATCCAATAAATACAAAATCATTACATGCCATACCCTATATGCTATATATAATGCTATATATATCTATAAATATATACATAAATATATATATATATATGAATACATATAATGATTGACTAAACATAGAAGGAACCACAAAAACCAATGTTTTAGGTATATGGGCTTCCCAATGGTTGATGCACCGACACAAGATATTTCACGTTACTTTTATGTTGCGGCTAAATTCATCGATAGTGCTATCAGTAGTGGCGGTAAGTACCATGATCTATAGAAGTGTTTTTTAAACGTATGTAGTCTACGGTTTCCATCGCAAGCCTAATAATTGAAAAGGGGGAACTTAAGGAATGCGTGGACCACAGTTTAAGAACCGCTGATCATCAGTCTTTGTTTCGTATACCATATATATAATTTTGTATACATTATTTTTTGTTTTTTTATAGGCAAGATACTTGTTCATTGTTTGGTGGGCATGTCACGTTCGGCTACTTGTGTCCTGGCCTATTTGATGATTTGTCGCAAGATGTCAGCCCAGGATGCGATACGCACAGTGCGAATGCGTCGCGACATCAGACCCAACGATGGTTTCCTTCAGCAGTTGGCCGATCTCGACATGGAGTTAAAGCGAAAGAGCCTTTATCCTTACTAAAAACAATACACTATAAAAATAAATAATGTTTCATTTTTGCAGGCGCAGATACACACACACACACACACACACACACATATATACAAACACAAACACTAAAATATAAAAATAAAAATCGCAAAAGATTTAAAAACCAAAATCTAAATTTGAAAGAAATGCTATGGAAAATTGTAACAAAAACCAAAAGTTTTGAAAACAGAAATGAATCGAAAATACAAAAAAAAAAAAACACATAAATAAAATTATAAAAAGAAACAAGTTATATATTATGCTAATAAGAAAACAGACTAAAACACTTTTAAAATATATATATATATATTTAATAATAACATTAACATATAACATACGATTATAAACAAAACAAAAAAAAGAAAAAAAATTTATATATAAAAAAAAAAAAAAAAAAATTGCAAGGCTATTTTGATTGTATTGTAGTCACTCTATATACATATACCATATATTGTAGTATGAATGCAAACGATGAAGAAAATGATGAAGACACTGATGATCAAGGTACATAACTATGTACTTTTGATTCGGATGGACTCACTACTACAGACAGTTTCCGATGAAAACATTAACGAAATAGACGACGAAGCAAATATACTCAATCACTTAAAAAACAAAGCAAATTATAAAAGATTTCATATAAAAATAGGAAGGAAGGAAACCCAAATTATATATACACAAAAATACATATACGTATATAAATTATATCTAAATACATATGTATACATATATAGAAAATGAGATTTTTTTTTTTAATTTTATATATTTTTTGTCTATTATTAAAAAACGAAGAAGAAGTAAAACAAACAAAGAAAAACAAACCAAAACAACAATGAATTTACTCATACTACAAAATATTTAAAAAATAAATAACAAAAATTAAAAACAAAAAAAGTAAATTACTTGCATACTACAAAAAACTAAACTCTGTACAATTTCAGACAGCGAAGCGAATGAGACAAATAAATCAAATAATAATAATCAAAAAAAAAAAGGAAAGTTAACATATAAATATATGAAAAGTATTTAAAGGAAAATTATTTAAAAACAAAAACAAACTAATACTACAAAAACTATATACTTATGAGGAAAGAAACGATAAAAGGAAAATCAAAAAAAAAAAAAAATAAATGTTTCATATTTTTCAAATGATAAAAACTAAAACCAAAAACAACAGAGAAACAAAATCAAAAGAAGAAAATCAAAACAATACAAAATACAACTAAAGCAACCTTTATGGAACAAAAATATGTACGAAAAAAGTAAACAACACAGAAACAAAAATATTTATTTGTGAGAAAAATAAATAAATGTAAGAATATTATAAATATTGAAATTTTTTTTTATGTTATACTACACAGCACCGGATCTACGATTTTTTCGAACCTGGGCAGAAACTTGATAGTGGCGCCCCTCTCTCCAGCGTTTAAGATAAATTAAAAAAACTCACAAATATATAACAAACATTTACAATCTTTAGGTCTCAGCATTTACGTGGCGTGCTTTCTATAAGCTCATGAAAGTCCGTCTCAAAGGCAGTTTTATTTTTAATGTCTAGGATCGCGAGCCGAGACGTTCTTGACTCATTGTTGAATGCATAAAGGTTTTAATTATTTTCAGTTTGCTGAAGCTTCGTTCACAACTTGCACATGTAGGTAATATTTATAAACCTATACTAACATTAGGAAACACTTCTTGCTAGTCATACTTGTAACAGATCGAATGCACATGATTTTTCATTAATTTCGTTTAAAATGAACTGGATTCAAGTATTTCGAATAGTTTTGAGCTAGACGACATATTTAGAAACCAGTGGTCACTAAGGAAAGCTAAATTTTCATGTAGACTCTTTGCGCTTTCTATCCTTGTTTTAATTTCTGTTACAATTTTGTCAAACTCTTACATTTATATGTTTGGAAAATAAACTAGTCTGATCTGGCGTTCTTGATTCGCCTTCGCAAATTTCGTCGTGTTGCTTTTGCTTTTTGGAAATTCGTTTGTTTTTAAGAACTGGCTCGATTTCTAAATTTTCTGATACAGGAGCAGCTCCTTTGATCCAATGGTCTATTGGCTTTTCTCTCATTGCTAGGTCTTAACAACACCTTGCATTATCGCCACAGAGCGCGAAATGACAATATCCTCTTTTTGTATTTCAACGTTTACTCTATTTATCTCTCGAAGAATATTATTCCTAATGCCCCGGTTTGCCCCTAGATTCGGGGCTGATACTACATACTACATATGTATACATCAGCGTTACCAGAAGTCCCGATTTTTAACCCAAAATTAAATATCCCGCGCGGGACAGCCTACGTACCGCTTTTAAGGGATTAATCGGCGCACTAAGAGAAATCGAAATATTTGTATATACTAACATGACTTCAAACTTCAAATACATATATCGATTTGATATTTGCTTGAGCCACGTTTCAATCACTTAATCACCGCCACACACGGACAATCATGATTGAATCATCCTTGGACATAGTAGTGATAAATTGTAACGATGTCACCAGATCTTCAAACAGTTTCCGAAAAATGATGTGTTTAAATTGGCTTCTTTCATATTAAGTGTCCCAACTTCAAATTGCTTTTTGGAACGAGTTTTTTCCCAAATGAATTTAAAATGATCGGATGCCAGAAATAGATGCTTCAAAAATTTAGTGAAAGCAAAATTTTTAATACAATTTATTCTGGAGCTATCCTGTGCAGAGTTCTTTAACTATATTAAAGAAAATAAGGAAAATTTAAAAGAAAAGAATATTTCAGAAAAATAAAAATAAGTGATTATACTCCTCTGAAGACTTAACTGCCTTACAGGATAAACCATACAGTTATTGTATACAACCATATTTGTATTTATTTGTAATTTAATAATTTGTAGGCAACCGTTTAACGTGAAAACGTTTTTAAAAAAGGAACACACAGAATCCGACGCTCTTTCAGAAATGTAGCAAAATCAAGTCGCCAATATTTCTAATATATCTCGTGACTCAAAATCCGTAGCGCCAAGTGATTTATATATTTTGAAAATAGAGCAAGAGTAAAAGGTAAACAAAATTGTGAAAATTCTTTTTTTAAAGAGTATCGCTTGAGAAAGGCTTGGCCTATTTTGCTGATTTTTTGTTGCGTTCCTTATAGGCCAATTGGAAGAAAATGAAAGAAAGGAAAATCCACCGGATAAGTTTTTATTTTTTTTCAACGTCAAATCAACCTATAGGTTTTAAAACAGTATCATCAGTTTTTGGGATATTCGCGTGTGCTTAGAAGAAAGTGATATCTAAGGTATTTACGAGACCCTTTTGGGGAGGTCGTTGGGGTGAAGTCGTTTTAACCGTCGTGGAGTTCTGTTGTGTATTAGGGCCCTTGCTTGGGGTTGGGGTGTTGCAGCACTCGATTTTTATAACGGCTGCTGAAGAAATTTATTTGCTCAAGTACCGTTGGCATTTTCATGTATCGATGTAAGGTCCAATTTCTGACGAACCATGTTGCGCCTATTATACGATTGCATTGCTTGAATTTTCTTTACTTTGTCCCCAATTTGGATGCCATATATCCAGACGGGTGCCAATACTTGTCTGTATATAAGCAGTTTGTTGTTGATCCGGAGTTTGAGTTTCACGCGCAGCAGACAGTGTATTTTTTTCATTTATTGGTAGCTACACGCAGTGATAAATTTTACATAGGCACACCAAGTTATCCGCTTGTCCACGATCAGACCAAGGTATCGAACTGTGGTATGATGCAAGAGTTAAGTTTAATAACTGGACATGCATCGCACCTTAATGTAAGTATATGTACAATTTGATGATTTGGAGGCTTTTATGCCAATGATCCAACGCTTGGTCCAAACGTTAAATCTGTGCATATATCGTTGGTCCAGTTCTGCTGATTCAGCGGGAGATGAATTAATACAAAAGTAAAATGTATGTCATGTATTTGCTGCTAGATATAGTAATACCTTAATAGGCTAGTGTGTTAAGCGCCGGCTCGTGATACAAAACAGCAGAGAGAGTGAGTTCAACGCCAGTCCGGAGTTGGAATTTTTTTTATGCATTTTGCCGGGAACGATCGAACGCGCCTGGTCGAATGCAGCTTCAGACTCCGATAGGACAAAGGAGAATGAACAATAATTAGTTGGTGACAAAACACAAAACTGATCGCACGCGACGACTCGCAAGGCAATTTCGATCTAAACAACAACAATAGTATCAATAACTCTTTAGGTAAATCACACTTGCATATAACCTTTGTAATATATGTGCAGTGGCTAACGGACAATTCAAAGTATATAATATAAGAAGAAAACAAATTGAAAATAAAGACATAAAGTAAATAAAGTAAAGTAAAATACAAATCGAAGTGTCTTTCTTTACAAAACGGTAGATAAAAAATATTATCCTTCCTCAAAACACATTTATTATGCCCCCAATTTTTTTTTATTCCATATAAAACTGAGCAATTCCGTGCTTCTTGAATAACGCAAAACATGTGTTCAGGTTTCTCGGAACCTGGGAATATATTTTTCTAAATCACAGGGGATGCTTATGGAAATATTTGATTAACCAGAAAGAAGGCTATGCCAAAGATGTAATACTCTTCCCGCTACTCCGAGTTGCATCCAACCTTCCTTTCTTAGCATCACATCAGTTTGCGTGGCAATTTTATTGTACATTTATTATTTATAAGTTTGCCATTTAATTTGTGTTTGTATGGTAACCCTAGGATCATTTACACTGTTGATGAATATAGATCAGAAACTTATAGTGTACAAATTTCAATTCAATAAGTCAAAAAACACAAAACTTTTTCTAATAAGAACATTAATTGAAGTGGGGGTTTGTATGGGAGGTACCCCCGTAGTGGTCCGATTCGGCTGACAAATGTTCAGCGTTTGGTAAAACGAAACCTATGTACAAAATTTCAGCTCTCTAGCTCAAAAACTGTGGGACTAGTTTGCATACATACAGACGGACAGATGGACACGGCTAAATCTACTCGTCTGATCGAGCTGATCACAAATATGTATACTTTATGTGATCTGCGATGTCTCCTTCTGTGTGTTACAACTTTTTGTTTAATGGCGTAAGTTCTATCCATATAATCAGTGGCATTATAGACAAAGCAGTGTACTTCAATATATTGAAGGATTTAATGCTATCATATGCTAGTTGGCAAATAACAATAAAATGGACGTATCAACATGACAATGATTCGAAACACTCAAGTTACCTAGCTAAGGAATCGTTTGCATCTGAAAAGATCGACCTGATGCTATGGCCAGTTTTGTCCCCCGAACTTTAATCCGATCAAAATATTGTGGGGAGATATTACACGAAATGGTGGGAGCAGCAAATCCTTCAAGTAGCCTGCGAAGCGTTGCAAGGATCTTATAGACTCCATGCCACGTCGAAGCAAAGCCGTAATAGGCAATAAAGCTAGCAAGTATTTATTAGCGCCATAGAAACATGTAAAATATTTAGCTTTAAGCTTAAAGTGTTTTTTGATTTTTTTTTTCAAATTATAATGAACACTACTATTTCTATGATGAGCGTAATTGTTTTTTGTTTTGAAAAAGCTTTTGTATGAAAATAAATAAGAGTTTATAAGAAATGAAACTGTACATATTTTCGAAAATAGTTAAAAATGCCTATTTTCATAACTTTATGTGGAAACATTGTTCTTGTCATTGTACTGTCATCGTTGTCAGGAGTTTTCGCACATGAAAATGTACTGCCGGAAACAATTCAATTGAGTTAAATGTGGTCAGGCTTACGCAACAACGCCCTGTACTAAAACGCTTGATGAGCCCCCTAAATGTGAACTGTTTGGTGAGATGCACACTGCATTGTGTGATGAAATTTTTTATATGAAGTTTAGATTCGCTTATTATACTAAAGATATGGCCACCACATAAATCAAACAGTTCTAAAATTTTGCATAGAGTATTCGTTATGCCTTACTCAAATCATCCAATAAGTTAATCTTTGTTTTGTATGATAAAAAATAAGATTGCTCTTAAATGAAAGGATGAAATTAAATTTACTTGTACCTATTAAAAGGAGTAGTTGCTCTAAGAAAAGAAATTAAAATACATTTTTAATATTTGTAATATATATATATAAAAGATGTCGTGGCTTAAAAATGTGTTACATAACATAGCAAGAAATTTCAAACTTGATCATTACGTTTTTAAAAGAAATATTTTGGTAGGTAAACGCTTTTGATTTATTGTCATTGGTCTTTTCAGTGCAATTTTTCTTCAACGAATGGATTAAAAAATCTGAAAGTTGCGGGTTTTGTGTATCTCTCTTTGGTAATTTGGATTAGTTATTTTTGGAAATGACAATGTTCATGGTTCCAGATCTTTGTTTTGCGCATCTCTTGCATTCTTGAAAAATCTCTTGGCCATTGTAACGTTAAGCCCACGCCATCAGGTTCGATTTTTAGTTCCTTAATAACACCATTGTTCACAATCATTTAAAGCCGTCGTGTCCTTAAACCGCCTAACTGTGGTATACTTGTTTACTCATATAAGTATTAGAAGGAACAAAATATTTAAACTTAATAATTTTAGGCTGAAATAATACATAATAATTTTAGTAGTGCTGCACTCTGCCTTTAACGCGCTCAAATCCAAGAACCATACCTTGAAAAAACTGTGTCTTATTTTCTTGTTTCGAGGATTAGTTTAATTTGTAGCTTTTGTATCTATTATCGCCACGGTTTTGTATCTTCTTATTGGCTTGTTTTAATTGTCGAGCTTTGCGCTCGTTTGCAACCGGTGGATCCGGCAGCTCTCGGGATCAGTTATTGGTTCCTCGTTATTTGGACCATCATTATCTTCTTGCTTATTTTGATCTACTGGAACACCGACGTTTTCATTGATTTGACTAGAGTCTTGCTCGATTACAACAATTGGTTCATTTTCTGAAATATTATTGTTGCCTTTGATTGTTATGCGGCTATAAAATACATATCGTATTATTTTTTGAAAAGACTTTTGCATCTACCAAGTAACACACCGTCGTACTGCATATACTTGGAAGCAGATATTGTAAATAGGTATTTATATACGCTGGGTCTGTTCCTGACATACGTATATAAAACCTCATTTGATACACTGACGATAGGCTGCCATATAAGTTATCTAGGAAAGTAATAGAATGACAGATATAGTGGTTTGATAAAGTAAAAAATCATTTTAGCAATATAAATGCCAGGACGCAACGACGATATTGAATAGAAACTCATGGATAGTGAACACGAAAAAAACCTAAATAGGGAAAAAATGTGGAACAGAGCAAGTCAAAGTGAACGTATATATAAAAATCTACACATAGTTTCGGGGAGAAGTTATTTAAATGAGCACACTATTATGTGGATTTTTAAAGCGAAAAGCGATATTGTATACTTGAATGGGCACAGAAATATGAATTGCACACTCTGCAATCTCAATAAAGTTGAAAATATATCCCAATTCCTAGGAATATGCCCAGTACTTAAAAGAATTCGTTAGGGATATTTTGAAAAAAACAACCTGAATGAAGAAGAAATCGTTGATATTTTAAAAGGACACGGTTATGGTGGATGGAGAAATCCTACTTTGTTTATCACTGGTGCTTTAGGATAAAGGAAATTGATTATAAATGAATTTTGTTAATATGTATCTATTTAATTCTATCGTTTTGTATTATCTTTGTAGTGGTGTAGTTTTAATTTAAGTTAGTATAAAATGTATTCCCCGACTGACGGGCATAGGGTCAAAGTCGTATATGTTCTTTATTTTTAGTATAGTATTGTGTGTAAACATTTATATGTATGTAAGAAGTGATGGGGTTATGGCGATCATCGAGTGGTATCGGTTCGCCTGCGATATCGATCATCGGTGATATCTAGGAATAACAGAAGGTTGGCAAGGCGGCCAACAAGAGAAGGATAGATGAAGACGCCATGTTAGAGGGCAGTCAGCAGAAGGCAGTGAGGAAAGACGCAGTGTTAAAGTAGGTCAACGATATTATTTCATATTATTTTACATTATTAAACTTATTAAATAAACATTCTTACATTTGGGGGCTCAACCTTCGAACTAACTAAAAAAGCCAAAGACTAAAGTCGATAAAATCAATAAAATAAAGGTGGCTCGCGTTAAAAGCGATGATCTGCACGGGGCGAAACAAAAGTTGTGAAGTGGATGGCGTCAGCAGTTACACTAAAGTTGTCAAGTGTCAGCAGTTGTACGAACGTTGTTAAAGTTGTTAAATATCAGCAGTTACACTAAAGTTGTCAAGTGTCAGCAGTTGTACGAACGTTGTCAGGTTATATGAAAGTTGTTAAAAGCTGTAAGTACTACAAGATCAACTCCTCGTACTTCAATGTACAAAAAGAAAGAAGTCTGTCGCAAAAAGAATTAGAAAAAATAGAATAATGATCACTCGCTCAGCAAAGAAGAACAAACAAAGCCACGACAAGAGTAAAGAGCAGAATATTGCACATAAGCAAGACAGTGACTTAAGAGTGAATGTGGAAGAGAGCGAATGTGAAGAGGTGATTATAAGAAAAGAAATCACAGAAGAAAACGTACAAAACGAAACATTCATAAAAATGGAAGAAAAAAAAGAAATGAAAGAGCTTATCCAATTATTTACGCTCAAATTACAACAAGAAAGTGTGGTAAAAAACAACATTTCAGTGGAAAGTTTTGCAAAGGTAGTTCCTGAATTTGATGGAAATTCTATTCCAGTTAGAAAATGGATTGACAATTTCGAAGAAAATGCTGGGGATTAAACGCGAAGCAAAAATATGTAAATGCACGGAATAAAATGGCTGCAACGGCAAAACTATTGTTGGAGGCGGTGACTGTTACTAACTATGAGTCATTAAGTGAAGCACTAATCGCGGAATTTGATCGAAGGCTAAACAGTGCCGAGTTGCATCAACAACTGATGGCAAGAAAGAAACGCGATTCAGAAAGTTTTCATGAGTACGTGCTACAAATGAGAAAAGTAGCTGCTCTGGGTGATGTCGAGGACGCCGCGGTCATTCGCTATATTGTAGATGGATTAAAGATGCGCAATGAATTAAAATACCCTCTCCTGAGAGCAACAACATTCAATGAATTGAGAGAGCGCTACGAAGTAATTGAGAGCATGAACAACAAAAGAACAAATGATGTTGGTGCCATGAAGTCGGACGACGGTGATAAAGCAAACACGACAACAAGTAAGCGTTTTGAGAAAGGTATGCAAAAGGAAGGAAAGAGAGAGGGCGAACGTAGGCGACTGCATTGTTTTAATTGCGGTTCAACTGCACACATGAGATCAGAGTGTAAAGAAGAAACGAAATGCTTTAAATGTAATGGTAGTGGGCACATAGCAAAGCAATGTTCAAATCAGAATGTAAGCGTCATTGATGTCAACAACAAAAGAACAAAGCAAATGAAAATCAACGACAGAATTGTTGACTGTTTGGTTGATACAAGAGCGGACGTTTCGCTAATAAAAGAGAGTTTGTACAAGCAAATGTTTAGGCAGCATACACTGAAGAAAACTTTTGTGAAGTTGTATGGGTTAGGTAATACTGTTACACCAGTAAAGGGCGCATTTGATGTAACTATTAATGTTGACAATTTAAGTAAAGATCACACAATGTTAGTCGTTGCCGATGATAAGTTGAAGTTCGACGCAGTAATAGCATATGATTTTATAAAAAAATTTACTTTAACACTCAACGCGAAAGGCTATTTATTTCTTGAATCTGATGTTATTTTTACGCAATCTGAAGAAACAAATTTAGGTCCAAGTCGACTATCATTAATGGAACGTAGAGTAGTTAAAAACCAAGTAAAAGAATGGTTACAGCAAGGCATCATTCGGGAGTCAAACGCTGATGTTGCAAGCAAAGTTGTTCTCGCAAAGAAAAAAGACGGCACATATAGAGAATGCGTTGACTACCGTAAGTTGAATTCGATGGTGCTCAAAGATCGTAGATGTCTTACTTAAAATGCAGAACTCAAAATTCTTTACAGTCATGGATCTTAAGAATGGTTTTTTCCATGTAGCGATCGAAGAAGAAAGTAAGAAATTTACAGCTTTTGTTACAAATGAGGGATTTTTCGAGTTCAACAGAGCTCCTTTCGGCTTTTGTAATTCCCCTGCTGTGTTTGTACGTTATCTCAATTACATTTTTCGAAAGCTGATAAACGAAGGTGCAATGGAGCTATACGTTGACGATATAGTTGTCTTTGGGAAAACTGCTGATGATTGTCTGTCAAACGTGCGAACAGTTTTACAACAAGCTCAGTGCTTTGGCTTGGAAATAAAGTGGACGAAATGCCAATTTCTTAAAAAAAAATACATTTTCTGGGGCACACGATTCAAGACGGACAAGTTTGGCCAGGACATGAAAAGGTGATAGCTGTTCAAAATTATCCGACGCCAAAAAATATAAGAGGCATACAAGCGTTTCTTGGATTAACGGGCTACTTCTGCAAATTTGTTAAAGATTATGCTCTAATAGCAAGACCGTTGACACAACTGTTGAAAAAAGACGAGAAATTTTTGTTTGGGGAAGAACAGCAGCAAGCAGTAAATGAATTAAAAGCAGCGCTGATTAAAGAACCAGTATTAAAAATCTTTAACCCCAATGCTAAAACGCAATTGCACGTAGACGCATCAAAGTTTGGTTTCGGAGCTACATTATTACAACTCTATGAGGAAAAGTGGCATCCTGTTTACTTCTGGAGTAAGAAGACGTCAGTTTAAGAGGAAAAACTACATAGCTATACACTTGAAGTAAAAGCAGCGTACCTAGCTACAAAGAAGTTGCGGCATTTGACATAATCACCGACTGCGCAGCATTTAAACAAACATCTACGAAGAAAGACGTACCACGTGAAATCGTGCAGTGGCTTATGTACTTACAAGATTTCAATTTTAACATAGAGCATCGCGCAGGCAACAGAATGAAGCACGTGGACAGTTTAAGTCGATGTCCAGTTATGATCGTAACAACAGAGGTGCAGGCAAGATTATTGAAAGCGCAGCAAAACGACGAACACTTAAAAGCACTAGCGGAAATTCTCAAAGAGCGTGAGTATGAAAATTTTAAAATAAAAAATAAACTAATTTACAACCATATGAACGGACAAGAATTGTTGGTAATACCCAAGAGCATGGAAAAGGAGATAATAACCAGCGCACACAGATTTGGCCACATGGGTACACAAAAAACCATGCATAACATTCAACAAGATTATTTTATTCCCCATTTGAAAAAAAAAGTGAGTCAACACATTACCAATTGCGTAGAGTGTATAATACACAATCGAAAGTTGGGGAAAAAAGAAGACTATCTACATTGCATTGACAAAGGAGACATACCGCTGAGCACGATCCATATCGACCACTTGGGGCCGTTAGACGCAACATCAAAGAGCTATAAGTACGTGTTTGCAGTTGTAGACGGTTTTTCTAGGTTTACGTGGCTTTATACTACGAAGTCAGTAGACGCGCAAGAAGCAGTGAAACACATGACCGACTGGGTAAACATCTTTGGGTGTCCACAACGAATAATAAGTGACAGAGGTGCAGCGTTCACGTCGAATCTGTTTAAGGCATTCTGTTCAGAAAACCGCATCGATCATATACAGACAACGACAGGGGTGCCAAGAGGAAACGGACAAATCGAACGAGTTAACCGTGTCATTTTGTCTGTATTGGCAAAGTTATCTGAAGCTGAACCATCTAAATGGTACAAGTATACTGGGCAGGTGCAAAAAGCAATTAACGCACACACACATTCATTAACAAAATTTACGCCATTTGAAATCATATTTGGTGTCAAAATGAGAAGTGGACATCAAGTCGATCTGTCCGAATTACTACAAGAAGAGATGATGCTATCCATGAATGAAGAACGTCAACGGATAAGAGAGGCAGCTAAAAATCAAATCCAGAAGGCGCAAGAATCATATAAACGAAACTATGATAGCAAGCGAAAAGGCGGTCATGGGTATGTTAGCGGAGATCTGGTTGCGATAAAGTACACGCAGTTTGTGGCTGGCCATAAGTTGGCTGACAAGTATATTGGGCCATATAAAGTCGTCAAAATTAAATGTAATGGCAGATATGATGTCGAAAAAGTTGCCGATTGCAAGGGGCCGCAACTGACATCTACCAGCGTAGACAACATGAAGCTGTGGCGATATATCGAAAATAATGACGAATTATCATCTGAGACAGATGATGAGCAGGATGGCGGAATGTAAGAAGTGATGGGGTTATGGCGATCATCGAGCGGTATCGGTTCGCCTGCGATATCGATCATCGGTGATATCTAGGAATAACAGAAGGTTGGCAAGGCGGCCAACAAGAGAAGGAGAGATGAAGACGCCATGTTAGAGGGCAGTCAGCAGAAGGCAGTGAAGAAAGACGCAGTGTTAAAGTTGGTCAACGATATTATTTCATATTGTTTTACATTATTAAACTTAATAAATAGACATTCTTACTTGTGTATTTAAAAATAAAGAATATTATTATTATTATTATGAATAAAGATTTATTGAACCAAAGTGGTATATCGATGTTTGACCACCTCCATGGACGGAGCAGTACCTTCAGACATAACATACTGCAATACCGACTCTGGAAATTTGGTAAAAGCATACCGCATGGGGAACAAATTAGTTGCTCTTAGAAAAAAAATTAAAACACATTCTTAACTTAACAAGTTTTGTATTATATTGTTCCAAAATTAAAAGATTTCGTAGCCCTAAAATGTGTCATACAGCATACCAAGAAATTTTAAAATTTCCCACAACATTTTTTAAAAAGGATATTTTGGTGGTGGTGTATCGTCCGCTTCATAGGTAAGCGCTTTTGATTTATTGTCGTTAGTCTCTTCAGTGGGATCAAAAGGCAATTTTTCTTCAACGAATGGATCAAAGAAATCTGCAAATTGTGGGTTCTGTGCATCTCTCAATGGTAATTCCGGATTAGTCTTTCCAGAAGGCATCGGTTGCTCACGTCTAACATTTTCATTAGTACCTTTTAACTTATCGCGGGTTACATTTGGAAATGGCAATGTCAATGGTTCCAGATCTTTGTTTTGTGCATCTCTTGCATTCTTGAATAACCTCTTGCCTATTTGATCGGCCTTTGTAACAGTTAAGCCCACGCCATCAGGTTCGACATTTAGTTCTTTAACAACACCATTGTCAACGATCATTGAGAATCGTTGCGTCCTTAAACCGCCCAACTGTGGTATATACACACCCAAATCAACAGCACGTGTAAACGTTCCCATCGGATCAGCAAGCATCCGTACACGGCCACGGCATTTATGCTCCTTTCCCCAAGCAGACATAACAAAAGGATCATTAATGGAAATGCAGATGACCTCATCAATGCCATTTTTTGATTTCAGGTCGGCGGATTCATTTACGAAGCCCGGCAGATGGGAGCGAGAGCAAGCGGGCGTAAAGGCTCCGGGCACACCAAATAAGATTACCTTCTTGTTGGCCATCAGCTTAGCAGTGTTTATGCGAGTCGATGGCACTTCTTCAAACACATCGATTGATGGTATTTTATCACCGACCTTAATGAAAGCGATCGCACTACGTGACAACCGTCGCGCACATGCTATGGCCTGATGACTGGTCGACCAGTTGATAGCATTCGCAAACTTTGAACGTATCATGCTTAGTCCTTATAACATCTAGCCGCAATTTCACTTTGTCCTTAGGTATGTCTATCTTTTGTTTGATTTTTTTAAATTTAATTATTTATTTCCAAAAAGCGCACATATCTTTTATAAAATTTTGACGAAAATAAGAAGTAAAATTTTACTTCTGTGTCTGGTTATTTCTAGTCTCAAATGAAAAATAATTTGTTTTCAAAAATGTGACAGCAAAACAAAATGTGTAAATGTGAAAAATTATTCACCAAACAGTCCCGAACTGAACCAAGCAAGCGTTGGCTAGAGGAATTCAGTCAAGTGTTTCAATTGCCTTTCCATAGTCCTATTCCACACAATACTTTTTCCTCGTCATCACCATTATTATCTCATTCTCATAGCTACAAATTACTTGTACAACGTTGCAGCCATTGTAGTTGTATTTTTTGTTATTATTTTTTTTTGTTAATGTTGGTGTGTTTTCTTTAATTTGATAAATGAATTCATTTCCGAGAATGTATTACTTAATATATTTTGCCTTTTAACCCCCCTTTGCAATATGTATGTATATACGTATATCCAAAACATTCGAAACCATACTAGGTAAGTACGAGTAGTAGTCGTTGTCGGTGCAATGACGTTGACCTTTACGCATTCATCGTTGACCACATAGAAATAATATGATTTATGCATTTCGGTGGGAATTCTGACTGCATTCCATTTGAATTTTTAGTTTTGAGTTTTTATTTTTCACGGTTTCGTTCAAGTTTATGTTCATGTTAATGTTTATGATTAGACAATTTCGTTTACCATTTGTAGGCGTTCTATTTACATTATTTTATGTTCCTTTAATTATGTTGTCAGTTATTATTGTCAATTTTACCTAAGTTTCCAAGTGGAAGTGAATAGTATGTAGAAGATGTTTTACTAAAATAAGTAGTAATTATTTCTCCTAGCGGAGCACAAGGTCTTTTTCCACAAGTGTAGATATAATTTTTTTTTTTAAATCTTTCTCTACTCGAAGTTTTTATTACTTTTTATGAAATTTGGATGAACCATCTGTAAAGATTTGCTAAGAATAATCCAAACAAGATTCTTAAAAAGAAAAGAAAAAATAATAGTTAGAAAATTGAAAGGAGAGGATGAGTGGTGGCTTGTAACTAGTTTGAGTTGACATGCATCCGTTCTTTGCGGTGGTTTGCGTCTATGTTTTTATACCATACAACTTTGTATGGCGCTGCCTAGTGATAACTGTTGTTGAGAAGCCGAGAAACGGTTTATTTTACAATATGTATAAATACTTAAAGCCAAGAAACGATAAAGTGCGGTTTTTTAAACTGATCCTATATCAGTTTGATACACTCTAACAAAATGGCACTAAGCCTCTTAAGATCTGCTTGTTGGAAGACTCAGATCATGTGATTGCTCTAATCACTATAATGCTAGATGGTTTCAAAGATTAATATCCAAGTCTCTCAAGATAGTTTGAGATGTGTATCTCCAAGTAGATTGTTCCATCATTCAAATATTTGTGCCGCACCCCTATAAACCTAGGTACCAACAGAATTTGCCCGGCTAGCAACTGCCCAGGGTGGGATTATTAACCACTCTATTGGGACAGGGGGGGCCAATTCATCATTTATAAAACTTCTCCAAACTCACCACACAAAAATCAAAATTAAAAAGTACAAACAAAACCCTCATCACAAATAAAACCCTGGGTGGTATTGGTCGCGGGATTGATTTTATTGGGGGTGTCCCTGCATCTATGTCCCTAAGAGCTCTCAGATCAACATAAACATACACACGAAAAAAAAAAAAAATCCAGATGTGGGTACATACCCCAATACTCCAACTGACACTCACTTTTCCGTGTTTTTTCTTATTCTTACTTATCTTCTCTTTAAATTCTACTTTAACTTACGTTACCACACCAAAAAATCACAATAAAACCAGAAAGAAGGCTATCATTGGCCAAAGATGTAATACTCTTCACACTCCTCCGGGTTGAATCCAATCTTCCTTCATTAGCATCACATCAGTTTGAGTGGCAATTTTTTTTTTTATTCATTAAAATTTTGCCATTTAATTTGGGTTTGTATGGGAGGTACCACTCCTGGTAACCCTAGGATCATGAAATTTACACGATTGATGGCTATGGATTACAAACTTATAGATCCCAAATTTCAGTTCGATACGTTAAAAAGCAAAAAACTTTTTCTAACAAGAACATTAATTTAAAGGGGGGTTTGTATGGGAGGTACCCCACCTGGTAGCCCTAGGTTCATGAAATTTAAATGATTAATGGCTATAAATTATAAACTTATAGTGTCCAAAATTCAGTTCAATACGTTAAAAAACAAAAAACTTTTTCTAACAAGAACATTAATTTAAAGGTGGGCTTGTATGGGAGGTACCCCACCTGGTATGACAACAACAGACTTTCTTGCACTTGGTTTAACAATTAATTAGCACTGAATTTTTATCTATTAAAAAGCATTTATATAACTATAACAAAGAAATACGAGGGGTACTATTTATATTTCGGGAATAGAAAATAATAACAAACATTTTTAAATGAAAACGGTTTTTTTTGTTTTTCAAAATATTCACTGATGCTGATCAATGCATTTTTGCATTCGTTCAAACTATTTGTCATAGAAATTTTCCATTCCTCTTGAGACACTTCCAAAACAAACGTAAATAGTTGACCACGCAGTTTACCTTTGATATTCGGCAACAAGAAGAAGTCAATGGGTGCCAAATCAGGACTGTACGGAGGATGAGTCATCAATTCGATGATTTGACTGCTCAAAAATTCACCTGTTTGACGAGATGTATGAGTGCTCGCATTGTCATGATGGAGAATGCTTAGTCTTTGGCGGTTGGTTTTGCGAATTTCTCTGAAGACATCCGGCAAACAAATGGTCGTGTACCACTCAGAATTAACCGTCCAACGTTGCAAAAGCGGAACAGTGGCCACATGACCCATTCGGCCAAAGAGACTGGCGACCACACGGTCGATTGCTGTTTTGTTTCTGGTTCATATGCATATATCCATGTTACGTCACCTGTCACAATTTTGTATACATTTTTTGAAGAACCACGGTCAAACTTTTTAAGCATTTCCATACCAATACCAATCGACGCGAGCCTTTTTTTGAGCTATTGATAAATTATGGGCTATCTAACGACTGCAAATTGTTTTTACAATTAAGTGTTCATGCAAAATCGAATGTATTGAAGTGGAACAAATGTGCAAAGATCCCTCTATCTCACGATATGTCACATGACGATCTTGCATTATTAGGTCATGCAGTGCATCGATGTTTTGTGGTACAACAACCGATTTTGGACGACCTTCACGGAATTCGTCGGCGACCGAACTACGACAACGATTGAATTCACAATACCAGCGATATACTGTAGTTTTTGATGTTGCTTTATCGCGATACAAAGAACTGAGTTCATCGACACATCTTGTTGAGATATCCAACGAAAACCTTTTCTTGAAATTTCCATTTTTTTGGCCAAATTGATTTTCTTAACTCACTGTAAACGAAACAAATAGCACTTGTACTTGCACATAGGTTTTTACCATACGCTGCACATTTGCACATTTGTCGGAATCAGCCGAATCGTAATACTAGAGGGGGTACCTCCCATACAAACCCCTCTTTAAATTAATATTCTTATTAGAAAAAGTTTTTTGTTTTTTAACGTACCGAAGTTTCTGATCCATATTCATCAACCATGTAAATTTCATGATCCTAGGCTTACCAGGAGGGGTACCTCCCATACAAACCCAAATTAAATGAGAAACTTATAAAGAAAAAAAGTACAATAAAATTGCCACTCATAAGTATATTAAAAATCGATTTAGAAGAAATATGTACATACGAGTATTACCAGGTATTTGTTTAACTCAAATTTATTGTACATATGTATGTATGTATAAACGATTATTATGTCGTATGTTTATGGTATGTCTAAATTGATTAAAAGCCATAAAATGTGTGAATTGTACCCATAAATCATATCAAATCCAAATAGAATAGAATTATATCTTGAGTACACATACTGGTACAAATGTATACATAAGTACATATGTAGGTATGTTTTATTGGTATTTAAGTATATTCTATAAGTATTTGAGAACGATTTACGCATATTTGTATAAATGTATGTACATAGGCACTCAATATCAAGATGATTGAATAAAGAATTGATTGAATGCATATAAAATGTTGGATTAACACGCATGCATTTTCACACACAATCACTTGCTGTTGTACTGTAGTTGCGGTTGTCATTGTGAGAGACACCTGTAGCTTAACACAGGGAGTCGAACTTGGTAGGTTTGTGGTTGCATTCTGTGGTTCGATTAAAAACAACTAAATATATCTATTGAATATACAATATTCATATAAATATGATCAAATATTATTGTACCGTCGTATCCAGAATAGATGTTCACACGCACGAACTTGTTTGTAAGTAGAACAATACTTGAGTTGAGACCATTCCTTTTACTTTAGTTAATTTATTCATTTCCCTGAGCCCCTTTTGTTTTAAAGGTGACCATAGACGGCCAACATGTATGATTGAATGTGGATTTGGATTTACATGCGGATCGCCACATAAGTTTTGAACAATTTTCTAAAAACAATCAGCCATGCTTGCAGCGTATGATCGATCGTCTGTCGTGATGTTGTAAAATATCTGAGCATCTCATATTTAAAATACTATATAGGCTAAAAAAATGTTGTGTGGAGAACCGCTGTCAAGCAAATTGATCCTGTATGTTGGCCGTCTAAGCCCGTTACTAGTCTACCTTCTGTTGCCTTCGTTATCGTCATCGACTCCTTAGTATAACATAAGAGTGTGCGCATCTTCGCGTAATAAGACACGCACCTGTGCGTGTGAATGCATATGAAGAACCCTAGTCTGATGGAAAACTGGAAAATCTATTTAAAGTGTTCGCGGCTGACTCACGTGGCGTTAATAACTCTCCTTGTCAGCTATTTATTTTATTTTTCCTTTTAACACCGAGTGTGTGTACAAGTGCATGAATCCGAGTGAGTGAGAAAGAGAGCGCGACTGCGTGTGTATTTTGTATTATTGTGTTAATTGGAGGGAAATACACACATAATAATCGAATTAGTTTCCATATCAAATCAAAACAACAATAAAAATATTGAATATTTAATATGTTTGTCTTTCGTTTCTGTTTAGGTATCCTTTGGTTTTTCTTTTTGCCACATGTAATTGGATTTTTAATGAAAAAGCTGGGTCAGCAGGTCTGGGTCTACTTTTAATATATAATTATATTTTTTAAGAGGGGTAGTATGTATATTTCGGGATCTGGCAACACTAATGTCAATAGATAAAATCTGTCAATAAAGTTTGACATTTTTTAGCATAAACTTGCTCACAACGTTTTGGTGTACAAATGCTATTTGTGTCGTTTACAGTGAGTTAAGAAAATCAATTTGGCCAAAAAATGGAAATTTCAAGAGAAGGTTTTCGTTGGATAATTTTTCACAACTTTCGACGTAGATTATCTCAACAAGAATGTGTCGACGAACTCAGATCCTTGTATGGCGATAAAATAACATCAAAAACCACAATATATCGCTGGTATTGTGAATTAAATCGTGGTCGTAGTTCGGTCGCCGACGAATTCCGTGAAGGTCGTCCAAAATCGGTTGTTGTGCCACAAAACATCGATGCAGTGCATGACCTAATAATGCAAGATCGTCATGTGACATATCGTGAGATAGAGGCATCTTTGCACATTTGTTCCACTTCAATACATTCGATTTTGCATGAACACTTAGTTGTAAAAACAATTTGCAGTCGTTCGATACCCGATAATTTATCAATAGCTCAAAAAAAGGCTCGCGTCGATTGGTGTAAGGAAATGCTTAAAAAGTTTGACCGTGGTGCTTCAAAAGACGTGTATAAAATCGTGACAGGTGACAAAATATGGACATATGCTTATGAACCGGAAACAAAACAGTAATCGACCGTGTGGGTATTCCAAGACAAGCCAAATGCAACAAAAGTTGTTCGCGCTCGAAGCACTGCGAGGCAAATGGTCACCTGTTTCTTCGGCCGAATGGGTCATGTGGCCACTGTTGCGCTTTAGCAACGTTGGACGGTCAATTCTGAGTGGTCCACGACCATTTATTTGCCGGAAGTCTTCAGAGACCAGACCAACCACCAATTCTCCTTCATGCCAATGCGAGCTCTCACACATCACGTCAAACAGGTGAATTTTTGAGCAGTCAAAACTTCGAATTGATGACTCATCCTCCATACAGTCCTGATTTGGCACCCATTGACTTCTTCTTGTTCCCGAATATGAAATGTAAAGGCGTGGTCAACGATTTACGAGCGCCGGAGAAGCAGTTGAAGCGTTCAAAAACCATGTTTTGGAAGTTTGTCAAGAGGAATGGAAAAACTGCTATGACAAATAGTTTGAACGAATGCAAAAATGCACTGATCATCATGGTGAATATTTTGAAAAAAAAAATGTTTATTATTTGCTATTCCCGAAATATAAATAGTATCCCTCGTATATTGTATTTTTTCAATAAATATTTAAGATCTTATCTTGTTAGGAACTATTTTTTGTGTTTTGAATAGTTTGTTTTTGATTGCAAAGAAATTCTATACCTCTAAACGTTGTCGGTATATAAGAGTATATAAGAATGTTCAGAAGGTTCTCCTAATAGGTTACACTATCTTTAAAATCTGCTGAAATTAAGGTGGGAAATACAATAGTTATTCATTTCGTGCCGCTGTCATAATAAGGTGGTCTTAAAGATAGCATAATAATTTCGACTATCTTCTAAAGGGATGCTTCAAAGTAAGTATAAAAGAAACATACATATGTATAACTAATAAATATAGTGTGTTGAAATAACAAAAGGGAACTTAAATAAATTTTAGGAGAAAGAATTTTAGTTCAATATTATACCCACAATATTGTTTTGTCAATGGATCATGATAACTATTGTATATTTTTTGACATTAAACGATGAGTTTCCGTAGCATTTGCAGTTATTTTTCAGTTTTCACTGAAATATTCAAGAAAGTTCTTTATTTCAAGTATAATGCTGAGATATATGTATGTATGGTACGGTTTAACAATGTGTCCAAATATTGCAGAGCTGGAACGGAAATTATACGCGATTTTGTCAATTTTTGGACTCTTTGACTGCCCATGCATGCAGCATATTCATAACAAACGGTTTATTTTGGAGTCGATATCGCGATGTAAAAGAATCTTCCACAAAAGCGAAGCTACTGTGAATCAAAAACTGAAGATTGTATTAGTCCATATCTTTTGTCGAATCGATGATATAAAAAGGCACAATATGGTCTGATGCAGAGCTGGAGAAACGCTCAATCCCATGAACACAGCTAAAACTGCTAAGCATGGCGCAATATGATATGGGGATGGATGGTGGCTGGAGTACAAACTTAAAAATTCATCAGAAATACTATGGTTCATACTCTTATTTAGATAGCAAGTATGAAAAAAACAACAAAACAACATGACTACGACCGAAGGGACCGAATGTGTGTTACACAATGATTGTACTATATATGCCATTTGAACCTCTGAGAGCAAAATTGGCAGGAGCTTGAGACAAAAATCAGGAAAAGAGAGAAATTGCGGAGAATAAGGATGTTATGTTAAAAGAGTGGAGCAACATCGACATTGAGCTTACTAAAAATGCAATATTGAATAAACTGTAATCAGTAATTCAAATGGAAATATATCCAATAAAATATTAGAAAAAGTAAAGTTTGGTAGCTATTAAATGTCACTATTACAATTTTTGCATTTTTCTCTACATGTACATATATTTTTTTACTGTTGAGAAGACTACAAAAAACTCTAGTGTTTTCGTCGAATGGAGTTTTGCATTCCACTCGGCCATTCGGTGATTTTATCGAATAAACAAACCGCTACAACTGAATGTTAATAGGGCTGTCAGCATATAAAAACACAAAAGGACGAATCAAACATCCCCAAAAGAGTTTTCTGTGAAACCTAATATCGGAATTCTGGTGGAATAGAGGAGGAAGAGTTTTCTGTGGCAGCCCTGTATATGTTCGTTTTTTTTCTTCTTTTGATTTATTATTGCCAAACAACTTAAGTACCTACATTTTTTAGAGAATAGTTTTACATTAACTTCACAAGTATAATATTAAAATTAACAAATGAAGAGATATCATTACAGATACATATTGTAAACAAACTATATAAAATAAATAAATAAAATTTCTTGCTATCAATGTGAGAAGGGTTTGTGGGACAGGCTAGGCACCCTTGGTAGAGTGTGAATAGTGAAGAGATGGGCGGCAGCAGGGAGAAGATCAGAAGGTCGACAAGCTGAATGTTGTCAAGTTGTGTTGAGCGCATTCTGTTTCGTTTTATTATTTTCAATATTTTATTATTCTCATTATTTTTTTATTTCTTAAATTAGTGCTCAACCGTCGAAAAGGACGAATTGTGACATAAGAAAATCAGAAGATAATTATATACTGTGTTGTGTGTTATGTGCATGCTACAGAGGTGATAACGGAAGATTATAGCGTTCTGTTTGTGTTTTACGTACATGTTTTTTCTTGTTCCCGATTGGTTCTGTACATTTGTTTTTCTATATCTTATATCTTAAATATAAAAGTAAACACTAAGTACATTTTTATACGATAAGAGGGGAGAAGACAGTAGACAATATCGAACATTTTCGAATGGTCAGTTAATATAATGGTAATAATGGTCTGGGTGACTGGATGACTTATTTATAAGAATTATTTGCGGCAGGCCAACAACCACAATATGCCTCTCAGCACCACCCGTAACCTGAGTTAGGTTAGATCGGCTGGTCTGCTTCGTTTTAAGCGTCTACGTCTAGACAATTCGTGAGATGGAAGGTCTGTTATTTCGACATTGGTATGTCGCTCTAATGTTTTGTGGTACCTCCTGCTAGCATTATTGATTTCTTCCTGAATCATAGTTACGCCGAGGTCTTTGTGAATTTCGTAGTTAGTTATATACCAGTCCGCATTAACTATTGTTCGAAGCATTTTAGATTGTTGACGCTGAATAATATTTAAGTTAGTTTTCTTGGCTGTACCCCATAATTGAATGCCGTGCGACCATATAGGCTTTATTACACTGTTATATAGCACTAATTTCCTATTGTTTGTCAGCTTAGATTTATTGTTAAGAAGCGAGTATAGTTGCTTAAATTTTAATATAAGTTGCTCTCTCTTTCTCTGAGTGTGATATTTCCAAGTCAGTTTACTATCATGCATGCACAGGTACTTTGCCACATTGCTTAATGGAATGTCAGTACCGTTTATTTTTAATTGTCTTGGCTGATAAGCTGTCCGTGTTGTGTATATTACTTGCGTCGTTTTTAGTTCATTGACTTTTATTTTCCATTTTTCAAACCAAGTGCATGTTTCGTCCAGAATATCCTGTAGCTTAGTTGTAGCCATATCTAAATTTTTGTGTGAATACATTAATACTGTATCGTCAGCGAAGGTAGCCACCATTGAAGAGTTATCTCCTGGAGTTGGGATGTGTGATGTGTATAATGTATACAACATAGGACCAAGCACACTTCCTTGCTGGACTCCTGCTTTTATATGTCTTAGTTTTGAAGATTCGTCATTATATTTTACGTAGAATAAGCGAGAGTCAAGGTAGTTTTTAATGATTTTGAATAGATCAGTTGGAAATAATATCTTAATTTTACTAAGTAGGCCGTTGTGCCAGACTTTGTCAAAGGCTTTTTCTTTGTCAAGAAAAACACCAACACAGAAATTTTTCGTCAAGGTCTTTTAAGATTTTGTGCCTTACTCTGTGGACTTGCTGGATTGTGGAGTGACTTTGTCTAAATCCAAATTGGTGGTCAGGTATGATTCTGTTCACGTCTAGTATTGGTTGTATTCTGTCAAGTAGAAGACGTTCAAATACTTTTGACAATAGGGGCAGTAGGCTGATTGGTCTGTACGATGCCTTAGTCGGATCTTTGCCCAATTTAGGTATGGCTATTATTTCAGCAACCTTCCATAAAGATGGGTAGTGCCTTAGTCGTAATATCGCATTGAACAAGTTCCTAATATATATCAATGCCTTCGCAGGGAGCTCTTTGAGTAACTTTTCAGTTATTTGGTCATAGCCTGGCGTTTTTTTCTGGCAAGTGCGCTTTTCAATACAGTGACTAACTTCATTGGTTGAAATCTTTTTTGTACAGTATTGCGGAGATAGTGTCCTGTTGAACAAATTGGTATTACTATTAGATTGGTTGGTTAAAAGCCAATTCATAATAATCTGCACGAAGTGAAGCTTTGTCAGAATTGGGTCTGGCCCATGTTCAATCCGATTTTAAGAGTGGCGGCTGGTGGAAGGTGCGATTTGTTAGTGATAGTGATTTTGTGTAATTTACAAATTGTTCATATTTAAAATTCCTTAGCCTGATTTTCAAATCTTTGATTGCTTTATTAATATTAGCTTTGTCATTTGGCGTTGCTCTGTTAGTTGCTATATTTATAATGTCTTTCAAGTGTATAACTGCCTTTTCAATATCGTCTGGTTCTCTAAGAGGTACATTTATTGTGAGGCTATTGTCAATGAATCTCTGTATGCTGCAATTATACATTTTGCAGGAGGGTTGATCTTGTTTTATTGCGCAACTATATTCAATTTGTATTGGTGAATGATGAATCTTCTAGTAGCAATTTGGTCGACTGCATGTAAGCGTGTTGATAATTTTCTAGTTCAACGTGGTGAGTTTTGTTTTTAAGAATAATAGCTTGTCCACCATGTCCTGAACCGTCCGGGTGGTTTGTTCTATATATTTTATATCCGGGAATGCTCATGTAGTGATTGCTTGTGCAGTGAGTTTCAGAGATTAGAGCTATGTCAATCATATTGTCATTTAGAAATAGTTGGAGTTCTAGGATATGTTTGTGTAGACCATTCGCATTCCACGCAATTATTCTTAATTTATTGTCCATTTTGTTTGTCAAGCTTGGTTATCAGGAGGGTTAATATGTTCATCATGTTAGTCATCTGTTGAATAAATTGCTTCACCATGGTTTTAAGTTCAGCAGTATAGTCATTTGGCATAATGTTACTGTTATTTTTCTGGGAGGAATTACTGTCTATGGACGGATTGTCAGTAGAGCTGACTTTAGATTTTTGGGGAGGTCGGTTGGTTGGCTGGGGTTGGGAAGGCGTGGCTGAAATTTGCGCATAGCTTATGCCATTCTCCACTTTCCTGTACGTTATGGGGATTTGTTGATTTTTTGTGCCATTTTGTGGTCGAAGCGCTGGAAATCGTTGCATTTTTAATGTTTTATGTATTTCGCAGGCCCTATAGTTGGCTGTATGAGCTCCACCACAGAGAGCACATTTTATTTTATTTGTTGACTCCATAAGGCAGTCGATTGTTTTGTGCTTACCAGCACATTTAACGCATACTGGATCCCTTGTACAATAGTTGCGGGTGTGCCCGTATTTTTGGCAGTTGGAACATTGCACTATCATCCTCTTGTTGTGGGGGGCCTCAAATTGAACTTTGGTGTGTTGTAATGAAGTTAAATTATATATGATTTTGTTGGTAGAGCTGCATTTTAGTTCAATAGAGAACAGAGGTAGTGGTTTATTGGTTGTTCTGTGTTTGATGTTGTGTATATTTAAAACTTCGTGGCCTAATATTTTTATTTCGCGTTTTATTTCGTCGGTGTCTGTTGATCGATGAAGGTGTCTCAACATGACTTAAAAACCACGTTCATCTTTAGGCTTGAAAGTGTAGTATTTCGTATCTCTGGATTTTAGTAATTCTATGATTCTTTTATAGTGTAGGGGCTCTGCCGGTTGGATACGAACTTCGTTATTGGGTAGTGTTTTAAGTACGTAGGTATGCTGTACTATTTCAGTCAGAGCTTTGATAAGAATGTTGATTTCATCTACCCCCTGCACATAAATAGGTGGTGGCTTGTTTGCTTTTGGAGTCTGTTTGGAACCACTGTCCGGATTATTCTTCTCTTTTTCTACATTGTCATCGTTGGTATCCAAAATGCCAAAGTAATTGGAAGATGGCTTGCCAAGCCAGTAGTTAAGTGTGGTCTGTTCTTTTTGTTGTTTAGGCTTATTTAAACTTAAAGTTATGTTAGTTGGCGTTTTGTTACGTTTAAGCTTTTTGTTATTGTGTAGTGATTGTTCAGTCGGTATGACTGGTGATTGCGTTTTTCTGTTTCTTTTATTTGAAATTAACTGTTCGGATCCATGCTTACAGTTTGTATTATTTGAGTATTGTACTTGATTGTTAATTTTTGTTGCACGCGTAACTATCACAGAGTTGACCAATCGAGAGTTGGCGATCGAATCATTGTTATTGTTGAGGACATGGGTTTCGGTATTAATAGTTTTTGAAATAACTGCATACTATGACGCAATCGAAGCAGTTGTTGAGAAAACTGTTGTTGTTGATGCTGTGTTGAAGCTGTTGATGTACAAGCAGTGCTTTGTGTTGTAGTAGTTGTTGTTGCTGATACAGTTGCAGCATGGGTTGTGTAAAGGGGGGTTTGCGGGGATGGGCATTGGGAGCTCCATGGTAAGGAGCATGTGGACTTCACGCTGTCAGAGCACAGAGCGGGAGAACAAGAACTTGCCCTGCGCTCAGGCGACTTGGTGGTTAAAAATGAAGATTCATTTTTGTTTTTGGGGCAGGAAGAGACAAACGAGAAATATGTATGTCTTGTTGCCTCTCTTGCTGATTTTTTTTGATGAGCGGAGCTCATATTAAGTTTTTTGTTATTTGTTTGTAGTGGTTTATTTGTTTTTTATTCCGCTTAACGAACGAAATGATTCGCATTGAAAAGCGAAATAAAATTAATTTCACAAGACTTTCATCGATAGAATGAAGATAGAAGTTTTTATAACGCTGAGTTTGAGAGCGGAAAAAACACGACTTCACTCATCGAAAGGCAAAGTGCGAATGGAATTAAAGAAAGTGTTATAATTAACAATAATTTAAAGGAGTTGATTAAGTTGTTGACTTTAAAGATAAATGTTGATGAGCAACACTTGCGTAAAAATTGTAATGTCGGTTTAAATGTTTTAAGTGTAATGGATTTGGACATATCTCTAAAAACTGCCCGCAGCTACCAGAAAGTGTAAATGTGGTGAAAGTAGTAAACCAGTAAAAGTGATCGCTCTCAACAACTTTTATGTCAGTTCATTTGTGGGGACTGTTCAAGTAGATGGACTCGAGACGCAACAGATTGTGGTGCCAGATGAAAGAGTAGAATACGATGCTTTGTTGGGGTATGATTTCGCGTTGAATTTTAAATTAACGCTGGACGTAAATGGCTGCAAATTTTCATCGTTATCAGCTCAGGATGATGATACTATATTAAATGTACTACTTATTTACAATGTAGCAGATATTGATACTCCTTCGCAGTTCAAGCCGCTAATACAATCACTGAACAGTGACTACCAACCGGTGTACCATGCAGCTGAAAATAGTACCGGACCGACAAATCACCCCGTTTCGTCAGCAACCAAGTCACCACCCAGAGGTGGCAAATGAAGTAATTAAAAAATAAGTTAAAGACTGGTTGAATGATGGCATCGTGCGTGAGTCGCACTCGAATTTTACAAGCAGAGTGGTCGTCGTCTAAAAGAAGGACCGCACGTACCGAGTTTGTGCCGACTTTAGGCAGCTGAACAGTATGGTGTCAAAGGACTGTTTCTCAGTACCACTCATTGATGACATGCTCAAAAGGCTACAAGCGGCAAAAGCATTTGTGGTAATGAATCTGGAGAACGGGTTTTTCCACGTTCCAATTAATGAGTCAAATCGCAAATATACGGCTTTCGTCACTCTGTTCGAGTTTAATAATGCTCCGTTTGGTTTCAGCAACTCTCCTGCTGCGTTTGTGTGATTCATTTATTACGTGTTCCAGAATCTGATCACTCGAGATGTTATGCAGTTATATATAGATGACATCATTATTTACGCCCAGACAACCGAGGAATGCATTCAGAAGTTAAAGTTGGTGCTTGAAGTTGCTGCCAAGTCAAAACTAAAGATTAAGTTGAAGAAATGCCATTTTTATACAGTAAAGTCGATTTTCTTGGGCATTGAGTAGAGAATGGCAAAATTAGGCAGGGCCATGAGAAGACAAATGCAGTCAGGTAATTCGGTATTCCCAAAAACATAAAGGCAGTGCAGTCCATTTTGGGTTTGACGGGTTTCTTTCGGAGAATCATCAAACGATATACATAGATAGCTCGCCCGTTAACAAGTCTGCTGAAGAAAGATGTGGCTTTTAAAATTGGAGCCGTGGAATTAAATGGAATTAATCAATTAAATGAAGCATTATGCGGAGAACTTTTTTTAAGAATCTATAGCAGAGATGCACCCATTGAATTACATACGAATGCTTCGAAGCATGGTTTTGGAGCTACTTTGCTTCAGATGTTTGACCAAGACCTTCACCCTGTGTTTTTCTGGAGCAAGAAATCGTCTTTGAGTGATTCCAGACGTCACAGTTACATTTTGGAAGTCAAAGCTGCCTACCTTGCTATCGAAAGCCGCTTCATACGGTGCATATACAGCACTGATACCCTGGACACTCTATTGGACACCTTGCAGGTCAATAAAGAATTTTCAATTGGTGAGAAATCTCTGTATAATCCATCATGCCATACTGTGTCAAATGCCGCTTGTATGTCTAGGGTGAGAAGCCTAACCGGCTGGTTATTTTGCATATTGTTCTTGACGCACTGCTTAAGTTTAACATGCAGGTCTTTTGCAGCTCATATGAGGCCTGAAGCCATATTGCGTGGTTGGTATAATAGAGTATATAGAGTGTATCTCAATGAAGGCAGAGACGTTGCATTAAAACTTTTTCAAAAGCTTTCGCAAAACAACACGGTAAGCTTTTAGGTCGATAGTTATCTGGTGAGTCCAGTGCTTTACCAGGTTTAGGAATCGCGATGATTTTGGCCACTTTCCACACTTGCGGAAAGTAGCCGGTATAAGAACAAATATATCACATGATTTTCCTTATAAAGGTAAACTGACTTTCACTTTTGTGGATGACTGTACTTGGATACCTTTAAAATACGTACAACGAAATTTATTTAAATTAAGTATCATCCTCATCATCTGAAAAGAACAGAACTTATTTCCAATCCTAATAATTTTGTATATGAATATTGTTTGTTACATTTTGTTCACTTATTGGAAGTAATATTTATTTATGGCTATACGCCACTCATGTGCTGTATAAAATGTTAGACAAAAATGTACCAAATTAGCTTTAGATGATGGGAAGTGTTTTTTTTTATACTTAGAAAAATCATAAGTATCTTTGTGCGGTTATTTTACAAAACATACACGTAAATAAAATATATCAAACTCATAGCCTCTTAATTTCTTTTACTTTTAAACTGATAGGTTTAGGGCATTATTTTTGTACGAATATTTAAAGGTGGAGAAGGAGTTTATACTAAAATATATACAATATAATAATATTATTGTATATGTAAACTTACTTTAATAAAACTCCTAACATTTGCTGAAAGTTACATATTTATTTATATGTATGTTTGTTTTTCCATTCCATATTTCTTTTATTATACTTAGTTGGTATACTGTTCTACATTCTATTTTTTTTGGCAGTTATCGCTTGGGCCTAACCATTCGTTGTTGTTGTTGTTCTAGGTCTTGTTAAGGCATTAAATATTATTTTAACTAATACAATATAAAGTAAATACAAAAATGGAGAAAAGTAACCGCAATAATTTCTATTTTTATTGCTTTTTATATCCTTTCAGATAGTTCCTCGGATGTGTTGGAATGTGTTTTAGTTGTAACAATATTATTATTATTATTGTTGATGCTGTTGGTTTTAATGCGTTTTTCTTGCTCAAATGTTTATATTGAATGGCTTTGAAATGAACAAAAAGGATATGATGAATATGTTATTGTTATTAAGCTTCCATTTTCTTTTCTTTTCTATTCTATTTTATTTCATTTTTAGCTTTGTTAGTTTTTCTTTACAAATATTATTGTATATAATATCAAGAAATATTGTGGTAGTAGTGGGCCATTAGGTGCTTCCCCTTAGGCTAGGCTAAAATTATTCTTCTACTATTATAAGTACATTTAATAATATTCTGATCCCATTCATATGTATTTATTTTGTTTATGTATTTTATCTTGTTCTTCATTTCAAATCGCAAGTATTTTGTTATTGAATTGTGCCACTCTGTCGGCAGTATCTTATGATGGTTTGAAAAGCTAAACAAACAACATTTTTAATTTTCACCCATAAAAAAGTCCGACAAAGTACTATATACATAGTTCATATTAAAACAAAATACTTATAAAAAGACAAGAGTCAAGGCAGTCAGCCAGTCACTTAGTCAGTTGATGTTTGATGACTACTCATATATGGTAATAGTAGCAAAGTAAGTAAAAGTAATGAAATCTTATCAATGATCAGCGCCCAACGGACGGCACCGTCCACCACGATTCAACACATAAAGAAGGAAGTAAAAACTTTAACACTCTGAAAAGAACACATCATCTCTCTCTCTCTCTCTACTTATATGTACTTACATTCTGGATACTAGTTTCATATGGTATACAATATGTATGAAGATACATCGAATCACTCGTAGCGCCTTTATGCTCATGTTGCTTTTGCCGTTGCCGTTGTCGTTGTCAGCCGTCAGTCGTCAACTCGAATACCTCCTCATTTGCTTATTTGGCGTTACATCAACTGCAGCATGTAGTATCATGAAATTGCAACAAAGCAACACAGCAACACTTAAGGGCATATGTAGGCATGCATGTCTTAAATTCAACATCGCCTTACACCCAGAGCACATTGCTACATCCGCGCTAACACGTCTATCTGTCTGTCTGTTTTTCTGTCAGTCAGCCTTACATGCCACACAGTTAATACGAGTATTCACTTAGTAGGTAGGTTGATAGGAAAGATACACACACACACGCACACACTTATTTCTTAGGTGGATCTATCAATTTCTTTGACTTGCTTTACCAATGCTTATCTATACATAACATACTACTTATACATACGTAAGTATATTGTATGGAAGTAAGTAAGTTCTTATACTTACTAAGTATATATTGTACAATAGTACTATATGTATTTGAGTTGTTAGCTTGTTGAATGCATAATAAATAATAACACAATAGCAAAAAACGAGAACAAATTGCAACATGCAACATATTTAGATATTTCGAAAAAGATACTTAAAGATATTACCCTTTAGTCCTTTTGTTTAATAGAATAATTAGTATTGTTTAATACTATTTAAGAATATTGCATTTCCCATTTTATTTTATTTAAATTTAAAGTCTATGTTAGTATTGAAATTTAGTATAATAAAGAAAGTTGGATAAGGATACTATAATCTATTTCAATACACGAATGAATATCTAATTCTCATATATATCTGCGCAATATACGGATACTCTTGCAACACTATAGTTGCCAATAATTATTACTTTAAGCAATATTCATTACATTTAAAAAAATTGTAACAATTGTATAAAGAACTTATAAACAATGTCCCTTAATCTCCCCGGTTGCAGAAGGTCATAAACTTTTGTGTTGAGGTAATGTATATCAATATAGATTCGTTACCTCTGATTGTAGAGTTTATTGAGCTATAGTTTAAGCAAGCATTTATAGAATGGTTTGAAACTTTTTAAATTCTCTATTAAGTATATCGATGTTGTAGTGTAGATATTTACTGTTCAAATTTATAAGATATTTCTCGTTAAAATTTATTCTTCTTTCCAGTTACTATTTCGAAAAGAGGAGTCAGTTACATTATCGTCATCTTTAATGCTATTACAAATTATGTGTGCGTGTGGCTTGTTTTCTTAGTATCCGAGTAGTATGTATTGTACTTGTGCTCATATTAAACACTTGATGTTGCAACCCATGAGCAACCCGTGCAACCCGTGAGCAGCCCGTGGGACCCGTGCAACATGTTTATATGTTTTTTCATTATTGCTGTTTTTCTTGTTGTTGCGTGCGAAACAATTTATCACAGCTCATTTTTCGGGGCGGCGACGTTTAAATAAATGAGACTTGAATATGTATACTCGTATACTTGTATAGCATATACCTACTTATATAGTACGAGGAGTAAATTGCAAATTGTATTTCTCTTGTCTTGTTGTTTTCATCCGAGTGAAGTGAGTAAGTTAAAATGACCGACCGATACAAAAGACAAAACCAAAAAATAAAAAGGAAAAAAAGAAATGCTGTTGGCTATCTCGACTTGATTTGGTTTCACTTAGGATCGTTCAGTTTGGTTCTTTAAAACTGAATTGGCTCTACTAAGTTAATGTTTTTAACTTGTTATACCATACATTGGTTGCATATAGTCAAAGTCAAAGTACGAGTATGTTGTATGAGTTTCGTGTAGGTGCGTAAAATTCAGCCCTTAGGGTTTAACATCATCAGCAAGTGGTGTGGTGAGTTAGTTCGAGTACATCTGAGGTACGCACGTCGTACTATATTCTTTGAAACATAAAACATTTTAAATCGCAACACCGTTAATTTTACGCTTCGAATTAATTAAATAAAGCAAGCAAAATAAGACTTGTTCTTGTAAGTTGTAGTCAGTGTCGCATTATGACTAGTGAGGGCGAAGTAGAATTTTTGGGCCCCAAATATTAAAAAACTGTATGTACCATGTATTCCAATACAAAAATATTCTACATATTAGGTCTAAGTATACAATATTGATTAAAAGCAAAAAACCAAGCCATTAACGATTTTGACAATCAAATGAGTAATTTTGTATTTGAAATTTTAAGAAAATGTTGATCGAAAAGATTTTGCTTTAGTATTCCGAATAGGAATTCAATATTAGTCAAGTCTGGTGATTAAGCAGTCTAATCAAGAAGTTTAACTCTATTGTCTAATTTTGTTGGGGGCCCCCGTTTGTTTGGTTCAATAAGAATTTACCCAAGTTACCCTTAGGAAAACGCGCATATGCTTATGGTTGTCTTTTCGGAGCTAACAAACGACTCTTGATATGACTTCTGTTGCGAAGCACCGAAATCAAGCTAAAATCATCATTCATCATGCAACGCCCATTCAGTCAGGTTCGAGCGAAAATAAAGCGACGCGTCACAACGCAACGCAACGCATCCGGCTGTCTTACTGTTCGCCAGATGCCTTTACCGCTGCCTCCCTGCCTGCCTGTCCATTCTTCAAAGGTCCGTTCCAGTCTCATGTTCGTCCGTCTGTGTGTTCATTTGTCTGTCAGTGAGTTCTCCCGTTCGTCTGGTCATGTTATTTAAAGGCGAATGTCGTTTAGTCGCTTGCTTGCGTCACAACGGCAAATGTCAGTTTCACACAAAATAACAAATTAATAATTTCTTTTTTTTTCTTCCTTCCTTACTTCCGACCTCTCCTCTGCTATTCTATGGTTCCCTCTTTAGATAATTTCTTGCTTTCTTTGTAATTGCTGCTGCCACATTTTGGGTTATGCAAATTTTATATAGCGACCGCATCCGGAAACAACTCCACTACCTCTGGTGCCTCCACCTTGGCTTAATTTTAGCTAAACTGACGTTTGACGCGCTGTGGTCAACATTGCCACATACATTGCCACTGCCATCGTCCTTGTCAGAGTCGTCACTTGTACGTAGTTATGGTTATTTGTTATTATTTTTGGATAGTGTTGAAGATAATGGTGGTGGTGGTGGTGGTGGTGGTGGTGGTTCGTCTTGACTTTTCCTATACAATACAATAAGTTAGTCAGCCCTGTCTGTCGTATTGTAGTTGTGAAAAATTATGTTTCAACTTGTGAAAAATTACAATATTTCATTTGTGTTTTTCCCCCTTCTTCTACACTAATACTAATACAAAATTGTTTTGAATTTTCTCCTTTTTAGTATTTATTATAATTTTTTGGTTTTCGGAAAAGTGGGTAAAATGAGTTTTCTTTTTTAGAAAATAATTTTGCGCGCATTTGAATTGATGCATGAAATATTTTTACTGTCGCTCTTTATTTTTTCGCCTAATTTTCATTCTTTCTTTTTTCATTTTTATATTTTTGTATCCAAGTTTAGGCTGACTACCGGGTGGATTCTTCATCGGTTGGGGACCTAACTTGTAACATTATGTTTCCGGTCATTTAGTTAAACGCATGCTGTGTATTTTTTATTGGTGTTTTTTTTTTACTGTGAGTTTCTTAAGAAATTTCAAGCAACTTTTTGTTAGGGAAAATATATATTTTTTTTTTCGAGTAGAATAATTTTACCGATACCTCAGTGGTTTGTTTCTTAAATTTATTCCATGTTGATTGCAAATTGAATAATTTTTGAAAATTATATAAATAGTACATTAGATACTTTTTTTAACTACCAACAATTATGGATATCAAAAATCGGAGATAATGCCTACGTATTGTAAATTAGAGGTGTGCAATGATTAAAAAAAAATGTACATTTTAATTATGTAGGTACTTTGATATGCGTAGGACTTTTACTGACTTATTTAAAATAATTAAAAGTAGTACTCGTACTTCGCGTCAGAAGTATAAATAATACTAACATGAACTTTTGTATGTACTCTTTGAAAAAGATAAAGTGCGTATTGCACATTTTATTTATGTACTATGAGCAAAAATGTATGTACATAGTAGCAAAAATGTATTTACATCGTACGAGCGCACACTGCACTATGGTTTTTTTTGCCAAAGTTCTGGCATAAATTCTACATATTGAGATATTTAGCCAAAATTTGGTTTATACGTATATTTTAGGCCCCCAAGACGGCTTACCAAATTTGGTTCGGTTTGGGTAAGTATTTTATATAGCTGCCACATAACCGATTTGGCTAACTTGGACGAACTTTCTTGTATTTCACGCTATCAAGCAAAAACAGGTTTTGTTACTTTATTTTATGCATTATATTATATTATTATACATATTATATTATTATTATAACAAAAAATAACTAATGAAATCATTACATTTTATTCATTTTTGCTGCATTGATATGTTTTAAATTGTAATGCTGAAAATTAAGATAAATTTAACATAATGTTAAATCAGTTCGGCTATGCTACTTACCGCACAGGTGTACCTAATTGTCATCTAATTCAAAATTTTGTACTTCTAGAGTAATAGCATCTAGTTCATCATGTCCGTCATCCTCATCATCTGACGAGTCCTGTGGTGGATCAGCATCATCATTTATATCACTTGCCTGTATAGGTGGTGGTTGCAACAAAGCGACAACTTCTGCTGGAATTCTTTTCTTTTTGCTATTATTTAGGCGTTCTTTCAAACAGAGATTGGACAAGAGGCGATCAGAACTATCCATGGCTCTATTATAAACATCTGTAATATTGTTTAGTCGACTGCATTTTCTTGCATGGCCCCTTCTATCTTCAACACTTTATGTACAGTTGGTGATATAGGATACCAAGAATACTTATTTTGATATACCGTGAAAGCATTAGCACAGAAGGCTTTAAATTTTTCTGAGTTTATTTCGATCTCGCAGGAAATTGTAATTAAAATGATATACAAATTTTGTAAAATTTCGTAATCCATGTTTAATATTGCTTATCTGAGAATCCAAATTTTCCTTTTGTTTTAATATAAGGGCGGTACTTTCTTTGACAAATTCAATTTGCAAAGGGCGGCAAAACCGAACTGATTGCGGAGTCTTGTTGAACCAAATATGCTGTTGCATCTCATTTACCAGTTTTAATGGGACAACTGTGGTAACGAAGAGTGAAGTATCAAGTGGAAGAATGCCAAAGCGCTGTTTGTACATGCTGTGACCAGAGGAACCATCGAACCCATAGCTAAAAATATAATTGCAGTGTACCACGTTGGGAAGTGTTTCTAAGACCTCCTGTTGCATTTTAAGTATGCGATAAACTGTATGGTTTAACAATTTTTGTAGGGACACATGCACCTTACTTTCGGTATAAACATTATCATCAAGTCTGCATTGTAATTTACATATTAGCACATCCGGATATAGTGGGTATATATCACAACCATGTTTTTTTGTGTGCTATTTTATATTAATATACTGACTTTTTGTTAATCCATTTTCAATTAAAAATGCCAACGAGTTGTCAACGGACATTTCTGTTGGTTCATCTGCAATAAGTTATTTTTTAACTTGCTTTATATTTTCCATATTCGCAGTTTCTTTCAAAACAAAAGTCACATCTTTGTCTTTTGATTTTATTGCTGAAACTGTGGCAGCGTGAATGAGTAAAGGCGTTGAGTTATAGTTCACTTTGGAAAGTTCTGCGGCTAATTTTCTTTTCAACCGAGAACCTGCGTTATCATAAAAAATTTCCGAGCAACTAACTTTATTAGATGACGATTAATTTTAATTATCATGCTAGAGGCAAGCCATTTTGAATGCTTTGCCTTGAATTTACCTATGTTACGACCAGATTTCGGCAAATTTTTTTTAATAAAGAGTTCAAAGGTTTAAGTTTTTTTGTGTATTTCATCTCTTTCCTCATTGCTTATTTGAAATTCATGGAGTTCCTCAAAAATCCAGCTTGCAATTGCACTTGTTTTCCGATTATTGTCATTCCAAACATCAAGGAGCGTTGCATGGCAGAACTCAAACTTAGCTGTAAATTGAAAGATATCCAGAGAAGTCGCAAAAGGTCGCAAAAAGTATAAACAACACGATAAATACATACTTTTGGCTGTAAATCTACATAATTACATTTTGGCACAAATTGACAGAAAGTTAGTTTTCACTCCACAATACACGGGCACGTTGGTTAGGTTTTTTCTATTTTAGGACAAAACAAAACAGTACACAGAAATAACATTTTATAACGTTTAACATACCTTGAACTTTCATTTCCATTATTAATTTTTACTTTTTAATCGCAAGTGTTAAATTTGAATAAGCACAAAGTTTGACAAAAAATTCGCGTCTGTTTTACTACAACAAGCAGCTGACCGAACATCTGACTTTGAAAGACTGCTTAAATTTAAAGCTTGCCATATTTTCAATAATTTCTGAATTCATTATACCTGAAGTATAAGAATACTTAATATAAATTACGTTTTGTTTCCAAAAATTTTTCGACTTTATGCCAGAAATTTGGGAAAAAAAAACCATAGTGCACTGGGCCAAATGCCCAACTTTTTGGTATAAAGTTTATTAATGTAGTTACAGAGTTAAAACTTGATGGATTCGATAATTGTAGCTAACATAATATTTTAGCAAAATTTCAAACCGATCCGACCACGCATACCCTCACCGCCCATATGAGCCCATTTAGCTGATGCGTAGTTTTTTGTAGGAGTTTCAAGTGTTTCATTAGACACTGCAATTTTAAAAGCAAAAATGTTTTCATGTTCAATAAATACTGAACTAAATTAAACTATAAATTTTTTTAAAAATTTTAACCTGATTTTTTGTATGAATACAGATAAACACCTTCGCACACGGAATCAGAATTGGAATCGCAGTTATCAAAAGGGGGGTCGTTCTTGTTCTCTATTTGAAAATGAGGCACTTCTAACAGAGCAATGACATCCATTGATCTTTGGAATACATATTATTAGCCCGTGAGTTATGACGAGTATGCGACTATCTGTCGCGCTTGTAAAATTTGTTACGCGCTTCTGATGCGTTTTCACGAAAGCGAAGCGAAAAATTTTGAAGCTGCCGATCAGACACCACTTTCGCTTTTTATGAACAGCTGCTTTTTATTATGTTATACACCCACAAGGAACTTTGAGCGCACGTTGACAAAATTAAAAATGAAAATTTGCAATATATGAATATAATTCTTGCAGTCCCCTTTTTATTCATGATACTTCTTTTATTAAAATTATAAAATAAAATTAACAATTTGCATATCACTTAAAAATTTTATGTGCCGTCATCAGCTGTTTACTGATGCCATGACGGAAAAATGCAACAAAACTTGGAAACACTAACAAAAACTTGGCCACACTGGCAGAATTTTCCCAGCCATGGTTGGCTTCAACTTAACTTTTTCTTTGGCAGCTGAAGAAAAGCCAAACCAAAGCAACCCTGTAATTTAGTAAAATTTTTAAGTATTGCAGAATTTTGAAGCTGCTTACAGAAAAAGCAGCTTTTTTCTTGGTCTCACAAGGCTATAATAGTATATATAGGTTTTCTAATATATCCAAGTCGAATTCTAAAATTGATGCCAATAACTTTGGATTTAAAAAAGCATTTCTTTCTGTGTTGCCATCATTTGTGTTCCCATTTCGATTTTGCTTTGGCTTATCTACGTGTAACCCCATTTCCTGATACAATCTTTGTTGTATACTCTGTTTTTTTCATCATTTCTAATTTTTCCGTTTAATCTCACACTTGCCATTTCTCAAATCCTATTCTATAAGAAATTTTAAGCAGTAATTCGAAAATTCTTATCCAACCGTGAAGTGGACTCATCCCAAGGCTTTGGTTTGAATACAGATGAGCAAATATCGCCAATTTCCAAATTTTTTTTTAAGGCCAGCTCCTCAGATTGGGCACAATCGACAAGATTTTGTCCCTGTTAAAATGAATAATTAACAACAAAAAAGATGTACATATATTTTCGCTTATACTCGTAGTACATAAATTAAATGTGCAGTACCTACTGCGTATTATAGGTAGTTTGCTTGGTATGGTTTAGTTCTATCCACGTATACAAGTATACATACTGGCGTTGCTCAAGCTAAAGTGGGGGTCACAGGTGGTGGATAGTGGACGGCCTACAGATATGTAGGCTAGCTGCGAATATTGAATAAGCAGTCCCTGAACTATGAGTGGCGAGAATGGCCGCCCTTTAGCTAAGCTTTCTCTAATCAAATCCAAGAGCGTCTGTTTCCAGATTGGGCGGCTTCTTGGTGTGTGTCTGAACCTAAAAGGTCTGCAGTAATATAAGCCTGGCGGTAGGCGGTAGGGAGTCTCCGGAACCGTTGTTGGTTTTTTCAGCTAATGATGGTGAAAGGGTGATGGGATCAGAAACCAGCCACTTTGGACTCTGGTCAGGGAGTATGCATTGGATGCAGTTCAGTAAGCTGCGTTGCCCCGGGCGAGCTCCAGTCCGTCCGCGTATACCGGGGTTGGTGAAGCATAGGTAGAGACTGTGTCCCAAGGGTATACCCGTTCTTGACTATTACGGCCCGCCCCCCTGCACACGATGCGCTGACAAACAACAAAAGAATGTCTAATTGTACCGGGAAGAATGTTACAACGGCAATGGTTAACTTGGTTGTCGTAGCGGACAAGTTCACAAGGAGATCTGGACTTCAGGCGGAGCAGCAAGTTGTGCCGCTCACCTCCAAGAAGGACCCCAGAGCCACAAAAGATCACATGGGAAGCATCCTGTGAGAATGAGGTACCTTCTCCTTTTAAAGCAGGATCAGTAAGTGGGCCAGCGGTAGTAATCACAAATTCCGAAGAGGAGAATAGGTCGTCGGTACCAGCGAAGGAAGTCGCAGAGATAAAGGACAAGGATGCGGGGATTGCATTAGTAGAACCTGTCTCTGTCTCAGCTAGGTCAACTAAGACGAAATCACTTCAAGCAAGAAGGATGACGCCTGAGAGGAATAGTCAAGTGGACGAAGATAGACCGGAGGAGCCGCATACAGCAAGCGCAATGAGAAAATTGGAGCAGCTTGCTGTGATGATGGAGAAACAGCGGCACGTTAACAACGAGATGAGGGATCTGCTAGCTTCGGCAATAAGGCTTCACAAAGTAGTGGCTAACAAGAAGTTGCATCCTGTTCGATTAGCATTGAGCGTCGCCAAGTTCGGAGTGCCGACAGTAAAGAAAGCACAGGAGAAGCATACGGTTAGCGGAGCCAAGATGGTTCCACCCTGTGTGTGTGTGTGGAAAATAATCCTGATAGCGGGACAGAGAGGTTTGCAGATGAAGACTCAAAGCCAGAGGAGAATTAATCGCAAGTGGCCAAGGATTGAAAGAAGAGAAAAAAGAAAACGGAAACGCAGTGACCTTCCCTATCAAAATACGGGGTATCCATTTTTGAAGCTGTAATATATCACCAAACGTCACTCAGGATTCTTTTGATGACTTTCTTGTTAGGTTGGTCAGTGTTGCGAGGGATAGATCCCCACTCATAATCGCCGGTGACTTTAACACATGGGCGGTGGAACGGGGTTGTAATAGCACCAATAGGCGCGGACGGGCTGTTTTGGAAGCATTTGCATCGCTGGATATGGCCCTATTAAATAGGAACAACTCAATCACGTATGACAACGGGAGAGGCAGTTCGGCAATAGACCTCACCTTCTGTAGCACATCGATTGATGGTGCTATCAATTGGGAGGTTGCAGATGTCTACACCCATAGTGACCACCTTGCAATACAAATTTGTATTTCCCCTCAGGCAAGGTTTACTTGGAGAATTTGGAAGCTGTATAAGGAAACTTTAGACTTATTTATCTCCGAGTTTGAAATAGCGTCTGTTAATGCGAGTCGGCAATCACATCAACTTATGCAGGACCTCACTAGGATGTGCGATGGCTCCATGCCTAGGAAGACAATAAGCAACGGCAGGAAACCTAACTTCTGGAGGACTGATGAAATTGCAGAACTTCGCTTGCAGTGTCATCGTCTGCGAAGAAGATTCCAGCGCAGCAGAAGGAGGAATCCTGCCTCTCACGACACTCTTCTCTTCCTCGATGAACTTGGGCAAAAAAAGTCCATACTCAGCAAGGAGATCTGCAGGAGCAAGCAAAATGACTTTTGCAGACTGATAGTTGAAGTGGATCAGAACCCTTGGGGCAGTGCTTACAAAATTGTATTGCGCAAGTTCACAGGACTCAAGGCCTCGGTCCCTTCCTCCGTCTCTTTAATGGACAAAATAGTTGCGGCCCTCTTCCCATCAAGAGTATTGTTGAGGATACTTCGACCGCTTGAGGTTGCAGATGAGGATATGCTCATTATCACAATTCTAGAGCTAGAAGCGGTATTGAGAAGGGTGAAGGTTAACAAGTCGCCTGGGCTGGATGGCATTCCCAATGCCATTATTAAGAGAGCCATGGGAGCGAAACCCCATGTTTTCTGCGAGATTTTCTCAAGCTGCATGAGAGAAGGACTCTAACCCAAATATTGGAAGAATCAACAGCTGGCCCTCATCCCAAAAGCAAACCTGCCCCCAGAGCTGCCATCGTCTTACAAGCCTATTGAGTACTTCTGGTAAGATATTTGAACGGATTATTTGCGCCAACCTGAATCAGTATACGGAGATGCCAAATGGGCTGTCTGCACTACAATTTGGCTTCAGACCGAGAAGGGGTACTGTAGGAGCGATCCAGGTCTGTGCAGTAGTCACTCTTGACGTAAAGAATGTATTCAACTCTGCTGATTGGAGCTGCATCATAAATGCGCTGAGCATACCGTATTACCTAATCCGGATGGTGGTGTCCTACTTCAGTGAAAGAACCCTGGCTTGCGATACGGAAGGAGGCTATAGGACATTTGACCGTACTGGAGGTGTCCCACAAGTTTCGGTACTGGGTCCAATCCTGTGGAATGTCATGTATGATGGCATTCTCCGGATTTGTAAACCCAATGGAGTGGAGATTGTCGGGTATGCGGACGACATTGCTATTGTAGTAAAGTAGAGAGGACTGTTGCAGCGTCGAGGAGGTGGCTTATACAGAATCACCTTATCCTGGCGAAACATAAGACTGAGCTGGAAAAAGTAGAAGCACTCTCAGTGAGAGTTGGAAGCCATATAGTTGAATCGACGCCTTGCATCAAATACCTTGGTGTACTCTTGGACCACCGACTATGCTTTAAGTTTCACTCGAAGGAGTCAGCCAAAAAGCAGCTGTCATCACTCAAAATCTGGCTAGGATTCTCCCAAACATAGGGGGACCCAGACAACAATATCGGGTTCGATTCGGTTCGGTGAGCAAATCCATACCACTTTATGCGGCTCCAACATGGGCTGGAGCACTCGATTCAAGTACGTATTTTTAAGAACTAGAAATCTTGAATTAAGTTTATTATAATAACCTAATGGACAAGTCTCCACTTAAATTGAGCGAGTTGTCTGCTCTATATGATTTACAATTTTTGGATTAACTTACCAACTCAGAAGAATTGATTAGATTTTATCTACATAATTTCTATTCTAGACATACTAAGTGGTGCCCCATAGATGTATTCCGTATGTACGAGTTTAATAACAATAATAATAATATTCTTTATTTTATTTAAATATCAGTGTAAATGTACGAGCATATATACGAGGACAGTTCATTAAGTACCCGTGTTAGAAATGAAGACACCACTTTTTTCCAAAAATATGTTATTTATTTTTTAACATATTCCATTTTTAGAATGATACACTTCTCCCAACGTTCCGGTCATTTTTTAACCCCTCCAAAAAATAGGATCGGCGATGACTTCCTCCTTTGAGTTAAATTTTTTTCCCGCGATCCATTTCTTCATGTTAGGGAGCAAGAAAAAGTCGCAGGGAGCCAGATCAGGTGAATACGGGGGGGTGCGGCAGCGATTCATAACGCAATTCTTGCAGTTTGGCGGAGACAACACCAGATGAATGTGTTGGTGCGTTATCGTCATAAAACAACACCTTTTTTTTTGCCAAATGCGGCCGTGTCTCCTTTAATTTTTTGTCGAAGTGGTCAAATAACTCACTGAAGTATTTTCCAGTGATCGTTCTTCCTTTTTCTTAAAAGTCCATGAGGATGACGCTCTTCGCGTCCCAAAAAAACGTCGCCATGACCTTACCGGCCGATGGGACCGTCTTCGCCTTCTTTAGTGCAGATTCACCGGAAGAAATCCATTGTTTCGATTGTTGCTCAGTTTCTGGTGTATAATGATGAATCCAGACTTCATCAACGGTGACAACTCGACGCAAAAAGTCTTTCAGATCTCGCTTAAATTGCCCCAAACACTGCTTCGAAGTTAACAGCCGCATCCGCTTGTTGTCCAACGTGAGCAATCGCGGCACCCAGCGGGCCGACAATTTTTTCATCGCCAACTTATCATGTAAAATATTAATGGCCGTTCCGGTCGACACACCTACGGCCTTTGTTACTTCGCGCACTTTCGTTCGTCGATCAGCGAGAATCATGTCGTGGACTTTTTCAATGATTTTCTCGGTAACCACGTCTGCCGGGCGTCCTGATCGCCCGTTTGTACCAATATCTTACTGTGGTCATAGATGGTGACGTGTCCCCATAAACAGCATCCAACTTTAATTTTATCTCCTCACATTTTTTCCCATCCAAAAACAAAAAGCGAATTACTGAACGATACTGCTCTTTTTCCATCTTAGCCAATATGTCGAATCGATCAGTCTGAAATTTGTATTAGCATCGTCTGATAGATGGCAGCACACGATGATAACACTAACTTCACTCAGGAACGTCCTCTATCGTCAAAAACGGGTACTTAATTAACCGCCCCCGTGCAATAATATATAGAGTTTACAAAGCATCTTTGTTTACCAGAAAAGATTCAATTTTGTACTCTAAAAACTTAGTAAGTTCTCACGAAGCTCTACAGATAATATTTTATTAGATCATATCCTTATTTTTTACATACCATACCATAAATTGAAAAGTAGTCGCGATCGAACACTTCTTATATGCAGACGTGCCTACGGAGAATTTCTGATTAAGTTTTCGATGTGTACACGTGTTTACTGTTACTTTTACTGTTACTTCTACTCGTTTGTTTACTACGAGCTGATTGGTTGAGTTGATCGCGTGTTTCTATTCTCGCTGCTTCTGTTTTGTGCTTCTGTTTTATGAATTAGCAAAATATAAACTAACGGTCCGAGTCGTAAAAACAATTATAAACTACAGGCACAAACATGAGTGTCTGTGATGGTTCTGGGACACCCCCAGCACCTCCTTGGCAGTCGACTGTCAAGCGTAAAGGTGAATCTCACGAAATTGGCCCAAAAAGTAAGTTACCGAGGCCTGCAGGTGTAAAGGATGTAGCCAGGAAACTTCATAACTCTAACTCTAATCGTTTTGAGCTGCTGGGTCAAAATCTTGAGTCTGATAATGAGACGACGGAGGAAGATGAGCCTGTTACGGTGAACTCGAAGCCTCCAGCAATTTTTCTGGACGAAGTGAACGACATTGAAGGTATGTTGTCTTCGATTCAGGAAGTTGTAAAGAACGGTTCCTACACTTATAAGTCTGGCATGAACGGCCAGGTCAGAATTATGCTCAAGGAAAGAGAGCAGTCTCAAGACCTTGTGACGTTGCTCAAAAAGCAGAATGTAGTTTTCCACACATACCAGTTAAAGGAAGAAAGTGCCTATAAGGCTGTTCTGAAGGGCCTGCACTACTCAACTCTATTGGACACTATAAAGAATGAGCTTAGTAATTTGGGCCACACGGTTAGGTACATCGCCAATGCCAAGAACCGCAATAACAAAACACCCATGTCAATTTTCTTTATTGACCTAGAGCCAAATAGCAATAATAAGAAAATCTTTGAGATCAAAAGGTCAGGAAACGCTGTAGTAGTAAAAAATTTGATGATTTGGTTCAGCGCCATAGATGTCAAGAGTTTGGGCACACGATTCTGTAACAAAACCCTGCGGTAAGTGCGCACAAAACCATCGTACGTCTGATTGCACCAAAAGTAAGGATGAACAGGCCTGCTGTGTACACTGTGGTGAAAACCACACGGCATCCTAAAAAAAAGTTGCAAAATTTATAAAGCTACAGCCCAACGTCAATTTCAAGGCAGTGTCAACGATACCAACAAAATGATAGAAGCTCGCCCACCTCCAGACAACTTCCTTATCCCTGGCATCAGTTTTGCCAAACAAGTGGGTAATACTGCCATTAGTCAGGAAAATCCAAAAGGCCCCCACGACCCTCAACCCAACACATCACCAGTCATAAATGAAGAATCGATCATGAAGAAGGTCGAAGTCCTAATCCAGAAAATGTCAGCCCAACTCATTGCACAGTTCACACAAATGATGGCTAACTTCCTCACATCCCTAAATTAATGCAAATAAAGTTAAAAATAACCATCTGGAATGCTAACGGCCTATGCAAAAGTAGGCCCGAAGTCGAACAATACATCAAAACGAAGAATATCGATATGTTACTTGTAGCAGAGACCCATTTCAATCAACGTTCCTACATATTTTAAAATTTAAAGCTATGATCTCATCTAGGCAAACCATCCTAGCGGCAACGCGAGAGGTGGCTCTGCTATTCTAATTAGGCATTTCATATGCAGAGCAAGATTCAATCCAACTTCCCTGGGTAGAGGCAGCAATAGTCACACTCCACAGCCCTTATGGCAATCTGAATCTAGCGGCATTATACTTTCCTCCACGCCACAATATATCGCAGGCTATGTATGAGCGACTGGTCGTTAGCCTTGGTAACAAGTTTATTGTAGGTGGTGACTTCAATGCTAAAAGTACCTGGTGGGGTTCAAGGATTACTAACACCAAAGGGGCAGCACTATTAAACTGCATCTGGAGCAAAAACGTAACCTGCCACTCAATTGGAGTGCCAACCTACTCGACTACTGACCTTAGAAAAACTCAAGACGTGCTGGACTTTGCGATTGCCAGAGGGTTCCACCCCAATCAGATTCACACTGGACCAACATGGACCTTCAATCTGTTCAAAAAGCTGTAACGTTGGGAGTAAACTCTCCCGTTCTCGCCGTTAACAGGCCTGCCCCCATACTTGGCAAAAGAGCTAATCTGAGAAGATATCGATCCTGGCTAGAGGAAAACATGGATCCCAATGTCACCTTACAAACCATCGCGGACATTGACAGCATGTATGGCACATAAGTCGCAACCGTCGTGATAAGACTCTGCTCAATCGTGCTTTCAAGGAGCTTAAGGTTCTTATGAGAAAGCTGCACAATAAGTCCTTAGAAGCCTATCTCAAACCCAGAAAAGGCTCAGGTGTTTGCAGCACATTTAGAAGAAACTTTCACCTCCTTTGAGTTGAGTGACGTTTCGAGCACCATGGAAGTTACTAACTTTCTTGATGTTCCCTGCCAAATGGATCTTCCAATTAAGGAAATCGGCGCAGAGGAGGTACAAGAATAGATCAATACACTAGCAAAATGTGGCAGCCCTGAAAGCACTACCCTCAAACATGCTACAACTCATAGCTAAACTTTATAATGGGATTCTGAGACTTAGCCACTTTCCTTCCCAGTCTCAAAAATATTCGAGAGACTACTTTTGCGTAGACTTTTGCCTGTGCTAGATAAAAATAAAACTATCCCTGAACATCAGTTTGGCTTCCGAACGCAACATGGTACACCAGAGCAGTGCCATAGGATTGTACAACATATTCTAGAGACGCTGGAGAACAAGAAGGACTGCTCTGCAGCATTTCTAGATGTCAGACAAGCGTTTGATAGAGTTTGGCACCCATGTTTACTATACAAAATCAAAAAGAGCCTGCCTGCACCGTACTATGTGCTCCTAAAGTCGTACTTGGACAGCCTAAACCCATTCAGGCGGGTGTGCCGCAGGGCAGTGTTTTGGGTCCTATATTGTACACGCATTTTACTGCAGATATGCCGGTATTAAATATGGATTGCTCCCTTACTGCTACCTACGCAGACGACACAGCATTTCTGGCATCCGACGACTGCTGCATACCAGCATCCAGGAAACTGCAGCTGAAATTTTCTGCCTTAGAACTGTGGCTCACAAAGTGGAATATTGCCATCAACAACGATAAATCGACTCATGTCAAATATGCACTTAGGACCCGAAACTGCCCTAGTGTAAGTCTTAATGGACACTTGCTCCCCACGGCCTCTAGCGTTAAATACCTCGGGCTTACTCTGGATACAGCACTCAACTGGAGAAAATACGTATTCAACAAGCGGATCCAGCTCAACCTTAAGTTCAAGCGCCTGTACTGGTTGCTCAGGCCTAGTTCGAAGCTCTCACTACGCAATAAATTACTACTCTACAAGGCGATTCTAAGGCCAATCTGGACCTATGGCATTCAGTTATGGGGCTCCTTTGCGTCTCAAATGTTAACATTATACAAAGGTTCCATTCCAAAGTTCTTCGCACTATAGTAGTTACCCCTTTTTATGTTCGCAACGATGTCATTCACTGCGACCTCAAGATTGATACGGTTGCAGAGACCATCACTGCGTTTAGCCGCCGCTACGAACATCGACTTGAGAACCATATAAACGTCCTTGCAGTGAAACTTCAGGACAACAGCCAGCAACTCCGCAGACTTAAGCGCTATCATCCCTTGGATCTTCCCTTCCGCTTCAATCAGTGACCTAGTCCCTATCCTTCCTAATATAACCTCAAGATACTGAATACCTCATGTAATTTAGCTACTGTCTACATATAATCAATAGATAGATTCTGAATAAATAATAAATTATAAACAAAAAAAAAAAATAAATTGAAAAGTAACAATTAATTGAATATGTTTAAATGTTTGATTGAATTGCTATAGCATTGGATACTTCTGTCTTAAACATCGACTCCACGCGATAAGTTATGTGTCGCTTGAAAATGATTCCAATTCTCATATTTTTTAACTTATACATATATCTAAATACTTAAGATATGAAAAGATTAGTGAAATGGTTTCAAATTTACATCTCTTATTTTATAAGGATTTATGTATATCATTAGTACAATAGAAAGGATCATACAACTAATATTACTTTTAGACTAATTGGGATAATTTAATAGACGAAACTTTTAGAAATTCTTAGCATACTAATAAATTTCCGTAAAAACTTTTAGATAAATAAATGTTACTTATCAATGTGACTGTGGCAACATTCTTCCTTTTTTTGGGAATGTGGGAAATGGTATGTATGTGTGAAATAGACACATAGAGAAAACACTGTAACCCTTTAGCATAATTAATTTCATACTTTATGTCTCACATGCTTTTGTTCACTTTGATATATCAGGTTTTAATGATTAAACACACGGCCACCAACTGAATGAATGAGAGTTACCACGACGAAGTCTCATATGGCGTTGACTGCCTTCAATGTTATTGTAAGTATTATATTATTATACCCTGTGTATATGAAGATTAATCACATAGTTATTATATAATTTTTCATTCCTTAATCCTTTCATGGCAACCAACTAACCAACCAACCAACCAACCAACCTACATTGTCGTCATCATCCAAAATAGTAAGACAAATAATATCGTATAAGCTTACAATTAAAATGGATAAAAGAAAGCAAGAGCCAGAAACCCAAAGTTGTACTTACTTACTTACTTACCAAGGAAGACAAATTAATTAATAATAATTTTTATTTTTGTGTTGCAATATTTATTTATACTCCTTCTATACTATTTACATATTGTATGTACAGTACTAAGTATATGAGTATACACGATAAATATACGAACATATGTACATACGTACATATGTATGCGACAAGGCTTAAATGTATCCATTTTGAAAAATGACCCATTGCTACTACAACATTGCACCCCTAGCGCCGAAGGTCGTTTAGCCTACCGATTTGTGTGGGATAATTTCTTTCTTCATTCAACAAAATTCTAAATTTTGTATACATTATTTATTCTTTTCTATTTCTATGTATGTATATACAATATTTGTGTTACAGTTCTATTCTTTTATATTCATTCAGATTGCTACCTGTTTTATATATTCTATTGTTTTCTATTCCGTTCTATTCTCAAGGAATGATGAATTTGGCTTATGACCTTTGTTTCATTCAAATTCATTGTTTTCTTGATCAAATCTAAAGAAATAATAAAAATTAAAAACAATAATAAAAACAAAAAATCTCCCCCAAAACTATGGTAAACAAAACAAAGCAAAGCAGTCACAACAAAAATAACCAAAAGGTACGAACGAGTAAATAATCGTACATTTTTTATGTGTCGAGATAGAAATCTTTTGGAGCAGTTATTGATTGTTTTGAATTAAGGTCAACTATTAATTTGAGCAACCGATGTTCGACCAACACCACAACATATTGATGATGTTGATGATCATCATCTTGATTACGATCATGATCCAGCTGGAACGCGCCGCCACTATCCTAGGTTAAGTAGCATTTGATAAAAATCTCAATGGTTTTTCTTTTTTCATTCTCATATGATTATTTAGTATGTTGCACAGTAGCTTACGAAGTGTATATGACAAGAGACTACTCTCGGGTCTCAGACTCAAATTGAATTGAATTGAGTTGAGTGAGTGGCTTAGTGACTGTGTTTTAAATTAATCTTTATTAATTGGTTTTCGTTAACCGAGAAGAAATTATATTCGGTTTTTCTGTCGAGAAAATGAAAATAAATTGTTTAAAACAACGAGCTGATCAATCGCACCTAAGCGCTCATCGTTGGGTGTTCCTTAAGATTGCTTCTGTGTTGTTGAAATATTTATGTACATATATTAGCTTGATTCCATCTTTAAGTCCATGTAAACCAAAATCAAGTTCAATTTAATGATGCTCATCATTAAGTTTATTTATGTGTTTAAAGCTCAACTGACTCGACTTGATTCGACTAGACTTTATTTGATTTTATTTCTTTTGGTAGTATTCTTTTATATAATTTTTATTTAATTTGTTTTTAATGTTAATGACAACGTGTTTGTGGTTTTTTTTTTTTTTTGAGAAATACTCGATCAATCTATACACATAGTTCTCTAGAGTTCTTCGATCATAGTATCTTAATACACTCTTAAAGATTGAGACGAAGTGGGACGACATTATCTTTTTGGATTATGTGTCATCATTAAATCTTTAAACCGTTTTGTTTAACATTTAATTTATTCTATTACGTATGATATTCCTAGATTCAGTTTAAGAAAATATTTAGATTATATGATTTGGTTAAAAAACTTTTTCAGCCAATAAGGACAGATCGACGCAAGGATAAGCGCATCCAAGCGCATATGGAGTTTTTTTAATAAATAAATAAGTGCCTCTTTGTCTTAATACTCATAATTACCCGTATTAAATAAAAATTTAATTGGCTTGGTAGGGTTACCTTCATGGGGATTGTCATAAGCCCAACTGCACCCTGGACGCTTAACCCACCCCTCCTCAATACAGACCTTCACAAACTTCCAAAGTCTTCTACTACACCGGTTATCTATCAACAAGAATTCCTGCTCCTCAAACAATCTTTATATTCCCATAGTTTCATATATACAGACGGTTCCAAATCGGATCGCGGCTCATCGTTCAGTTTAGTAAAGAATGGTGTAAATGAGAAATATCTCCTACCTCACTACAGCTCAACTTTTTCAAACGAAATCATCGCCATCCACAATGCAGTGTAGAGAGCTGAGCAAACCTTCTTCGCCATCTGCACTGATTCTCTTTCATCATTGCAAGCTATAGCCAACACTTCCAATCGATCGTACTACACCCTAAACATCAGACAGTCAATTGTAAGAAACTCACCAAGAATTTAAATTATCTGGATCCCTGGCCATTGCAACATTGCCGGCAGTGAAGAAGCCGACAAAGCAGCAAAAGACGCATTTAACTTCCCACTCATCTTTCACGAAAGCTACAATATCTCTGATATCAGAAATATATCATTTTAAAAATGAACAAAGCTTACTTTTACGTCCACGAATATTCACTAAAATTACACACTACACTCAAAAACTCCATTCACGATTACGGCCCGTCTCGGACATACAAACCTCACCCACTCCCAACTCTTTGACCGCTCCACCAATATCTGTGAATTATATTGGAAGGATTTCAGTATTTAAATTATGACTTAACAAGCCAATATTACAATCTGCACAAAAAACAGAGATTGTTCACATTTTTGTGGTTTGTGCTTTGTCACATTTTACCGTTATTTTTTTGTCGAGTCAATCGGTGTTAGTTCAAAACATTTATAATGAAATTCGATCAAACAGAAATGGGTAAAGGCAGAACAAAAAGTGAGGCCCAAAAATCCAGAACTTGTACACTAAAAGATTATAATAAAATGTCAAATCTCGAGATTGTGCAGGAAATCGGTCTGAGAAATCGTAAAAATTATGTCAAAAATTTCGTTACTAGCCAGCCATCGACGATTACAAGTGCCAAAAAACGCAGTTTATATTGTAGTGCTGGCAATAGTTTTAAGTCAGGTCGTCAATTAAAGAGTGAAAACAATTTGTCAGTTGGTGTAAGACGAATTCAAAAGCTTTAGAGCGATGCCCATCACTTGAAATACAAAAAAAATAAAATAAAACTGAAGCCAATGCTATCAACAGTTAACTTTGCCGGTCGGCTGAAATTCGAGTTAGATCACTTACGTTGGACAGACCAATGGTAAAAAATTATATTTTCCGACGAAAATAACTTCAATTTGGACGGCCCAGATGAAATCGCTCACTATTGTCATGATTTGCGCACCCTACCAAAGATTCTAAGCTCGTGCCATTCTGGAGAGGGTTCTATCATGATTTCGGGTGCCATTGAATACCTCAAAAATATGCCATTATCACTCATTTCCACCAGAATGAACGCGAAATACTGTCAGCAGATGATTCGTACCTATTTTCCGTCATATGGCTTCGAGTGGCCTAGTATGGAATGGAAATTTCCGCAAGATAAAGCCCCAATTCATGCGGCCAGGTCAACAGCAGTTTTTTTTTTCGTGAGCACAGAATTCCACTTCTGAATGAACATAATCGAGAATATTAGGGTACTTCTGACTTGCGAAGTCTATAAAAATGGCCGGCGATACAACAATAAAAACGAACTGAGGGAGGCTATCGTTTCGGCTTGGAAAACATCTCTCACGTTCAAATACAATCACTGTATGATAGCCTTTTCCGCAGAATTCTATCATTTTATGATTCTAAACGTTAATACACAAAATATTAACAGAAATTTTTACAGAAAGCCGAACACTTCTAGTCGTCCTAACCTTAATTCGCACTTATGGTAAGAGATGCACAAAATCAAAAAACCTTGAAAAAATTAACAAAAATTAAATATTTAACCAATTTTTTTTTGTGATATACATACGTGAAAATGATAATGAAATAAATTTACGAAGAAAAGACAAAAAATATTTTGCAATTTATAAATTTTTTTCGAAAAATGTAAGTGGCACTAACCTTAATTCGCGGCACCGTATTTGGATTTGTACAGAGTAAACTTAATTATTGCAAATGGAAAATTACTTGCGAGAAATGTGCTACTGCTCGTAAGCAGAATGACAACATCTTTTACGCTGCCAATGTTTTCATTGTTTGGCAATTCTAAGTTTGCCTGTCTTTTTTCTTTATTTGACATATTGATTTGATTTAAGGCGAAAGAACAGAAAACATTATCAACTTCGTCTTCGTCAAGGAATCCAATGCGATTAGGGTCGCTTTCAAGTACTGTACTTTCATTAGCTTTTGGCTTAACATTAGCCCTCAAATCCGAGATTCTTCAGAACCATGGATTTTTATTCCTAGAAATTAAAACGAAATAAAATACTTAAAAATAAAAAAAAAGTCAAACCATGTCGCGGACAAGAAAAATACTATGATGAGGATAGGGAAATTTTGCTTAATGACGATTTAATATCATATTTTACAAATTTTCAAAAATTTCTTATTTACTTTACATTTTTACTTTAATAAAAGCAATTTAATTATGAGAAGCATTTATTTAGTTATATTGATTAATTATACTAGAGCTAATCATTTTAAGCGATGAGAGTTTGGAGTTGTCCTATAAATTATAAATTGTTATTGAATCATACTGTTTTGCCAGGAAACTTTACAAAACACACAGAAACCACAACAAATGCAAATGCCATTATAACGTTAGTAGAGATGAAACGGATAGCTGTTTTGCCGGATACCGAATAGTCGGATAGCCTGCCGAAAATAGCTGATTGTTTCGTCTTACAGGCGAATTCCGGCCTTTTCGTTAATGAGCCAAGATTGTGCTTCATTGTCTTATCAAAGAATATTTAAAACATACAATATTGGACAAAAGTACTTTATTATTGTTCAGAAAAAAAGGAGAAATAATAAAAACTTATGATAATAAATGAGAATAACAGCAAGATTAAAATAAATCCTCCTTTGACGTCGATGACCTTTTGCAAACGCACAGGAATTGACTTTACGAATTGTCAAGAAGTGCTAAATTTACTCGAGCATCAGTTTTTGGAAGCTATTAACACTAGATGGAATTCCACATTTTATATGGTAGAGCGTCTGTTAGAACAAAAACAGAAACAAAGGAATTATTGGGACTGACACGGACAGTCTCGAAGAAATTGTGATAACGCCACACTTTCGGCTGCATATACGAAGTGTTCCCCTAATCTAATCTAATTATTTTTTTTCCATTAATAAACATTAAATAGTATGCATATTATTCGTTTTTCCTTGCCTGTCTTCCCCTGAACAAAATCTTAGCTACGCCCATGTGTACAAATTTGATCTAATGGAGAATTAAATAACAGAAGCAATCAATAAACAATGTAAAATAAATACAATTCAAAGTGTCATTTTTTTCAAAACGGTGGATAAAAAATATTATCCTCCTCAAACAATCATCATAATTTGCCCATAGTATAATACGAGTATTAATTTTTATTTATTGTGTAATAAAAAATAATGTTTTTATATGTTATGTGCAGTTTATACGTCGCATTTTTAAAATCCGGTATTCGGGCGATTCCAGATAGTTACCGCATATCTGTTTCATTTTTCATCATTTCATTGTTATCTAAAACATCCATAACTGTCTCCCACTAAAAAAATTCAAAACAATAGACAAAATAGAATATAGATTTTATTATAAGTATAGATATAGATATAGAATATAGATTTATGGTTCTTGCAGTTTTAATTAAAATTCCCGCCATTAGATGTTGCCAACCATATGCTGCGAACTTTAAAGGCTGCTACACAACTTCAAATGTTGCAGTCACTCTTGTATACCAGTCCTTAATTGTGTATAAAGATTTGAATGAATTCTAAATTAAAATAGAGAAATGTATTTTTTAATAGCTAAATGACGTCAATATCAGTAAATGACGTCAATTGTTGACACGGCAAATCCCAAATCGGCATCTCGAGTCACATGTTCACTTATGGTGTGGGCCTGTGTTGCGCCTTTTTCTTACAAGTGAGCTTACTGTGAGCCAATCAGGCTTCCGTATGCTAGGCGCTTTGTGGAGCAAGTTTTTATTTTCAATCTTATTATATTATGATTTTGACGCCCCCTTAAACCGCCGCACGGGGTGTGTGCCCGGTTTGCCGCCCCCCTAGTTCCGGGGCTGGTAAAAATAATTAATATGATTTTTAATGCCTAACAAAAAAATGGTTATACATTTTATACAAAAGAGCTACTACTTTTAATTCTTAATCTAGTCTTAAACGCATTGAAAGTACTATTATCAAAGTCATAGTTTTCTAATAATTGTTTCTTTTGTAGTATTAAATGCATACATATTTTTTTAAATTTTTATTTAAAACTTCTCTTTTGCTACTTTACTTGTTCTTTATTAAGTTGTTTGTCAGTTTATCTTGGTTCTCGATGCATCTTTTTGCATTGTTTGTTTGTTTGTTTTTATTGAGTATCTAAAGTAACAAAGCAAGTGTCAAAAAGCTTGCAGGAAATATATCTCACTTTGTTTTATACTATGCATAGATACTCGTACAAACTCTATATACATTGCATTTGTATGAGTACGAGCAAGTGAGAGCATGTGACAATACACACATACACACTAAACGAAGGTAATGAAACATTTCAATTTCGTTTTCCATTTGACACGCGCAAAAAAAACAAAAATAAACAATAAAAAAGTAAACGGAAAATAACAAAAATATAAACTATTGGCACTGTTCAGTGCACATCTCATAGATGTACTACAAAACAATGTTCTTTCTTCTTGTTTGTTTGTTGTTTGTTTGTCTGGACATTTGCAAGTTTGTTTTTTTGGTTTTTTGTGTTTTTTGGTTTGACTCCGCTGATTTGGATTGGCTTCGCTTGGCTTGGCTTGGTTTATAGTATTTTTATCTACATATATGTATGTATGTCTGTATAGTATGTTCCCTCTTTCCGAGACTAAGTCCTTGTCTGGTCATGCTTTGTTCTCTTGGTAGTCCGGTCGGTTCAACTTAATAGCCAACCAAACAACCAACCAACCAATATGTGATGTCTAACACAGTGGTTGGTAAACTTACTATTTACTTATATAGTAGTCCGCGGAATTCATCTTCCAAATTCCAACTCTTGGAAATTGAAGTTATTCTTGAAGCTTAATTTCTGGGTCAATATTTTCCTCATAAACATGAGTTGGTAAACTTATCTTCATCTCCAAGCCCAATCTTCTTAACAAAAATTTATATTTTCTTATTTAAACCTCCGGTAATGAAATCCCAGTTTCCCATGGTTCGTGCGAATCGCTTATCGAATACACTCTGATGCCGCGTATCTAATATGCAATTTACACCAAAGCACATCAACATCAACATTGAAGTGCCTACGGATACGTATAAGATTCGACAACAACCACAAGGAAAATGACGTCATTCAGGGGTTGTTGTTGTAGAATGTGATGGGGATCAATAGTCGTATCAAGAACTGATGTGCCTTGATGTAAAAATTTACATTGGCCACTCTCGTTAGTGTTGGGCAATTTGTGGCTTTTCATTGTGAATTTTGTGTGTCTTCCTCTTCTTTTTTGTTGCGCACCAACTCAACACAGCTGATGATGATGGCACAAGGCAAAGGTAAGCAAAAAATAATATTTTAAATATTTTTATAAACATAGAAAAACCTTTAAACAAAATAAAATTATTTCATTTATTTACGTAGAAAAGGAAACAATGAGTACCAAATTTACTTGGGACGTGGAGAAAACGTCTGTGTTTCTGGATGTAGAATGGCGGAAACACTCAAAAGTGCAGATATTTCTGTAACTGGGGCAGAAGTGCGAAACAAGATACACAATTTGACTCGCAAATATCGGTAAGTACTGAAAATGTAATTATAAAATAATTAATGAAAGTATAACCAAATTTTAGCACTGAGAAAGACAAAATGGGCCCATCTGGAGGAACGTTGCCAAGCTGGGAGCACTACAGCCGCATTCACAGGATTTTGGGGGGCTATAAGTCCTATCACCTGGAGGAGGTGGCTGCAGACTCAATAGGTAAATATAGGCAGTAATGCCATACTGAATTGCATATCTTTTATAAATTATGAATTTCATCCATAGACTTGGCATTCATTGGCGAGGAAGTGACTGTGGAGAAAAACGATGAAGTGGATATTTCGCCATTGGACAGTGGTGGCGAATCTTCGGCCGAGACGCTAGCAAGGAAAAGAAGGACACGTGCCGAAGAAGATAGACGTATTATGGAGAGGATGGTAAAGAACTCAGACGAAAGGACTGTAGCTCTTAAAGAATTGGTGAAGACGTCGCAAGGAATGAGAGCCGATCTGCGTGCCTTCATGGACGACCTGAGGGCGCAGAGACCATGAGTCAATTTTTGTTTTATTTTGTTTTTAAATTTGATCTTTTTTTTATTGGTATTGAATATATTAGTTTATAATTTGGAAAAAAAAATATATGTTGAATTTTGAAATATGAAGTATTTATTGAATTTGGTATTAAATTTTAGGTTGAAGTATATGTAAATGATGTTTTTATTGCTCATTTTCTTGGAGATGTCGGGATATAGCTGAACGTATCTCCTCAGCTGGTGTGGAGTTGTCAAAGATTTCATTGATTTCCTCCGGTTGCTGTCTGTTGTCCACATTGTTTTCCCAATTGTCATTCATGGAGCTGTTCTTATTATTTAAGAAATTGTGTAAAATGCAGCAACACATTATAATGTTCCTGCAGTTCTTCAATTTATTGTCCAATCCTTTGCCAAGTCGCCGGAACCTTCCCTTGAGATGTTGCATTAATTGTGAAGGGGTAAGGTTTCATTAGTCTTGTTGAAAAACGAAATGCAGAGTCTCCAATCAGAACTACTGGCACATTGGTGCCACAAATCATCTTTGATTTCTTTTCAAAAAAGTCAGAAGAATCCACCACAGTCTTCAAGTGCGAAGAGCACCATAGAGTAGCAACCCTTATAGTTGTGATAGTCAACGGCTTCACTTTTAGGTGGCTTCGCTTCGATATGGCATCCATCTAAAGAAAGTACATCACAGTTCTTTTTAGTTAATAATAATGTTTTTTTACATACCAATCGCACTGAAACACTGCGGGAATCCAAGAGATTCGAATCCTTTCACACATTCTTCAATTTTTGATTCTGTAATGAAGTTGGGTGACAGGTATTCCGGAGCAATTTTTTTGATTACCTCCAGGCAAAATTCGTGGAGAATCAAGCAAACCAATGTTTTCGAAACACCGAAAAGTGCGCCCACTGCTCTGTATTCTGCAGACGAGCCCAGAGTATACAATGCAATAGCAACTCTTTCATCCAATGGAATAGTCCTTCTGTAATTCGAAGGTTGCCTCCCTATACCTTGCATTTGATCCACCAACATATTGAACGTGGCTCTGTCCATGCGGAAGCTCTCTTTAAAAAAATCAGCGGAGCCTTCTTTAATATCCTTTCTCCAAAATGTTCCATGTCGTTCCTACAATTTCAAAAACACATTTTCAATTATAGAAACACTTTTCTTTAAATAAAAACAATAACTTACAACAGCCCAAATGCTGCGCGGAACACGAGCGGATCTTATGATAAAATCCAGATATTCCTTCTCACTTTCTTCTTCCATTATGCATGCAGTGACTATATTTGAAATTGAGTCCAAAAGCATGTCTATTAACACTATAAAATATTCCATTTTCCTTTCATAATTATCCATTTTCCCTAAATCACAATTTTTAAATTTTTTTTCACTTCTCACAATTTATCAATGTGTGTATAACCAAAACAAAAAACAGCTGTTCGTGATGCAAAATATCCGGTGTAAACGAAAAACCCCATCAACGTGATGTACTTTGGTGTAAATTGCATTTTAATGTCTATTACCTTGTTTATATGACGCACATATCTGACATAATGAAAACAAACCAAAATCGATTTAATCAAACTGATATCGACTGCCTCATGTAAACATGAGCACAAAATTCGATATTCGTTATATCGCAGGAGCAATATGAGCTTCATATGAACAAGGTATATATTGTATTTGTGATTTGTTGTCATTTGAGCTTTGTATGTGTAGATTTTAATTTAAGTGCAATAAATTTCTGTCATTGACTTTTTATAATTGCATATGACAGTTTTCTTTCCTTTTTTATTCTTAATTGTCTAGCTATCTCCCTCTAGCTATCTCCCTCTATCTGCAACAATTAAGAATAAAAAAGGAAAGAAAACTGTCATATGCAATTACAAAAAGTACAATAAATCAAGTAATTTTTAACCGATTCTATTCAAACAGGGTTCATTTAAAGCTAAAATAAGATAAGGGGCACAAATTAGACTTAAAGTTGCAAAATCGATAGAAAAATCAAAATTTTGGAAAGTTTTTGGTCTGTATCTTCATGAATTTGAATGATAACAAAATACATGATACATGGTTGTAAATGGCTATATTTCAGCTTCTAAATACAAAAAATAAATTTGAAATCCGATAAAAAAATGGCCAAGTTATAAGGTAATATGTACAGGAACCTCTTAAAAACGGTTTTTGGGCTCTAAAACAAGATTTTGAGGGTGTATCAGAGATTTAATATATACCATTCTTTTTAGTTTTTTATGATCTATAACCTCCACTAGGTCTGATAAGAAGTTTTTTCATTTTTTTTTTTTTTGTAACACAGTGTTATCGGCTTATTTTGGAATAGAAATTTTTAGAAAATCCTAATTAATTTTATAAAGATTCATAGTTATTAATGAAACTTTAATTGTAGTTCTTTCTTGGTACTCTCATTTTTCACATACAATTGTATACACACGTATGTATGTAGAAGCGGGGGTGCAACTACAAGGCAATGTCGCTGATTGGCTTTAACTTGGCGAAGTCCAGTACTATCCTTGTGTGTACACCCCAAGCAGCTCGCAGCCTCCACGCGGCGCTTCTGGACGATGACCAATCTGACAACCGTCAGTTGGTTAGCTAATGCGAGAAGGCGTAAAATCCAGGCGCGACGGTTCCCAAAATGGGCGGCTTCCTGGTCAGCGTCTGTTCCCATGTCAGGGGCGGCTGTAATATACCTGGCTGAAGGTAAACGGCTATGGGTAGGATCCCAGACAGAAAAACAAATATGGAAGTGGAAGGAAATACGATTGTTACGGTGCAAGGTGTCGGAAACCTAGTACCGGCGGCTATGGTGGGTGAGAAAGCGGGCCCCCAGTCGTCGAGATCCTATGACCGCAGTGATACAGGAGTGGACAACTTGGCTCCTGTATCATCTAATGTTACAAGTTTAATTGATCACCTAACAGTCCCCGATCCGTTTCGGAGAAGCACAAAAACTCCGCGTTCTCCGATCGAAATAGGGCAGACAGCGGGACAAACGTCGGTACCGTCTACCGTGGAAGAGGAAAGTAGTGTCCAAGATCCGTTGGATGCAGGTGGGTCTTCTAGCCCACAGCTACTAAGCCCGCAAGCCAAAAGGCGGAACACAAGCGAGGATGAACTCGATTCCTTCAAACAGCTTGGCTGCAAAATTAAGGAGTTGATTGCAATGATGGACAATGGGAAACGAAGAACGGTCCATCAGCCTATGAGGGAAGCAATCGGTAGCATCAGCCGACTGTATCTGATGGCAGTTCAGGATATGGCTGTTGACTGCGGAACCGCAGCAGTAGGAAATACGAGGGAAAAATTCGCGCAGACAACGCCGGGCTTATGTGGAGCAACCGCTCCCATTTTGCCACTGCCACTGGGTGAATCAACCCCACAGCGCCACTGTGACATCACGGATATCCCACCCGGCCTACGGGTGAAAGTTGGTCCAATGAAAGCAAAGCTATCCGAGGGGCTACCTGGAGGAAACACTAAAGGAGAAAAAAAGCAGCCCTCTTTGAAAGGAGGGCAAAGTGCACCGAAGCCGCCGCTAGTTGAGAAGGGCAAGAAGGAAAGCGGGAAGAATGCAGAGGTCAGGAGGACCAAACCTGACAAGGAGTGGACAGAGGTACGACGTAAGTCACGGAAGAAGAAGGAAACGGAGAAGACACAGCGGATGCGCCCTGATGCCATCGTTATCTCCAAGCGAGGTGATGCAACCTATGCCGACATGCTTAGGCTGATTAAACAGCAGCCAGAACTGGAGGATTTCGGCACGAAGGTTAACAAAATAAGGAAAACCCGCAAAGGAGAGCTTCTGCTGGAGCTAAAAGGAGGAGGCAAAACCAGAGCAAAGGAATATGAAGGAGCCTTAATTAAAGCTTTGGAGGAAAAAGCTTCAGTTAAGACTCTTTGTCAGCAAACATTGGTGGAATGTTGGGACCTGGACGAAGTCACCACACGAGAGGAGGTGTGCGAAGCCATACGCACTCAAATTCCAGCCCTCAGTAACATGGAGGCGTCAGCGGTTAAGTCTATGCGTAGGGCAAGATATGGGACTCAAACTGCCACTATTGAGCTCCCTGCTGCTGAAGCCAAACTGATTATGGATGCGGGACATATACGAGTTGGATGGGTTCGGTGCAGGATACGCGGTAATATCGCACCGATCAGATGTTATCGCTGCCTCAACTACGGGCATGTCTCCCACCAATGCGAAAGCACGGTGGATCGCACAGGCGAATGCTTACGTTGCGGCAAAAAAGGTCACATAGCCAGAGGTTGCCAAGCAGCACCGAAGTGCTCAATATGTGAAGACGGGGACAAAAACCACGCTACAGGCTGTTTCCAGTGTCCTATGTATAAAAGAGCGATGTTGCAGCTAAGCAAAAATGGTTAAGGTGATCCAAATCAACCTTAATCACTGCAGGGCCGCCCAGGATCTATTGTATCAGACCATTACTGAAAGGCGCATTGATGTTGCAGTCGTATGTGAACCTTACCGTGTACCTCAGGCGAATAACACGTGGGTAACTGATCAGACGGGAGGGGCCGCAATCTGGGCCTGTGGCCAACTCCCAATAGAATCCAGTGGCCCAACGACCAACAAAGGATTTGCCTATGCCAGAGTTAAGGGGATCCACATTTTCAGTTGCTACGCACCACCAAGTGACGACCTAGCAACTTTCAATGAGTTCCTCGACGTTCTTGTATACAATGCTCGCGGAAAATCTCCTCTTCTAATTGCTGGGGACTTCAACGCTTGGGCTATTGAATGGGGAAGCACCAGAACTAATGCTAGAGGTTCGGCTATCTTGGAGGCATTTGCCGCCTTAGACATCACTCTCCTCAATACGGGTAACAAGGTGACTTTCCAGAATAGCCGCGGAGAGTCATTCATTGACATTAGTTTTGCCAGTAGGTCTCTTGCCCACCTCTCAAAATGGGAAGTACTAGATGTCCTCACACTCAGCGATCACAATGCAATCGAAATAAACACCACGAATGCATGTCCTCGCCGTAGCTGTAGACCAAGCGCGAAAGCTCAAAAGAACGGATGGAAAGTAGGCATGCTAGACATATCCATGCTAGACTACATGCTGGAAGGAGTTAACTTGCAGGGATCTGCACAGCAACAAGTTAAGGGCCTAATGAAAGCTGTTACTGATGCATGCGATGCCTCAATGCCCAGAAAAGGAAGAAATAATCGGCATACACCAAATTATTGGTGGAATGCTGAGATAGCGCAGCTAAGAAGGGAGTGCATCAGATGTAGAAGGCAAGCACAAAGAGCAAGGGGATCAGAAAATTTTGTACGTCGGCAGGCCGAATACAAGGCGAAACGTGCTGAGTTGCGGAAATCCATCCAAAGGAGTAAAAGCATACACTTCCAGGACCTATGTGAAGACCTCAACAACAACCCTTGGGGAGGAGCTTACAAACTTGTCAAACGACGCCTGGGAGGAGTCGCCGGCCCAGCGCCGATCGGTGCAGCGACTATGTTAGATATTGTGCGAAACCTCTTCCCACAACATGAGCGCACACATTGGACAAGGGAAGCTGTCTTGGAGCCCATTCCCACAATTACGGCAGATGAGCTTCTGGACGCCTCCAAAAAAACAGGCAGCAAGAAGACCCCTGGCTTGGATGGAATCCCCAACAGTGTCCTAAAACATGCAATACAGAGGAATACAGACGTCTTCCTTAGAGTGTTGAATACATGTCTGGAAGAGGGTATTTTTCCCTCTTGCTGAAAGCTGCAGAGATTGGTGCTGATACCGAAAGGTAACAAGCCGCCGGATCAGCCATCATCATATAGGCCGTTGTGTATGCTGGACACAATGGGTAAGATACTGGAGCGTATTATATGTCGGCGCCTCGAATTGGTCACAGAGGGTCCGAATGGACTACACAAAAACCAGTATGGTTTCAGGAAGGACAGGAGTACCATCGATGCAGTAAGCAGAGTCCGTGATATCGCTCTGAATGCAATCGCTGGTGAACGATGGCTCTGGGGCACAAAACAGTATTGCGCTGTAGTTACCCTGGATATTAAAAATGCGTTCAACTCGGCAAGATGGTACAATATAGTACGCTCCTTGGAGAATCTCCGTGTACCAAAGTACCTTCTTAGAATGGTGATGTCATACTTGAGCAATCGAACGCTTCTTTATGACACAGAAAACGGCCCACAAAGGTACAACACTACTGCTGGTGTACCGCAGGGATCTGTGCTCGGTCCAATTTTATGGAATGCGATGTACGACGGAGTGTTTAGCGTGTCTCTACCAGATGAAGTAGAGATAATTGGCTACGCAGATGACATTGCAGTAGTCGCAGTGGCAAAGACGCTCCCGGAACTCCAGGAGAAATGCAACTCATCCGTGGTAAATATCAAAAATTGGCTCTGGCAGACTGGTCTAGAGTTAGCGGACCATAAAACTGAGCTAGTTTTAATCAGCAGCAGGAAGAAACTTGAAACCCTAAGCATACGAGTCGGGGCACAAGACATAACGTCCGCACCTTTCATTAGGTATTTAGGGGTCCTACTGGATTGTCGTCTCAACTTCAGGGATCACCTCAAATTCTCAAGCGAGAAAGCGTCAAAGACCTACGCAGCCCTAGCAAGGCTTATGCCGAACGTTGGAGGGCCCAGACAACCAGTGCGTGAGCTGCTTGCGGCAGTCAGCAAATCGATCATCCGATACGCTGCACCAGTGTGGTCCTGTGCAATGAAACATAAATCATACATTAAAGGAGCTGCTTCCGTGTATCGACTAAACTCGATAAGGGTATGTTGCGCGTTCCGAACGGTTTCAGATGACGCAATAAGCGTCATTGCAAACTGTAAACCGGTGGACATGGACATTAATGAGTTGGCGGCGATATATGCTTCGAGACGGGCAGAGTCTGCCACACAGGATCAGAGTGACACACTAACTGCCTCCTGGCAGGAGCGTTGGCAAAGCTCAACCAAGGGTCGTTGGACGTTTGAATTAATACCCAACATCAGAGTCTGGGTGGCCCGAAAACATGGAACTCTGAATTACCACCTCACGCAGTTCCTCACAGGGCATGGCTGTTTTCGGGAGTACCTGCACAGATTTAAACATGCAGATGACCCGCATTGCCTGTACTGCACAAACCAGCCGGAAAATGCTCGCCATGTTCTCATGGAGTGTACCCGATTTGTGCATCTTAGAGAGTTAATCACGTCAGAGGTAGGTGAGAACCTTACACCAAATGGCGTGATTAACTGTATGCTAAAGGATGAAGACTCCTGGAACAAAGCCTGCAGCATAATCGTTGCTATAATGCAACAGGTCCGCAGAGATGAAGAAATAAATAGAAGAGTGGTCTAACCTAGCTCTCCCTGGCGAAGTAATGCCTCTATTGGCAGTCCCGCCAGGGTTGCAAAAAGAGCCAGCGTAGGCCGGGGGTGGTTTTAGTACGTAGGCATCACATGAGACTGTTTGTCCGGTGAATCGTGCATGCTAGTAGGTCGGTCTGCTAGCATCTTTAGAAGATTTACACCTCCATGGCGAATCCAAAAAAAAAAAAAAAAAAAAAAAAACACGTATGTATGTTCTCATATTTCAATATGATCGTTGAAAAAAACTGCAACAGAGAAACTATAAAGCTAAGTGATTTTCATATGCTTTAAAAAATAAAATATGTAAAGAATAGTAATTGGTAAGATTTTCAACTTTTTGTCATTGTTGGTTTGGAAATCATTTGAAGGGTCTGAATACTGTGCCTACTTAAAAGCAATTTCGGACATATCATATTTGTTCTGGTTTTAATGGGTTGTGTTGAAACAATAAACATCTGTAATCATATGATAGGAATGATCCTTAACAGTCGCTCACATTGATGTCTGTGGGATGATAGTGTGAATCAGTGATACCATCAACCAATCACAAAAACAGGACAGACCGACCTCGAAAAAGCGGGAAAAAAGGTACAAAAAGTAATTAAAAAAGGACAGAAAACAGGACAAAATTTTTTGCCTTATTATTTTTATTTTTATTAATTTTAAAGTTATAAATTTATTTTTTTATATTAAATGAGCTTTATTGCCTCATCTATAAGGTCATAATCCTCTTATTTTACGGCACTACTGTAGGAGGCACTAGTGCCAATCATGTTGAGATATTTATCTGGAACCTCATAAGTGTTACCTACCTATAATATAATAAGTGCGTTCTACCTATAATCTTAGTAATGCTTACATCCGTAGTCTCATCGATTAGCAGACTGTATTTTGATTCACCAATATCTTTCCGAAGAACTTCTTTAAAATGTTCGGCTAACACGTTTTTAATAACATGTGTGCATTTCGTCCGACGCAATTGCAATTGCGATGCGCCAAATTTTTGTTTGCACAAGACGCTTAAATGGGCGACTGGTTTAATCGCAGCATTCTGGGCAATGAACATTACTAGCGCCGCGTCCTGGACAGCAGTATCGTTCCTTGGTTTAGGTGGGAATGATAATTTATTTGTCTGAGCGAATGGCTGGGCATTAACCACATGTTTTTTTGTGGCCATGTGCGCACGTATTTGATCAATTTTAGAGTTAATCCCACACTTACAAAACTTGCAGTAAGCCTTATTGTTATCTTTTGGATCGCGGCTCACCCAACTTTTTAAATCAGGCTGATTTAGCCACGACTCGTGAAATTTTTGTTTATATATTTCTTTCGGCATGTTTGTTTATGTTGTTTTTCTTCACTTGTTTAAATTCCTTTTTCCAGAGTCCACTTGCAGTCTTGTCAACTCGAACTTGTTTTCGGGTTCCTAAAGGGCTGTCATCACTTCATCATGACTTCGGGTCATGTGCCGTTTTCGGTCATGTGCTCAGTCACAATGTTAAGTTATGGTATTAGTGATGAGCACAACCCAATACAAGTCGACTATTTCTATTATTTGCGTAATTTTAGCATATTCACAAAATTTAAAAAAAAAATTAAGTAATACATTAAAACTAAGATAGGATAGATTTCCGGATAGGGAATGTTTGACTTTTTCTCCGGATAGGTCAGTTAAAAAAAGGACAGATCTGTCCGGAAAAAGGCTAAAATGGCATCACTGGTGTGAATAGTCATTGAAGTACAGTAGTAATAAGTAATAGGAAGTGAAGAATAGTCAAAAGATTCATGTTTTCTAAACAATTTATTGCAATATCTTAAGTTGTTGTGCAGATATTTATAGTGCCGATAGATGGTTACATGCTGCACCGTATACAATTTATTATATTTACTTATATTTTTATTCAAGTATTTCAACTGGAATTACTAGGGATCCCTATGAGGGTCTATTGGTGGCCACCCTATGGAATACAACTTAATCTAATCTAACTCTATTCTTGTTGGTACCTCCCAATTTAAAGTTCTTATTAACGTGTTTTTGACGTATCGAACTGAATTGAACACTATAGGTTTCTGTTCCATATCCATCAGCCATGTAAATGTTATGATCCTAGTGTTACCAGCAGGGGTACTTCCCATACAAACTCACATTAAATAACAAACTTATAAAGAGTATAAGTACAATAAAAATACAATGCCACTCAAACTTTGTTGATCCTCAAAATGTGTTCTTTGTTGATACTCAAACTGTGTTCTTTGTTGATTCTCAAACTGTAACAGAGAGAATATAGTGATACTAAGAAAGAAAGGTTGGATGCAATCCGGAGGAGCGTGAAGAGTATTACTTACATCTTTGAATAGCCTTCTTTCAGGTTTACTTTTTCACTTACCTAATATTCCTTAAGATTCCTTTCTCTTGGACACCTCCTCTTTCTAATCGCTCATTTCTTATTTATCGCTATAAGTAGTATTTCAATTTCTTACGAGTATCAAGTGCTTCTTAGTCATCGTCACAGTATTTTAGTGAATATGTGAATTCGTTATAGTCCAAGTGAATTCTCAATTGTGGTTTTGTTGTATATGATTTTTTATTATTATTATTTTTATCTTCATATTTTTTTGGCATTTGTTTTTATTATTTTTATATTTTTTGTTTATGGCATTTTTGTAAATTTTTGCACTTTTTCGCTCGGCAGGCGCTTCGCTTCGTCGCATGTCTGACGCTTTCTGATATCTTTTCGTAGATTTATTGTGCGAAATGACATTGACAAAGTGCATTTGAGTTGCTTTTTATTGCACACGTTTGTGTTCTTTCAACTTGGTCAACACACCATTATCATTTTCTGTTTACTGATTCTGTTTTCTGTTTTTATTTTTTTTTTAAATCTCTTTCCCTGTTTGTTATTTTTGTTCGGTTTTTAACATGGTTCTGTTTCTGTTTCTGTTTTTGTGTTTGTTTTTGTTATGTTGATACCAATTCCATTATGCGAAGGAGTTAATAATACGAGAACAATATTTTTCGCATACTTTCTCCTTGTTCATTCCTTTGGTCTTTCAGTCTTTTCTTAATAATGATTGCCATTTTACTGTCGGAAGTTTTTCCGATTTTATTGTAAGCAAACAATAACAAAAAACAAAAAAAAAACAATAATAAGCAATAAAAGAAATACAATGAAACTTTAGACTTATCCGTATTATACTCTCGTACAAATAGACTTGTTTGTATCTTTGTATCTATGGTATGTGCATACTACATATGAGTATGTATCTTTGTATCTACATTCTATGCATGGTATATATGAATATCTCTGCAAGAGTATGATGTTGTGTGTTCGTGTAAATGAATGAAAATGCTTTTGCTTGTTAATGTTCTTTTATCTTTAATTGATTGATGTCAATCAATCAAAGCAAATATATTTGTGTATGTGTGTGTTTGTGTGGTGCAAAACTTTTAATTGACTGCATTTATTTATACATATTTGATAGAGCTGCATTCTCACACCGCATTCTCATTGTTCCTTCATTATTGTGTTGCTTTAACTTTTCTCCAATTTTTCTCATTTTATTTTGTTGCAACTGTGCTACGCAGAAATACAGATCCAACAATAGTACAATGCACAGATACATTTTCATTATGTACATACATATGTGTGCTTGCAATTGATGCGTGACAAACGAGTTGCACTTAATTATTTGATACGATACACAAATTAAATACATTTGCTTGGTTGGTTTATATCTTTTTTTTGGTTCGGTATCTTTCCCATTCCCCAATTTCAATTCTCCAGCTGTTAACTATATACACAAGTACACATCCAATTTGTTATAGAATTTATTGTATTTACTTAATATTTAATTGTAATAAAACTTTAATATCAGAAAAGATTTGAAATCAATTGTTTCTTTAATTATTCTCTATTTGATTTTCTGGTTTATAATTTCTGGATATGTTAAACATTTTTAGTACCAACATCATTATTGTAATCGTAATCATCATCATCATCACTAAAAATCATGTTTCATTAATGATCAGTAAACAGCAGTCAAACAGTCAGCAACCAATTAGCGTTCATCTAATGATTTTTCCAATAGTTTTTCCCGTATTTGAACTCAAATTACGAATTGTTTTCATTTCCTCCTCTACCAGTATGAAAATAAAAGGCGGCACTCTGCTTGCTTGTCCACCTGCATGTGTATTATCTTGGTGTGGTGGACCCATGGTCTATCGGTGCATTGGTACATTTTTTTAAAAACTTTATGTAAGGTAAGAGATCATTTTATCTGTTGTGGTAGCAAAACCGACGCTTCAACGCTTGCATTCATTTAGCATGACTCTTGAGTTTGGTTTCGATTCTTTCACTCCTCCGTATTTTACTTGATATGATTACCGTTAACCATTTAACACATTTGCGCCCTGCTAGAAAAAGAATAGTATTGTATTGTAGATAAATCATTGGATAGATGAAAGAAATAGGGCGATTACGAAGGCGGAGATTTTAACAATCATTACTATCAACAAACGAGGGTTGTTCGTTATTAAAATGAAACAAATTTGTTGAATGAGAACCTTAAATTAATTAGAAGAAAAATTCAAGATTTTTACTAAATATTTTTTTTAATTGAGTTTAATCATCTACAATGTTTCTATGGAAAGATGAGGTGACTAACAAAATTTAAACTCCTCTGGGATCAAATGGATTTATAATATAGTATTAAGTTTAATGGACATTTTGACCTAAAAAGTTTATTGTAATGTACATGTTTAGCTTTTATGAAGAAGGAGATTTGCCTAGAGTTCTTCTATTATATCTTTTACTAGCGTACTCGATTCGGCCTCACACCGAACGGCGACAAATGCCTGATATCAGCTATGCTTCCTTTACTATATTCTCTCTGTTACAGTTTGAGTATCAACAAAGGACACAGTTTGATAATCAGCTGTGAGCACAGTTTGAGTGGCACTATACAGTTTTGTATCGACCAGGATATTTCAGTTAATCCTAAAAATAAACAAACTTAGTTTCATTTATATAGATATAGCCCATGACACTCAGTGACAACGTAACATTCTACTGGAGAAAATTTTTTTAAATATTGTAGGCAATAATTATTGCTGGTCGTTCTTTCTTCTTTATGTTTATACCTATGTATCGATATGATATATCAAAGCTTTATATCGATTTACATGTCAAAGAGTTACGGTTAAACCCCATACAGTGCTTATGCTTTCTACGTGCTTGCACGACAGAAGCTCCACAACACGCGAAAGGTGTGTCAACTTTTTGATTAGAAAAACTCCGTAAAGTAGTCGATAGCCACAATGCCATAAAGAAGAATTCCCTTTGTCACAGATTTGAGGGTTGTCTTTTAATTCCGTCTTCGTCGTCAAAACTGCCAGATAAAATGGAAGTAGCTTAACTTTGACGCATGAAGTTTGGCCTTAAATAAGTAAAACAAGAAATGGGTCAGAAATTAGCTGATTTTTATATATTGTATTTTATAACAACTTCTAACAGATCAATTATATTTTGTGGCAATTATTTTAAAATTCCAAATATTTTAATGTTTAACCTTGCTTAAAAAATAATTTGTATTGACATGTTCAGCCTGCAATCGATTTAATTTTTGGGAAAAGGACCTGCGCGGCCTTGGAAAATAGACTTTCAGAAGTCACAGAATTAGAACCATAGTCAAAATACTTGTATGCAATTTTGTAAAACTTCTTTTAAGTGCTAGTATATTCTATATATTTCCTAAATGTCCTTCCATTCACTTATATAAGTAGTTTAATTAAAATTTTTTATTTTATATATGGGTAAGAAAAAAAAAAATTAATAATGTATTTCATAATGATTCATTTATTTAATTATGCGCCTGAATATTTCACATAGATTATTTCAGTTTAAAATTTTTTAGTTAAAATATTATGTTGTTTCTAGCATAGGAGTAATGAGTGCAGCCATCAGCATGGTACATTAGTCTGTACTGTACAAAAAGTGTGTATCTTCATTTTTAATCCGTTATTCCCCTGTGATTTCCCAGGACCCAAGAAACATGAAAATATGTTTTGCCAAAGCCCTTGCTATTGGATTAAGATTAATATGCAAACTTTTTGTTGACACTGGTGGCGTCATTTGACATCACAAAAAAAAAAAACAAATAAAAGTAGAAAGCTATACCAGCCAACCAACCACAAAGCTATAACAATTGTTTTTCAGTATCGGGAATCGGAATACATAAATCTTATTTATTCTACAGGTAGGAAAACCAGGAAAATCTATAAACATGAGATTTCGCTCTTCAAGAAGCACTTAAGAAGCAGAAAACCATCTAAGTGTTTTTCCGGGATTCCTGTCTCATTTGAAACATAGAATTTATTTTTTCTTCAAGAATGACCTTCGGCATACAATTATTACATGTATCAGAACAAGAAATTGAGCGAAAATGTTGCTATGTATACGTAATTTATTAAATTACAAATGTATTTTTGTAATACATATAATAATTTCAAACAAATGAACATTTACATAACAAATTTTGTTGCTTTGGAATACACGTACAAGAATAGAATCAAAGAAAATAACGCTGGTAAACGCTGTTTTTGTCAGACGAAGTTTGTAATGATTTTTGTTCATATACACGACATAACTTCATTTACGTGAGTGTATAACTATTGTAGTGAACTAACTTACAATTTAATTACGTTTCAAAATGACTTAAATCAAAACGCAAAATAACCAACAGCTTGGTTACACAAAATTTTGCTGTTTCATTTGCGAATGGGACACTAGAGACAGAAAATGTCACTACGCAAAGAAAGAGTGGCCCAAGGGTGTATCACTTACTCCAGGCCTTAAAAATGTTAAAAATGATCCTTTAGTGAACCCTGATGACATACTTTTACTACCGTTGCACATAAGCTAGCCTTGATAAAAAATTTTGTGAAGGCTATGCTTAAAGACGGCAGTGGATTTTTATATCTGAAAGAGAAATTCCCCAAGCTCAGCGAGCCAAATATTAGAGAGGGAATATTTGTAGGTCCACAAATACGGGATTGATAAAGGATAGGAGTTTTGAAGGAAAACTGAATGATCAGGAAAAACTCACCTGGAAATGTTTTGTGAATGTTGTTCAAAAATTTTCTAGGAAATCATAAAGCGGAAAATTACATAGACTTAATAAATGAAATGAATAAATGAATAATGGTCATATAAAAAAAAGTTACAATTTTGTTAACCAGTGTAATCAATTAAAAATAGTTAAAGATAATAAATTCGGTTTCAACGTAATAACTTATACCTTTAACAATAGATAATGGAAATACATATAACTTCTCTTTAAACTCCTGTACGTGTGGAGATTTTAAATTGGTTTGTTATATTATATTGCCCAACTAGAAAAAATTTCCAGGGAGTTTATGAATGCTCTAGCCAATATCCAAGCCACTGATTATTGGAAAAATATGAGTTTTGTCGTAACAGTTCAGTTTTTTTTTTATAAAAATTACAATTTTTTTTTTGCGCTACCATGCATTACGGCATGACAGATAAATTGGATTTTCACCTATGTTGTATCATAAATTCATAATGTAGAAAAATTGGAATTTTCTAAAAAAAGTTTGGAAACTTCAGTAAACAAATTTAAATTATTATAGCAGCCATATATCTATCTTTTCAAGTACCTGATTACCATAGAACTCATTATCTCAGAAACTAACCCTGGCCAATTCGAGTAAGGTTTCTTGACCATTAATTTCTGTATAGATAACATCTGGAATTAGCAAATCCATTGCTCTTATTTACTGAGTACTTTGTTGATATATCGATTTTATATTTCTCATGGTTTTTATATTATCTTTTCAAGCAACCCTTGCCCACTACTTAACTATTATACTATGGAACTACTTATATAGCACAAAAATATATTTATTATAGTGGAATGTTTATATGTTTGGAGTAAAATTTGGATCAACATGAAATTTTGTTATTTTAGCGTAGTAAATACGTGAAGGTGCAAAGTGTACTAGTGAGTAAACAAGAAAATTTATTGTACACGAACGAGTGAGTATATAAAATACTCGTACCTCGTGTTACTACAAAAGCATAAGCGCGCTATAGAAGAAGTTCAAAGAGTTCGACGTGTTCGACGAGTGGTCGGCTGGTTGGTCAATGATCATGGTAAGCATAACATACATGTCTATAACTTGACATGAACGAATCATTTTGAGGGAAGTGTCAGAGCGGCTTTGGTGGGCGAAAAGCAAGCATTATGACAGTGATACCATGTTATACTTATTATGTTATGCTATGTTATGGTTGTTTTATATTGTAAATATAGTATGTATACAATAATTTTGACCTCATATTGAGATACATGTAGGCGCTATGTCTATTTGGTATCTTTTGTGGAGTGTCTGTCTGGTTGACTGTTCGTCAGTCATGTTGTTTGTTGCCACAATGCTACATAAATGATTCGCTTTGATATTTGTTCACTTTGTTTCGGTTAAAAGTTTCGGGTTTAGGTTTCATTTTGACCATGTACCCAAGTAGCTTTCACACATGTACGAATAGGTATTATTCAATTTGGCTAGCTGTTTGCAACGTATTAAACCATGCAAGAGATATCTTAAATATTGGAAATATGAAAATGATGAGCATGATGTCTGTCTATCTATCTGTCCGTGTATAAGCATATAGCATGCTCTCAGTTGTTGAGTTATTGACCAGATATTTAGTACCGACCTGTTTTATTGTTTGCTGATTAGTGATAGAGTAGTAGATCCTATTCGAAAAATCACTTAAATAGCATAATTGTTGCTTCAAATCATTGTAAAACATTGATATTGCTCTAAGTTATAATTTATAATTATAATTTTAGTTTTAAAATTAATAAAAGTGTAAAATTAGAAGTAACTCTATATACTAGAGTTCTGAAAGGCATGTGTGCTTCGGCGAACCGAAGTTAATGTTCTGTCTTGTTTTTGTTATTCGTCTTTCTTTTTTTGACTGTTGTATTATTGGTTGGTTGAAGTTTAAAATCTTGTCTAAATCGTAGCCATTATTAGTTCAAGCTTTTGGTTACCATTAATGGTTTGTTCGGTTGGTTCATGGTTCTGTTTTCCTTGAAGTGTGAAGTGCTTTATTTTTTTTGTAATTTACTTATAACTGCTATATTACGTACAATATTATTTGTTGTTGATATTTTCTTTTCTGAATTTACTAGCATTCAGTTCAAAAGTAATAAAACAGTGACCAATCTTAAGTCTCGAATATCATCCATTTGCATTGGCTGGCACAATTAGGGGCAAAGAAGGAAGCGCAGGCACAAGGATCAAAAATTTGATAACTTGAGTAACTGCGCGTAATTTTGGTTTCAAAAGCACAAAAAACAGAAAACAATAAAATTAAGGAAGAGTTTCAGGGATCTGGAAATATGTTGCTTATGTTGATGGCGCGCCAATATTCTTGTTGCTGAAGGTATCTTCTATTGTACGTGCGTGCGTCTTCAATATATTGTATGTACTTAAGTATGAGCAAGTTCAAGTCTCAGACTGAGTCTGCATAACTCAAAAGTGAACGATGCGTTTGCGATGCGTTGTCAGCTTAATGAGCGTATGTTCCACATATAAACATACATACATACCTACATACATATACATATATTCAAAGGTATATATACGTAAACTCATATGAATAAACTCCTCGCAGGTTACTTTTGCTGGTTATTTGTTTGTTCATATTTCCAACATTTGGCAGTTGCAATGATTATTTTGACTTGTGCATGCGTTCATGAAGATGGATGGCATCGTTCTTATGCTTTTTTACTGCACAACAACTTCAATACTTCGCTTCTTCAGTATTCAGATGATGCCCTTTACCTTACCATACCATAATGTAGTATTGTACAATGTTGCACATCGTTGGTTCCTTGGTTCGTTGATTTACATGCAACAATTTTTGCAATAACAAAATGTAACGCGTAGGAAGAAGATTTTTTCCTTTACGTCTTCGTCGGCGTCTTCGTTGTTGTCATTTCATATTTGTTTAAGATACATTTTCGTGGTTTTTTTTCTTTACATTCATATTCACTTGCTTGCTGCAAGTTGTTGTTTTTATATGTTGTTTGCCTCAAGCATTTTGCTCATGACAAATTACAGCTGTTTAGGTGAAATTTAATGCATTTCAATGCCATTTTTGGAGTTGCTACGAAAAAAACTTTCCATCATTTTGTTATACATATATATATATATATTTATTTGTCTTCACTTTGTTTCTACTTTTTCTTGTGTTTATAATTGCACTCTTTATTTATTCACTATGGTTATCCGAATGGTATAAGCATATTAATACAATGTTTGTAACAGACTAAAAGAAGTCTTTTAAATAAGTAGGTAAGTATATTGAGTAAATTAAATAAGTAAGTGATTACAATGAGTAATTTAAAAATGTAAGTGAGTACAAAGTGTAATTTAAAATAGTAAGTAAGTACAATGAGTAATTTAAAAAAAGTAAGTAAGTACAATAATTAAAATAAAAAAAAAGTAACTGATTACAATAAAAGAAGTAAGTAAGTACAATGAAAAGGGTAAGTGATAACAATGAGTACTTTAAAAAGAATAAGTGGTTACAATGGGTAATTTAAAAATGTGAGTGATTACAACGATTACAATAAACCAGAAAGAAGGCTATCATTGGCTATGCCAAAGATGTAATACTCTTCACGCTCCTCCGGGTTGCATCCAACCTTCCTTTCTTAGCATCACATCAGTTTGAGTGGCAATTTTATTGTACATTTATTCTTTATAAGTTTGTCATTTAATTTCGGTTTGTATGGGAGGTACATCTCCTGGTAATCCTTGGATCATGAAATTTACATGGTTGATGAATATAGATCAGAAACTTATAATATCCAAATTTCAGTTCGATACGTGAAAAACAAAAATCTTTTTCTAATAAGAATATTAATTTAAAGGGGAGTTCGTGTGGGAGGTACCCCTCCTGGTAACCCTAGGATCATGATCACAGTTAATGGACATAGATCAGAAACTTATAGTGTGTTATATGTTATATGTTAAAAAACAAAAAATTTTCTAATAAGAACATTAATTTAAAAGGGGGTTTGTATGGGAGGTACCCCCCCTAGTGGTCCGATTCCGACAAATGTGCAGCGTATGGTAAAAATAAGCCTATGTGCAAAGTTTCAGCTCTCTAGCTCAAAAAGTAAGGGACTAGTTTGCATAAATACAGACAGACAGACAGACGGAGATGGCTAAATCTACTCGTCTCATCGAGCTGATCACAAATGTATACACTTTATGTGGTCTGCGATATCTCCTTCTGTGTGTTACAAACTTCATGACAAACTTATAATACTATTCACTCCCGTAAAAAAGTAAGTGATTAAATAAGTAATTTAAGAAAGGATGTAAGTACAATGAGTAATTCAAAGAAAGGAAGTGAGTACAATAAGTGATTTAAAAAAAGTAAGTGATTACAATTAGTAATTTAAAAAATCGGTCAAGTGAGAGTCGGGCTCGCACACGAAGGGTTCCGTACCACCGCACAAGGTTTTGACACTATGTATGCAAATTCGTTGGACGTAAAGCTTATACCTCTATCTGAAGTTATGTAAAATTAAGTAATTTGTTTTTGTCACAAAAGTGAAATATTTATCACCCAAAAGAATACTACAAAAAAATTAACAAAATAAAAATTTTGGTTTGATTGGGAGGTACCCTTCCTAGGAATCCTGGGATCTTGAAATTTTGCATGGTTAGTGAATATGGATCTCATATTTATAGTGTCCCAATTTCAGTTCGATAGTATAGAAAACAAAAAAGTTTGTCTAATAAGAACATTATTTTAAATATGGGTCTGTATGGTGCCCCCCAAACAGCACTAATCCCACCCCATATACACACACACAAAACACGGATCCCTCAGGTTACAAGCGGACGACGCCTAATAAATATTGCACGTGTAAACTCATTCAATCTCCTAACACTATCCCTACTGGAGGGCGCTTGACTAAAATCATAATCCCCATTAATCCTCAAAATACCGAACGCATTCAAATTCCTCAAATCATCATACAGATAACATTCGGAAAAACATGCTGCCACGTTTTCCTGATCGCGCCACAAGGGCATTCCAGGCTGTCATTCAGGCCCCTTAAATGCAAAAAAGCATTAAGGGAACCGTGACCAGTCCACAGGAATCCGAGCCGGAAGTTGAAACCAAAAGCCGGTCGACTGCCAACGAATGTTACATCCCGAATGAACCTGTGTGTTGCCCGCCCATTCACACTATTGTCCCAACTGATTTGCAAGTCAGTCAGAACTTGCTCATCCAACAATCTCTTACACTCATTTCGACCTAAGCTCTCCACATCTAAACTATATAACCAATTATCCTGCAGCAACTGCAAACCTCTCTTGATTTTGAAGCCAATGGCCTTACGCCTGACCTCCAAATCAATGGGGACCACACCAAGCAACACCTGCAAAGCCTCAGTAGAGACAGTGCGACACACAGGCACACACCCTAATATCATAACCCTCTGGCATGATAACACTTTCTTTCTGCCTGCAGCAAAACATACCGCTTTGTACCATAGAGAAGATCCATATGTTGCATAAGCAACATATAGACCCCCATAAATGACACGAACAGCACGTCTACTCAGACCCCAATCACTCCGCAAAATACGGCGTACTTTCACAACTACACTGCACAACCGGTCTCTAAGACGAGCAATGTGAGGAACAAAATTCATTCTCTCACCCATGGTTATGCCAAGGTACTTAACCTCAGTAACCGTGTACCGTAGGCTGCCAGTGATCAGTCTGACAACAGGATGACGACTATCTGCCATGCTATGACAATCTGCCCTTGAGCAACATTGCCACTGTCTTATCCATTGCCACACTAACACCAACACCACTGCCCCATTCAGAAACTTAGCGCATGGACTCTTGGCCGCTCAATCTCCAAACGCGATTGCCTCTCAATCATAATGAGCAAATCATCCGCATTCGCACAACACTTATATACTTGTCCGAGCTGCCTTAACAGGGAATCCATCATGACGTTCCCAATAAATGGACCACAGATAGAAACCTGTGGACAACCACGGACCACATCTACACTCACACTGGCATGCCTGTCAGAAAAATAGCGTCTCCACAGTGCCATTTCCCAACTTCCACAATCACTCAATTTCCTCAACACACAATCCCAGCTTAGATAGTCGAACGCACCCATTAAATCCACAAACACACCTAGGACATACTTGGAAGTACTTGTCCGCACACAATCAATCACATAGTTCCAAGTATCCTCAACGCATTTCCCTTTTCTAAACCCAAACTGCAAATCACATATTTCCCCATTCACTCTCTCCTGAAGCGTTTCTACCAGAACTCTTTCCAATACCTTACCAAGGATCGGTAAGAGACTGATGCCCCGAAAAGAACGAGGACTACTCCTTATTCTATCGGGCGTTTTCAGAAGAACAATCACCTTAGCACACTTCCATACCTTGGGAAAATATCCTTCAAACACACACTTCCCATAAAGGGCATTCATTCTTTTACATGTCTCTCCAGTCATTCCATCCAAACCAGGTGACTTCCTAGACTTTAACCCTGGAGCGGATTGCAAGGGCCCTGCACCTAAGGCAGAGTATTCCCCGGATCCGTCCGAGGGAAAAATGCACACAACAAAGTATTCATACTATCTCCCCATGCCGTCAACTGATTGTCTCCGACACGAAGAGCACACACACTTGTCTGCCCACCCTTACCCCTACACACCCTATAAGCATGACCCCAGGGATCATGATTATTGCGCTGAAGAAAAGCCCTCCATTCATCTTCTATCACTCTTATAAGCATATGCTTATTTCTGTAATGTAATTTGCAATCTGGCAACTGCTTACTTTACTCAGTTCTGTCAACTGTAAATTACCCGTTTGAAAAGTTGCGCGGCCGCGAAAACAATGATGTATGGAAGCGCCAAACAAAGTCTCTTCTTCTAATTGAAGGTTGCTGTAAGCTTGTAAGCAGTGGCGCGTCTGACAAAGATGTGGATATCGATGAGCGTGCATTGGCTGAGATCACTCTGATGATTGAGAATAATAACTCCGCACACATCGCCAAAGCAACAACGTCAAAGGAGGCTAGGGATGCATTGGAATGCGCTTTTGCAGATAGTGGAATAACAAAAAGAGTTGAATTGTTGGTACAGCTTAAGCTGGAGCAGTTTGCCACTGTTCAGGAATATGTCAACGAATTGGTAATGACCTCTATAAAAGTAAACAACACAGGACTAAATATTGACGATGAAGTGACGGCGTCCTTGTTGCTTGCTGGGCTACCAAATGAATATCAGGCATTGGTCATGGCGGTGGAAAATTCAAAAACAAAATTAACTGTAGATTCTGTTAAGAATTTGTTGCTGCAAGATGTCGATTTCATAAATGTCTCAAATGCCCTATATTCGAAGGGCACAAACCAAGCGAAAACGGATAAAGCAAAATCGAAAGATTGGATGATAACAGTTATTTGCTATGCTTGTGGTGGTCAAGGGTACATACAAAGAGTATGCCCAAGTGTGCAGAAAGAGAAGAACGAAGAAAAGAGTGAGATGAGCGCAATAGCTGCATCGAGCACCTCTCTTTTGTCGAATACGTCACTCTTTACAAACTCTTACTCACAAACATGCAAATCGAACACTATTTGGTACATTGACTCTGGGGCATGATACAATAAAAGAAGGTAGCGACAGTAGTTTACAGTTATGTGATTCTCTCTCAAGAATATACTTTACATTACATTAGAACCACTACCGCATGCTGTTATTTAAAACTGCGCAGGCTTGACAGGTTGTTGCGTCCATCTAGCAAGTTGTCGCTCAACAACAAATGGACAATATACAGACAAGTAGTGGCTCTTGCTTGGTGCTACGAGTTACAAATCTGGGGTACCACTGCTGCCAGCAGTATCCAAAGAGTCCAAGTCTGTCAAAACAAGGCACTGCGTTGCATAGCTGGGGCTCCATGGTTTACGCGCAACACCATTCTGCACAGAGATTTCAATATGCCCTCTGTGAGAGATGAAATCATGCAATGTTGTAACCGTTATCAGCAGATGCTACAAAACCACCCAAACAGCCTTGCGGCTGCATTAACCCATGGGATCAGGCGACGTCGTTTAAAGAGGCTTCATCCTAATGACCTTCTAAACGGAAGGTTGCCACTTAGATAAATGTACACTGCGATCTAATCGCCCACAGCAATATATTTTGCTTTTTTTGTGATAATATTATAATGAATAATTTAAAAAAAAAAAAAATATCTTTTGCGGCATTAATGTGCATTTTTAAATAATGTTAGCCGATTACAATTTAGTCGCCGTTGAAATGCCGAAAGATGTACTTCAGCGCATTAGTTTTGTGCATCATATGCATTGACGGTTTTAAAAGACCGCCTTCGCTCAATTGATCGACCCAAGTATAAGTTGGCTCAGCAACACTTACATCGTTTGAGTCCAGGCAGTCTTTCAATTTGTGGCAAATATATCCCGCGAAATTTACCAGCGCACCTGACTCCAAATCGTCTATGTCATCTGGCTCTTGACGTACTTCTGGAGGCCCTTTAATATGTACCAACATCATTCCTGTGTAAAAAAGAAATTTCATATAAAATATGTGAATGAATAATTTAAAGTAAAGAGAATATTTTCCACTACCTGTCATAGGCGCCGAAGACACTGATAAGTCCTCAGTGGTATCTTCCAAAGTGTTTCCTTCTGAGGGTAAAATGCCACTATTGTGCAAAGTAACTTTGACATGAAAGATATGGGCGAAGTGTCTTCCATTTGGAAATCAACATTCAGCGAGATAAGGTAACGGGTAACATCTCAATTAATCAGTCTGATTATATTACAGCTCTTCTAAAACGCTGTGGATTGTAATCCGAAACCTCTCGACATGAATCAGAAGCTTACCTCTGAGATGTGCCCAACGGATGACAATCGTATTGATGAGATGCGAAAGGTCCCTTACATGGAGGCAATTGGTAGTTTGCTTTATGCTGCCCAGTATACACGTCCCGACATAAGCTTTGCGGTCAACATGTTAAGCCGGTTTTCTTCAAATCCAGGGCAGGCACACTGGATTGCTGTAAAGCGAGTGATGCGTTATCTAAAAGGATCTGTTTGCAAAGGTATCACATATTGTGCAAAGAATGATGACCTTGTCGGATTTTGCGATGCCGACTGGGCTGGAGATTTGGATGATAGGCGTTCAACATTTGGTTAAATGTTTGGAAATTTCGTAATACTTGCGACGCCAACAAACAATAGCCTTGTCGTCAACAGAAGCGGAGTTCATGTCCGTAGTTTGTGCATTACAGGAATGCATTTGGCAAATGCGACTTTATGAAGAACTTGATTTGGACTTTCCAAATCCAGTTATGATACATTGCGACAATAAGAGTGCCATACATATAATAACTCATACTCACCTAGAACCGAACATGTTGACATAAAAATTAAGTTTATACGAGAGCAATTGAAGAATGGAGCTATTGGGTTAAAGTATATACCTACAAACGACATGGTCGCAGATGGGCTCACTAAGGCAATTTCAGCTTGCAAAATAAAATCAATGAACTTAAAATTAGGTTTAGAATAATATTAATATTGAATTGAAATGTAATCACATATATAATTTGTTGTTTGCCAGATATTTAATTAAGATGGAATGTTGTAATGTAATTTCCAATCTGGCAACTACTTACTTTACTCTTTATAATTAACTCATTACTTACTATTAAATCAGTTCTTGCTTACACCTTTAAACGTATTTCTTCAATACTAATACTCTCTCAACTCACGACAATACACACTCCTGAGCTGGTCCACATTCACTGCACCAGCGGACCTAGCCTTTTGAAACCTCTCGTGAAGTCTCTTCGTTTACGAAATCTTGGAAACATCCTATCATTCACACCACTATCCACACACTCTATCTGCTCATCTACACTCATACCACGAAAGCGAAACAACGGAACATCCGTTGCAGCTTCCGTCAAATACATACCATAAAGAGGCCAATTTGCATTATGCATACACCAACCATTCAACGGTACTCTTTCACTCACAACTGGGGTGTAAGACCTAACAACCTCAATGAGGTTGTGATCACTCGCACCCCACCCACCCTTAATCCACCATTCGAAATCAGACAACCTCATTGCTGCCTCATTCGCAAAAGTGACATCAATGTCACTTTTTCCTACTGGGCCATCAAAGGTGTACCAACAACCCTAACGTCCTGGGACACAGCCCACTAGGCCAGCACCTCTCCTCGTTTATGGACCAAATACCCAGATGCTTCTCTAGGCTCGAGCTCCTCACTAAACTTACAATACATACTCACTACAAAAATCCTACCATAGTCAGTTGAATTCATTCAATGATACTGACATCATTCACCACCACAGCAGAATTTGCCCTGCTTTCAGGAAATACCCGCAATACTGCAGGTAGTCTCCTTACGCAACCATTGGTCGCATAAGGTTCCTGAAGCAGGGCAACTCCACTGCCACTCTCACACATAGTAGCTCCTACCTCGCACGTTACAGCATATGACCCCTGACAGTTGACCTGAAGGAATCTAATCATCTTAGTGTCGCGCCTTCGCGCTGTCAGCAATGGTACTGTACACCGGAGACATCATCAGATGTCTCGACGGCCAGCCCTTAAATGCACAGTTGCGATAACTAAGTGCATTTGCACACTGTGCCACTCGATGACCTGTCTGCCCACAACGGCGACAAACATGATCCTTGGCCTTGCATTCCGCAATTTTATGGTAAAACCTAAGCAACGGAAGCAACCCAATACTGGCTCGTAGCTGCGCACCCTGAACGAGAACCACGTGATGCAGCAGCGCTCAGAAGAGTCTGTTTGAAACAGCAGAACCTTCCTGTATCACATTCACCACTCCACCAGCGGACACCGCCCAAGGCTTACTACACAGGTGGCCACCCTTCCTAAACTCCCCCTCACTCATCTTTTCCTTCAGGTTCATCTCAAAAAGCTCCCTCATAAACTCATCAGGATCAATCTGCGAGTGTACCCCCTGAACCATCACCCTAGGACCTATCTTCTCGTTCTTACTGACTTCCAAACCAAACTCAATAAAATTTGGCGTTGCCCTTCATTTTGCTCAATCCCGCTAGCAATGGATTGCGAATGATAGCACCACCATCGCGTAGCGGCTTCACCTCATGAACGTGAACTCCCAACGTTGGCCCGACCCCTTTCACCACCTGCTCAACCACGTCCCTGGAAGATTTGCCAAAAATCTTGCTTCTGACAACCAAGGACCAGGTCTCAACTGGCTTCCCAGCAGGGACAGCCGGCGGGACGACAATGGGCACGCTCACAGGTGGACTCCCCTGGACGCTTTGAGCTTCCAGTCTTGATACGTGAGCAACATCTAAACGTCCCTTTAACGCGCTCATTCTCCGCAATCAAGTGCATCAGCAACAGCTCGTACTGGATCGTGAACGACACGCTACTGCGGACCACTCCCGCTGACACACCACTCTTATCATCCAAGATGCTGTTGAGTACATCCATCGTGATAGAATTCATCTTCTCAACCTCAGTCCCCTTACGTTTAACAGGCGCAGAGGCTGACGCGGAAGACCCCGGGACATCAGGAACATTGAAAGCTCCCCTGATCCTCTCCCCATACTACACAATGCATTGTAGATAGATTGAAGAAGTGTTTTTAAAATTTGTATTGAGGCCAAAATTGAAACTTTGTTGCAATTTGGTTGGGTTAATGTTTTTGGGTTTGGTTTTTATTTGTTAAGTTTAATTTATTATAAGCATCTTTGCATCTTGCCTTGCGGCACTTACTTTTCTCCTCATCCTTCTCTCATTTACCAAACCCTAATGCATTGGCCATGCTTCCATTCTTCCATGCTTCCATTCTTTTCTCAATTCTGAAACTTCATACTTATTGCTGCGTGCGTGCGTAAGTCGTCATCGTCATCACCATACTCTGCTGACATTTTTCCCAAGCCAACAATCAAAATGAACGAACACAAAAAAAGAAACGCACAAGAAGATTGATCACCCACTAAAGACTAAACACCTTTGAACGTTTGCTGAACCCCTCGATTTTTGGTTTGCCAACAATAACAATTCGTCACTTTTTAGCCATCAACGTCGCCATGTCGGCTTTAAAAACAAAAACCTAACATAAAGAAGGTGTGCTGCACTGATGCATGACACCCTACTTACGTTCAGTACACATAGATACATACTTTTATCATATAATAGATCCCATACGCACATTCCTATAATGTCTCTAGTCTTCTACTCCCTTCATTTTGTAGTATTGTATGGTCTTAGTACCCTTGTTTCCTTCCGTCATGCAATTAAACATTCCTCGCTTTAACACTTTCTTTAATAAACCGTTTCTTGTTCTGTTGATTTTATGTTTCGCTTATTGAAATATATGTATGGTATATAGATGCTATGTATTCAAAAAAATTGTTAGATTTAAAAAAGTATTGTATAATGAAAATTTTATGTTTTCTAGCCTTCAAATCTGTACTTATTTCAGTCTATGCAATATTTCCTGTATCCATAGAATTTAGAGATTTTCTTATTTTATTGATTTGATGTTAACAACTGTTTATTTCGGATTAAACAACACTAAACTAATTTTAAAATATTTTTATATACAAAATATAATAGCTGACATTTCTGCAGGTCGAACTTTAAATTCTTTAACATTGTGACATTATACTACGGACGGATTTTTTCTTTGTATTTTTGTTACAATTTTAAGAAAAGTTTCTTTATGGGAATGACAATAGCTTATGCTAGTTTATGGTTTAGAGAAAAAGAATATAACAAGAATTTATCTAATGTAAATTCACATACCAATAGTTGTTGTGCATTGAGTTGTGTGTATAGGTAGTCTGGCCTGAGATTTATGCAGTTATTCATTGATGAGTTTTCGGACATCTTTAAGTGATTATGTATTAAATTCAACAACCAATAACAGCGAATATTAGTTCGATGAAGATTCAATATATTCTATTGAATCATAACTCCGATAGTGTACTCTTTTCTTAGATCTAGGCTTGGCCTTGTACTTCGATGGTTTCCGCTTGCGAGAGGCCACAGTTTTGGGTGGTTTGATTGAACTTTTAGATGGTATAACTTTTTTTGAGACACTACTTTTTTTGTATTTTGGTTTTCTTATTAGACTCATCGAATTTTTAACATTCCACTTAGTCTCTTTTCTTGTCTTCTTCTCCGTACAGCTGCTACTATCAGAATCGGAGCTTATTTTGGCTTTTTCATGATGATGACGGACTGAAGACTTTTTCCTTTTTATTTGCGGTCTTTTTGTTCGATTGGTACAATTAGATCTGGATATTTCATTGGATTTTTCACGATGACGAGTTGAAGACTTTTGTTTTTTTTTTGTCGAGCTCTGTCTACTACTTGTATGTGTTTGAGATCTGGACCTTTCCTTGGCTTTTTCTGCACGATGATCAGAGGTGTAGTTTTCATTCTTTACATTCTTCTTTGTACGAGCGCGCCTATCGGGTCCAACTCTCGGTGGACTTTCGGTGGACTTCTGGTTTCTTAATTTCTTCGAATTTGTACAGGCGATACCATCAGATTCGGAGTTTTTATGGGATTCGTCAATATGACGACTTGAGGCTGTTTTTTCTTTTTTAATTTTCTTCCTTATTGTAGGAGTGTCACTATCACAATCGGTGTTCTCATTGAATTTTTCAGATCGACGATGGGGAAATGACCTTTTCTTCTTTAGTTTCTTTCTCTTTGCACCAGTAACATTGTTTGGCCGGGGGCTTTCTTCAGCACATGAAGAACAAAGAACACCATTATTTTTCTCGTTGGTGGCAGAAAAATCAAATAGAATTTCGGACTTTTCAGTGTTTTTAGCTTTAGATTTTACAACTTTAAAAGGAATATCTTGCAGATCCAACATATAAACTGGCATCCTTTAAATTATAATTATACGCTGCAGATATGTGAACAATAAACTTAAAATCGATTTCGTTAGAATAAAATATGAGAAATGTATGTAATAAGTATACAAAAAACAATATAATAATAAATAACGAGTTATCTCAAAGCCTATTTTTTTAGTTTCGAGTTTCGAAAGAAATTTCATAATGAGGGCTGCTAAAGTCATCCAATAGGTCTTATAGTGAAACGTAGATATTATGACTAGGTGGTCCAAATGAAATCTGTGTTGTATCTATCAAGATTTGAGAAAGTATGAATAGGCTCAATCAAGGCCGCATAGTGTGAAAGAAGAGTGATCATAACAAGATGCTAACAAGGTTTCTGATTAAATTCTGTTATGGATAGATAGAAAGCAACCCTTTTGTGAGCGAGTAAAGTCCTTTAACTTATTTAGAGTAGTAACTAACTAACTTGAAGAGAACTAAGTAATTGCAAATCTCGACACAAGATTTACAAATTATTCAATGCTTTTTGAAGTCTTACATCAAAAGAAAAGATTTGCTTAAATAAATATGCCATATTTACATTAAAATTGTCATGTTACGGCAATTACCATTCCATTAAAACAAGGACAAGTGAAATGAAGCAAATCAACTTTAAAAGTGGTAGTAAGTACAAGAAAAAGAAGGAAATGCTAGAGGTAGTAATAGAAGAATAAAATAACTAAGACATGAATGCAGTATGTTGAATTCTGAAGTACTCTGAAGGCAACAAAGCAAAAATGTTGCAAGGTTGCCTGCGGCTATATTGGCAACAGTTGTCAACGTCATGCGTCTTGCGTCATATGCAAGCGTGACATTCAACACGAGCATGCAGCATGCTACTAGCGTTAGCAGTAGCAGTATAATGTTAACCACAATAAGTGTTCTTTGGAGTGAGGTGGTGGAAGGCTGATGGATGGATGTAATGTGGTACACTAGACGTACACACTCGGAAGCAGCCAGCATGCATATTATTGAGTCTAAGACGCACGCGTCATACATGAAACATTAAAAGATGTGATAACATTTGTTGACTGTTACTGCTGCTGCTGATTTTTCGTCATCATCACCACCACTAAGAACAACGCAGTCTAATGAGGAAGTATACATACCAGAATTCATCTCATAAGGGGGTTGGGGCCACTGGGATTTTCACTTAAATTCAAGTAGCCTCGTCTGTCCACAGGTCATGTCAATACCAAATGCCAAATTGTCTGTAGTTAATCTTATTAGGTTGGCTGGTAGTATTATGAAGTATGAATGTACTTATATAACGATGATTCTGGTTGTGGTTGGTAGCGGTATATTTTGTGCCAAAGAAAAGGATATCATTAGCTGCTGTGACACGCGTTTATCGAGTATGCTTATGTTTTCTTATGATTATGATTTAATTTATAAATAACAACAAACTACAACACTTGAAGTACGGTGAATGAACGAGAAAAAGCCCAAGTTCGAACTAGAGACAAAAGTCTTTCAACTTGTGGTTGCAGCAGTAGCAGCTGTTGGTAACCACACAAATTGTACCTGACCAGCATAATGAAATGTTTGGAAGCATAGCAGACACTGCGTAATCATCATTATCATCATCATCATCATCATTGGAGCAGCAACAGCATCCAATGCAACGTCATTCAAGGGTATGATGGAATCATTCATTCCTTAGTTCGCTGGTTTGTTCAGTTTGCCGGTTTGCTGGTCGCTCACTTGCTCAATTCATTTGAATGTTAGCACACTGACGTCGTCGACTGAAAACATCTTGTACTCACTGTCTGTTGCATTTTGCCAGCTGTCAGTCGTCATTGTCGTCGTTGTCGTTCTTTAGTTCATTGCATGCTTCGTTCAACATTTGCTCCAACTTCAGTTTCAGCTTCAGCTTCAGATTCATGCAAAGCACATTCGTTTGCTACCCAAGTCGATATATGGTGGTAATGGTGGTGGTGGCGGTGGTTGAGTTGGTTCCCATTTCCTATTCCCAGCATTAAGTTCTTGTCTGCTGTCGTTCTTTATTTGTGTCTCCTTGTTTTGGAGTTCTGCCCCCGTTCTTCTCCTCTTCTTCTCTTTAGCCAATGCTTCATCGTGCCATCGTTTTATGAGACCGTCTACGGCTACGTGCACTCATGAAGTGTTATTCCATTCAACCAACCAAGTCTACCAATTGGGTCTTTGATATTGCTTTCTTGTTGGAATGTGTCGCGGCATTATTTGTAAAAGTCGCGCGCCGCTTATCTTTCAGATACGCGATCTTTGCGTGGCTGGCATACGCAGAGCTGCACTAACTTATTTTTTTTTTCTTTTTTTATTTGTAGGTCTAAGAGCTTTACTCACTCAACTGCATTGGCTACGATAGAAAAAAGGAACGTGCACCAGTACAAAAAGAGTGCAACGCGTTCATGTCATGTCTCGAGGTGTTTGCTTTGACACCATCGACAAAGTTCTCCTTCTGGTTCGACATTCTCAAACTTATTTACGCGTCCATACTCTTCCCTTGAACTATCTATTTCTTTTCATTTCAGTTTAGTTCAATTCAGTTCAGTTCTCTCTGTTGTCTGCTATGATCTACTACAATATCCTATGATGGTAGCATTCACAACCTCAGTGTTCTTCGTATTATCATTAATGTCTGTGTCTGTAACTGTGTCTGGCAGTTATAGCACCATACTCTTGCCATACCATACCATACCAAACTAGACCAGACCACACCAGACCATATCATACCATACCATACCATACCATACCATACCATACCATACCATACCATACCATACCATACCATACCATACCATACCATACCATACCATATCATACCATATCATACTATGTTATGCCATGCTGCACTGCGCTTTCCAAGCTTTGCTTTTCACGCCTTGTAATAACTTATAGAAAAACCAAACAGCATAACAAGTTCTTATCATGTTTTTGACTTTGGCTCGTCCATTCCTTCGTTCATGTTTTTCAAACATCTGCCAAAGCAATCAACCCTACAACATCACTTCCCATCACAACCCATTTTATTCTATCCCATCCCATCACATCCCATCCCATCCAATCTCATACAATTTCCATTTCCACTGCATTGATTTCCAATTCATTTTTTAAATCAATGCCAGTACTCTATAGCTTTAGTTTCTATGTTATAACCAAATCACAAACAACAACTTTTCCTTGTCATCTCTTTTTTTTCTTTTTTGGATTTTGGGTTTAAAGATGAGAAAAAGAACAAGAATAAGAAGAAAAGTTAGAGGTAGAGGTAGAAGAATATTGCATTTTTGTGAAGTCAAACCAAAAGTCGCTCGACGCCAAATCCAACATAAACATATAAAATTAACGTTTTTATTTATGACAGCCACTGATTTCGAAATATAGATTAGCAGCAAGTCTTGAGAGACTTAAGTATTGAACCTAAGCATACCAGTTTCTTGTGGATGTTCCTCGAGATCGGGACCGGGTCGGGACCAACTAAAATGACAAGATGTAAAATCAAAACGCATTGCTTGTCTCTGGATATTATTGTTATTGTCGGTGGTATTGTTGTAATTGTTGTTGTAATGGTTAACGCGTTCATTGAGCGCCGTTTTAGTTTTTCATTTTCAGTTCCATTTTGAGTCCAGCTTAAACCACCAGAACACACCACAGCTGGTTGAACATACTATTGAGTGGCCTGCCTGCTTGCTTGCCTTTTGTTACAATATAATATTTTTACTGGTACTGATTTTGCGCTGGAAGCGTTTTGTCTCTTGCAAGTCTCATTTCATTTCCTAAAGCTGCCGCAGACATCTGTACAAAGATATCATCGCCCATAAAAGGCGTAATTAACGCTCAGCCAAATGACCATGCGCTTGTTTTCTTGTTTACTTATATTCTTACCAGCAGGCCGGCCATGTAAGTATTGCTAGTGTTGCTAATGTGAGCAACATAAATCTATAAAATGTTGCACGGGCGTAGAGATAATAGATTATTACCACAGGGGGCAATAAACTTTGATCTATTTCAGCTTATGTTGTTCACTGACCCCCAATTCTACCTAAGTTGTACTTTAAACTGAAATCTGGCTCAATAATCAGCTGAGCCAATGATGTCGAACACATGTTAAATGTATATTTTGAAGAACTTTACAAATATCATGCCAACAGGGTAAATAAGTACCTATTTATGAAAATGTTAAATAATAAGTTGGGAGCTTTGTAAAGTTAGTGTCAAATTTGACAACTATTTAAGAACCACTGATCATTGATTGTGATGTATACCTCTGTTGAGTTCTTAAGTTTAAGAATGAAGATTTTAATTAAAGAAACGTTACCAAACTATTATTTATCGGAAGTGATAATTTGTTCATATCTTTTACGCAGTGCAAAAGAACTGCTACTTTGCATATTCCAGACCAGGCATTATTCCTTGATTGAAACAATTGGTGCAATAGTCAAAAATAAAGAGGTTTGGTAATAGATTATTACCACAGGGGGCAATAAACTTTGATCCATTTCAGCTTATGTTGTTCACTGACCCCCAATTCTACCTAAGTTGTACTTTAAACTGAAATCTGGCTCAATAATCAGCTGAGCCAATGATGTCGAACACATGTTAAATGTATATTTTGAAGAACTTTACAAATATCATGCCAACAGGGTAAATAAGTACCTATTTATGAAAATGTTAAATAATAAGTTGGGAGCTTTGTAAAGTTAGTGTCAAATTTGACAACTATTTAAGAACCACTGATCATTGATTGTGATGTATACCTCTGTTGAGTTCTTAAGTTTAAGAATGAAAATTTTAATTAAAGAAACGTTACCAAACTATTATTTATCGGAAGTGATAATTTGTTCATATCTTTTACGCAGTGCAAAAGAACTGCTACTTTGCATATTCCAGACCAGGCATTATTCCTTGATTGAAACAATTGGTGCAATAGTCAAAAATAAAGAGGTTTGGTCAGTATAACGGCTTTATTAATTTCATCTTGTTTTCAGATAAAAAAGGTTTCAAATTTATAGTTATATGTTCTACCCCAATTTTTATTTAATCAATTTTGATGAGATATATAGTATTTCCCCTCTGTGAAAATCCCTTTTCAATTAGAAAAAGGTATTTTAGTTTTGTTTTTCTTTATTTACATTATCTTGAGCTCCTTTGCTTATGATGAAACCTATTTGTACTAAACTGTTGATATGTACCTTGTTTTCTTGAATGAAGTAACCATGAAACCCTTTTTCGCATGACGTTCATGCTTTAAAATCTCCAGATACTTACAATACTTACTAAGAAGACAATTGGTCACTGAGATTTCTTGTAAAGGTTTCTGCTTTTAGAATTTTATTTTTACTCTTTTTATTTATTTTTCTTTGGTTTTTTTTTTGTTTTTTTTTGTGCGCTTGTAAAAGTTTTTACTTTATGTTGGCAATTAAAATTGTGCAACTCTACAGCCCTGCAACATCGTTCGTTATTTTGTTGATACGCACATAAATAGATAGATTTAAAACACACACACAATCCCATATGGTGATGTGTATAGACACACGTATGTATAACTGATAAAAAGTTAAAATGTTGCCTTAAATGCCTCGTAATCAATGTTTATGACACATTTTTAATGACATTCTTTCAGCTTAAACATCGTTAAAAACCTTCAAGTAACATAATTCTATGATATATAAGTGGTATGAAGAAGTGACAATGAGAAAAGAAAGTGTATGAGTCAATAAGAAGAAAAGAGAGGAAAATAGAGTATGGAGAAAAACCAGAGACATAGATTTCTATATGTAGTTGAGACATTTAATAAAGAACAAGACAGAACATTAATTTCGGTTCAACTAAGCTTTTATATCTGTCACATACCAATGTTGGTAAAATTAAATTTTTTTGAGTACTACCTCCCCCAGTTATTGGCGAACTCTGATTAGTTCGAAACATGAGCATAAGCAGTGTCGCGATTTGATTAATAAGGGCCTAGGACTTAGTAGAATTTGGAAGCTCCTAACCATTATTGATCCCAGATTTTGTCTTTTTTTTAAAATTGCAATTTTATTTATTGTCTTTAACGTCCATGGGGGATACACATTAGTATAAGGTGTCAATGGCACGCATCGGGTAGCTTTGGCAGCGTTTTCATTGACAGGGCACCCAAAGTAGCAGAATTTTCTCCTTGTTTTATATGCATAAGCTAAGTATGGATATTGACTTCTATTTTTTTTAGACAGTTTGTGTTTTGTATCGCTGTAATGGTTGACAAACTGTCGGTGCAGACCTAGTACCGTCACCAATTTGTGTGAACGAAACTATAAGCTTCTAAAACGGCTAGCGCTTCGGAAGTGAATATTGAGCAATATTCGGGAAGTAAGTCTCCCGATATAATTTTATCATTGTCGTCAACAGCTGCAAAGGAGCCGACTGTATGAATCCATTTTCGGTCAGAAAGACTATATGATTCTAGAAAAAGTTTAATATTAAACTCAGTGCATGTGTTCCCTTTTTTTGTGTCGCTTCAGTAACCATGGTGGCGAGATGAGTTTTCTCTTCTTAGCTTGAGATGAAAGTGAGATGTTGAACTGCTTATACAGCAGAACACATTGACGTACTTATTGCTGATACCATTTTGTATATCTTCAATTTTATAATTTGTTTATTTAGCTAATTCGAATCGCCTGTAGGTAAACGTATCTATGTGCACGGACGATGAGGCGATCAGACGGACATATGGACGTTGGTCCATCGATTCTCCTCCTTTTTTTTAAGTAATAAATACTAGGCGCTACAAACATCAAATTAAAGTGACAATGTATTAGTTGCTATTTATTGCTATTCCAGTAGCTTGTTAAAACGTTTACCATATGTTTCCTTTCCATTTCTTTATAGCTTAAGCCTTTGGTTAACTTACCATATGAAAGGCCTTCAGCTTAAAAATGTGCTGATTAATTGCTCTATTGTCCCAATAATTCAAGAAGAAGCGGACATTCCATTACCATCTATGATACTCATAAGATCCCACGTGTTTATGTGTTTCATGAAATAAGATAAATTTAGATAATGAAACGAATAAAGAAAGAATAAAGGTATTTTTTGGTAGAATTGTATAATATGTGTACAATAATTATATTGGGATTGGAATGCATTACATTATATTTTTTATTATGCAAAAAAGAAGTACAGAATATGTGAAATTCCAATAAAACAAATTTTTACAATTGTGAAATAAAAATGCAGTAACATTAAAAAAGTAATTCCCAAGTAAAAAAAAGGGAAAAGGTGGAGGCGGCTCAAGAGGCGTATGGCAAGAGAAGGAGGAGAGAGAGGGAGCAAATTGAATTGCCACCGCCTCCGTTGTTGCCACCATGAAGAAGCCGAAAGACAAAGAAAAGCCGCCGTTCAGTTGCCGCAACTGTTCTGCTGCAAAGTATTTACGAGACTCGTTAAGAGAAACGCGCTTCGAAACCGAAGCCCATCATAAATTATTTCCTCAAAAACCAAAACGAGTCGTCCGTCGGTACTATTATTGTACCATGCAGTCGATGGCATCGATGATTATGATGATGATGGTGATGATGATGACGCTGACTAAATCGACAGTAACGACGACGACAACGACAATGCAGACGTCTTGGACACCAACCAATTCTGGTGATGGAGCTGTGTTGAGGAGCATGAAACTTATGGAAAAAAATACAATAAAGCAAACACAAAACAAAACAAAAACAGCAAAAGTTTTGAAAACAATAACAACAACAACAAAAAAATAAAAGAAAAAATAACATACTAAGTAAAATATTAAAAGCCAAAAAGGCAAAGGCGATGAACGAACGAACGACAACAAGAAACGTGAGAATTTGACACCTTTTGTGGGACTCCGCAGTTTTGTGGTTATTTTATTGGAGGCGGTGACGAAGGCGATATCGTCATCATCATCAACATCACCACCATCACCATAGACATCGCCATCGTTATAATCAACGCCATAATCACTGAACTCGGTTTTGTTTAATTGAAATTCAATACAATTTTTATAAATACTTGCCGCCGTTGCCATCGTTTTGGCCCCCATCTGCCTCCCTACATTCCTCCTTCCAACAACATCCATCCATCCATCAGTTGTTGGTTTAGATCATATTGATATGATATATTGAAGAATAATGATGCTGCCGATGATGATGATTATATAGATGTTTATGATGATGAAGACGGTGTGATAATCAGAAAGGTAGATATAATTACAATATTTGCATTATTTTTAACAGAAAAATTTAAAGCAGTTTTCAATTTAATTTTCCAATTTTTAAAATTGCATTAATTTTTATACACGAGTACTCTATCCATACTAAATGAAAAATGAACTAGAAACAGAGAAGTTAGACTCTCCCAAAAATATGGTATATTCTTGATCAATACTATGTTGAGAATAACTCATTCAGTCATGTACTAATTCTCGGAGAAATTTGAAATTTTGGTATGTTGACTCATTTGAAATCTATTTAATCTTTTTTTTAAGAATTAAAACAAAAAAATAAAATTTATTTCTATGGACTAAGTCTTCTAGTCGTCCGATTATCATGATCGAAAGTAATGAGTTAAGAACACAAACAGCAAGCTATTGCGGGAATTAATCGTCGTATTGCGGCTCGGTTAATAAGATCAATGTCTTCAGATTCTGACAGCTGTTGTAAATAATCTTATTTTAGAAAAATGTCTAATACAATATTTCATTTCATCAAATTTTAAAACCCTAATATAAATTGGCAAAAATTTCGGCGAAAAGAACATAATAGCTAAGCAGATCGATTCTACTTTATGATGCTTTGCAATGCAATACGACCCTTAATTGGTGAAGGTGGCATTTTTTATAAACATTATAATAATATGGCCATCACCTGCCGGCGAAGAATCTTGACGTAGTGATTAAATAATGGACAAAAAATATAATTATGTAGATGCTATTAAGTAAAAACTCTTTATTTACAACCAAAAATTTGAACAGCAAGCGTAATGTTTACATTTTTATGTTTTGTTGAAAAAAAAAAGAAAAATTTAGTGTGATTTCTGCTGTAGCAGATAAGATGCTAAATATCTTATATTAGGCTCATACTTTCAGTAGAATGCAAGCTGAACTGGAGTCATCTGACAAACGGTTTCGATGCAAGTTGTTAATGTTGTTCATTTCTGAAAATAATGATTCACAAGCATAGGTGGATAAAACCAGAAAGAAGGCTTTCATTGGCTATACCAAAGATGTAATACTCTTCACGCTCCTCCGGATTGCATTCAACGTTCCTTTCTATACACTATATTCTCTCTGTTACAGTTTGAGTATCAACAAAGAACAAAGTTTGAGTGGCACTTTTATTGTACTATTATTCTTTATAAGTTTGTCATTTAATTCGGGTTTGCATGGGAGGTACCCCTCCTGGTAACCCTAGGATCATGAAATTTATATGGTTGATGAATATGGATCAGAAACTTATAGTGTCTTAATTTCAGTTCGATATGTTAAAAAACGAAAAGCTTTTTCTAATAATAACATTAATTTAAAGGGGGGTTTGTATGGGAGGTACCCCGTTTCCGTTTTCGCCATGTCTGCTCTATGGCATAGAGTCTATGGGGTGTTTCGACGCATTATAACCCTCAGACTAAAGTGATAAAGCATTTCACACATTTATATGTAGGTACTTAGTTTGTGAATTTGAAGTCTGTACATACATATGTAATACATTTTGGCAGAGTTTCATTTGATTTTGGATTTTTTTGTGAATTTATTGAACTGAACACTTTGAATTAGTTTTCAACTAAAATGGTTTTTTAAAGATTGTATGTATATAATATCTTCAGAGTAAAGAAGGTGCCAGAGAGAGAGTGAGAGAGAGAGAGAGAGAGAGCGGAAAAGTAGTATGATAGAAAGTGCTAGAGATTTTTAATTTTATTTTGAATATTTCACTTTTGCTTTTGATAATTTTCACAGTTTCCAATCTCAATGTTGATATGCAGTATGAATACTGATTCTACTCAAAACATATGTCAAATCAATAATTTAATATTTGGAGTATGAGCTTTTTGTCAATTTCATAATAAATGCATATTCATTGTGTTTGGAATTGATCGAGCATTGAGTTATTGAATACATAATTCATTTTTGCTGGAAAAAATCTTGTACGATGGTACGCAACCCTCCGTGTGCTAGTCCGACTCACACTTGGCTGATTTTTTTTTATTTTTTTTACGACCTTTTTAACATAAAAGTCACTCTCACTTAATCTTAAAAATTGAAACTTTTACACATGTGTAAATTGGTGTATACATATGTATCTATGTATGTATGTTTATTACTTTGTATTTGAAAGCGACCACAGACGACGATTTTGACTAAAGCATTAATCGAGTTGGATCGGTTTAGATAGGATAGGATCGGATTGGATCGGTACGGAGGCATCACTGGCGACGGCGGTGAATAAAAACAAATGATAGCATGGATGATTTGAAAAAGAGTTTTGTTGTTTATTTACCATATAAATAGGCAATTCGTTCGACATCATAAAATCGATAACAAATTAACCCCTTTGGCGGTGAGCGGGACTCATGCACACACACACACATTTAGATACATTTACACTCACTTACATTTAAAAACGAGTTGCAGTCCCAGTTCCAGTCGCAGACCCAGTCACATTAAAGTGAAGTCAGTTGAACGCATAGCAAAACGATTTGATACAAACAATCTTCTGTGTCGTCGTCATCGTTGTTGCAAGTTCAACTTACAGTCATGACAAATAAATTTATGTGACATTTTGGTGATTAGACAGTTAACCACAAATGAACAACTGAACGATCGGACGAATGAACAGTAAGCAAATAGAAAATGGTCAAGTGGGTATTTAAAGGAAAATGCATAATGAAAAAAAGAAAAGATACAAAACAAAATAGGTAAAAAATAATCAACTTTGTGGTCAACAAGAATGTGGTATTGTATCTTCTTTCACACAATCATTTTCACATTAATTTCATACCTTATGCCATTAATGATATCTCAATTGATTTCAATTTCAAATTGAATATGCAACAATGACACACAGAGCATTATTAAAAATGTCAGGTGCATATATCTCTTTAATTCGAATACCAAGTAATTTGTTGGTTCTCATTCTCAAGGCACTGAACGTATCTAGTATTGCTAATACTACATACTATCAAAATTTTAACACAAAGAGAATAGATATTCGCATGCACTTCTATTTTATAAAACAGTAATCTTTATATTCAAGACGGTATGAAGACATTTCTAATATTTTTAGAACTTGACAGCTCACTAAAGTCAAGGTAAGACTGTAGACTCCTAGGCAGTGCAATTCTCTAAGTGCTTCCCACAATATTTTTATTGGGTAACATATATCTTTTAATACTTTTCCAACTTGAAACACTTGAATTTGCAATATCAAATAACTACAATTATAGGCCATTCACACCATACGTGAATAGATTCCATAATGAATCGACCATTGAATCGAACAACAACCACAAGGAAAAATGAGAGTTGTTGTTGTAGAATATGATTCGATTAAGGTAGATTCAATAATGGAATCGGCTGTGAATCAAAACAGGGCTGGATAATTTCAGATTGTGTTGGAAAATTTTCGGTCATTTCCGGTTAAGAACTGTCATTTTCGACAGACTTGAGCCTTGCATCTGCTCCAAAGCATATGCAACGTGGAAGCTCTCTTTGAACAATTCGTCAGAACCTTCTCTAATGTCCTTGCTCCAAAATGTTCCTTGTCGTTCCTCCGATTTCACACACACATTTATCATTAGACAAAATCTTTTTTAAAATAAAAACAATAAAATACAACAGCCCAAATAATGCACGGAGCACGAGTGCGTCTAATCAATTTTGATAAAAAATATTATTAAATATTATTAGAAATGGTACTAATGTTTAAAAACCTTTCGGTTGATTTGTCGTTAAAAAATATAAGAGACAGAAAAGAAAGATAAAAAATATACCATTCGATAGGTTTTCATTTGTAGATGTGCACAATACACTTTTTATTAAAATCTGTTGGGTATTTTTGGAGTAAAAAAAATTAAAATTTTACACAAATGTAACTATAAGAAAGCCTTACACACCTACACTCTACAGAAACACATGATCTTTTTCTCTCTCTCTCTCTCTCTCTCTTCTCTTTCACTCTCTCTCTCATGCAAATAAAGCAATGTTCGTGGGCAAATTTAGGTATGTGCCTAAGCGCAGGAGAAATAAAAGAAAGACGAATCAACGATAATTTAGCCACAGGGTCGTTGTGTGCAATAAGGGTGTATTAAAGAAATAATATCATAAAATATATGAATTGAGAGCCCGTGTATATTGCTGCTATTTTGCCATGTACATTTTCTTGCTGTGCTCTTCAATTAAATACTTTTTTTGTTGCAAAAAATTAATTTAATAAGAAGCAAATACTTTCAACGAAAGTGTCGAACTTTATTAAATGATACTCAAAAATTGTTTTTCATATCAAATTCACTTAATACAGAAAAAATTGAGTTTGTCTCACACGATTAAATAGTTTTTGTCTTTCTTCCGGCGGGGTGGTCGAATTTCGAGTAATGGTCGATCCTAGTCATTATAAACAATTCTTAGTTATCCATTTTTTTTTACACAAATCGCACTTTTTATATTCTTTCACTTGTCCATTGTCACAACTCGTCAAAATGTGTACAAGCAAAACAAAAAACAGCTGTTCATGATCCAGAACCGACAATAATGACATAAAGTCGGTAACAATAAGCAAAAAGTTGAACACAATGGCCAACACTTTCTATAACTGCTGCAGACTGTCCATTCCAACAGTTCTGTCAATGTGTTTCTATTATAGAAACAAATCGGACTCGTGTCTAATTCTACAATAACAACCCCAGAATTTCGTCATTTACCATGTGGTTGTTGTAGAATTTGACACGAGTCTATGCTGTCAATTTTGTAACACAGATTTTGACTGATTGTAAATAGGCTATTATAGCCGAGTTAGACAGGACTGAATCACAATGATAGAGTTTGGTGTTTAGACATGCTATTTCGTATCATGAACAGCTGTTTTTTGGTTTGATCATGCTTGGCGCGTAACAAAAAAGGAAGAAGAAGACACCTGACAATCACCAAAAACAACGAAATTATCAAAATGGTGCCAACTTCCAAGGAAAAATTGCCCAAAACTGCTAAGAGTGACCTTTCGAAAAAACTGAATCAAAGCGTATCTATACGAGTTTCGAATTATTCACTCGGATCACATCTGCAACAACAACCCCTGAATGACGTAATTTTTTTTGTGATTGTTGTCGATTGTGATACAAATCAATGTCTTATCATGAGTGATTCGAATCATGGCTATTAGTCTCTTTTTTTTGTTTTATTTATATAATATTTTTATTTTTTTTGATATTTCGTACAATGAGAGATTTTTAAGGGACCAAGACACGATACAATGGTTTTCATAAAATTTTCTTATACGTAGTAAAATAATAACAAAGCTTCGAAAATGGAACAAAAGGTCGAAAATAGGTTGGGCTCCTAGAGGATCACCCACCAAAACCTCCAACAGTGGTTCAAAAAACATTGAGACGGCCGAGACCAACGTCAAATGGAGGAACCATATTTATAATGTTAATAATATTGGTTGTTTTGATCTACCGATTTAAGAAATTTGTACCAAGAATCGATTTGATCTTCTTAATGATAATTTTAATAACGCTCCTGATTAATGTGTTACGATTGGGGTCCTCACGAGAATGCATAAACTGCATAAACAACCGCTGCATAAACTAAGTGACAGGTAGTCCATATAAAAAAATTTGAATATTTGCGTAAAATTGTGCGACGATTGAGTTGAGTAAATTGCATAAAAGATTAGCGTTGGCATAGTGGTAATTAATTGTCCGGCAACTCTGCCGAAATTATATGACAAAAGTGAAATGTTTAACAAATTTAATCTAAACAGAAAATAAAAGTACGATTATTACATTATATTCTAATTATTGATTGCAATTTCTGCGGTTAATTTAATTAATTTGTCTCTTTCGCTTGTTAGATTGGCAGTTATGCTTGCGAGAACAGCTGATTGCATCAATTTATACACAGCCAACCGTTTCGGTACCTTCACGAGTTTGCATAAATTGCGGCTGTTTATGCTAACTCGTGAGGACCCCATATATTTGCCACTTCGATTGCGTGAAACGTAGTGAGCCGCATTCCGACTTCACTTGGGTCATGGGTTGGTTAGCCGTGATCTAGTAGTTACGAATACCACTTGTGACTTATTCCATGATTTCGATAAAACTTCAATGAACTACATATCATACTTGTAACTAAGCATTTCATTCTCATTTTTGTCATTCTTATTATTTTTTTTATTTTATTTTTTCTGTACAAAATTTTCCGTTTTATTTTTTTTTTTTTATTTTGCATAGGTTTATTTTAATGCAATTTTCCATTGGGTCCATTGGGAAATCTTTACTGCCATATACACAGTACACACAAGTGTACTTACATACATACATATGTGTGTGTTCACGTATCTATGTACCATATAGTTTGGTGTGGTGTACTAGTGGTATGTATACCCACAAAGCAATTGGTTCACAACTCTGTTTGTGCATCGCATCGCTTCGGATTGAATGGTGGGAGTTGCGCTAAGTGCATTTCGAGATGACCGTTTTAAAATTTTATGACATCCTTTGCCTTGTCGACACACTCATACATAAACAGCACACATACACAGAGAGAAATACACCCACTAAAATTATTTTCAGGGTACAATATATATTGTATATAAATATATGTAAATTCTAAAATAATAAGCACACATCATCTGAAATTTGTTTTTCACCACGACCAGTTCTTAAATCACTTTAGTTTACTGAAAAGTTATTTTTATTATTGGACTAAAGATTTTCATATTTACACGCGTATCATGTGGCAAAAATATTGTACATACACATATGGCAAAAATAATAAGTACATGCAGTTTTCATTTTTTTGCATGCACTTTTTTTTTACTTTTCCGGTTGTGCGGATAACGTAAACCGATTTAGTTTCCACTGGTATCTCATACCAAGTTTTTTGGACACACTCCCACAATTGGACCCTAATTTGGAAATTTTCCTTTCAAATTCTGTTCTTCAGCTCATTCCGAAGTTTTTCGATAGGTTTCAAATCTGGTGATTGCCTTGGCCAGCTTAGTAAATTGACTTTCTTGTCTTTGAACCAATCCTTGACCAACGATGTATGTTTTGGATCATTATCCTGTTGAAAAGTCCGCCACAGGGGCAAAATTTCTTCAGCATAAGGCAGCATGATACTCTCCAAGATGTTTTTATCAGGGTTGCAAACCGAATCTGAACCGAACCGGTTTTTGAACCGAACCGCCGCGGTTTTTAGGCGTCGAACCGAACCATAAACCGAACCGTCTTTATTTTAAAGAAAGAAAAACCGAACCGAAAACCACTCCAAAAAATGATTCGGTTCGGTTCATGGCAAAAATGCAATTCTTATGATATGGCAGTTCCGATTCGGTCATGACAAAAATGGCAACCCCGCGAATTATTATTTTTCATTGGCAATGCGATCACGTCTTTTCGGATTTTTCTTGAGTCAGTGCAAAAAAAAATTATGAGCTTAAATCCAGTTCATAAGTGTTTTATTTATAATGCGCTGGCTAATACAAGTGAGTGCAAATATTCCAAAACTCGGACATTTCTGACGAAATTTTTAGCGTAGTCTCAGCTAAAAAGGATAAAAAAGACTTGTGAAAATATCATTCTATAATATGTTATAAAAAAACCGGCAACGGCAGCTGTAAGTATTGCAAAAGAAGAACGAAGGATAGGCGCCCACTCATATTGTTGGAAGATAGCGGGTTCCGAAAAATTATTGACCCGTCAAAAATGAAATTATAAAAAGAGCAGCCATACTGCGATATGCTATGACTTCCAGCCTTAATAACCGGTATATTAAAGTTATCGATGTAGAGTACACATCATAATGTTTTACCTTCCTATTATAGCTTCCTTTCCATTAAAGTTGATTGTGTGAGTAGACTGGACAGATCGATAATAGGCATCAATGCGCAGTACATTGAAAATGGCAGCGTTGAAATAAAAACTTTGGCCATGAAGGAAATATTTGTGAAGCATAGTGGTTTAAATTTATCAAATATTATTGTAAACGTTACCCATAGTTTGAAATAAATATGGACCAAATTTACTCCATAACGATTGATAATGCTGCAAATATGATAAGTGTCGGAAAATTTCTAAATAGAAATGCTCAAAATTTCCGTTCAAGTCAACGGTTGCACAGTGGAGATGAAGAAACTCAAATTGAAGTTATTGACGTGGATTCACAAAGTAACAGAGGTATATTAAAGATTTTTATCAAAGTTCTGAAAAAGAATAATTTTATATTAATTTTTTATTTTTTTGATGATGACGAAAATGACGACGAAATTTTCCGTGACTCAATTCCAAATGATATCTTTCAAGAACTTGGGCTAGACTTATTAACTCACGATTCCATTAGTGTTATTAGGTGTGCGTCACATACTTTAAATTTGGCAGTGTCCGACTTTTTAAAAGAAATTATTGAAATTCGCAACAAAGCTAGAGCAGTAGTAAAACAACTTTGTTAAATCTATTGCGCAACGATAATTTTAAAAAACATATTATTGAATGAGTGACTCGATGTGGGTCAACCTACCACATGCTGAAGCGTTTAATTGAATTAAAAACCTTTTGCTTAAAAAGCTCTGACGGTATAAAAGAGCTGCATATAACTGAAAATGATTGGCAAAAAATTGAAAACATATGCGAAGTCCTTAATCCAGCATACGATACATCAATTAAACTGCAAAGGAAAAATGTACTTTTAAGTGATATGTTTTTCGCATGGTATTCTTGTAAACTAAAAGTAGAAAAAAAGCTTGGATGGCTAAGTCTTAAGTTCGTAACAGCATTAAAAAATTTTTACTAAATAATTCGTGTGTTCTAGCTGCCGTTTATTTAGACTCTTGGGTCTATACTCTTGGTATCAGATTTTACTTTCAGACTCCGAAAAAAAATTACCAAAAGATCATTTGATAAAAGCATTTGACTTTAAATCTAAAATCCAAACTATGGGAACTTCGATACAGTCTTCACAATCTAAAATAAGCTCCGATGATGAACTGGAATGTATACTTGAGCTATTGGACAAAAAAAAAACTTCACCAAGCAGAAAAACAATTTTCGACATAATTAATTGTTTCGGCAACATTAAACGCCTTTCTCCACTTACAGACATTTTAAAATTTTGGCATAACCATATGGAGAAAGAGTTAAAAAGCATAGCTGAAATTGTACTAGCTGCTCCTGCAACGCAAGTGTCTATGGAAAGACCATTTTCTTCTTTAAAATTTATTTTATCTGATTTGAGGGCAAATATTGATGAAGATCTCTTGGAAGACATTCTTCTGTTAAATTTAAATAATTAAAACAATGAATATACAATATAGCTTTTCTTTTTTGATTTATTTTACTTTTATAAATTCTAGTTTTTAATTTTTATTATAATTTTTACGCTATAGTTAACTTACTGTCAAATTTTATCAGACAATTGTACAATTTTACCACATCGTAATCTATAAATTTGAATCGGTTTACGATATCCGCACAACCAGAAAAGTAAAAAAAAAATGAATGCAAAGAAATGAAAACTACAAGTACTTATTATTTTTGCCATATGTGTATATACATATATATTTATCTAAGTGTACTCTCAAGGCTTACGAAAAGAACAAAGAGAATAAAAAAAAAAAAAGGTAAACGAAAAAAAGTCACAAACTGAAATGAATCTTTGACTCCAACTCCGATGAAGATTGGTGCATCGCAAACGGGAAATGACTATTACGTTCATCCGGCATCATCATAGCTGTCTCTGATTCTGATGCTATAGTTGTCTGCTATACCATAGCATCAAACTATATACATACATCTTTACTTTCCTTGCCACCTCACTTGCTATGTAAGCAGTGAGCAGTATCAGTGAATGAGTCATTGTCAACATCAGAGAGAAGGGAGGCAGGTTTAACGTAAAAAAAAATTAAATGTATCTGGCACTTAAATTTCAATACGTAACTTCATAAATGTAACAAGTGCTAGTGGCGACTTTAAAAGTAAATTGTATTAACGCCTTGCAAATGCATACAACTTAGACATTAATCCATCCACACACTCCACCACTAACCTTTCGATCGATCGATTAATTGACCAAAAGACCAATTTATGAACATTAAAAAGTTTTATTAGTTACTCTATTGATCAAAGAATCATTTAATGAACCAAGCTTCCTAGCTTTTTTTCAAAGCGTTACGTAAGTTGTAATAGAGTTTTATTGCTATTTGTCAATTGGCTAAATCTGAGGTTGCTAATTAAGTAACAAGAAACAGCATTCGCTGCAGTTCAATCGATGGTTACATACGTGCATTTCTTTTTCATTAATACAAAATTAGAATTGTTATAAATTAGCTAGTTATTAAATAAAGTTCTCATTACCGTCCACGGCTTACTAAAGTTAATTTACTTCAGATGAATAAGCCACATGATACTTTAAGATATTGATACAATCAAGCGATCTTTAAATTTGGGTTCTTGTTATCATTACTGGGTGTCCTTTCAACATTTTCCCAACATTCATTAGTTTTACCAAGGTTTTTTTATATAAAATTAAGGAATTTAGAAAAGAATAAGTTGTGTTCTTTCCAAGCTAAAAATTTTTTAAGTTCTGTGAAATATAATAATTTCTAATTAAATTAGATTCTCAAGTATATAAGTATATATCTTATGAGAAAACGGGTATCGTGATCATGTTTTCAAAGCGGCATAAAATGGTCAGTTTAGTTCAGGGGGCCTGGGAATATAATGTTAATCAAGGGAGTTGCCATGGGTTGCATAAGTTTGAGAGACGACTATTTGACTAAGCTGCATAGAAATTGAAGGAAATAACGAAGAAAAGAAGAATAAATAAAAAGAAACGTCTTTTTGCAGATTCTTCTATTTTATGTACCGAGTATTTTATTGTTAGTTGGCACATTTATCCACCAAATTTTCATGATCTGGCCTAAAACTAAACCGACTCATTCTTACAATGTATAAGCTTAACATATAAATCTTCTTCTTCTGAAAGATTCCTATACACAAAACTAAATTCTTATACATACATATGTACGTGTATAGTACCATATAGTATAGTTCATATACATATGTGGGACTGACCACACATTTGTTGTGACATTTTTGGCGCTGTGAATTAATTCATAATATTTATTGGTTTTTCGAAACAAAGTTTGCAAATTGATTTTGGTTAGTTTTTAAAGGAGAACAAAAACAAAAATTCCTTGGAATCCATAAAAATTAAAACTGTTAAAGAAAACAAAAAATAATAATGTGTAAACATCCATGGATGTCTACAGTGGATGAAATATTTTAATGAACGTCTTAAAGTTTTCTTCGAATTCTGGTTGTTAATCAATGTTGTCTTCTGTCCTTAGTATTTCTAAGAAGATTGTTATGTAGCTAACAAGTTTATGATTGATATCTAAGCGATTCAGATAGTTTTAACCTCTTTTTTACTTGAATGACTTGAAACGGTGTGTTGACATTTCTACATAGAAGCATAGATTGAAAAATTTTGCAAGATCTCAATGATTTGGAAGGTGTGATTTGATTTTATACACATGTCCATCTTAGGTCCTTAACGATTTCAATTAATAAAATAAATTTGTTTGATTTGATTCGATTTTAGATTTCCTTATAGAATGTTCTATTAACTATTGAGCCTACAGTAGTTGACTAACCTAGCTACAAATTGCAGATGGTTTTTCTGATAATGTAATGCTATTAATGCTGGAGGATATTGTATATGTAGTATATAGACGACTTATATTGTACACCAGGGTGTCTTACCACAATTAACTTTATGCTAATGGATTGAATTTAAATTTGCTATTGATTCAAGATGCCATATTATATCATATACCTACTATTTCAATTCTTGAATAGTGTATTGGGCAGCTTTTTGTGAAACCCATAATATTCGAAAAGTTGTACAAGATCAAAAACCTCTAGCTGAACTAAGGTGAAAAAAACTCACCACAAATTGGAACGGAAGCTCGATTACAAAATAAGTATGTTGCAGAGAACTAATTTTACTTACAATACTATTGATGATTATTGATTTAATAGAGGCTTTACAGTGGCTCGTATCAAGAAGATTCGGTTTTGTGCTTTAAAGTGCTACTTTAATATCACGAACAGCTGTTTTTTGTCTTGATTATGTGTGCACTGACAATCACAAAAAACGACTAAATTATGTCAATGCTGCCAACTTACATGGAAAAATTGCCCAACACTGTTAAGACTGACCATACGAAAAACCCGAATCTAAGCATATCAATTTGAGTTTGGCATCTACAACAATAACCTCTCAATTTTGTCATTTTCCCTGTTTTTGTTGTCAAATGGAACTAGAATCAATAGTCGCATTAGCTCACTGTAAAGCCACTATAATCAATCGGATTTATTTGTTTTATTTTTTATTTTAAATGGGTATAATGATATTAAACACTATGATAATCAAAGAAAATATAAAAATAACAAATAAAGAAGATAAAAATGTATCAACATTTGCCTTAATTTAAAATGTTCGTTCGCATATTTTGTTTTTTATTCTTTTGTCGATTCTTTGTTGCCACATAATTTGTTTCAAACTGTTGATTTTTAAGCGGAAGAATGAAGTATGAATAACAACAATAATAAAATGGAAAAGGGAAATAATTCAGAGGAATGAAAAAAAAAAAGAAATATCTTTCAATCGAAAATGAAGCCGAAAAACCAACGAAAGCAAAATACAATAATAATATTTATTCAACAAAATTCACAAATTTACGCAATAAAGGTGCAAAAAACAATAACAACTACATAAGACGACCGGCCGACCTACCAACCGACCTACCGACGACCATACGTTTGTTTGAATTGTCTGTCCATTCATGGGGTCCGGGTCCATTAAAATAACCCAAATCATCCTGCTGCTGTTGCTGCCACCTCAAAACTTTCATGACTTTCAGATGCTGGCTGCTGCTGCTGCTGCTGCTGCCATCACTGTTGTCTGTCTCTGTGGTTTCTAAGGTGCCTTTCACCTTAGCTTACCCACAATACAAGGCTCTGCTCTATGCTTTATCATTTTGCTTGATTTTTGTTTGTTGATTTCTTCCAAATGCCTCATTTTGCATTTAATTTAGGCTCTCGAGTGTGTGTATGAGTGTGGCAGTCTTTGTGGTTGTCGTGTGGCAGGTGCTACCATTAGGCAACATTAACGTTTTATCGCTGACACTTTGTTGAGTCAAAGTTTTGACATTTTTCTTGCCATCGCCACAATAGCCACCATCGTCGAAACCCAAAACAAACACAACACACCACACTACGCAAACTCAAGATCCCGTTCAGAGCAAAGTCACAGTCTCCTCTTAAAGAGGAGAGTCATACTTGGTGAACAGCAGCTTGCTGCCACTTGCCACTTGTGTGTGTACGAGATGTACCCCAAAAATATCCGACTTGAGTTCATAACTTGGCGCTTCTTAATCCGATTCGATTTGCATATTTCGTAGTAAATCTCAATTAACTGTTTGACATGATGACATTAGTATTTCCAAATCCTCAATAATTTCTGGAAGTTAGATTGACTTCGCATTTGATACCATTTACTTTGCAAGCCATTCCTGAATTCTCAGTTCGAATTCTACGATTAATTTCTAGTTTTCTAATGTTATTATACTGCATGGTAGACCAGAACGTGGGTCACTGTCAATACACGTGCAGTTTTTAGATCTTCTGGTGGTGGAAGTTATGATCGCAGGTCGGATACTTTAGAACCACACTTCGTTTATGCGGTTTTGTTGGTCATAAAGTGTTTATCGTCAACCAAAAAAAAAAAAAAAAAATCATGTACGATTTGAGCACCAAAAATTCAAAATTCAAATGATTTTTTTTTATTCTTTTTATTTTCATTTTGTTTCAAATTTCATTTGTATTGCATGACATCATCATGAATCCAAAGCGCTCAATTTGAGTGTGAAAAATGCCGATAACAAATTTGTTTACCACATATTCCATCAATGGATAAATTTTGCACACCAATTTAATTTATTTATTCTTTTTTTTTTTTGAGTTTACTCAGTCTAATTTTCCAATACATGATTGATTATTGTTGAAAATTGCTCGATTTGTTTAAAGATTATACAGAATTTGTTTATTAAGATCTAAGAGAAAAATATGGCAGAATGAAACTTAGAGCATTTGATAAAAGTTGAGTTATATTTCTAGTAAATCAGATTCTATGCACATACATATGTATATTCTATGGATTTTTTTTTTTTACTTTTCTGTAAATACAATATAAATATAACGAAATGCTGATGAATTTTTATATTTGAAGTCGAAGTAGTACAATAGCCTCAAATACATATATTATTATTATTATTAAGAAGTAGGATAAGAAATAAATTCTTAAAATACTTAAGAGCACAAGCTGCACAATGCTTTCAGCTCTTAGATTAATTAATTGAAGTATGAGTTTAATAATTTTAGTTATATAGGATTTATCAAATTAGTGGATTTAAAAAAATTTAGATTGAGTTTATGTTGTTAAGATTTGGATTGCCCGGGAGCTCTACCATGTTAATTTTTAATTGGACTCGAAGTTTTTGTATTGCATTGCATCCTGAGAGTAGGTTCTCAACAGTTGAAACTTCGTTGCAGAGAGTAAATGCATCATTGTTGCGGCCGCTCAGTAGGTGTTGATGAGTAGGGAGGTGTGACCCAGTCGGAGGCGGATGAATAATTTTATTGCATTACGGTGGCATTCGACAGCATAAATTGGAGTGATGGCACATGGATTTCAACACTTGTAGTGTTGACTTACGTTATCCCATGAAATCCGGACTTTCTCCCGAATATAAGATTTCACTAAGCGGAGGATGTCGGCCTTTTCAAATATATTAACTGTGTGTAGTGGCTCATTGCCAAGTATTTTGGCTTGGGTAAGGACCCAGATAAGTTTAATATGCTATGCTGGTCACGGATTGTAATAGTAATTATACTGTTGCTGCTGGGGTTACGTATGGAGTAAATAGCTGATTCGCCGTCTGTGCAAATAATGACGTTAGATGGCATAGTAGCAGCAAATAGTTCTGCTGACGGCATTATGGTATGGCTGTTCAATATGTTTGTTCAAATATATTATTATTATAGCATGTTTGTAATCTTGAAAACATTTCTTTATAAGAATTGTTTCATTATTTTAAGCTGACTGCCGATTTTCTTTAAACAAACTTAAGACCAAGACATTTTGCAGAAGTATTTGAAGCATCTCGTCTTGCATTGTCTATAGAGATTGATAAAGAAAACATTCTTCAGCGAATCATAATCCATAATTAAAGTACATTTCAATGTAATTATGACGACCATGCCCATTGAAATTAATTGATGTGCTTGTATTTATAGATATTTTCCAATTCTTATTCGTTTCCTTTTAATTATTCGAAATTATATTTAAATACATACTATTGTCGTGAGGGGGGGCAATTTAATTATAAGAATATTTGATTTCTTTGGATTGTTTGTTTTTATATCTTTAAGTCGTTATTCGACACGTTCTATCTGCTGCATCCTCATTGTCTTTCCTTTTCTTTCATTTCATTTCCTTTCCTTTCCCTTGCATATTTTCTTTATTACTTTCAAGTGATAAAATTTCCTTTTCTATTTGACTCAATGAAAACTGAAACTCCAAGACCAAGAATTGACTGACAGTCAACAGTCGTTCAGTGTCATAGTCATCATCGCCATCATCATCATCATGCTCATCATCCTCATTATGATCATTGTCATTGTCACCGGCACCAGCACAGGCAACGTCTTGCAAAGAAATAATGGTTTTTTTTTTTTGTTTTGTGTGTTGGAGCTATAGAAATTGGCCCTTGATGTGTGTCATTTTCAACGTCAACACGTTGTCATCTTCGTTTGCCATCCGCCGCCATCAATTTGGTTTTTGTACCTTAACCTTCGTTTCCTTACGTTTGGTCATTCTTAGCCACACGTCGCATCAACCGCAAGTTCAGCTTCCCTTCTCCTGGTGCTGCTGATGATGGTGTTGATGCCGTCACTTCTTCGTGTGTCACGTGCATTTTCTTTGCTTAATTTTTTGTTTTTTTTTACCTCACTTTTCTTATGCTTTCAATATTATTCTTTTTCTTTTGTGTTGTTGTTGTTTTTTGTCTTGTCTCGAAAAAATTGATTTCCTCATAATTGATTTTCGTTGCACGCTTTTTAACACAATCTTGTTAGTTGAATGGATGTGCAACATTCGCTCGCTCGCTCACTCGCTCATTCAACATGCGTTCTCCCAACCAACTCAATTCAACTCAACTCATTTTATTTAGTTACGAGGAATGTACCAAAAGTATGCGACATTCATTTATAGCTCCGTTTCACTAACCGACTGCCAAAGTAAACAACCAGATGTTTTCGCGTTCGTCAAATTTTGTTAGTAAGTTTTAATGAATTTCCAACAAATTTTTCTTTAAACTCGGCCTTGGAGTACAAAAGTATGGGAAAAATACATATGAAAACAGGGTATAAAAATGACCTGGACGTCTAAGAAGAACTTAGCGCGAACTATAAGGTAATCCTGGAATTTCGAAAACTTTTATAACAAGAATTTGAGCCGAGAATTGATGAAGTCGAAGTTGCTCAGGTCAAGTTGGAAATGATCATTAATGAGGAAAAAATGCTTAATGTTCCTCTATACCTTTTGGCTGTTAAAAAATTTAAAATTTTACTCAAAGGGCACCCGGTTCGACGACATAGATATATAATCAAATTCCATTCCCCAAGCTAAGTTGCAGTTTTGGAGACTATCTTGAAGGATACCATTATACCGGTTCAAAAAGAATAATGACAGCGCGGATATATAAACCCAATTCAGATACTTTTGGGACACACCTTGTATACATTGTTGGCTGTTGTTCTTCAATACTTCCTGACTCATTCCAAAATCTATAATATAATATTATACGATGGCATGCAATGGTGGTGGCATAGTATGGTTCGTTTTCAATGCGTGATCGATCATTGAAATTATGATAAATGGAAATCAACAGAACACAACAGAAAAAAAAAATGATGAATAGAAATATGCATTGAATTGAAGATGGTGACGATGATAATGATGATGATGAAGTTGGACATCACAAATTCAAAAATATTATATTTAAATATTCCATTTGTTGGAGTCACACAAACAACACACCTAAACTATGTAGGCTTTTGTATTTTATGTGAATTCGTGCTAGTTAAGTGTTGTTCCAATATTTTGTCTAAATGTCTTTCTGGCGATGTTCAAGCAGCTGTCAAAATACAATAATATCTTGAATTTTTATTTCATTTTAATTTTGAATAAATTTTAGGAAAGAACAACTTATTATTATAACTGATCGATCGTTTGTTTTCATGCGCAAAGTTTATGAATTTTTTTTTTTTTTAATAAATTATAAAATAGAATTTGGAATCATTTGTATGTTACGAGTAAATGATGTCTGTCGACTAAGAGGTAACCATATGCCCATTTTTGTTGTTTTGATAAAGAAAAAATAGCAAAGATTATTAGGTGAAAAAAACTAACACCTTTTAAAGAGAATGGAATGGAATAAAATCAAATGAACTACTACAAAACAGATTTGTCATAATTAAAATTATCTAAGCTCCTTTTTTTTTTTTTTTTTGATAAATATTGCTGCATATGTTTCGCATTTCTTGAGTACGTGTATTAATGGAAAATCTTACAGACTTCTCTTTTATATGTACATATATTCAATTAGGATGATTTCCAATATTATTACTGTTTTGTTTTCTTTTTTTTATTTCCCAATAGTCTTCTACACCTTTGTATCTTATTTTTGATACCTTGTACATTTTTTAATAGCAAATAAGGTGGGCTATTTGGACTTATATTATTTAATATCATTCACATTTTTATGTAAGCTCAATACTTATTACATACACGTGTATCTATGTATTACATTACGACTTTGATTTTTGTATCTTATTGGTTACCAGATTATGTTACATTTAAATTTTAATAAATTGGCCTTTCTGCTTTAGTCGACGTGTAGGTTATTATGTTCTAGGGTGGGTAGATTGTTAATTTCTGCTTATTCGTGAACAGCTATTGTCATTTGGGGTCTTCTACTAATATCCATATATTCCATTATGGACGATAATTTGATTGGTTCATCAGCATAATGAAGTTCTTTCAAAACAAATCCTTAACCCTAGAGTAGTCGCGACTTTCTGTGAAACGTGAGTGGTCGCATGGTGAGCATATTGCCGCCCATACTTAAAATGATTTTACTTTTGGAAATACTAGCTAAATAAATTCACAATAATTTTAAAAGGATAGAATAAAACATAAATTATCAGAAAAAGTAAGATTAAAAAAATTAATGCTTTAGGAATTCTGAAAATTGTATGAATTTTAAAAGTATCCTTATCATAATCTACATAAAAAAACTTCACGCGTCGCTTAACTAAAAAGATATAAAATAAACTAAGCAAAACAAAAATAAAAAAACCATTAATGCCATTATTCAATCAAAATACACTAAGTATTAATATTATTATGATATTTACACGAAAACTAATAATATTTCAACTACAGTAAAAACCAGACACATGAATATTTGACGCCGGCCGCAAAATGCTCATAGCGCAAGTACTCTACGGTTAAGGTGTTGCATATGCCAAGTCGAACCAATTGTAACATCCTTAAGGGCCTATCAAGCTCAGCATACTATTTGTCACGATATCAAGCGTTGCCAAGGCAGCAGTTCTTCAGACAATTAGAGTTTTTGTGATAAGATCGGTATTATACAATTTTTAAACCTTTTCAGCTTCAAAATGAGAGAAATAACAATTGGATAATAAACTCGTTTCTTATTTAAGGATTTGTGAGTTTTTGCTTATTCAAAGCCATCTTTTCGAGATTTGGTTAATAGATTAGATTAGATTAGATTAGGGGAGGGTGGTTACTCATACACCTCGGCACTGCTGACACGAATGTTGTGACGACCCCCGAGATTCTGGTATTCATCAAGAATTACAACATTTTCTTCGGATATAAGTCTGTAATTTCATTCGGTTCCATATATTGGCTCTCCAGTGGCATAGACAGTGCTTTGCTGTCTCCTCTTCTATATCACATAGTCTACATTGATCGTTTTGATTGATCTGCATGTTACATAGATGTTTCTTCACTCTGCCATGTCCTGTTAAGAAACCTGAGACCTTTCCGTGTTAGTCTCAATAGTTCGTGTGTTATTTTGCGAGATCAAGTTGGCATGAATGTTTTTTCTGCTCTAATATTGGACTTTAACTTGAACTAAAGAATACAGAATTACAAGTATAATTCTTAAAATTAGTAAAGGGTAAGACAGAGGTTCAAAGAACGGAGTTCCAATTGGGGTTAAAGGATATTGTCTATCACTGTATTCTAAACAAAACAGAAGGGTGGCTGAATTGTCATTTGTATTTTAGTCTCTTGAAATAATTACCTAATTTGTTAAATCTTTGAAAATCAAGTGACTAAATTTAAAATAACAAAACTAAAAGGTGAAGTTATGAAACCGACAAAGTTGAAAATAGTGAAAACTAAATTTTAGGAACGCAGATCTTTCCCCACTCACAAATCATATTCAAACTTAATCTGAATGAAAATTAGCTAGTAAACAGGTTTACAAAATTTCAATTCTATTAAGCAAACGTTTCGATGAAGAGGAGATTTCATATAATATTTTTTTGAATTACATAAACTCTGGAATTAATCACATATTCCTATTGAACTTATGGCACATTTTTTTTTTATTCAATGTACTCGTAATATTATGTATTGAAATTATAAATTCTGCAGAACAAATTTGTTATAAATAAAATTTATTGCAAAAATATTGTCTTAATAAAAATCGAGAGAGTCAAATTATAGATAAGAAAAATTCTGAAAACGTTCTAACAGTTTTTTTTTTCGCTTTTACCAAGAATTCAAGTCATAAAAATATAATTTGAATTTTATTTTTTTCCTCTTGTTTTCTGTTATTTTTTTAATGAGAAAAAAATTTGTATATTTTTTAGGCAAGTGTTTTTTTTATCTGCTTTGGTTTATTTTGTATTTCTGCTGTTTTTTTTAATAATTTCATTTATGGCAAACAAAAAAAAAAGAACAAAAACCGCAACAAAGTTATGTAAAACCATTGACCATGAGAGTGAAATGGAGGAGAGACATTAAAATATATGAAAAGAATATTAATAATATAATTTTATTTTTTTTTTGTGTTGTTGACCACAAAAAATTAAAACTGAAAATCAGAGTCACGATACGAAGATGTTCACTTTTTATGATTTGATATGAAGCGTCAGTTGAATAAATATTTTCTATAATTTTTATAATATTTAAAAAGTCATAAATTGAGATTATCATAAAAAAATATGTTAAACAAAGTCACACACAGAACAGAAGAGAGTTGAGTTATATTATGTTAAGCGGCAACGGCATCGGAATCGACATCTGTAACAAAAGTCGCCGCCACACACGCGGCACATTTAATTTAATTTAATACAATTTAAAATGAATAAACTTAAAAGCTTTAAACAAATCAAATGACAAAAGAAAATAATAGAAAAAGAAATACACAAGAAAAAACGAGAAACTCTAAATTTGGTCTCACCAAAAATTGCATACACTTCACATAAGTTGATCAGTAATTTAGTTGATTATTTAGTATTCACAAAAGAAGCCAGAAGAGATGCCTGCCATTCAGGAAAACTGAATGGTTAACTTCTCTTAAGTTGGCAGATGTTACAACTAAAGTCTTTTATGGTCCAATGATAAGATCATTAGAGTAAGACTCAAGTTGTGTCACATGTTTTCGTAATGAATGTGACTGATAATATTGCACCACAGTGGATCAACTAATATACGCAGTAGTTTAGATTGGACTCTCTGCAGTATCTCAATCTAATGTTTTCAAGTCTTTCTTTTTATGTGTAACCAAGAACTCCAGTAAATTTAGTCTTGTCCCTACACGGTCATGGTTCAATGCAATGAACTAAGATCAATAATACTTGAGTTGATATAATTGGTTAATACATGTTCAGATGCTACGCAAAATATCCCTTAACCATTCCTAGAAACGCTTAAGCCAAAATCATAGTATGTTCTATAATAATAAAGTGAGTTAGTTAGTTACTATGGGTAAAATCCTGCAAATGATTTTGATTCTCTTCAAATTTTAGCTTTCTATTTCGATAAGGACTTTGGGGGAATGATTTCTATTTCCTATTAGACTGATGAAAACAAGGAACGGAAGGATTGATATACTTATAGTAATGCCGATCATTCAATTTAGTACATACAATATTATAAATGGGGGCCTCTACTGCTTTATTTTATGTTCATATCAAATTTGTGTTAAGTCTATAAAAAGAAATAATATATGCTATATATGATGCTTATGTATTCTGAGGAACAGAGGCGAATGAATGGTAGTAAAAAAGATAATAGGGCTTTTCAAAAACCCAAAGACGTGAATATTTCACACGTGAGACATGATTACGTTTCAGAAGGAGAAGCAGAAGAGGGAGATTTCGAAGAAAGATCAGTTAAAAAAGAGAAAGAAAACGAAGAAAACGGTGTCTGCTTGGCTACTTTTAAGTGCGTTTAACAAAAATCCAAAACAAACCCAAAATAAAACAAACCGAAACTAAACGGAAATTTAAGTTAAACTAAACTTGACTGTGTTGAGAAGCTAAAACAACTGGATAACAATACATATAGTATATACGTACAATAGATACGAAGTAGGTAAGTATACATACATACATACAATATACAATATATCGGTATCTATAAAAAAGAATGTCGGTTTGACGCATTAAAATCATAAATCAACTGTTGAGTAACATAAATTTAAACAAAGTGATATCGATTATTGTTTGTGGTCGACTGAAATGTGCCATTAACTTCAACTTTAAGTTCTTTCCATGGCGGTGTTTGGTATTATTGTATTTGTTTTATTTATTGTATTTACGATTTACGATTTATATCGATTAGTTATATTTCTTTCCGCCTTATTTCATCGCATTTCTTATTAAATTCATTTACACTCCTCGTATAAAGTAGTTTTAAACAAATTAGTTTTAGATATCAATTAATCGATTGTTTTTTTTTACAGAATTCAATTTAAATACTACAATATACATATGAGAACTTTATGTTGATATTAATAATCTGGATTATTATTATTATCATTGATTCAATCATTCAGTTAATAGTTGTTGTAATTTAATATTTAGTCTTGACTTATTATCGGATTATAAGTGGCGTCTCATATTTATTGTTTCAAAGATGATCGATGATTTGTTCAATATTATAATAATTAAGCAATATACGTGATAGATTTATTGATTGGTCAAATTATACTTGTTCTATACAAGTCAATGATAAGTAATCTCAAGGATGCCAAAGATTGTTTCTTTATAAGCGCTTACGGATATGAAATCTGTCTTATACGTAAAGCTAAAAAAAAAAAAAACTAAATCAGTTAAGCCGTCTCCAAAGGGTGCCAACGAGACCCTATTACAGAGCCTATGATGTCCATCCGTCAGTCCTTCCGTCAAACCATTCGTCCGTCAGTGAGCTCTATCCCATGCACCGTTATAGGTACATAGACAGTTACAATTTTCAGGAAGAAGGTTATCTTTGGCTATGCCAAACATGTAATGCTCTTCACGCTCCTGTGAATGAGCATGCAGAAATTTTATATTAATGATTTGACTTACGTTTAGGGAAGAGTCAGTATTCATACTAATTTCAATACACCAATAGTCATATGTAGATGGCGCATAGCCATTATGTATTGAGCACACAAATTGAGAACTATACGATCCAGTAATCTTAGGATTTTGAAATGTACATGGTTGGTGTCCAAATTTCAGTTGGATAAGACAAAAACCGAAAAAAGTTTCTAATAAGAACATTAATTTGAATTTAGGTTTGTATAGGAGGTACCCCTCTTGGTAATCTTAGGATCATTAAATTTACATGGTTGATAAGAACATTAATTTTAATTTGGGTTTGTATGTGAGGTATCCTTCTAGGTGGTTCAATTCGGCTGATTCCAACAAATGTGCATCGTATGGAAAAAAAAGAAACCTTCGTGCAAAATGTTAGCTCTCTAGCTGAGGGACTAGTTTGCATACATACAGACGGACATGGCTAAATCAAATCATCTCATCGATCTGATCAAGAATATTGGGTCTCCGATGTGTGCTACAAACTTCTTGACAATCTTATAATACTATTCACTACGTGAAGGATATCATTCAACCAAAGATTGTTTCCTTTTTTTTTTGGAAGTTATTAGAAAAGCGCCGCCAGTTTGGTGATTTATCCTACTGTGCGTAGTTATCTTCTGTTCGTCGTCATCTACTTGTCGTAGTTCAACTCATTACTATTAAACTCGTCGTTATTAAACTCATCGTAGTTCAGCTCGTCGTTAATAGTTTCGACGCTATTGAACTCTACGTTATTGGATACTCTTTATTATCTATTTATTATATTATGTAAATTTTACAATAGAGTACCTAATGATATTGTAAAAGAGTACTGGCCACTTATTGTTTTCACCAATTTGTGGCCCGGAAATTCCAGTTATAGACAATATCCAGGATCACAAATTATAAGTGCAATAATTAATCTGCTTTCTTTGATTCGCATTTTAAGCATAGTGCACTTGAATAAAAATCAAAAAATTCACAGAAAGCAACCCACGGATCACACTGAATTACTCGTACACAGCAATACGCCAACCCATACACACGTACAAATTTACATATATGCTTAAGAATTTCCATTTAATTCATTAAAAATATTTATTATTTTATTCTTTTCTTCTATAGTAGAATGCAATATGACGTGCTATTTACCTGCAGGGACGCTGAAAAAATGGAATAAAATTCAGACCGAGACATTTGTGGTATTTTTGGATCTTCATAATTTGTCTTGAGAAGTTTTTAAAACATTTAGTAAAACCTTGAGCATACAATCATCTTGGCCGCAAATCATGGATGTTCCAATAGAAGTGTCCACCATTACATGAGCTAGGGATGGTTGAGAACCAACATCTCAGATGAAAATGTATTGAATTACTCTATCAGGTACCAAAGTGTTGAAATATTAAAGTCAGTACTTCATTTTTTTAACAACTCAATGTCATAGTTGTTAATGCAAAATATGACCACATCGAACAAAAGTGAGTTTATTCAGAAAATAGAATCTGTTGACCACTAATTTAGATTTTTAAAATTTAACAATATAATGAAAATATACGAGTATACGTTTTAGTTTATGACTAATATTACCATAAATAATAAGAAGATAATTCGTGTTTTCTAAGTATCAGATCAGTATCTTAAGTATCAATTTTCTTTTACTCATAAGTAGTAAAGTTGGTCAGATCAAAGCTTATATGCAGTTCATAAATTCAATTTGTGATATGAAAAACAGTAACCTTTCTGGTAGAATTTTTTCAATATTTAAATGCAATAATCTAACTAAATAATGAGCGGGCTATGAAAAATGTTTTCAATATAAAAGTACATATAACAAAAAATATAATATCTTGTAAAAAATTCACCTTAAAATCTCAAAAACTAAGAGTCTAATTTCACACCTAACATACGAAAATTAAGATGGTTGGTTATGGCTAAACTGAATGCCCTCTTGAATATAAGTAAATTATAATTAAAAACAAAGTAACTTACTAGATGGGTAACAAATCTTAGACTTAAGTGTTAATACATTTCGCAATAATGTGAAAGAAGTGTATCCAAAACAAAATAAAAATAAATAAAAAAGCAACTAAAAGTTCAGTGTAGCGAATAAAAAAGATACCTATATAAAATATCTTCTTAAGGTCATAAAACATCATTTGGATTTGATGTGTGCATGAATAAGCCTTATAAAAATCGCGTATATGACTATAGAATGAATGGATGGTTGAACGGATGGTTGGATAGATGGATGAATGAATGAATGTACGTGTATATCTGTAGTGATCTGTACTGGACTTAACTGAACTGAACTGAGCTAAGCTGGAATTGAAATGCATGAGTAAGACTTAATGTCGGTGGGGAGGAAAAATGGAAGGTAGATGGGTAGGTAAGACAAGCATCTTATAGTTGTACAAATGGCTACATGGACAGACAGACAGACAGACAGACAGACAAATGGACAAATAGTGCTCTTTACTACCATTCCATTCTATCTTTTTGTTGTTCTTTATGATACATTGGATGTGGATACATTTCGTTTGTGGTTTTGTTTGTTGCAACAATATGTTATTGCTACAAAATGCATTAAAATGCAACAATACTAACCCAAACGAAACGAAACGAAACGAGAATTGTGAAATGGATGAAAGACAAAATGTAACGATGACGACAACGACGTCGATGACGACAACAATAGCAACAAATAAGCGTAATCGTAATCCTTTTGCCATTATACCACATTCACACTTGGCCAAGGAACCAAAGGCACATCCAGATGAATAGTGCTGAGTGGTGGTGAAAGAACACAATAAGTAAGAAGAGGGTTAAGTGTAGAAAACATACTTTAAATAGTAGTGGGCGAAGCTTAGGAGTCGTTCTTATATCTCTTCTATACACATAGTATGTATTGTATGTTTGTACGTATATTATAGATACAATATTTTTTTTTTTTGTCCAAGTAATACGAGTGTGTACATTTTTATTTCCGCACTTTACGCGCGCATTTACAACCAGTTGAAAGTTCATTTCCGTTCTCTGGTTGTATTCATTCATTTCTTCCTCTGGTCCTTCCTCCGCCTGACATTCATGACATTGAGTGCCTTTTATATGTCTTTTATTTCCATTATTTTTTCTTCAATCTTTTCATGGTCGCCATTGCCGTTTGTCTACTTTATCTTCTGTATAGTGTTGGACATCGTAAAAAGCGCAAGTAACACCAAGCAACATAACAATCCATTTAAGCATTTGTCCACATTGCTTAGTAGTATCTTTCGTGCTCTTATTCTTACTATTTGTTGCTGCTGTTCTCTTTATTTCTTTTTTTTTTGTTATAGTTTGTTGTGTTCATAACAATCATGCATTTTGTTAAGAGGGTATGCCAATAAGTTAGCTCAAGAGAAGAACTAGATATTGCCAATCACTCTATCGATAATTATTTTGATAGCAAGAACTAACTTTCAAGGTCCTCTAAATAAGCATTTGTTTCAATGATGACCCCTTCATTCGACCCAAATCTCTTACTGCCCAACCATTTCTTCAGGTTGGAAACCAGGAAATAGTCGTAGAGGGCTAAATTTGGAGAATACACTGAATGGAAGAGCACTTTTTTGTTAGCCAAATTTGGTCGTTGTTTGCTTCAAATCAAAGTTGAATCTTTCCAATAGTTCTGAATAATATTCGCTGGTGATGGTTTTACTCTTTTTAACGAAACCGGTGTGAATGAAACTTTCGCAATGTTCCTATTGGGGTACAGACTCACCTTTGCCATTTTTGGTGCACTTTCACCCGGAAAGTGCAAAGCTTTGACTGTTCCTTGGACTCTGGTGTGTTGTGATGGATCCATGATTCGTCCGTGTGAAATGTGATGTAACCATTCAGTTGAGATGCATACAGCTTCAACCACCTCTCCGTTCGCAAATTTCTTGCGCTACCAGCTTTTCTTTTTTTTTGTTTGCTTGCATGGATGTCAAGGACAAAATAAACTACGCAAATTGGTTAAAATTGAACAGTATAGACAGGTTATTGGATGGTTACTAAATAGGAAATTCAAAAAGTCACTAATTTATCAAACTGCTTTCGTATCTCCTAAGTATCTGCTATAAGCATTGGAGTATGTTATAATAGATTGAGCTGAGATCACAGTCATGCTTTCCTTACATCGAATGTAATTTAATTGATTTAATCTATTTAAGGTGAAAAGTGTTCGGTTAGGTTAAATAAAATTTTCTATTTACTATAATACTTTTTTTCTTCCTTCAGCCTGTAAAGGAGAAGGAATTCATGCCTGGTAGGACCTATTGACCTACCCTCTTAGTCTATTGCTTTCTTCAAATACAAATACTACAATGTAATGCCCTTCTTTCATTTATAACCATTTTTTTATTTCATTTCATTTCTTTTTTTTTTTTCTTCATCATAGTACAATAATATTTTCTATGAGGTTTTTCATATACTTACACGAACGTACAAAGTTGCACTAATGACGTGCGCGCATTGCTATAAAAATTGCATTCATGTTTCTTTTTTTTTGTGAAATTTGCAATTATTCGCATAAACACAGACAGAGATACATTCATACACACATATATATAATACTTATATGGCAAATATCTTTCATGTCAGTCAAACACCCACGTGATGAATACCTAACCAGTCAAACTGTCTAACTCCACTGACTAATTCAATAAGCGATTGCTTAAATGCTACAAAATTGGACTCAAAAATGACTCCTACCGTCATTTGTGTCTGCGATTGCTACCGCGTGTTTGCCCCACTGTCATTCTGTTTGCATTTTTCTTGCAACATTTTGCAACACTCATACTGAGAATGAGTGTTGTTAAAACTTCCTTGCCACCACCTACGCTGCCGCCCATAAGAGCAACAATTGCGTTTCTTCGTATTGCCAATTAAGTTAAATCTAAACGAGTACGGGATTCATAAATCACATGAAGTAAAATAAGAAAAACAAATATTAATTTCCGTATCACCGAAGATTAAGTACCTTTTGCACAACATTTTCGGATGGGACGGAGAGTACGGAAATCTTAAATGATTCATAGCACCCTTAAATATTCATACTTATACTATTTATTCTTTTTATCTACTTAAGCAACGAACGAGGAATCTGAAATCCTAATTGTATTCTTTCCCAATAAATAAATTTGAAAATAAAAGTTTTGTCCATTGTTGCAATGGACCCCGTGTAGGGTACCCTCAGATTTGCAGATTCAAGTGAATATGTTGTCTTAAATTTAATTTAATTTTCATTTTAATCGAAGCAAAACGGCTGATATACTTACATATGTACAAACATCTACATTATGTACAAACTTATGTATAATGTCAGGCAATGCGTTACAAGCTTAAGCTCAAAGTGAAAATACCATTCAGATGACATATAGTGAAAGGTATAAAGTAACAAAACCTAGATTGTGAAATATGAGATCTGTCAGTTTTTGACATTTTGTACTATTTAATGGCGTTTTAATTGCACCTGAAACTATGTATTTATTGATTGATTTTTGAATTTTACAATACAATTACAAAGCTCATATTAAAAATGGATAATTGATTGTACAAGTTTCTAAGTATTTAAGCTGCGCGGTATTTGAACTTGTTCTTAAAGCTCTTGGAAAGACTTATATCACGTGGAAAATTCTTTTCCTCAAGGTATAAAATAGGACGACCTCCTTTGACTCGTCGCTCTTTGTGACAAGGCTCATTGTTAAGAGGTACACTTTTAAAAGGTGCTTTACCAAAAAAACCCAAATCACGAGGGGCTTCTTTGTCAAGTGTTTTATTGTCCAATTTTCCTCCTTCAGAATCTTCTATACCAGGTGCTTCTTTGTTATCAGTTCCAATACCATGAACATCTTGCTTACGATTTTTTAGATCATAAGCGCCTTCTGGGCAATCACGCTTATTACGTGATTCCTTGTTAACAGTTTCTTCGTCAAAATCTTTTCCATCATGAGTTGCATTGTCAACAGTTTTTCCATCATGTGATGCATTGTCGGAAGCTCCTTTATTACGATTTTTTCTGTTACGAACTCGTTTCTTACTAGGTTTTTTGTCAAATTGTCCGTTAATTCGATCCTGCTCATCAAGGATGGCTTTCAATGACTCATAGGTATTAGCAGCAACTCCAATGTCACTGGGATCTTCATAGTCACTGCCAGGGCGAAAACAGTTCCCGAGGTTAACTACAGGAGTCTTGGTTTTCTTCTTGCTGAAAATTCCTGTTCCAAAATCGTTTTCCTCATCAACGTCCTCATGGCGTGGCAATGTACTTGGCATATACAACGCATGGAAGACCTTACGGCTTAAACATAAAGCATCGCGTTGCCAACGCTTAACGACGACATTCTCATTTGTATTTGTATGAGTCTTTATAATATTGGCACAGAAGCCTTCAGTGTCATCCAGAATATTGCGAACCACTTCCAATTGGTTTTTTAAATTTTTGTTCTCCCATTCCAAATCGTCAATCTTACGTTGTTTCTCAACAATTTTTAATTGCAATTCAGGATATAAACTTTCTGACGGTTGAGATTTTTCTATAACTTTTGCCAAATTTGCGATTAGCTGAGGCACTTGTGAATATTCTGGATAATTACCTTTCATTTTTGAGATTTTTTCTGAAGATTTAGCTGCCGAATTCTGGTTTTTCAAGTACTTTTTATCACAATTTTCCTTAAAAATTTGTTGAGCACTTTCATTATTCAAATCTAAATCATCCATAGCTTCAAAAAGATCCAATAACTCAGACATCTTCGAAATTTTATGTCTTAATTTTTTTTTCACCAGAAAACAACACAGCTGTCTGCTTGATATATACGTACAATATGTCTGTTTCTTAATTGAAATGCCAGGGTTCCATTTGTTGCTATGTCATGCAAACTTTTGTGAAAAATATCGTCTAGAAAATCCACAAATACTAATAAGTTAGCAGTTCCAAATTACTAATTTATTACTAAATACCTAATGAAACTACTAATTCACCACACTAATAATAATTTACCAGACCACTACTCGCTCATACTCACAATTCACCACACACACTACTCGCTAATGTTGTACAACTGAATTTGAATGCAAAAGCCTGCGCACGCACGATACGATACGATACGATACGATACGATATGCATATAAACAGTATGATTTTAAAAAGGCCAATATATTTAAAATTTATTGAGATATTATTGTATAAAGAGATATATAATAAATATGTTTAAACAGTAAGAAAAAATAAAAATAAACGCGCATATGACTAGAAAATTCAAAAGGAAAAGTCTGAGGACAAGTAACATAAAGTGCATATAAAGCTTTTTCACCATAAATTATATAAAAACCAGACAGAAGGCTATCATTGGATATGCCAAAGATGTAATACTCTTCACGCTCCTCCGAGTTGCATCCAACCTTCCTTACCCCCCTAGTGGTCCGATGCGGCTGATTCAAATGTGCAGCGTATGGTAAAAAGAAACGTAAAACCAAAATTTCAGCTCTCTAGCTCCAAAACTTAGGGACTAGTTTGCATACATACAGACGGACAGACGGACATGGCTTAATCAACTCGTCTTATCGAGCTGATCATAAATAGATATACTTTATGTGGTCTGCGATGTCTCCTTTTGTGTGTTACAAACTTCATGACAAACTTATAATACTATTTACTCCCGTGAGAGTATAATTAAAAGCTGGTATGATAGCCTCTGCACTTCAAAACTTTTGCTTAACGTTTTTGCATTGAGTAGACTAGTTAATCAGTATCCGTGGGGGAGATTTGGCTTCAATTCTGGCGCAGCACCTCTTTTAGCATAGCCTGATAGATGTAATTGTCCTCTGTTGAATTTTTCACTCGAGTAAATCCCATAAGTACTTTTTGGGATTAAGGTCAGTTGAATTCGGTGGCGTCCGGTATTGATTAGGAACATTGTAGATCAAACAAAGCATTACCGAGTGTGCTGAATGCTTTGAGTCATTATTTTTTTTTTTGAAATAGAAATCATTGTCCAGGCCTAATTCTAATTCTTTGGCTCGTTGCTTTAAATTAGCTTTTGAAACATTAATATATATTAGTTGATCCATCGTTGATTCAATGAATCCCATTCGCCCCACTCCTTTGCTAGCCATGCCCCCCATAACATTGCACACCGTGTTTAATCGTTGGCATCACACACTCCTACAACTTTTGAATGCAAAGATGCAAAATATGCTCCACAAAATTTTCAAGGCTTATATTAAAGTTTCTTGTCGAAAGCAATGCATTATTCCAATGATATAAATGACTTGTTGGACACGAACTTTTTTCTTTTTTAAATTTTCGTATTGCATCGAGGCAGGTAGACTTCTTATAACTATCATTTACTTGACGAGCAATTTTGAATGAATAAATAGTAGGATACACTGTAAAACCTTACTTGTTTCAAGACTTTTTAGAATTGAGCGCTGTACAAAACGTGTACGGGAAGAAAAAACACGGGTAGATTGATAAGTTTTTACCACTTTTGATACAGAGGAATGTGCTCTGCTGACATTTCGACAGATTTCCCGTTATGGTTTACCTTCTTTAAGAAGTTTTATCTTAATTTCATTCTTGGTCAGGCCTATTTATTTCTCTTTAAGCAACATTGCTATTTTTTATACTCTTCACGGGAGTGAATAGTATTATAAGTTTGTCATGAAATTTGTAACACACAGAAGGAGACATCGCAGACCACATAAAGTATATATATTTGTGATCAGCTCGATGAGACGAGTTGATTTAGCCATGTCCGTCTATCTGTCCGTCTGTTCGCAAAACTAGTCCCTCAGTTTTTGAGCTAAAGAGCTGTAATTTTGCACATAGGTTTCTTTTTACCATACGCTGAACATCTGTCGGAATCAGTTGAATCGGGCCACTAGGGGGGTACCTCCCATACATACCACTATTTAAATTAATGTTCTTATTAGAAAAAGTTATTTGTTTTTTGACGTTTCGAACTGAAATTTGGACATTATAAGTTTCTGTGTTATATATTTTCAAACATGTTCCTAGGATTACCTCCCTTACAAACCCAAATTAAAAGACAACCTTATAAAGAATAAAAGTACAATAAAAGTGCCACTCAAACTGTGTTTTTTGTTGATACTCAAACCTGTAACAAAGAGAATATAGTGATGCTAAGAAAGGAAGGTTAGATGCAACCCGGAGGAGCGTGAAGAGTATTACATCTTTGGCATATCCAATGATAGCCTTCTTTCTGGTTAATCTGAAAATCATTTTATAGCAACCAAATCTCTTAAATTCATTAATAAATTAATAACATGTATAAAAACCAATAATAAAACAAATAATGTGCCTTTAAGATGGTTAGTTCAGTCTAATACCGAATTCACACCGGGCCTGATGTAAATCAATGTTGAGTTGCCTATTGATAAAGATCATATTCGCCAACAACCACAAGGAAAATTACCTCATTCATGTTGTTGTTTGTCAGTCCATTTCGATTTCTGAAGCGATAACATGGACTGAGACTGAACTGACTGCCTAATAGTCGGTTTACACTGAAGGAAAGATCAGATTTTTTAATAAACAGGTAGAAAATCTGATTATTTTTACAACAACCTCAGGGAAAAGTGACGTCACTAAGGGTTGTTGCTATAAAAACCAAAGTTGATTATAATCAGATAGAAAAAAATCGACTATAAAAGGCCCATTATGATTAATCGATGTTTTAAGCAGCAATTAGTAAAATATAATAATCGATGTCACTAATCGATGTTTTTTTGGTCGATACCCATCCCTAGTAATTATTATATTTTACTTTTAGCACATTCAGAAGGCTTACTACAATTATGGTGAAATTGAGTAATAAAACCCACAAATATTGTAAATATCATATTGAATGACTTTAGTAATAGGGTGAATCTTCCTTGAAAATTCTATTTGGTATTGAGTCAAAGAAGCTTTTAATTAAGTCAATCGATATTGATGCCCAGGCTTGTTGGATGGCATCAATAAGTTCAGTTTTTGTTGAATACTGCATTCCAGAATCATACATTTTTCGAACTAGCCACCCCCGAACATTTTCTATTATGTTCAGTTCCGGCAAGTATCAAAAGGCTGGCATTTTTCATCTCGATCCACGATTTAATCATACTGACAATGTGTATAGATAGGTATTGAAAAATCCATGACAAAGGTCCACAGATTTTAGCCTTGCAGGGTTGAGTGGTGGTTTTTTTTCAGCTTAAGACATTGGAGGTGTTTCACCTTCGAAATAATGCGGCACACAGAGGTTTTGCTGGCATGAATTCCAGCATTATCTTAGTTTTATCAACGGAATCATGGAAATTTGATGATTCGAGCAATATATCCCGCCTGTCTGCACAAGAGTTGACTCTATGTCTACTACCTTTTATTTTATTTCCATAATTTTCTTTATTGTGAATAAGTTTTCTCACCACTTTTCGACCTATATCGATTTTTATACTCTGCACGGGAGTGAATAGTATTATAAGTTTGTCATGAAGCTTGTAACACACAGAAGGAGACATCGCAGACCACTTAAGCCGACATGCCCGTCTGTCCTTCTGTATGTTTGCAAACTAGTTCCTCAGTTTTTGAGCTAGAGAGCTGAAATTTTGCACATAGATTTCTTTCTACCATACGCTGCACATTTGTCGGAATCGGTTGAATTGGCCAGTAGGGGGGTTCCTCCCATACAGACCCACTTTAAATGACAAACTTATAATGAGTAAAACTACAATAAAAGTGCCACTCAAATTGTGCTCATATTTGATACTAAAACTGTGTTCTTTGTTGATACTCAAACTGTAACAGAGAGAATATATTGTAGTGATGTTAAGGAAGGAAGGTTGGATGCAATCCGGAGGAGCATGAAGAGTATTACATCTTTGGCATAGCCAATAATAGTATTATTTCTGGTTTACGTTATTTTAGTATGGTGTCGTTTCACCCACTCCCTATATAAGCAAAAAAAAGAAAAGTTGAACCCCCCGCCCCCTAATCCTAATAAGTAGAGTTCACATTTTCTGTAGGCTATTATTTTGACTTGTTCAGCGATGCTTAGGGCGTTTCCACTACCCATTGTTATAGAAAATTATCGAGAGTTATTTAAAATATTCCGATTAAATAATTAATAATTTTACATGTCCGAGGAAGCTGCGCAAGTCAAGCCTAAGCCGTAATATGCTATTCCAGTTAAACAAAAAAATAGACATATATATTGTATTTTTTTTTTTTTTTTTTTTTCATAACATTTTGAGTGTTTCGTTTAAGATAAAATCTACGTTAATTTTTATTAATTTATTTGTTTTAAGGGTATCTGATAGTCGAACTTGTTTGTATACTTTTGGTCTTTTAGACCAGTTAATTATTGTATATATTTCTCGACTAGCAAATTAAAATTTCCTTCCGCCTACTGTTGGTACAGTGTGGTGTATCAAGGCATCGCATCATTGCCATCGTAATCATCATCAAAACAATCAATATCAAAATAGAAATTGATTTGTATCTGATTCGATATGCTTTTGATTTGTTTTCCTATAAATTAAAACTGCATGATTCTTTGCTTGTAGTTTGTCTTCCAACTTTTATAGCAGCTTCAAGTTTTCTGGTAAAGACTCGATGCTTATACCTGTAGTATCTACTTGTAGTATAATATAGTTCAACGCTGCGTGTTACTAATTTAATAAAAATAGTTTAAAGCTATCGCCTCATTCACTTATACAAATTATAATAAAACACAAGATATTCAAAGATACAAAGATATAAAGATACTCGTACAAGTTGGCTTCGTTTCATTTTGGATCGATTCGAAGGAGCTGGCAAACTAACGAATGAACGAACACAGTGGACCACATACCAACCTTGAACTTAACGTAGATTAGGGACAAAGCCAAGTACAAAGAAAAGCCGGCTGGCTGTTGATGGTGGTGGTGGTGGTGGTGGTGAATGGTTCAATGGTTGGTGGTTGTTGGTCTAATACTTTACAAGAAAAGATATAAATGTACTTATGGCCTGCGATTCGTTTCAATTCGATTCAAGATAATGCGAGTAGAGAGTAGAGAGAGATTTAAGTCAAACTCTATGCAAATTGTATGGATCTTAGTCGATTTTTCGTTGGTCATTGGATAGATGATGACTATGATGATGACGCCAATGATGATGAAGATGGTGATAATGTTGTTGATGATGATGATGACGCTAGAGTGGACGAAGGTACTGGAAATATTTTCTCATTCACATGAAATGCGCGGCATGCAGCTACAAAAACGACAAGAGTAACGGCTGCAAGTATCCCGCGCGGCTTTGACTCAAGTTGCGCACATTCAATTGAACTACAGAAAGTTTGTTAGAAAAACACGAGAGACGAGGGCAAATTGTAAGTTGAGTCGAGTTGGGTTTAGTTTAGTTTAGTTGGGTTGAAATTCAATGGTCAATGTTGCGTTGATGGAATCACGCTGTTCACAGCAGCCATTCCATCCATCCATCCATCTATCCATCTAGTAACAGCGATTGAAAAATAACAAATACGAAATCTACGCTATGCAAGTTGCATTATTCTATTGTAATACTTGTATACTATACATAGTATTGTTAGTAGTTTTTTGCTGGTGTTTTATTCATTCCATTCCATTCCATTCGATTTTTCTTTTACAATTTTTTGTCAAGTTATCGTCGTCGTCGTCGACGTCATTATGACCACGACTAGAAAACCGTTTGAAATTGAAGTCACCACAAATGGTTTGCGATATATTTGTTTGTTTTTGTTTTTGCTTACGATTTTTGTATTATTTTACTATGTATATTTTTTCATTTGTGCTACTTGCTGTTCTTTGTTATTGTATGTCAGTGGTTCTTAAGCTCATAAAGTAAGTGGATCAAAACTATTTCGAGCTGAGATCATCCCTATCCTAACCATACTACATTATAAGTGTAAAGTAGTGGCACCTCTAGAGATCTAAAGAATCGCTGTTCTCTGCCATTTGCTTGTTACAAAACAATATTGTACTCCGTATTTTATTTCATTTATAGAAATAATTTTTTCATTACTTTAATGTTAAAGCATTTGTATCTTTTACTATTTTGCTTTGAAACAAAATCTGGGCGCGTTCAATCAATCGTTTATTTGTTCATTAGTTACTTTCGTTGAATTTTTTGAATTTGTTTTCAGATTCGCATTAACTGATCTTGGCCTTAGTAGAGCATGGCCAGCAAAATAATACAATTTGTAATTCCATATTGAAGAGAAACTGGGGGCCTTAAAACCTTGAAAATATTTTACTATTTCATCTTGATATACGAAGATGAAGAGTAATTTTTATTTGAATAAATGTAAAAGTCAATGCGGATTTTAGTTAGGAAACTAAAAACCAGAAAGAAGGCTATCATTGGCTATGCCAAAGATGTAATACTCTTCACGCTCCTCCGGGTTGCATCCAACCTTCCTTTCTTACCATCATTATATTCTCTCTGTTACAGTTTGAGTATCAACAAAGAACACTGTTTGAGTGGCATTGTATATATATTGTACTTATACTCTTTATACTATAATGTGAGTTTGTATGGGAGGTACCCCTGCTGGTAACTCTAAGATCATAAAATTTACACGGCTTATGGATATGGAACAGAAACTTATAGTGTGCAAATTTCAGTTCAATAAGTCAAAAAACAAAAAACTTTTTCTAATAAGAAAATTAATTGAAGTGGGGGTTTGTATGGGAGGTACCCTTCTTGGAATCCTAGGATCATGAAATTTACATGGTTGATGGATATGGATCAGAAACTTATAATTTATTTTGTATTATTTTACTATGTATATTTTTTCATTTGTGCTACTTGCTGTTCTTTGTTATTGTATGTCAGTGGTTCTTAAGCTCATAAAGTAAGTGGATCAAAACTATTTCGAGCTGAGATCATCCCTATCCTAACCATACTACATTATAAGTGTAAAGTAGTGGCACCTCTAGAGATCTAAAGAATCGCTGTTCTCTGCCATTTGCTTGTTACAAAACAATATTGTACTCCGTATTTTATTTCATTTATAGAAATAATTTTTTCATTACTTTAATGTTAAAGCATTTGTATCTTTTACTATTTTGCTTTGAAACAAAATCTGGGCGCGTTCAATCAATCGTTTATTTGTTCATTAGTTACTTTCGTTGAATTTTTTGAATTTGTTTTCAGATTCGCATTAACTGATCTTGGCCTTAGTAGAGCATGGCCAGCAAAATAATACAATTTGTAATTCCATATTGAAGAGAAACTGGGGGCCTTAAAACCTTGAAAATATTTTACTATTTCATCTTGATATACGAAGATGAAGAGTAATTTTTATTTGAATAAATGTAAAAGTCAATGCGGATTTTAGTTAGGAAACTAAAAACCAGAAAGAAGGCTATCATTGGCTATGCCAAAGATGTAATACTCTTCACGCTCCTCCGGGTTGCATCCAACCTTCCTTTCTTACCATCATTATATTCTCTCTGTTACAGTTTGAGTATCAACAAAGAACACTGTTTGAGTGGCATTGTATATATATTGTACTTATACTCTTTATACTATAATGTGAGTTTGTATGGGAGGTACCCCTGCTGGTAACTCTAAGATCATAAAATTTACACGGCTTATGGATATGGAACAGAAACTTATAGTGTGCAAATTTCAGTTCAATAAGTCAAAAAACAAAAAACTTTTTCTAATAAGAAAATTAATTGAAGTGGGGGTTTGTATGGGAGGTACCCTTCTTGGAATCCTAGGATCATGAAATTTACATGGTTGATGGATATGGATCAGAAACTTATAATTTACAAATTTCAGTTCGATACGTCAAAAAACAAAAAACTTTTTATAATACGAACATTAATCTAGTGGTCCGATTCGGCTGATTCCGACAAGTATGGTAAAAAGAAACGTATGTGTAAGATTTCAGCTCTCTAGCTCAAAAACAATGGGACTAGTTTTGTTACAGTCGGACAGACGGACATGGCTTAATCAACTCGTCTCAGCGAGTTGATCACAAATATATATACTTTATGTGGTCTACGATGTCTCCTTCTGACAAACTTATAATACTCCCGTGAAGAGTTTAGAAAGTTGATGAGAATTAGGTAAGTTTTGTTCTCGTAATCGTAGAATACGGGAAATTTAAAAGGCCAAAATAGAGAAAAAAACAACTGGGGCAAGGGAAATGTCATTAAAGCCATTAATACTAAAAGTGGTTCACCAGAATCCGTAATGGTCACTTTTCCTGTTAGGGACGCTCTTCGCTTTGAGAAGCCTTTCCAGATTGAATGACGATAAAACAAAATGTCATTAATTGATTCAGGGGTCATTTAATATCGTATATCTGATCGGTATTTGCGACAGGCAGGGATTTTGTGAAGAGTCACTGGTTAAGTTCGTATCAAACAGAGATCATCCTAACATTCTGGTGCGGAGTCAGATCATTTAAGACCCACCACGATTGTATGTAAAATATTTTATTTATTTTATTTTTATTTATTATTTTTAGAATTTTTTGATAGAGCTAATGAAAATACATATGTTTTTCATTAAATTTTTTGTTATTAATTATTATAACTATTAAGGAATTTCATAGTGCGATTGTAAACATGTCTTAAGTCTTAAGAGTAAAGTTGTTGCAATATAAAATGACTTTTGTTGTTGTCCTTCTTGTAATTGCATGTAGACCGAAACATAAATACTTAAAAATAAGGAAAGATTACAGTAAAAAAAATACATACAACTATTAACTCTAACAGCAAAAACACAAGAGAACCTTAATGAAAAACAAAAGCAAAATAAGAAAAGAAAAACCATCATAAAAAGAAATGTTTATTACATACTGCAGGCTAAGCGAGCACATTATGTGCAACTTGTGACGCCATTTTGTTGTTACTGTTGCTGTTTGTGTTGTCATTTTTGCCATTGAAAGTTCCGGTTGGCCATTAAGTACGCACACACACACACACTCGCACAAACACATGCAATACACTCAATGAGTTCAATGACGACGAGCCAGCGTGTCGTTTGTCGTTTATTGCTCCTGAAGCAGCAGCAACAATGAGATGTTGCAAGTGTCTTTGCCATTTGCCATGCAACAGTTGCAATTGTCAACAGAAGTAGAAGCAGAAGCAGCAGCAGCAGCAATTGTCAATAGCGACAACAGTAACAACATTAAGAAGACCAACAAAAGTTTATTTAACCAAAGCTTAGTTGCATAGCATGCTCTTAATCCACTTGATCATTCATTTCTGTTTTTGTATCTTTAGTTTTAGTTTTTTGTTTTTCGTTCCTTGTTTGTTGCAAAGTTGCACACATCAATAAGCAGACATATAGATTTTGATTCATATTATTAGTCTTGGAATCGAACTTGGTTCCATCTAACTTATAGTCCAACTCATCTTGGTTAAGCTTTGCTTAACTTTATAAGCCATTCAACAACATTCAAATAAAATAAAGGGTTTTCCAATAAGAGGTTATTTTGAATAGCTATCTATTTCGGTAGATGTCACTTTTGAAGCTGTCATTTTTTAATATTTAACAAGTAGAAACTACGCCTTTAATAAAAATGGAACGATACATGCTTCAACAACGCATTGAAATTATTAAAATCCACTATAAAAATGATGAAAATTTGCAGAGACGGTTCGTAAAACTAAAACATTTTTGGGTCGTCGTGAAGCACCTTGTCGGACAGCAATACAGAAATTGGTGGAACAATTCAAGAACAACTGCTGCTGTAGCCCAAAGTGTTGAAGAAAACCCAGGTTTGTCCATTCCTCACCGTTCTTTGGAATTGGGCATTCCACAAACGTCATTACACCGTATTTTGCATAAAGACTTGGGTCTTAAGGCTTATAAAGTTCAGTTAACACAAGAACTCAAGCCGGCCGATCATCAACAACGTCGTGTCTTTGCTGATTGGGTCCTTGAAATGCATAGAAATGATCCGGAATTCCATCGAAAAATCATCTTGACTGATGAGGCCCATTTCCAACCCGGTGGCTACGTGAACAAGCAAAATTGTCGCATCTGGGGCTCGGAAAACCCAAGAGTTATTGTTGAAAAGCCTCTCATCCTCAACGTGTGACTGTTTGGTGCGGTTTATGGTCCGGCGGGGTCATTGGACCTTACTTGTTCGAAAATGAAGCTGGAGCAACAGTTACGGTGAATGGATTGCGCTATCGAGAGATGATTAATGATTTTTTATGGCCAGAATTGGATGGTATTGATCTGGACAACGTTGACTTTCAACAAGACGGCGTTACGTGCCACACAAGCAACGAAACCATTGATCTTTTAAGGGAAAAGTTTCTGGACCGTGTTATCTCTCGAAGAGAGAGATCTTGTGATTTAACACCTTGCGACTTCTTCCTTTGGGGCCACGTAAAAGATAAGGTCTACGCCAACAGCCCAGCGTCGATTCAAGACCTCAAAGATGGAATTCGTCAGGCTATCGAGGACATAGGGCAGCCACTTTGCGATTTGGTTATGGAAAATTTCATGAAAAGGATATGGTCCTGTAAGCGTGGTCGTGGTGGCCATTTAGCTGATGTTGTTTTCCATTATTAACGGCATACGTTCCTCTTTATAATGAAATAAACATCCGATCATTTATCTCAAAAAATGTAATTTTTCTTTGAATATCAAAATAACACCGTGTACTGTAATGAAACAGCAACAAAATATATATATATGTATATAAATAGCAATAAATAAGTATTTCACTAATTGACTGACTGACTGTGGCAGCTATTAGCAACCATTGATATACAGTGAAATATCTCATAAATCGAATACCAGGACAGCGAGTTATGTGATTACTAGGTGCTGATTTTTAGAAAGAGAAGGTTGATAAACACCTCCACAATCCACTCATAGAAACTTATTGATTTATGTTGACTACCAGGCTGCTTTCAAGACTCTGTCGGCCCGCAGCACCAAAAGCAAAATAATTCATAGCTCGGTAGCGGCCCTTTACCAAGTCCGGCACAACTCAATTTCACTTATCTGGGTACCTGGTCATTCTGGTGTTCTAGATGATGAGAAAGGGATTGGTGTTGTTAGTTTCTTTAGCGGTTATTGATGTTTACAGACTTTTATATGAAATCCCTTCAGGCAGGAATCTTTACGTATCACTGTGGCACTGGTATAGAGACTCAAAGAATGCATGTCCCACATGAATACTTCTGTTGTAGCTGTGAAAATGAGAAAGAATCTGAAAGTATCCAACTCCTCCTATGTGACTGCCTTGGTCTTCTCAGGAGACCTTTAGCCACTTTCGAAAAATTGCCACAGGGGGACTTGGCTTTGTTCGTTGATTTTTCGGGTTGGATCCAAAGGTTGAGGATGACCCCTGAGACCAACTGGGGATACCTTACCGTCAGATCCCCTAAAAACCTCTCCCCCTTTTAATTCATCTTAAGTCAGGCTTCATAATGCGCAGCCTACTTGTGACTAGCGGCCTGTATAACATAACTTAATCTTGATGACGCATAAAGTTTCAAGAACTTACCATTTTGCCACCTCTGATGCTGATTTTGCTACTTCAACGATGATATTATACACCTATGTATTAAAATTATGCGCCTTTAATGAATTTATAACTTTTGAATCAAGAATTTGGCAATCACATGTATTATAAGTATGTAATTAGGAGATTAATGTAATTATGAAAGGTGTCATTACACTAAGTCAGAAGACCCGCTTCCATTACACATTTGTTCATTTACTGCTCTCAAGATAAGTTCTGCTACTCATTGACTAGTAACAACTACTATTTAACTTGTTACAATTTTTAAAGATAAATAAGAAATAGTAAAACTTAAAACAAAAAACTCAATGGCATTGAATAAAAATATATTGAATAACTGCAGAAAAAAGAGATAACATATTGTACGTATATAGATAAAAAGGAGTTCAAGTTAACAAATAAAATTGAATCGAATTAAAATTTGCATATATACATAGATATGTGTATGTACCATATATATGTATGTAATACATGTGTATGTACATATGTATGTATTTATTCATATTTACAGAAAGCATTGCAATGAAATGCACAAATGTTTTATTGCCGTTGGCGATGAACCAGTAACTACTACCTATAATAGAAAAAAAGCGACAAAAGTCAAGAAAAATAAAGTATTTTCAATTGAAATTGCAACAAGCATTTACAAAAGTAACCAACACCATGAGCAATGTGCAAGCAAGTCGTTTTAGGTACAAGTACGAGTATCTTTGTATTTTCTACCATTCAGAACATTCTATCTTAGTGCATAGTCGCTTTTGTTATTCTTTGTCATTTTATCTCTGTTAGTTGACCAACAAATCTATAATACAATTTACATTGTCATGACCAAAGGCAAAATATGAGTGAGTGAGTGAGTGAGTGAGTAAGTCAGTCACTCAGATACTCAGCTACTCGGCTACTTATTCAGTCATTCAGGCAGTCAGTCTTTCATTTTTCCGTTCATTCATCTATCCATCCATTCAGTCATTCAGCCATCCCTTAATTCGCTTATTTGTCCATTATCTGTTACTTTATACTTACTTGTATTTATATCTAAATATTTGTTTTTCTATCTACTATATGTACTTATATTTTATCTTTGCATCTGTGTATCTTTTGCGTCTACAATAGCCACTTTGACTCATTCTTGCTTAAAGTTTTTAATGCATTTTAATATTTTCAAAGTTTTGCTTATTGCTTTTATTTATTTATTTATTTCTTGCTGTCATTGTTATTGTTTTTATTATTACTATAATGCTAACAAAATTCGCCCTGAAGATATTTTGTTTTTTGGTTATTCAAAAAGTTTGTCATTTAATTTTGTACAATATCAAGACCCACTACTCATTCACCACTCACTCTCTCTTTCGCTCTCTTTCAATACTATTCATATTTTTATCTTTAAGTTTCATCTTTCACTTAGTGGTATTGTATATATTGTACTACTGTAATTTGTCCTATCATCAAGTTATCATTTTTTGATTTCTATTTTCGCATTTAATAATTTATTAAATATATCTAGAATTAGGAAACTAACTTAATTTATGTAGCAAAATATTTTATTGTTTGCTATTTCACATCAATTTATTCAACAAGTGAATGGAGATATTAAATTTATTCGAAAGTTTTAATAATAGCTTAAATTTGTACAGATAGTTGTATGTTAATTTGTTGTAGAAAAGATCAGAAATTGCATTCTTGGAACATCTTCATATATATAATTCGAGTGTACAAAATTTTGTGCTTTGCTTTGTTTGTGTTTCGTGTTTGAGCTACGCTAGTATTATATACATTTTGAAATATTTCATAACTGGAATTTTTCTTTCGCAATTTCTATGTGCATTGTTGAAAAAATTTATTCTACATTTGCTACTTTTTCATTTGTATTGTGATTAGAATTTCTCAAAATCATGATCTAACTGGTAAATACTATATTCCAAATGATAAAAACATTCTTACTATTATTATCACTACTAGTGCAATATTGCAATCTTATTGAGACAACCAAAAGCAATCAATATCTCCACACCTATAGAAGTTTAAAGTCCATTTCTTAAGACTTTTTCTACTTATTGTAAAAGGTATAACATCTTTCGTTGAAACCAAATCTATCTATCTTTAACTATTTTTAATTGATTATTTCTTTGATTCTATTCTTGTACGAGTAATTCAAAGCAATAAAATTGATTTGTAAATGTTCATTTGTTTAGATTCAAAGGCATGCGCATTTCTTCAATGAAATTATTATATTACAAAAATATATTAGTAATTTATTAATTAACGTATACAAGGCAACCCAATTGTTGAATTTCTCGACCTAATGCATGCTCGAGTAAATGTATGCACGAGGGTCATTCTTGAACAAAAAATCAATTTTATTTTTCATATGAAACAGCAATTCCGAAAATTCACTACGATGGTTTTCTGGGTCTTAAGTAAGTGCTTCTTGAAGACTGAAGTCTCTTGTTTATACTCCATTGTCAACGAAGTATTTTCAAGACTTTCCAGTACCTATGTGCAGTGTATAAATTGTTGCAATCTTATCTGCACTGATTTTCCTGGTCAAATCTATAGATGTACAATATTCGGTATCACTTTTCTAACTTTGAAAATGACCCGCGTAAGGTATAATTTGAGTTTGGTTTTATGTAAAAAAATTTGCTGCTCATGTGACATTGGTTCGAAAATGGCTAAAAACCGTCATTTTCGCACCTTTGGGTCGGAATATCTCAAATTCCTGACGTGATAGAGCCCTTTCGAGGTCAGATTCGTTTTAAGGATGTCAAAATCCTTCGGAAACAACTAGTGCGGACTCTGTTTCCAAAACAAAGGCAAAATTCGCAGGCCTGTGTAATTAATATTATACAACTTTTGTGAATAAATGAATGCATATGAGCAATTAAAATATTTTAATAAAACAATTTACATAAGTGAATAGATGGACATATAGGAAATAGAATATGTTTGTACTTAAAAAAGGTATGTATGCATCGGACGGACATGGTTCTGCTCTCACGCTATTTCAACTATTACACCTTATGGCGGTTCTATCACATGTTCACATCACAAATGTTGACATGCTGATCTAATTCAATCGATATTGTAATAACAAAACTTTAACAAAATAGGTAACCGACTTCAAGTATCGCAAATGGAACGTGCTTTATTAAGGATAACTCAAACCACATGACAAGCACCAGCTTTCTAATAAAAAAAGAGTCATATAAATCGGTTCACCTGGAAAAAAGTTCTGAGGTAACAAACAGATAACTACTGGTCAGATCTTGATCAAATTAATATAGGACCACAACCGAACCCCAGCATTCCAATAAAAAAAGAAACATCGAAATCTGTTCACTTAGAAAAAAGTTCTGAGGTAACAAACGTAATAAAAAAAAAATACAGTAGAATTGAAACCTCCTCCTGTTTTTGAAGTCAGTTAAAAGACATCCATGTGTTATATATACACAATATATTTTAGATTAAAAACTCTAAAAGAAACTTAATTATTTAAAGCACTTATGCGATTTGCTGCACAACTTGCTTGTTGGCTGGCGCAACGTTTGCGGAGAAGTTTGCATGACGGTTGTAATCTATCTAATATATGACATATCAAATACATATTTTTGATTTTTTGGTTTTACGACCAATTGCATACAGTGTGGATTGCTTGCTTTAGATTCAAGAAAGATATTAGACAAGTGAGTTTAATAATCACAAATATATCGATGTACTCGTATACATGTATGTTTTGGGGTCTACAAAGTCACCCTGTTGGGAACCTGCAAAATAAGTGTCATATTATTACGGATGTTCGTATTCAATAGATACTAACTACAAATACATTCAAGCCTCTTTCACAATATTACATACAGATAATAACGTTTATATACATGTAGATATCTAAGTTTCAGGCCTTATAATTTTAGGCTAGTCTGTCATAAAAGAACTTCTATCTGCTAGTACAAGATACATACAATAAATTCTGCACAACCTAGGGTCTTTCATTAGAAGAGAAACATAAATGTTTGAATGTATTTTTGTGTATTTGCTGTGCATTTAGAAAAGTCTCGTGTATTGAGTAGGCCAATGCATGATGGTGTTGAATAAGTGCGAAGGTGCAAGATCAATGAACCATAAATCTTTTATTCTAATAGCCCTGGATATTAGGATCTTAAAGTTTAACAGTCGCTATTATTTTATAAAACCATAAACGGTTGAAAACAACAAATTTACGACCGAATGTTTGTTTCATAAGTGCTGCTATCGTGGTAGTAGTCGGATTACTTTGGCTGCTATAGATTCTCAATACATAAAATATCATCATGGAATCTCAAATGATGCGGGACTCGTTTCCAGTTCAGGCCAGACAATTTGATATTTAATCGTATATGATTTCTTTTGTTATGTGTAATTTTGAGTTATGTCTCACTAGTGTGAAATGATTCATAAATGACATTTTATCTTAATGAGTGTTTTCTTTACTACTTGTTTTGAAATTAAGATCGTATTTCATTTATGAACGCAGAAATTGCTAATAGAAAACAGATAAAACAACTATGGAATATGAATAACAGATTTCCATATGTTTATTTGTGAAAATGAAATGTTTATTTTGTGCTCATGTTGTTTTTTTATCATATTATCTTGGATTTGGTGGTTTATCATCTGTTTTCTTCACTTCAATATGAAGAACATACGTACGAGTATTACTCAATGAACTCAAGTGTTTATTTTTTATGTTGTTCTTGGTGTTTTTGTAATTTGAATATGTGCCAAAAGCCAATATACAATACTACACATACTAAGTAAGATATTTTTAAAATACTTTAACATTAAAACTTCAGTTTCATTGAAAATTAAATACCTTTTTTCGTTTGGATAGAATTGTAGGCAAAAAAATTGAGATTGTGAATTATGGTTAGCAATTATGAACATAAGTATGTGCAGAAAGTATCTTGATATCATTGTTTTGATTATAATCAACAAATCCACGTATTTTGTGCATACTATTGTAGTGAAGATAAACACCCTTAATTTTTGATATTTTTGTAATTTAATGTAATCAAATGCAAAAGTTCTCTAGTTCTCCATGAACAAAATTCAGTTTGATGTATGTGAACTAGAGAGCTGCTTGAGTGTATTCAAAATAACCCGTACTCAGAGTACTACTGAGTGACGCTAAAAAAATCATGTTAGCAATGTGTGTATTTTTATCAGTTGTGCGTGCATTCAAAACCAATGATTATGAGTGAGTGAGTTGTTAAGAGAACAAAAGAATCATTCAAAAGAATTTGAGTTAACCGGATATCTCAGATCAGTGTGATAGTTCAGAGTTTGCGCAGGCAGCCGAAATTGGGGTTTCCATCATGTTTTGTGTGAACGTAGAAAGGTTTGCAACAACAAAAAGCAACGAAGTTGTTACAATTTCGTGGCCGACTTTCTCTCTTTTAGATGTGTATGATCATTGATTGTTTGCCCAATTTCGCTGGGCATAAATAAAAGCAGAGTTTCGTCCTATGTTGTGCGCCGCACTCTATCCATTAAATTCATTTCATTTTGGATGCTACTTCATTAGTTACTCTCATAACCGGTTTCAAAACTCATTAACACATGAGTAGCTCAAATGCCGTTTTTAGTGCACTCATGCAGCTGTCTAATGTGAACTAATAAGAATTTAGCTAGAAATATGAATTATTCATATTGATAGATATTACAAGACTAAATCTTCTCACAATGCTGGATCTCTTATGATTTGCTTATTATAATTTTCGTCACAAACATTATGGGAAAATGATTATACCTTTTATGCAATGTTTAAATTGCTTAATAATGAATAAATATGTGTAACAGTTGTTCTAAGACATAGAAGGGTCAGTGCCTCAATGGCATAAGCATAAAAATACATACATGACAAATGGTTTCTGTCACCTGATATTGATCAGAAAAAACAAATGAACAGAAGATAGAAAGTTGAATAATGTTTTGTGACTGACATCAGGCGAGTGTCATAAAACTAAACTAGACTAGAAAAGAATTTAACATCCGTTTATTACTATCTGTAGTTTGATAACTCCTTTAATTTAGATTTTGACCGAGGTTCCAAATGGTCCTAACTCATCAGCAACCAGTGTTAGATAATTTTAGAACTGAGAATTAATTCCAAGATGAGTAATAAAAATCAGGGTTGCAAGCCGCTTCAAAAATCGGTGTGGTTCGGTTCAGTGGTTCGAACCACTAAGAGGAAACTTGTACCGGTGCAAGAACCGTTTCATAAGTACCTCTGAACCGCGGTTAGGTTCGTTTCAAATGGTTCAATATTTATGCATTAAGTGTCTTTATTGTGTATCAAAACTTTTCTTTTACAAAAATTATTATTTCAAGAAACATTTGATTATGAATGGAAGGTTCAATGTATTGTTCCTTAATTGCTTTGCAATAATTTACATAAGATATTACATAATTTTTTTTTAATTATTCTGTATTCAAATTTAATAAAAGAATGTCTTCTAAAAGGGGCTCATCTACATTTGCCCTTAAGTCAAATAAAATAAATTTTAGAAGATTTGAATTGCATTTTTAACATGAACCGAACTGAACCTTTTTTCGAAGTGGTTTTCGGTTCGGTTCAGACTTTCTAAAATAAAAAAGATTCGGTTCATGGTTCAGTTCGAAGAACAAACATCGCAACGATCCGGTTTGCAACCCTGATAAAAATGGTCAATTTCTGGTGGTCTGAAAATTTTTAATATCTTCAAAATAAATCTTTTTAATAAGGGCAACTCCCAAAATAGTTCAAAAAAAAAATAAATTGTCTACTGGACTACATAAGCTAAAGAACCTCAGGCTTACACTGTCAAACCTTAGAGCTTCTAAGTCTTCTTCATGTGAATTATTTTGCATGCCTGTCAAATTAACAGAGGAGATATTTCAATCTCTGTCCCCTTTATCTAACATACCCATCTGGGCCAATCCGATTTATCATCGTTTTGTCACTCCAGACTACATACTTCCTTCTATTGAGCAACCAATCGACATATGTGCTTGCGAATTGTACGCTTTGTTTTCTTTAGTTGGCTGTCACCAAAGGTTTCTTGCGTAAAATTCGTACATAGAGGCCAGCCACAACCAAACGACGCGATATATTCACACCGATTTGATCCACTATTTTGCGCTGGATGTCTACAGCACTCAAACAAAGTTCAAATTTTGACTCGCATATAATCAGTCTATCAGTGTATTCTGCAGTTTTACGCGGTCTCCTGTTACGTAGAACGTTTTCTATGAGCCATACTTTTGAAAATGGTCAATGGCATTGAATATCAAATTTTCTTTACAATTGAAAGCGTTTCCAAAAAGCTATCTCAGCCAAATCTATGGTCTGAGAAGTAAATCTCCTATAAAACTTATTCATAGCTTAATATGAATTTGAATCTAATTTTAATTTTTTTTTTTAAGCTAATATGACACAAATTAATATTATGCATAGATTGTCTGGTTCGCATTGGAAATAAAATAAAAAAAAAATGATGATCGTGTCCAATTAGTTATCAACATCTGTATATACGTGTATTTTCTGCATTCCTTATTGCTTGCGGGTTTACCAAGAAATCAAAAGTGATATAAAAATTTTAGAATTTCGAAATGATAATTATCTATAGTGAGACTACTTCATATTGAATTTTATATTGTTAATTATATTTATTGTATATATGTACAATAGGATATGTTGTTGTAAGTGGGATACTTTGCAAGAAGAGAAGAAGCCTTTCATATCATGCTAATAGAGGATTATATTTTTTAGGTGGCATGATCATCTCCTGAAGTTTTAACATTCGTTCAGGTGCTGAATCTTGTTGCATCTTTTATTATTGTACGTACATAATATTTTTTTTCTTTTCAGTTTTCAGTGCTTTTTTTTTTGTGTCTGTCTTTTTATTTGAAAAGATGCAATACAAAACCGCAAAACCATTTCGTCACATTACAATTGAGTCGTGCAACATTTTTGCGGTTGTCGTCAATATTTTCCTTTCTACCCCTTGAAAATGCCTTTCCTATTGTCCCCTTGTTTTATGTTGAACCCTCAATGAATGCATTTAAAGCAGATTTTTATGAGTCGTGAAGAGAAGAGAAGAATATTGCACAAAATATATATACAAATTGAAAGAAAAATAAAAAGGGAACGTCAAATACTCGTATATAAATCTACATAAATATGATTATGAGTTAACCTAAGCATAAAAACCGAGTGACTTGCATACACTGCATTGAAGGCGATGTGACGACATCAATGATTATGACAGAGTTTCTTAAAGTTCTTAGCTCGTAGATCACAAAAAAATATTACTTCCCATATTGTAGTTGATAATGTTATGATGAATGCAAACCAAGCAGTACGTAGATACACAAGTATTTTCAAAACATACTTCACATTGCTTAACTACTGACAATATTTAAAGATACTTTTACCTCCTACAATCTGAAAGAAAACTAAAACAAAATGAATTGAATTTTTATTGATTGTCATATGTTGGTACTTATGTCTTTCAGTGATGATCAACAAATGTCCATAAATCACAACAATAACAATAATCCAATTCACTGTATAGTATTTTTCATATAATGTATTTATGTATTTATTATACTAAGACAATGATTTTAAATTTTAATTTTATAGGTAATAATTTTTAAATAGATCTGGCATACACAGGGAAGGTTGTGGCCTGCAGATACTACAATACAATATTTTGGTTTAAGAAACTCTGGACAACGATGATGATGACGGCTGCTTTGTGTTGTTGGTGATTGTATTATGTCGCAGACATTTTAGCACCACCATAATAACAACAACAGCAACAATAATAATAATCATAATCATAAAGTTCAGTAGTAATAATAATGAACATGTTAGCAAAACACTTGCGCATGCGCAACCTAAAAGTAGCTTTTGATGGGCGCGTTTTGAGTTCGTCCTCACCATCGTCATCGTCAGCGTCGTTTTCTGTATCCATTCAACCATTCAAACGTCTGTCCATATGTATATTTATCCATACATCCATCCATCCATCCATCCATTCATAAGCATGTGTTTTGGTCTCTCAACTTAAATTCATTTGATCGTTCAGTTTCGGTCGCTTGACTTTACTTGCCACTTGATTTTAGTTTTTGTTGTCGTCGTTTCCTTTGCCACAATTCGTCGATTCTGCACGTATTTTTTTACTTAAGACACAAAAACAAAAAACAACAACATAATACGTAAAAAATAAACGAATTTTATTTATTTATTTTCAAGTTGATTTTTTATTATTACATACTTCTTATTTTATTATGGTAAAGCAGAAATTAAAGGCAAAAGAAACCAAAACAAAGCAAAATAAAGTAAGCGATACCAAACCAAAGTAAAGTATACGAGTACTACTTAGTAGTATATGCAGTTTGTAGAAGGCAAATGTTGAAAATGCTTTCCGTTCATAATCAGGGGCCGTGACAATCGTTTATGACTCTTTCAAGTTACCAGTCAGGCAGTAAAATTTTTCTATATTTTTTTATACATTTCTGGCACACACACCCTGCATATTTACTTATTGGCAGACATTGATAGGGTGGTGTCGGCTTAGTCTTGATTTTAACTTGACTTGACATGACTTTATTTCACTTCACTGCACTTTACTTGACATGATTTTATTGTACTGGACTCATTTCATAACTAAGTATTTAATATTCATTGGAAATGTTTGTTCTCATTTGTTTGTTTTTAGTACAAAATTTATCATTTATTAAGATTACATTGTTATTATTATTATTATTTAAGTTGAGTAAAATGTGTGACGAATTCAGTCAGGCAAACAAAGGATGCATAAGCTTACTGTTACTGTTGCTTAGGCCCGACTTGGTATACCCTGTACACCGAATATTATTTAGAAGTTTAATGAATATAATGTAGATGAGATACAAATGAGTTCGACAAAATCCCATATTGGGTCCTAACAATCTACCTCAATACCCGCAGAGTCTACGTAGGATAGTACATACATAGATATTTTTAGCAAAATACTCAAGACCGAAACTTAGTTTCTATGTTTTTTGAGGGAGTTGGTTTTTGGTTAATGTTATTTTATCTTATTAAAAAAATTAAAAAACTGTCAAAATGTGGATGATTTACTTTTGTTAAAGTAATGTCTAAATATGTCATTATTTGCACAGACAGCAAATGAACTATTACTATGCCTGGCCGAAGACCACGGCAGCCCTGGCCACCTCCCTTCTTGTAACTTTAAGCTAACTTTAAGTATACAAGATTTAATAAATAAATAAATAGTAACTACGTACGTAACCCCAACAGCAACAGTATAATTACTACTACAATCCGCGACCAACTTATTCAGCATAAGCATATTAAACTTATGTGGGTCCCTGGCCATGCCAAAATACTTGGCAATGAACTAGCTGCCTCCGTGATAAGCTCGCCTTAAATGAACCTTTACACACAGTTGAAATATTTGGAAAGCCCGACATCCTCCGCTTAGTTAAAGCTCATATTCGGGAGAAAGACCGGATTTCATGGGATAACGCAAGTCAACACTACAAGCGTCTAAACCCGAGTGCTATCACTCCAATTTATCCTGCCGAATGCCACCGTAATGCAATAAAATTATTCGTTTGCCTCAGACTCGGTCACACCTCCCTCACTCATCAACACCTACTGTGCGGCCGCAATAATGATGCATGCGCTCTCTGCAACGACGTCGCAACCGCAGCAGCTAGCTTGTAGACTTGAGACTTTAACCGGTAATTATACCGGCTAGTGTGCAAGTTTATCTGCTCACGAGCAGAGAGGATTCTCAGGTCCGTGGATATCACATCATTACGAACGTACCAAGGAGCGTTAACTATCTGACGGTTGGCAGAGTTCTGCATCTTCTGCATAAGGTATATATTAGAGTCTGTTGCGGTGCCCAGAGGGGCTAAGTTGACACCTTGGCCAGATGAGCCAGTTCAGCTTCTTCAGTTTTTGACGACAAGTTGCAGCAGTTTTGACAATGTGTTTGCGCCAGGTAAGTCTCCTGTCCAAGATCATACCCAGGTAGCGGGCTGAGCCCACCTGAGGTATAACCGAGTTATGCATCAAGACGATTGGACAGGAGTCTCTCCTAAGCGCAAACGTGCAGTGCTGCGACTTTTCGCTGTTAATAGCGATGTTCCAGCGGTCTGCCCACCTACTGAAACTATCCAGAAACTTCTGAGTTATCTCAGAAGCCTTTCTGGCACTGGAAGAGCTGGCAATAAAAGCTGTGAAATCAACGTATGTGGCTAGCAATGTATTATCCGCATTTGGGGCTGGCAAATCAGCGGTGTAAAGTGTGTACAAAACAGGTCCAAGAACACTGCCCTGCGGTACTCCCGCACCAATACTCCGAATACTAGATCGCTCGTCCCGAACCTCAACCATAATGTAGAGTCCAAGCAGATATGATCTCAAAAGAAGATACTGGAAAGCTGAGAGGAGGGACTTCAGCTTGTAAAGGAGGCCTACATGCTAGGTCCGATCAAACGCTTGCTGAACATCCAGAAAAGATGGCAGAGCTATATTGTTTGTTCTCAAAGGCCTCGAGGACATGCTGCACTACTCGATCAACTTGTTCTGGTGCACCATGAAGATGCCGAAAGCCAATCTGATGATCAGGTAAGGCACTCTGGACGACACTTACTGTCAGCATGCGTCCAAGAAAAAAACCGGCAGCAAACTTATCGGTCGATATGACGCAACAATGTTCTCCGGCTTGGCAGGTTTCGGTAACATAGCAATCAATTCCATTAAGAGGGGAAGTGGTGAAAGCGTACGATAGCGCTAAAAAGCATCAACAAGAACATTACTCCCTTTGCAGGGAGTGCCTTAGCAACTCTGCCATCAATCCCATCGTAGCCAGGGGCTTAACGGACTTCAACTTGCCAATCTTCAGGCGCACTTCATCAGGAGTGATAGGAGGGATAGGCTGTATGTCTGAGAGATCTTTGTTCAAAAAGACCTCAGTGGCACTTACGTCGTCTGAGCTAGCGAGCTCAAAGGGCGTGAAGCGGCCCTGCACTTCATCAGCAAACGTGGCTGCTATCTCAGCATCGGTTTTACACCACGTGTTATCCTCACGTTTTATAGGGGTCCTCCTGTGTGGCTGCCGTTTGACTCGACGAGTGGCCTTCCATAGGTTAAACCCATGAGTTTTGGTTTGGGTCAGCATTGCGGAGCATCAGGTCAAAATATTCACTCTTAGTGTCATAGAGCAGTTTAGACAGTTCGTCTTCAACACGGCGGTAGTCTGCCTGATCAAGCAGATTACGCGAGAGCATGTATCGACGACAAAGCGCTCTCTTGAGCCTCACCAATTCCACAATCTCGGATTTTAAAAGAGGCCGATGTGGAGTGGGGGGGATAACAAGGTTGTTGACTAAGCATAGAGCTTTCAGTTGCAGCATAAATATTATGTACAAATAACTCTGCAGCGTCATCAATATCCGTTGGTGACCTCAGATCCATGTTCAGATTGATGAGCTGCTCCAAACTATGCTGGAATCGGGGAATATTAGCAAAATACAGCAAAGTCGATGGCTGAAGGTGTTATATTTCTTCTATAGGGGTAATGTGTGGCACCACCAGTAGCAAGGACCTGCAGGTTAGTGCCAGTTACGCAATCCGCAAGTGCCTTTCCTCTAAGGGAAAAGTTCCTAGCGCCTCAAAGACGGTGGTGAGCATTCCAGTCACTAGCAATCAGAAACATGAAGCCAAGCTAATCGAAGAAACTTTTAAAGTCTTGCAACTCCCACCCATAGTTAGAGGGGCAGTAGACAGCAGCAAGAACAATTTCGCCCTGATCACTGACAACCTTAACTGCAGCAGACTGAACGCAATTTGAAGTGATAGCTGAATGGTGACTGTACTTTAAGCACGATTTGATGAGTACTGCTGCGCCACCATGCATGCGATCAGCAGGATGATTTGCTAGGTGGATGTCGTATCCTAGTAGCCTGAAATAAGATATACTCGTAGAGCAGGAGTGCGTTTCACTGATCAGTATGCCGTCAATGTTGTGCCTATGTACAAAGAGCTCCAGCTCAAGAGCTTTATTGATTAGGCCATTGGCGTTTCAAACACCAATGCGAAGGCTCATTGTTGGGTGTGAATGACAGGAGCAGCAGCCGTTGCTGAAGAAGTGACTACTGTGTTGTTGCTAAAAATGTGCGAGGTGGGGGCAGACATGATGTTCATAATCTGCGATTGCATGTCAAAAAGCTTGTCAAGCTTAGCCAGAAGAGCATCAAACTTAGCAAGAGTGTCGACTGAGCTAGCTGCTGCTGTGACTGCAATAGCTTAGCCATCATGGCAACAAACTTGGCCTCCGTAGCCGACTACTGCTGCTGGTGTTGTTGGCATAGCTGGTTTGTTTGTTGTAGTTGCCGATCTTGAGATTGTTGCCACTAACTTTGTTGTAATTGCAGCTGCTGAACTAACATTAATTAATCTCTTATTTCAATTTTATTTATCTAAGAGCTAAAAGCCATGGCAGCTAGCTCTCTTAATTCTAAGTAGTATAAGTATTTATTTATTTTATCCTACTTCTTAATAATATACCTAATAATAATAATGTTTATGAATTGCAATATTTCAAGGGTATAAAGAAAAATTATTTGGAAATAAGTTTTCGTAATGTTTGTCATTTATCTAAAATACAATATTTGAATATATCTTATGGATACATAAACATACTGCATACTATTGTACAAGAATACCATATTTTTTTGTCCGATTTTATTGGTTTTCTTGATAATAATATTTTATGCATATTTTTCACTGTTTTGTTATTTAAGTTTCTTGTTTTTTGTTGTTATTTTTTATTGACATCGCTTGAGTGCTGCGGGCGATCTTTGTTGATTCATCGTTTTTGGTCAATGAAACTTCTACCTCAATATTTTGTTGCCACTGTCAATGGGCCTTGTTACCCGCATGGGCCTTACATACATATGGTATGTATGCTTCACTTGGCTGCACGTTAGCAATTTTTTTAATATATTTTCGATTCGATTTTATTGTCTTGAGAAAACAGTTAAATTTTGAATAATTGACACTCAAAGAAACAATCAGTCTAAAGAAATTCAACAGATCTTGCTCATTTACATAATTTTAACATCACAGGATTGGTTGAGCTAAAACTCGACAAATAACTTAAAATCTATTCTGACCTACTTATAATCTGTTGTATGTGGAATATATAACACATGTGACCCTTTCAGGCTGTTAGGCGCCATATCGTTATCTAGCAGACCTTTGCAGTATCTCAATGTTGGAGTTACTTGACAATCCTAACAGCTGCGTTGCATATGTCCACACCGGCTTCAGAACTGCCGGTCGAACTTTGTTTTCTAGACTAAGTTGAGACAGTGGTCCAAGTGGGCAGCACATAATGAAACAATGATTTTTATAAGTTATATTACGTTAAACGATCTGTAGCTGAGGCACTCTACTATTGTAAGTAACTTTACCGCTGAAAACAACAGAATCTGAATTCGTATTTATTATATATTCAAGCAACAAATGTAACAAGTTTCATTATCAAAAATACATCTCTACTATTAATTAAATATGTGACTACTGTGTGCCAGCACTAGAATGGAATGACAATTTCCCGGATAGTTCTGATTGGGTGTGGGGTAACGTCATTGGCGGGACGAGCTTTCTATGAGATGGCAGACGAATGTGCCAGAAAAGGCTCGGCACTGCCTGTGTCTCAAGCAGTTATCGATATTTACTGACCATTACAGGGTATCCTCTCATGCTTGGAAGTAAATACCAGAGATCTAGCAGGCGTGGGCAAATGAGTCTGGCTGTACAGTCGCAAGGACACTATGGCCTTGCTATCAACTAAAGAGAACCTCCGAGCTCCTACACTTCAACAAGAAAAAGATTCGGACGTTGACGGGAGTTATGACGAGTCACTGCACCATCGGGCTGATGGCCTACAGGATGCAGCTGTGAAAATGAGAAAGAACCGGATTGCATCCAAGATCTCCTCCGTGATTGGTCTGCTCATCTTCATCTGCTAGAAGAACCCGGTTTTTCGGTAAACCGATCTTCGAGGAGTTTGGTAGTTTAAGAGAAAGAGGGTAATCTCTGAGACCAACCTTAGACAGTAGTAGATTACCCCTCTTATATAAATAAAATGAAAGCTACATACAATGATTTCAAATTATTCTTTAGAACAATTAGGGTCTTCTGATTAGGTTCACCAAAGTTTTTCTACCTTTGACATCCTAACTTTGTATATAATAAGTTAATTTCAAATGGGGTACTTACTCTTCTAGTAATCGAATAACTCTGATTTTGACATACACATATCAACTACATGCTACACTTAAGCATTTCTTTTATCTCTTTACCTTCCAAACTTATTGAATAGCTTTTTTTTTGTGTTGTTGTGCGAATAAGGACGTAAAAATCTTCCAAAAATACTTATGACCTGTGCCACAAGTTTTGTCGGATTTATTAGCCTGTCGCCGCAAATCCCGTTTACACCCAACGGCACCGCCAAAGCATTCCTTCGCGGGGAGGGATAGTAAGCTTAATTAAGCAGACGCCATTGTTCGCTCGTACATTCGAGCACTCCTCATAATGTTGACAATTTCTGCAGAGATGAATGCCCAAGCATCCACAGATGTTTTCTTGCGCCTTACAATCTCCTGTGAGCTGCAAGGAGATCCGAGGCAACAAGATGCTCCGGATCCTCCATGACACTTCTGCAAAGATCACAGAACGGATCCGCAGCATACCTTAACTACAGATACTGTAACTTGATACCTGTAACATCCATGTTCAGTTGCGAATTGAGTAAATTCGAACCCAACGTCACCAGAATGAGGCTTAAGCCATTCTGTAATTTTTGTGTTGAGCTGGTGTATCCTCCGTGACTCTGCCCTACTCCACCTGTGCTGCCATATATTCAGGCATCTGGTCTTGATCTCCTCCATGTCTGCTACCTCAGAAGGTGTTCTTGGCAACCAGAGCTTCCCGATGAATTGAAAGTCTGCCTGCAAGTATACCCTCCACATCATCTGCAAGTATACGCTCTACAGATCCTCAGGATAGCAAATTTGTGAGCACTTCTTATACCACGAAGGTGTGACTTGGCTGAAAGTGCCCCAGCCCAGATTGGAGCCGCATAAACCAGTATGGATTTCCTCACCAAACTTAATAGAACCCGAGATTGTTGTATGAGTCCCCCTAGGTTTGAGAGAATCCTGGACTGATTTTGTGTGATGGCAGCTGATTTTTTGGCTGACTCGTTCAAGAGCCACTTAAAACATAGTCGGTGGTCCAAGAATTCACCCAGGTATTTGATCCTAGGCCTTGACTCAATAACATGGCTCCCAATTCTCAATAAGAGTGTTCCCACCTTGTTGCTGAAGTTCATAACAACTAGTTCGGTCTGCATAGATGATCCTCACCAAACAGACCATCATTATATGTAAATACATGTATGTATGTATGTATGTATGTATATGGGGTCTCTGGCACACGTTTTTATGCATTATGAACATAAAGAGAAAGTAAAGGTTTATTTAGATAACAATGATGAGCATGTTAAAACATTTATGATAGATAAGAATTTTACAGATGATTTGTTTTCATGCTCTCCTTGTGAGGAGATCGTTAGGGTGTAGTCTTTTGAGACGTCTATGTGATGTGTTGATGCAAAGTGACGCTACCAGTGGGTCTTCAATTACATCTGCTGCCGTGGAAGTTTAATTCCTCTAGCACAGTTAGAGACTTCAGGTCTCGGTGCAGTGCCGTGATTCTCACATACCACGGAGCTTCAGGATCCTACTAATGTTATAAGCAGCAGTAGAACCCCATATCTGTATGCCAGTCAGCTGTTTTCGCGCAATAGCCAATTAGATCTAAGCAACTTCTGGTAGCAACTAGCAACGTCATTTTTTACATGGGCGCGCTAGTTAGACGTTTTTTCTGAATTAATGTTTGACGCAAACATGAAATCATCTCAAGCATGATTGAGTCATATCCGCTGACACTTTGGGGGAGCCTTCATTTGTTTGGAGCAAGTATTATAAAATTTGTTCTAGTATCTATTACTAGTATTAAGATGTCACCTGGTAAATTTTTTTAAAATTTCCAAAAGGAAACATGTCATTTTTTTTTGTTTTTTAAATTTTGTACTCGAAAATTAACGCCACAATTGATTTGTGTTCTACATCAATCGAAACATAAAGTATAAATTTTTATTGTTTTCAAAAGCAAAAGTATGGAAAACTATTCAGATAAACAAATTGCGCAATTTCAAGAGATCTTTGACCTTTTCGATGATTGTGGCGATGGTAAAATTCCATCTGGACAAGTTGGTGAATGTATACGTGCTTTTGGTCAAAATCCCACCGAATCGAATATTAAAAACTGCACACAACACTTGGAGCCCAATGAACGTATTTCTTTCGATACCTTTTTATCTATCTATCAGGAAATTTCAAAACTATGTCCCAATTATACAGTTGAAGAAATTATAAGGGGACTGTGGCACTTAGATACGAAACATAATGGTTATGTATTATCAACTGATCTACGACATTTATTGACAACGCTGGGTGCGGAAGAGAAGCTTACAAACGAAGAAGTTAATGCATTACTGGCTCATGTTACTGCTAAAGATGAAGATGGCAATATTAACTATGAGGAATTTGTGAAAATGTTAATCAATAATTAAAAGCAGTGGTAGCCATCAGTACCAGATAAACACATATGTATATATGTATATAAATAAATCGATATGAACGGAATATTACAATAAATTTAATAAAACAAAAAAAAAAAAAAGAAGTCAACATATTGTCTCATATCTTTTGCTTACCAAGGTCTTATGTACCTACTACTATTATCTTTGTTTGTAGGTTGGGGAGGGGTTAACACCTTAATGTTGACCAGGTTAACCTAACCTAAATTTTTCTCATACAGTTTCTTGTATTTAATCGCTTTTGGTTGTTGTCTAACTACAATAAATTAACTTCTATTTGAAATTGGAATTAAATTTTTTTTTTTTCGTGTTTATTATTTTTATTATTATTGTATTTAAAACAATGCGAAGGTCATTTGCATGTTTTCCAATTGTATTTAAAATTATTTTTTTTTTCATTTATTATTGAATGGGATTTTATTTTCGTTTTCGTTTTTATCTGAGTATCGTTTTGGTTTTTATTTCTTCAATTCGCCAGCTTCACTTCGACAATTGTGCAATTTTTTAATATTAAAGTACCTATATTTTGTGTTTTGTTTATGATTAGTTTTTGTTGCGATTGGCATAATTTTCTGCTGAATACACAATGGGTTGTGATGTTTGTAACATATAAAAAAAGCACTTATTGTAATATGTAGTTACATCCATCTTGCCATCTGTTTCTAAATCAGGCACAATAGCGAACAGATTTCCTAATCGTAATGTGAAAAGTCGACAGAAAAGCTAAATCGCCTTTAGCTCCCATCTTTAGCTCACATCAGTAGCTCACATCTCTAACTTCCATCTCTATCTACTATCTTTAATAATCAATATCTAGCTCTCATCTCTAACTTCCATTCTTACCTCCTTTTTCTCTAAAGATTCATTTACACTTAGTGAGTTTCCATGCGGCAATGTAACGAATTTACAAACGGGCAAATCGGTTACCAGTTGCCTCAATAGTGGTTCACTTTGAAAATAAGAGAGACAGAGTGTGTGTGTGTGTTTGAGAGTACTAACATTCAGCGAGTAGCGAGCAGAGTAGGACGGCTATCAACTTTTCTCGGTTTTTTGTTTACACTCTACTCGCAACTAGTCAACATGATTACATTCGCTGGCTTTTAGCTTGCCAACTCGCCAATCAAATTGAAAGAGAAAAAGTTAAATTGGTCTTACTCATTGTTTTCTCTTTGAATTATACTAGAATGACGAGTTGGTGATTGAAGTTTTATTATGAAATAATAAATTGGCCATTTCTATACACATGTATCAAGAATTACAAGATTTTCTTTAAAATTATGCCTACAATCTAAATTCAACAGCCACAAGTATTTTAAAAATTATTTTGATATTTTCAGAATATCTCTCTCATAAGGATCAAATACAATCAATCCTCAAAATTTAGGCTTCCTTCTCCAATATGAAAACATTTCAGTTTATTAAATTTTGTATGAAGTTTCATCCTACGATGTTATAGGGTATGAAAATATCCGCAACTAACCGTTCTTCTTTGTTATATATAAATATTTTTCAATTTGTTTATATCTACATCTTTTATCTATTGCAATTGGTTTTTAATAAAACACACAAAACAAAATTTGTTTAAATGTCAATTTTTTTATGTTATATGCAATGAAATCCATTTTTGGAAGAATTTACTGGTCAAAATTGCATTAACAAAAATAAAAAAAGCAACAAAACAACAATGATGTATTAAAGGTGGCAACAAACATTTGTATTATTTTTTATTCTAAAAAATTGGGTTGGGCGCTTATGTTTATATTCCAATTTGTATTACCTTTCATACTAGTGGTATCTCTGTGGTACGATGTTTGCATTGGGAACCTCATATAGTAGATTTCAGTAAGCCTAGCTAGTCTCTTAGTTTTATAGAATTTTTATCGAATGTGAAGGAATAATGGAAGAGGTTTATAATAGCCTACTCAATATGATATGGTATTATAATGAAAATCATCCATCTTACTAAAGTTTGTCCGATCGAACATATGTTTAATGCAGCTGCCATATAAATCTTTGAGTATTTGTAAGTAGATGTATCTAACAAAGAATCTTAAAACATCGTTGCACTTGAAATGAATGTAAAAATTGAAGCTGAAGTGTATTTAAACTACGGTTAACGATAACCCATTGTTAATGTTCTGTCTTATTTACTTGTTTTGTATCTTGTCTTCTTTAAACTTGTAGTTTAAGTATTGTTTTAGTCATTGTACTTTTAACCTTTAACAACAGCTACTACGAGTACATACTTACAAACTAGTGCTGGATGAATGGAGAGCGACGACATACCAACCGAAACATTTGCATTCAATTTTGTTGTTATATATATATATATATATGAAAATAATAAAAGACAAATGTAAACAATTGATAAATTAAAAAATAATGAAATAATTACAAATAAATGAGAAAATGTTGTTGCACAACATGTTTGTCGCTTAAGTCTTTTGTTTTGTTTTATTTGCCCAAGCAATTTTCATTTTGAACGTTTCAATTCCACGTGTTGCGTTTCGTTTCTTTCCTGGTTTTTGTTTTGTTTTGTTTAGTTCTGTTTTGTTTCAATTCAGTCAGTTTCTATTGAATTGGGTGGCGTTGAGCTGCTCCATACAATACAATATTTAAATAAGCAAATGTGGATAAAGGAGATACAAGTGTCGCAAAATTAGGCGCAAAACATATTATAATAAAGACAGAAGAAAAGAAGAGATAAGAAAAGAATAGAATAGAATAGAATAGAAAAGAAAAGAAAAGAAGAGAAGCAATGAATAGGGAAGAGTAGCAAGCAATAAATGAAAATCGAAATTCTACAATAAAAATTTTCTCGGAGTTTGTTGCTTAAGTCCTTTGTTATCAAAAGATGCTTTTCGTATCCACAACAAACTAAATTTAATGAAAGCTTCATAAATTCGATTTGATTGATCTGCAAGAAATTGAGCCACTAGTGGGCTAATCTCATCGGAGGAATATGTAATACCAATAGACGAAAAAATTAATCCGCTTGCATCAAAGATTTTTTCCATTATAAGTATTTTTCGAATTTGTTCCAGGCCCTTTATTGAGGTTTAGAGGTCCCTCTGATCAGATCAGATGTGCAATAAGCAAGGGGGTAAATGAATGAAATTTTTTTTTTTTTTTTTTTTTTTTAATTTTGAGATACTTTAGTTTGTTGTTGTTGTTATTTCTCAGTTTGGTATACAATATGTATTATTATTATTATTGCCATTGTTGTTGCTATTGCTATTGTTGTTGTTGTTATTTATCTCTCATTTCTCATTTCTGCCACATTCCTTTGATACCCTATAAACTGGTTTTCTTCTAGCACATTTGCAATGTTGTTACCATCGCCACCACCACCACCATCACCATCACCAACAGCAGTTGCCTCCGCCTGCACGCCTGCTTGAGCTCACCGATCGTTTGCCATAATTCTTGCATTTCTCCTTCGATTATTTCACTGACTGGCTATCATACTATAATATATACATACTAGTACTACTACCATTACTACTACTACTACTACTACTACTACTACTACTACTATAATACTTTGGTTTCGAATTCGGAGAGATGAAGTAAGTAATTTTAGTTTAGATTGCATGGCAGTGGCAGTGGCAGCGGCAGCGGTACACATTCGCGTGTCATCCAGTTTTCAGTTTTAGCTCAGTTGAGTTGAATTGAGTTGAGATCAGTTCAGTTCAGTTGAGTTAAGTTAAGTTAAGTTACGTTGAGTTGAGTTGATTTGAGTTGAGTTCAGTTGAGCTGAAGTGAGTTCAGTTCAGTTCAAGCTGAAAATTGTTGTCAGGTTACTTCATTTAAGACCAAAAACAATTTAGTAATATAAATAAAACGAGTGAAGAGAAGAGTAGACAAAAGAAAGATATAAAAATACATACAAATAAAAAAGTAAAGAGGGTAACATCAACTCAACTCAAATATATTTGTTGCATGCAAACACCAGCCAAGGAAGCAAAAATCAAGTTAATAAACTACATATGGTATTGTTGCATTTTGTTATTGTACATACATATGTATGTACATATACAAATGTATACATATGCTAGTTGTTTGTTGTAAATTATTCTTCAATTTAACAGTGGCGTAGTGCCATCATTATTTGCCTTAAGAAAATGCTTCGTTATTGTGTGCATGCAACTTTTCGGTTCGCTCGTTCGTGTTGAAATTACTTTTTGGTTCGAGCTCAACGTGTCGTTAGTGCTACATCATTATTGTTATCATCATCATCATCATCATCATCGCCAACGCCATCGTCATCCTGTTCAACCGGTTACTTGAATTCAAACAAAAGTCCAGCATATGCAAACCTGAAAAATTGAATAAAATGATGATATAATGTAGGGATATGGGGAACGGGAGAAGTGCAAAAATCGCTTTCCCAGAGCTCGTTTTACGTGTTTTCCCAATGAAAGAAATCCTTATATAAAAATAGGTTTCACTTCTTTTTCTCTTCATTTTTGAAATACATTATCCATGTAATTATTTTTTTTTTTTAGTTTCGGCTTCCAGCATGTTTGCAATTCAACATGTTGTATTGAAACTTGTGCAGGTTGCCTTCGAACATGTTCTATTGTGGACTCCATTTGAAGTACTTTTGGAATATTCTTTGCCCAACTGTTGATTATAATGGTTGTAAAGATTATCAAGTGCAAGAGATAAATAACATCATCAAATTTCTTTAAAAATTCAGATATTGGCGATATTTGAAGATTAAATGAGAAGAGAAGGAGTACTTGCTCTGATATCAGCTTCCTACAACGTCCAATTTACAAATTTGTTCAGTTTAATAAACGCCGACAAGGTCGGGCAAATAGAAATGCCAGAAAAGTAAGATAACAGAGTCAGAAATTTAGAACAATGTCCAATAACGTCCTACTCTAAGTAGTAGTAGTTGTATGTAGTCAATAAAGTCTTGGCCAATCGTATCGGTAATCAATTTTTAAATAAGATAGCTGTAAGTCAATGAGAAAGGTCTGATTGCTTTGATGTTCATTACGCAATGATTGAAAAAGTTATACTACTACCAAACTATCCCACGCCACTTCAGGTAGGTACCAGGTAACCCTAGGATCATGAAATTTGCACGGTTGATGGATAAAGATCAGAAACTTATAGTGTCCAAATTTCAGTTCGATATGTTAATAAACAAAAAACTTTTTCTAATAAGAACATTAATGTAAAGGGTGGTTTGTATAGAAGGTAAGGAAGGAAGTTTGCAAAAAGATTTGAAATACCTTGATCGTTATAATATTCAACATCGTTAAATTTCATACGGGATGGAAATATATCCAATCTGCGCTTAGTATTTATAAAGTTATAAAATTTTTTAGGATCTCGTTTAATATCCTCTTTGACATGTGCCACATATGACTGAAGCAGAAATTGTTTAGGTGTTGAAAATTAAAGCGAGATGTAGCGTATCTAGAGTAATCAATGGACAAACCGGACCTTATAAATTTTTTAAATAATTTATTTTTTAAATTTTTTAATTTAATCAGATCACGAGAAAACCATGGCGGAGTATGTGGTTTACGTTTGAATTTAATTTTCTGAACACATATTTTAAAATGTTTATTCATAGTAGTGTAAAAAAATGTGCAGCTAGTTCGATATTATCACAGGAATACAAATAGGAGCAGTTAGTGTCAATAAGCGGAGACTTAAGCTTAAAGAAATCAGTTTGTTTGAAACAGAAAACGCGTCTTGAAGTTTAATTCCAAGGTTGGGTTATATGCATCCTCAGGAATGGAAAGAGGATTGCTTCTGAACAAAGAAACATCTTATATATTGTCGGTAAAAACCAATTCTAAAATACGGTTATTGCTATTAGCTATGTAGTATGCTGAAAGGAAAGATCCAGCAATGAATCGACAATCCCACAGCTAACTGATTATATTACAGAATTGCAATTATCAGAGGCCGTCCAAGAAATATTTGGAAGGTTAAAGTCTCCCATGATTAAAATCTTATCAGTGTCTTTAACAAAAGAAAAAACTTTTTTAATAGCAGTTACATGCAATAAATAAACAAATTCATCTGAAGCAGGTGGGATATAGGAGCATGTAACAAATAAATTAGAATTGGCAAATGAGATTTTCACACAAATAACATGGTCGAGATGACTTGTTAGCATTCGTTTGGCAATTGAAATCAGAAGTGAAATCAATTTAAGTATTGTAGGTACCTAAGCTACATAGGGAAGCAGCGCAGGCAGTACTTTTAATAATTTTATTACAGGACAATTTAACATTAAACAAATTCTAAGATTTGCGGAATTAAATAGCACAACATTCAAGACATCTAACGAACGAACATACAAAACGACACAGCACAACATACAAATTGATTAGGTGCGAAATTACTTAGAAACCTTCATCCCCTTGACTTCTTACTGTTTAGGCAAAACTGGCCTAAACAATGTTGATGTTGATGCCATAGCTTCTGGGGCTTTCTACTGATTTTCACGTGGCATGTTTTTTTCTTAACCTAATGTCTTAATTGATATTAAAGTAAGTGAATTTGTCTTTGTAAATATCTTAAAGAATTAAATTTGTAGTATACCATAGATCTATAAAAGATTATTAATTTTGGCTGATTTAAGAAATTTTTGTTGATTATTATGAGATTTTCAGGTGATGATTTGGATAGTAGTGTGGAGAAGTTTTGGATTGCTCTGTTGTTACGTTGATTTTGGAATTTTTTGCATTTGTCGGTAGTTGGGAGGAAAAAGTGTTGGCGTGTTAGTCTTATGTGTCCAAGGCATAATCTAATTAGTCTTGTTTGGTCTGTTTTGGGTATTCTGCGAATTTCTAATTACTTAAGGCAGTCAATCAATCTTGTACTTATTTGAATAAATTGATTGGTATCACATTGATGTCGAGAATGTTTGTCCAATGTGTCAGTTTATGTCTTTCCGATTTATGATTGTTAATATGATTATGGATGATATTGTAGCTCTTCGCTTCGTCCGCGTATTCATTTCTTCTTATGCCCATAGAATTTTTATTTTCGGTTAATATTTCATTATGAGTGCACTGGTTTTCGTTGAGTGGTATGAGGAATTGTCAACCTTTTACATTGCTTCAATAGCTGACAAGGAATCTGAACATATATGTATATGTTTTACCTGGACATCCGCTGACTGTTTTGAAAGCTTCTAGTAAGGCGATAATTTCTGCATAGTAAACTGATGAGTAGCTAGTTACTCAGTACAGTAACAGCAAGTTTGATGACTTTGTTTTCCGTAGTTACTGCGTAGTTACGGCAGCTACATTCTGGTTCAGAGAATCGTCGGTGTATAGGAATATATGAATGTTTAGTGTGTGTTTTGTACCAAGAAACTCTCTAATGTAAATCTCCTTACAGATTTTTATTATTATATTACAACATTAATCGAAAATCTTGACATTTTAGGAAATGTAAATGTATTAGAGTAGTAATTCGATAATCCGATCTAATAATTGCAAGCCTCATTCGAATTATATCGAAACATTCGGACAATTGGATTGTACTTTTATAATATATTTAGATACATTCAATGAAAAATTGAAACATTTAATTTTCAAAAGATGATATAAAATTTGTATTTGTCCGAGTACAAAACTCCAATGCTCCATTCCTCAAATCTACCAATTGTACAACTTTTTTCTTCGCAAGATCTTTTAATTGAGCCAATAGAATGCATTCGCTTAATAATTACAGATACTATTTCAGCTTCATTGTCTTCTGAAGTTTAGACTATATTTTCTTCATTGCCATTATTGGTATTTCTAAAGAATTTATATTTTGTCCAAGTATAGCCAAGATCAAAGATCCAATTTATATCTTTTGCAAAAATTTCCCCATACATGCATCTTTTAATTGGAATGAATTCAGAGCCTTGTTGTTATCTTCACCCATCCAATTAATTGACGTTTTGGTTCATCGGTTGAATTAAGCCCGTGCAGTTAGGTGGTAAAAATAAGCATTTTTCATAAGCAAGTTCAGTGGAAGGAATTTGTATATTATATGAGGAAGGCTTTTTGTTCCAAATTGAGTTCAGCTTGATATGTTTTGCTTTGTGAAACGAAACTCAACCATTCTTAGATAGGTAGTACTATACTGGAGCAACATTCTTAAATGAACACGACTAGTTTGATTTGCCCACAACCATAATATGCAGTTTATGACCTCTGGGCTTTTTGCAGGGCAAGTAACCAGTTCCCGGAACACATCTTTCTTTATCATATAACGCAGTGCGATTTAGAAGTACTACATACAACGTGATTAGGCTTCCTTCTCTAATTGTAGTAATTTGCAATATCCCAGGAACCAAATGCACATAGTGCAGCAATATGGAGCGAATTGCCAAGATATTCAAATCCCACAAGTCTGAAGGCAATCAAATACACATAGTGCAGCTCTCTACGTTACCATAAATTCAGATTTTATTAGTATAATTCCAAATAATTTTATGCACATAGTGCAGTTTCCGGAATTGACTAGTTAATTGGCCATTGCAACGTTGAATACACATGACATAAGTAAATCATACAATTCGAATAAAGTAACCCTGCGGATTACTGGATATTCGGATCAGAGAGTAGTCGGACTATCGAATTACTATTGTAAATTTAACTATTCCAACCCTCAGCATCTAAATTTATATTTGCTTAGTATCTACCGCATAGTCAAGGATAAACACTTTTAACGATTTCCACAATGATCTGCACATTCTTTTTCAGAATCGAGAGAGATATGAATGCATGGGTACTTGGTAGTTGGCGAGAATTAGGAACTATGTTAATGCAAATATTTGCCCAAAATATAAAAATCCAATGTTTGGGTCGGCAAATATGTTTGCCCCTATTTGCCGAAAAATTATTTGCATCCATTTGTCCAAATAAAAATGTGGCATATTTTTTGATGCACTGTGAACACGTTGGAAAATATTTGACACATTATCTGTATATTGGCGTAAATCACGGAACTTATGGTATTTTTCGGTGAAATGTTTGCTTTCGTTTGTATAAAATCTGTGCTGCACACAGACAACGTATTGTAGTCAAAAGTTGATATGAAACTTGTTGTATTTGAATCTATGCATCATGCTCCAAATTCCGTTAACACTCATCACGTCTCCTCCAAAATCTGCAAGTAGAATCTAATGCAAAACAGCAATCATCCAAGTCTAGAATGCCTACTCAAGTGCCTACCGGTGTTGATACTCAGCCTAGGCACTTAGGCATAAGAAGTACTAAGTTTTTATTTCTTTCAGAAATATTTTAAGTCCCTGAATAGTAGTCCAACAAGATTTATTCCGATGGTAGTTAAATGCATGTGGAATGCAACTTGTTTGACTGCATATAACAAACGAACGCAACATGTTCGGTATGTCATTGCACGTTCGCTGTTTATTTGTTCGTTCGTTCATTCGTTTGTTCGTTCGTTCGTTCGTTCATTCATTCGTTTATTCATTTCATTTCATTTTCGTGTTCGCTTTACACTTGATGCTTTGGCTATGGTTCGCAAATGCTGCGACCAAATCGGCACAGTCAGTCTTTGAACGACGTTTGAACGTTTGGAAGTGAAACCGGTTTCTCGCTTCGTACAATAATTTTTGCTCAACCAACGTCTTTCAGTTTACAGTTTCAATTCAAAGACCATATCGAAAAACAAACAATTTCCAAGTTTATAAAAATAATAATAATAATTTTTTTTTTTCGCTGTTTCATCAATAAAAAAGTGAGTGTGCAAAGCAAGAAGAAGAATTCAAGAAAATCAAATGCAAAGCAAAAATGCGAATGCCGCTAAGCCGCCTTGTAGCGTCTTTAAGTCAACATTGAAAAACGGTTTAAAAATTTTGTAAATTGTGCAAATCTAAAAATTTTGTTTGTTTGTTTTCATTAATTTTACCTTCTCTCTATTGACACTTATTGTCATCTACATATAAAGAAAGAAAGAAGGAAAGAAAGAAAAACAACATAGAATTGTTTTCGAATTTGTAATTTGTTTTTGCATTTTGAAATATTTTTTTAACGCGATTTGAATTTTTTTTTTTTTTTTCTTTATTTGTTCAACGAGAATAAATAAATTAAAAATTGAATGTGTTTGTTTTTTTTTTTTGTAGTACAATATTATAACAAAATTGGCAAAATAAATAAAAATAAAATCAAAAATTATCAGTGTTATAATAGTATTTATTTAAATTAATTTTTTTTTTTTTTTGGTTACAAGTGAAAAATTATAAATAAAAAATAAGAGAAGGAAATAAAAAAGAAAAAAGTGTGTTAAGCGCAACAGAATTAAAGTTTATAATAAATGATTTAAAAAAGAATAAAGAATTAAATAGTATAAAGAAATGAATAGCTGTAAAAAATAAATAACCCAAACAAAAAGAAAAGAGAAAAAAAGCAAAGCAAAGCAGTAAATTTCCATAATTTTGTTGTTGTTGATTGACTATTTCTGTGTTAATTGTACGCAATTTTAATTTTCGTTCTTTGTTATTTGTTCAATCGTCCTCAATTTCTGTATTACCCTTCTTCTTCGTTCCTTTGACTAAATCAGCCAGCAACACCAAAGTGACAGTGACTAATATCGTCTTCATTCGCCGCTCTGTCGGCTGCACTCACCTTGCATTCTTGTCGCGCATCAACATCTGACACTTATTTACGATTTGTCTACCTGAACTGTTGTTATTCATCATCATCATCATCATTGTCATCATAATCATCATCATCAATAGCATCAACATCGTCATCATCATCATCATCATCATAATTGAAATAATCAAAATCATTGGCATTGCCACAAGAATTTTACAATTGATCCTTTTTGGAAACAAACGATCACCTGATGCATCTGATGAAATTAACTCTCTTTCTCCCTCTATCTCTCTCTCTCTCTCTCCCCTCTCTCTTTCTCTCTATCTTTCTCTCTGTAACTCAATTCCTTGGATTAATTACTTCAATTCAATTACTTATTTTCTCAGATGCTCACCACCACCGCCTTATTCAGTTGTGTTTACCTTGCTTTCTTGCATTGCAAACAAAACAAAAATATTGTACTTATAACTTATTGTATTGTAATTCCTTTATTTAAATTTCTTTAATTTTGTGCTTAGTTTTGCAATTCAATTAAATTATCTCACTCAATATATTCTCTTATCCATGTTTAGAAAACACATACATAATTTTGAAATACATTAGTATTATCAAAAGAAAAGAAACAAATAGAAATTAAAGAGATAAAAGTGAAAATCATTTGAAGCGAACAGAGTGAATGAAAAGTGCATAGCAACAATAAAAAATAAAAATTGTATTTATTTGATCAAGAATAATAAACGATCATCAAAGTGTAATAAGTATAAAAATACAATTTTTTTTTTTTGTTTAACAAAACCAAACAAAACAAAAAACAAATTAAAAGTAAAAGAAGTGAAAAGAAGACAATTTCAATTTTTCAAACAAACATCGTCAGGTTTCTATTGTCAAACGCATTCATTCATTCAATCAATCAAATTATCCTGCGTCTTTCGTTTGTTCTTCATTCATGCAACCATTGAACGTGAATTGAAAAACACGACAACCAAAGGACGTCAACAATAGCAAAACAGCAGCAACAACAACAACAACAACATTGGGCAACCAAATCAATGTGTTTTCTATATGCAAATGTCTGCAGGAAGGAATTCAAATCCAAGTCATCGTCCTTTGTATCCCAATCAAATCAATGAAGAAGAAACTACTAAAGTGAATTCGTCTTTGCATTGATTCAATTCAATTCAATTCAATTCGATTCGTTTCGTTTCGATTCAACCTCTACTTCGATTTGCATTGTTTGTGCAACAACAACAACAACAACAATAACAATAACAAGTCAACAACAACAAAATAAAATACAATAAAATATATATACTATATATAAAGATATAGATATACCATATAATAGAGAACATCGCAAGACAACAGAAAGCAAAGAAAAACTTAAGAAAACCTGAAAGGAAAAACAAATAAAACAAAAGATACATTTATTGTATGAAAAAAGGTAAGTTTTTATACTGATTTACTGATGAACTTGAAATATTCAAATACTATACTGTACTTGGTGTTTAAGATCATAACAAGCGCTCTTTCCAATGGGGTCCCTAAGCAAAATTAGAAATAGAAATTCGCCTAACAATAACTAAATAATTTTCACATTAGTAAAAAAAAAATAAAATATATACACACTATGAATGCAATTGAAAAAGGATCTATCTATTCATGGAAATTGATTTTTGAATTGCTTGAAATTAAATTAATAATTGATGTAGTTTTTCATATTAAAATTCCAGTTAACAGTTGCAGTTTAACACATAGAAACGAAGAACGTAATATCCAAGACCACGATTCGTACAACTACGATTTTCTCTCAAATGCAATTTTCAATCTGTTCTCATAAAATAATTGATATAAATAAACTAAATAGTATTTATACTTGTTTGAAAGGTTGTGGAAACTTTTTTTATAAAAACATTTTACAAAATTTATTTCACATTTATTTTATTTTTTGTGCATTTTTTTGTGTAACATCTTACAAATACATGAAACTAAAAAAGGACACTATTACAATAAGTATGATACAAAAGTATAAAGAAAAATTACATTTTCCAATCCAATCCGATGCACTCTCAACCTTGTCTATGCCTAAGAAGTTTATTAGATTTTTAAGATAAATTATAATATAAAACAGAAATTTACAGTACAAGTACAAATGTTATTTCTATTGTAATTGAGGCTCATGGATCAAACAACAAAACTTAATACTTTCATTCGACAATCGAACATATTGTAATTGACAATTTTGATATACTTGAAACTCTAAAATTATAACAAGAATACTTATAAGAAAAATGATACAAATGCCTTCAATTTTAAAAACACCATGAAGTGAAATAAAAATATTTTCATACGAAAACTTCAATAATACGAGTATTGCATATATTTTTTCTGTACTACTGTACACCCTCACTTTAAGCAACTAATAGAAATTGAGCAAGTTGCGAAAATCGAGGTTGTTGCAAAAACTGAGTCAATGGTCATCTGCGAATAATTGTTTTGTTTTATTTAATTTATATCTTAAGGAACTGTGATATTTTGGACTTTGCTTTCTTGCAATTTACATGGAACTGCACTGCAGTTTCACGAAGTTCTTAAAATTTTAAAATGTCTGTTCAACCCATTCAATGCAAGTGTTAAAACAGTCAATCGCAACAAATTTTCTCATCTTATTTTCTTTCTTTTTTAAATCTTGATCATGCGACCATAATTTATATTTTTCTGCAAACTGTAGCCTTCCTTGCTTGTGACTGTGCTTTAACTGAGGTTACAGACAGCATGTTTTCATATCAAATTTTGTCACCCGAAGTTAAAATCTGGCGCTTTCGACGTTTCGTAACGTTCAGCGATAATTGGGATTTTATTTGACCCGCACTCATCAATTTTTGTGCAGCTAAGCGTTTTATTTGGCGGTTTGTCTTTTCATCAATACCGGGTGAACATGAAGATTTTTTAAGAATTTGTGGATTGTTGTTTTGCTACTCGACATAATCTTTGCAATTTCAAATTGCAAATTTAGTTCAATTTGCTGTTCATTATCTGAGACAGGTGCTTTGGGCGCCATTATCGCTTTTGTTATTATGTATTAAAAACTGAAATCTTTATATAAAATGTTTAAATATTCAATAACATTTGAATATACAACCTTATTTTTAATTATATAATCACTTAAATTCAGAATAAGCCAACTGAAGTGTTTGTACCACTTATTATTTCCCACAAGCAAACACACGCTTTGATTCAATTCATGTAAAATGTATTAAATGGCCATTCACATACAAAAATATGTATGTATATAATATTTTGTGGAAATGTTTTATTTATGGTATTTTTAGGCTCATACTTTGACAGATATTCCTGGTATATTGATTTAATAGAAATGCCTTTATCAAGTTTACCTAGAATTTCACATTTTTGTGCTATTGAATGCTTAACAACTGGCATTTTTTGCAGCACACTAAAAGCAACCGACCACGAAGTAAATTGCGTACATGCATTCTATCAAATTTGCTTGTATGATTCGTTCATATACTTAAGTGGGGAATCCCAAAACTAAAAAACAGACAAAAAAGTATTAAAGTAAAGTAATTCTCAAGTTGCGCTAACAGAGTCTGACGTGCAAATAATTGTGGTGTTGCTTTAATCGAGGTGTTGCGCATATCGAGGGTTGCATTGAGTGCTAGCACACTATTTCAATTATATGTATATTAAATTGAAAACTATTTAGTGAATAATTATAATATTGTACAAAAGATGATAATATCAAATTTTATTTCTTGTTCTTGGCTATCTTAGTAAGAGTTGTATAATAAGCCGATGCCGATTGGTTTATTATGGTCTTTTGATGCATATGTGTTCGAAAGACATGATCCTGTAAAATATTATAGTTAGTGATAAGCACTACATTTACGGAGATAATACAAATTTAATTGTATCGTTTAAATTACTAGCCATAGTAAAGAGCGGTAGAAAAAACGCTCTCCTGTAAAGTTTACTCTTTGTCACTTATGGCACATTCTTTTCGCGGTTAGGACTCATTGTAATCTATGAGATAAAATTTGGGATAAAAAGGAGCACAGTACAGCACATTTACATGTATTTCTACTTGAAATACACTGAATGATATATATGTATATGTATGTAGTATGTATCTATTCTATCATTTATTTTGGAGCTTCTGAAGAGATTCAGATAATGCCCACCATTTCCCAAAATTTCTTGCATTCAAGCACAATCTTGAGTTCAAAATTATTGTATTTAGCGAAGAACACTAAAGTTGTGCCTCTGAGTATGTTTATCAATAATCAGGAGAATTTAAGAGATTTTCGTATTTCATTTTATGAGGAGGAGGTGTTAAAGTGTCAAAGTGTTACAAGTTTCTCGAAAACTATTATAAATTAAATGAAACAGAACAAAATAAGATACTTTATACATATATTACACCTTTTAGTTAAATGGTAAAGTGGAATTAGAAGAAAAATATAATTAAAGCAAAATGTAATAAAAACAAAAAATAAAAGGCCAAAATCAAAAGATAAAAGGAAAAGAAAAAATTAAAGAAAAATTTACTATAAAATAATAAAATTAAAAAAAAAAAGAAAAAGTAAACGACTTAAAGTTCAAGCCGCTTACAATGTCATGACATTTGATTCGTTAACAAGTGTTCCTCTCCCTTCAGACCTCTTTCCGCATCCCCATTCCCCATCTGATACTGCTGGTTTTGTTGGTGTTTGCTGCTGCTGCTGCTGTGCTGCTCCTGTTAAGTCGTGCGAATCATGGACACTTATTTTGTTGTTGTTACAGCAGCTTCAAATAAAATAAATACAATTTTTTCTTCTCTTAACACACTAAAAAAAAAAACAGAAAACAGAAAACAGAAAACCGAAAACAATTTTGCGATAAAAATCAATTTACAAATGAAACAAATGACGATAAATTTGTGTAGGTGAGCAAGCGAAACACACAAAAACTAAGATACTCACTACATCATCATCATCGTCATACTTAGTAGTAAGTACATACAGTATGTGTATGTAGGAAATACATATGTGTACAAGGAAATTAGGGTTAAAGTAAAGTACAACAACATTATTGTATCAATGAGTTGACAAATTCGTTCTCGATGTCAGAGTGAGGAAGTCATGGAGAATTGTAGCACTTGTCAACAATAAATGGTATTTATTGTAAGTATAATACTTATTACAATGACAATTACAACAAGTTGAATTCAAATACTTTTTCAAAAAAAAAAAAAAAAGGGGAAAGGTATCACATGTTTTGTAGTAGATACACTTAGATACTTACAAAGAAATGTTGTTTTGTGTTTAAAAATCAAAAAAAAAAAAAACAAAACACAAAAAATAAAGTGGCGGCGGTGCCCAGCAATTTGAAATGGAAAAAAAATATTTCATTTTAACAAGAATTTTATTATCAACGAATTACAATCGCACCGCACTATGCCATGTTGCGCCCCATGAAGTTGTTATTGTTGTTGTTGCTGCTGCTGTCGGGGTCTTAAGTTTTTATATTTTACTCTTTTTTAATGATTTGATTTCATTTCATTTCGATTTAAGCATTTGCTGCATGTTGTAATTGTTAGTATTGTTGATGCTTGCTGACGCTTTTAACTGAACTGAACTCAAAGTGAACTAAACCTGTCGCTGACATTAGTCGCCTATCTGTCTGTCCAGCTGTGTGTCTATCTATGTCTGTCTGTTTGTATGTCTGAATGACTCGCTTTCCGTATCTGTATCTGAGTCTGTCTCTGTTTCTGTATCCGTATCTGTTTCTATGTATCTTACCGTTCGAGTTGTCTCTTGTTTTTGTCCCTCTAAAGTCGGTCGGTCGGTCTGGCTGAGTTGCTGAGTGGCTGAGTTGCTGACTGGCAACATGAAATTGAAGTTGTTTCGGCAGGTGCACGAGACGAGACGGGACGGGACCAGGACAGGGGACTGGATGGTAGAGGCATACATAATGCACAATGTTGAAATAAAGTTTAATTAATTTTAAGTTTTTTTATTGTACATTTTTGTTGTTTTTTTTTTTTGTTATTGTTGTGCGTGGAAAATTTGTTTTAGTTTTGTCAAAAAATCACACTTTTAAACTAGAGCAAACAACAAAATGGACTGACAAACAGATCATAAGACAAATAATGTATGTTAAAATAGTTTCAACGTCTCAAAGATACATTTTTATCTATAAATTTATCTACTGCATGAGACCTTCAATAGGCATTCAAATTGTTGTTGTTGAAAAGACTTGAAGAAAAAATAAACTTATCTTATATGTACATTAATATTTATAGTTGTGTTTACAATGTTTGAAAACTTTAAGCGAATTTAATTCAATTTTCTAGATCTCCACAATACTAATTATAGTAGTTTTCAAACTCAGTCTGATTTTTCTCTTAAAATTAAAATTCAAAATTCAATTGATGAGAAAAAATCAAGAAAATTTATTTTTGATTTTTTTTATAAAATAAAAACTAAGAAAAATAATAAAAAAATTAACTTACTTTTCCTTCCTTCCTTCCTTCCTTCCTTCCATCATTTCTTCCTTTACTTTACTTTACTGAAAAACTTTACTTAACTGCCATTTAAAAGAACACAAAAAAAAAAAAAAACACAAAAACAATACATAAACAAAAGAGTAAACTAATTAATTTAAGTTTTATTTGCTTTAAGCGAGAATGCGGAATAAAGGGGGAAGGAGGAAGGAGGAAGAGGAGGAGAAAACTTTGTTGCCGAAAGTTTTTTGTGGGTTTTTTGTTTTGCGAGAAGAGATTAAATTAAAATTACAAATTTAAAATTAACTAAACTAAAAATGAATTTAATTCAATTTAATATAATTTCATTTAATAAATGTAAGAGTCAGAGTCACAACCAGATTGAGCGGAGTCACACAAATGTATAGTACAATAGTATTGTAGTATATATTGTGCGAGTCCGGTTAGTCAGAGACTCGGTCGTGCTCTCCTTATCAAGTTTGCTTTTTGTTCGTAAATCAGGACACTTGATTTTAGTGTGATGATCGAAAAATATCCTTAGCATTTTACAGCCGAAATGTTGTCAAGAATAATATGGAAATTTTCTGAAAAAACTCATATTTCTTACGAAAATTATACAAAACATGATAATTATGAATGATTGTACAGAATCAGACTTCTAATTGGGCACAATAAATAGTAGTACGTGATCATAAATTATATTCCTAATTTTATACCCTTTATAATCTAAGCAATAAGCAAGGAGTAGATATGTAGTTTGAATACAGATCTAGATCTAGATATATTCATCTTGTCATACTGTTGAAGAATATTGGACAAGTTGTACAAGTCTATCACTTCTTACTTCCCATGATATCATTCGTGCTTACTAGTAATATAAAAAAAAAACTTTCAAAATATCAATGTAACATCACGGTTCATTATGCTTTTAGTCAAAAATTTTAGGACCTACGGCTGAAATGATCTTTTAATTGATTGTGAAGTCAGATGATTTTGTGCTTGGATCTTCAATCACTCGTGTTAAATGGAAATTCAGAGACAATTTCTTAGTTGAATTGATTTATAAAAAAGAAAAAAAATTATTATAAATTAATTTATTAAAAATACCCACGAACAAAATCAACAAATTTCTTAATTAATTTAATAATCAGCCTATGGTGACCAGCCCGACCCACTAGCCCTTCTTACATATATGTATATTAAATTTAATGTCATTAGAATAAAATAAATAAAATAATTTCTTCTTTTACTGATCTCGATGCAAAACTGAAATTTTTCTTTCTTTTTCTTTGCCGTATTTCAACATTGGATTCTGTTAGTGTGCATGCACTAAGGTCAGATTCCATAAGTCCACACTGGTTCTATGATTGCCTTGGAAAATATTATTACATATATTAAATTGTATTCAAGGCAAAGTTTATAACGTATAACTGGTGGATATTTATTCAAATCCCATGCTAAATGTAATGTGCTTAGTATTTATAGTGATGCTCCATGATGATGCTACCTTGAGGAAATAAATGAATATGAGTACTATATTGATTAATGGAATAAAACTAAAAACGCCAGCTGGTTAATCACTTGTCGCAGTCATTTGATGTGTTCACTGAAACCTAAAGAACGATTTTCCCAACATATCATATACTCCAATACCATATATCATAAATCGTGTTGATCCACTATTTTTATTGACGAAAAGAACTTCATAAATATAAAAATCAAAGTTCCAATTTCATTTGCATCCAATCATCATTATGCAATGGGTTTTTTTTTTTTTTTGCAAAAAATTTCGTTATTTTATATCGAATTCTTCGTTTCGTCTTCATTAAAAATGATGACCAAACTAATATATATAATATGTATATATAATACAATTTCTGCTATCGGTTGTGAAGAAGGAGGAATCTTTTAAAAAGAGTAATTTGATTTATAGCAAGTGACTATAATGAATGATACTTGTATCAATGTACAAACAAACATAGATACTCGTATACAGTACGAATGTATGTAGTATGATACATACCATATATCATATTTAATTACCCATGTGCTCCTGTCTTGTTAATGTCAATTTATTATCTGTTTGTCTCGTTATTCGTCTAGTTGTTTGTTAGTTACAAGATTTGGCTTTCTTTTTTTCTATTTTGACAGTAAAAATTATTGTTGTTGGTGTTTTGGTGGTCTCTGTAAATTTTTACTCATTACATTTCCCAGCTGAAGAACTATAAACGCAATCAATATATTGTAGCAGTGTATATGTTAACATGTATGATGAAATGATATTTCTCTTACATTGATCTGGAAGTTGATTTAAGTAATTTTAAGTGGTAACTTAAATTGCAAATAAACAGATCGATGGATTTGAATGAATGAATGGCCGTTCTATGAATTCTGTTTTTTTTTTCCACTGATAATTGTCATTTGTATGGTATTTTTCAGTGCGTTACAAAAAATACGACAAATTGTTAAATACACGTATGTATGAATGTTATAAGTTAATAAAGGAATTTGCCTTAAAATATTATTGTATCAAATATCTTGAAATTGAAGAAAATTAAATTTTTGAAATATTTCGATTCATTCCATTCACATATAAAAACGCATTGTCCATTTTTGTTTGTGGTTTGTGAATTGTTTTGTTTTTAGTTTATTTCTTAAGAACATTTAAGTTTAGTGAGTTTTTCAGTCAACATACATCCTCCATATCTTCTATTACGTATTTTCCAAAACATTTTTGTTGGGTTTTGATTTTCATTCAATTGAAGCTTTTATTAAAAACAAAAAAAATAACAAAAAATAATAAACACATTCATTACATTTTGTGTTCTTAGAATACCATTTTTAATGATTTCTATTTAGTATTTTAGTTGTTGATTTCCCTCGAAAAGGATGAAGAGACCAATAAAATTTAAAAATTTAAATAAAAATAAATTTCAATGAACTTTCATAAATCGATTTTCTGACATTTGCCTTTAGTATTTAATAAAATGTTCACACAAGCGCACACACACACACACACACACACACACACGTATATAGATGTGCTTAAAGACTTATGCACTAGATACAATTATACATCGATGTATGCATGGGTTTGTGTGTGCATAATATAATAAATGTGCTTTATAATACCCATTGAAAACTATTGATAAGTTACAAACGATAGAATTTTTGATTTGATTTAATTAGAAATTAAATATTCAATAAACCAGAAAGAAGGCTATCATTGGCTATGTCAAAGATGTAATACTCTTCACGCTCCACTGAGTTGCATCCAACCTTCCTTTCTTAGCATCACATCAGTTTGAGTGTACATTGTACATTTACTCTTTAAAAGTTTGCCATTTAATTTGGTATGGGAGGTATCACTCCTGGTAATCATAGGATAATGGTTGATGAATATAGATCAGAAACTTATTGGGTCCAAATTTCAGTTCGATACGTTAAAAAACAAAAAACTTTTTCTAACAAGAACATTAATTTAAAGGGCGGTTTGTATGGGAGGTGGTCCGATTCGGCTGATTCCGACAAATGTGCTGCGTATGGTAAAAAGAAACCTATGTCCAAAATTTCAGCTCTCTAGCTCAAAACTGAGGGACTAGTTTGCATACAGACAGACGGACATACGGACATGGCTAAATCAACTCGTCTCATCGAGCTGATCACAAATATATATACTTTATGTGGTCTGCAATGTCTCCTTCTGTGTGTTACAAACTTCATGACCAACTTATAATACTATTCACTCCCGTGAAGAGTATACAAAATAAGAATTTATTGCACAAAATATTTTGAATTAAACTTTTCCTATCATAGATTTTACCATACACATTATGTATACATAAAGACATAATCCCTGTGTCATGATGTTTGTACTCGTAACTTATAGAATCGAGACTATCATATAAGACCCATTAAGGTATTCATAAAGTCTTTAATGAATGCTGAAGGAATCACAACGTGCTCTGGCTTCCTTCTCTAATTTCCTTCCAGAAATTTCCAATATCCCATGAACTAAATGCCATCTGAATGCAAATTTCTGGAATATTCAGATTCCATCGGTCTGAAGGCAATTAAATGCACATAGTGAAACTCCCGATATTGCTGAATTCAGATTACATTAGTTAAATTCCAAATAAACCTATGCACATAGTGCAGTCCCCGGAATTAATATTGGCAAAACAAACACAACCCATAAATTCAATAAACCAATTGTACCAACTGATAAAGTTTCTCTACAGAAATGCAACTAATCAAATATCTTAAAATCAAATCAATGTGTTAAAAATATCATCTATATGAGGGTGTGAAAAGTATACAAGTTTCGATAGAATCGATTTTTTTTTTGTAAAATTGATTTAATTTACAATTTATTAAAAAATATTTTTTTTTTTTATTTTTTGAAATGAAAAATGGAAAAATTGTAAACATTGATCTTATCACAGCTTAGGTACGCTATTGATAGCTTTGTTTTGAATTAATAAACATATCACGGACTCTTTTCCCTCTAACAATAATTTTGTGCTTCCATAAGCGAATGTGTTTTTTTGTATGAACATCAACAAATACATTTTGGACAGTAGACAAAGGCGTAACAATAGAGTGGCATTACGGGCCCCCGTTCTGAGAATGCCGTGAGCACAGGAGGATCCTTAGTTTTTTTTATTACAACATTTAGTAAAATGAAAAGTTGCCTAGAACAAGTCAGTACTTTAAGAATGAAGTTTTTATTGTCAAAGAATCAAACGAACAGCAGGAAAATCTATCACATTTTATTGTACTTAGTTCAAGCAGTCCAAATGTTTTATCCAAGAATTGACTATTGTTCTAAAAAAGGAACTAAATCTAGTTTTTACTTTCAAGGTAACTGGACTTCTCTGTCTCTCTCTGATGTTTGTAACATTCAAAATTGTGAATCGGAGGCCAACTCAGCAAAGGATTTTTTCATTTGTCTGCCCTACCATCGGATCACAAGAACACATAACGTGGTCCATATTTCGAAATTACTCAATAAATATAAAAATAATTTGTATTACCTTAATTATTATGAGTGTGTCTATGTTAACAGTCAATGGAGTTCATAGAAGACTAGGTAGTTTTCTTAAAGATGAAAACATAAGATAATTCAATAGCCCCCTCTGCCGAATTTCATTATTCTTATGCAATATGAAGAGGTATTCAAACCACAGTTTTTTTTTGTTGTTTTATAATAATTTTCTTTTTTTTAATTTAAAATTTTTTTTGTTCGTAATTCATTTTTTATTTATAACATTATCTTGTATACTGTAAACCAGTTTTGGTTACAACAGAAAATTACCACAAGAAAATGTACAATAAAAAAAAGGCCGAAAAATAAATACACACAAACTTATCAAAAGCAAAAATGTATCTTTGTGCTAAATCTCACAGCAAAAAGTGCCGCAAAGCAACAAAAAAAAAAACAAAAAAAATTGCATAAAAAATGAAATGAAACAAAACTTAATGTCACCCAAGTGAAATTCCTTTGGTAAGCGGTTTTTTTATTAAAAAAAAAACAACAAAATCAACAGATACAACGTAAGAGGAAGAAATAAATTTAAACCACCAAAAAAAGTTACAAAAGAGCAAAAAACAAAAAAAAAAATGCAAATCTCAGCGTTTAATCATTTAATGGCATCTTCCTTAAGAAAATTGCCATGCATATACATAAACACACATAAGTATATACAAGGGCTGCCAGGCAGGCACACACATACGAAGATATATACGTACATATGGTAGATACTCAGATGCAAAAAATGTTGCACAAAAAAAAAAAAACATGAAGACATGTAGAGCAAAGACAAAAATAAATATTAAGAACAACAAGACTAATTTTAGTTTTAGTAAAAATCTTGTGTGCCCTACACTCGCTGTTGAGTAGATAGTAGATATGTATGTATGGTCGATAGAAGTGGTTTGTTACATAACAAAGGTATGTCTTGATTAAAAATCTTTTGTTACTTTTCTATATAACTTCTAATTTAATGGAATTTAGGTAACACTAATAACTAGAACTTGTATTAATCAAAGTAGTTCACACATCATTCAAACGTTTTCAAATATTTTTGTTTAAGTTATTTCCACATCATATTAATAACAAGACACGTACGCACTTTGAACTTTGGGTCAGTTCATTGACATCAGCAGAACAAGCCATTGACATATCATAATAATACTAAAATGTTTATGTAATTCGATTTAAAGCGCAGTTATAATGTTGATGAGTTTGAAAGTTAAAAGGTCATTTTTATAACAGACTAGTTGTGCCCCCGACTTAAATTGTTTGTTTTGTTTGTAATAGCGTGTATTTTGTTAACATTTTTTTTTTCTAATCATCAGCTGTTTAATGTTGGCGCGCAGCAAAAGAGGAACCCATTCAAAAAGCATCCAAAAAGTTGGCACCAAAGCTCAAAATTTCACTGAACATATGAATATCTTTTGATTTAGTAGGTCGATTTTGATATAAAAATCTATTTTACAGGAAGCTTGCTACACCAGTGAAAACCGCATTCAAACTGATTATGCTGTTTCTGAGATTAGCCTGCACAGACAGATTGACGCTTACGATTTTATATAATGGGTTGGTGGAAAAGTAACTTCCGAAAATAAGTATCATGTTTCAACCAACTTCATTTCATTAAATATTTTCCATTGTTATTGATAATCTATTGCCATCTTTCTGAGGTTTCTGATAAAAAAACTGGCGCAGTACCGTTTCGCAGTCGTTTAGGGAATTCATTGTTACGCCATCAAGATAATTCAGCATGGAGCGAAATATGTAAATGGTAATCAGACTTCCCAGCCGAGTTATCAAAGATGTGTGTGGCCTAGCGTTGCCGTGGTAGAAGACTATGCCCTTCCTGTTCACCAATTGCGGCCGTTTTTCTTCAACGCTTCATTTAGTCTTGTTAGTTGTTGACAATAGAGTTCCGAATTTATCGTTTGCCCAGATGAGACAACTCATAATGCACAGGACCTTTGTAATCCCACCAAATGAACAGCAACAACTTCCTCGTATTTAGCGCTGGCTTTACAATGGTTTGGACTGGCTTACCTTGTTTAGACCATGACCTTTTTCTAATGTTATTGTCGTATGTTACCCACTTTTCATCGCCAGTTATCAATTTGGATAGAAAAGGTTACAAATCATTCAATTTCATTAACATTTCGCAAATTCAAATGCGATCAATAAGATTTTTTTCTGTCAAATTGTATGGTACCCAAACATCCATCTAAAACTGTCGTATGGTGAATACCGAGATTCTTAGCAATGTCATGAGTACTTATGTGCCGGTCATTCTTCACTTTTTCAATAAATTGGCCCACTTTTTCGGTGCAAGGCCGACCACACCGAGGCGCGTCTTTCACATCGAAATTTCCCGAACGTAATGGCGCAAACCATGTTCTAACTGATCGTTCTGATTAAGTACTTTATTCATCACTAATCGAATAAAGTCACCTTCTTCTTAGCTTGTCAGACTTTAGAAAGATAATTAGCTTCATAGTTAGTTCTTTTGATGCATTTTTGTCATACATTCTTCCACACATGATTTCGCCTTAGTTACATAATTTCAATTCTTTTCACAATTTGCATATGTTGTATATGGCATCTCTGCTGAGATATGGCTTGAGTTAATTAATTATTGTCGTCAAACTTATCGATAATCATTTGTAGTGTTTTCTATATTGTTTTTCATATTGAGTATTAACTTGTCCAGTTCTCTCCCTTGTATCTTTAACGCATTATTTATTTGTACTAAGATTCATTCTTCACAAAAATAAAATCAAAACAGCAAACAACAGAAAAAAAAAGAAAAAGAAAAGGAGAAATCAAGAAGTAGTAACTTCAGCATCTTTTCAACTTTAAATACAAAAGCCATTAAAATATCAAGAAACTGCAAATGCAGAAGGCAAGGTGCAAGTAGTAAAATAAGTAAGTAAGGGAGGAAGGGAGCAAGTAAGTAACCAAGAAGAAAATTGAGGTCAAATGGTATTAAATGTGTAATGGACACACTCACATATCACATACTTGTTGTACGCCTTCAGTATGCCTTTCTCAGTTATAGCGCCATTAAGATGCAAAAGTGCAAAAATAACAAAAATGCAACATAAACATAAAATGAAGGGATTTTTATTGTGCTTAGTAAAATAACAAAGAATGAACAAAGGTATTAATAGAAGAAGTGTTGCAAATGATGTTGATTTACATAGAAATTATTTTATGGTATACGGTATTCATATCATCATATTCTCCTTTTCATGAATGTGTTAATTGGTATGATTTTTATATGTGTGTACAAATATACATTTTGGATTCAGCACTGGTGTTATAATAAGTTCTGTAAATGATAATAATGAGTAATACAATAACCAACACATTCTCTTTTCCTGTAAGTCACAGTAAATAAACGAAGGATTGTTTCAATAATCTAAAAGCAGTATATGCATAAAAGTTATATGGTGTTATATTAAGCGAATATGGCGGAGAATGGTCTACTCCATTATGACTAGAATCATCATCGCGGAAAATGAATGTCAATGTGTGCAATATCATAAGATCCGGAGTTCCTCAGGGTAGCATACTGGCGCCAATCTTATACATCAGAGATGTCAATTCTAAGGAACATCAATCTGTTGGTTGCTACGTATGCGGATGACACTGCGTTCTTATCTATAGCTGACGATCATCTGGAAGCAACCTCACTGTTACAGCGCCAGCTTACTCAAATTGAGCCTTGGCTGAAATGTTGGAACATCATGGTAAACACCGACAAGTCAATACTCGTTACTTTCACGCTTAGGCGACTAAGTTGCGCCTCTGTCTTCCTGAATAACGAAATCATCCCCTCTGAACAAACCGCCAAATACCTAGGGCTTACCCTGGATAGACGGTTAAATTAGAATGCTCACATTAAGCGTAAGCGCCAACAGCTGGACTTAAAAACGAGAAAAATGCCCTGGCTTCTTAACCACTATTCAAAATTGTCTCTGCGCAACAAAGTTCTGCTATATAAAGACAGTTTTGCACCCCGTGTTTACATATGGAATTTATCTGTGGGGCTCCGCTTCGCATTCTAATATTGAGATACTCAAGAGATTCCAATCAAAGTTGAAGTATTAATTGCTCTTTTAAAATATAAATGTGATTTTATACCAAGATGGCCATAGCAAGACTAAAGTATCAACAGATTTAGTAAGGGCAGTAATCGAAAAACACGACTTTCAGTCATAAGACATTGGCTCATGCTTACGTTTTTTTTTCCATAGTACATAGAATTAGTCTCAGCACTTTATGACCACATCTCGTATACTCACTCGTATGTACAAGTTTATAGAATACTATATGTACTTACGTGTGTACTTAGATACATATAAAACATTATTTTTATGTCGCAAAGAGAATATCTTTTTGCAAAAATATCTCTAAGACTGTTGTTATTTATCTTCTTCAAAAACTTCTACTTCTTAGTATGTGACGTCTCTCGTCTCATTGCCCTTCATCTAAGGCTTAGTTCCATTCCTTTCTTTTTGTATGTAGTGTTTTTCTTTTGGCTTTAAACGTTGCCGCCGCTAAATGAATATGAAAAGCTATTTTGCAAAATTACACAAGCGGATTAAGCAGGCAAAAGCAACAATAACACGAACAACAACAATGAACAAAAGATACTAGATACTAATGCCAAGCTTCTAGTAGACGCGCACAAAAGTAGCGTTAAGATACAATTGTACAATTATAGTTTTTGCCTTTTTTTGTTTTGAGCATTTAGTAACATTTTACATAGCGCCGCCGCATTCCATATTCTTTATGCTAAGCTACTTACTTTTTGACGCTCACGAAAATGACAAAAAAAAAGAATATTTAACTTTTTCCCAACTTCAGTTCGAACTTAACTTGGACTCACTCACTGACTAACTGACTGACTGACTGACTGACTCATTCACTTACTGACTCACAGACTCATAGACTCACTTACTAGCTTTACTTATGATGCTATGTATTTAGTTTAACTCTTTATTTTTTTGTTCGTAGATACTCCTTCTTTTGTTTTATTCATTCGTTGTGTTGTTTTGTGTTGTTGGCATACACTAGTATAGTATAAAGTATCTATAGCTACCACAGTTTGGTGTTTGTTGTGACAATGGAGACTGCAAACTGAAGACTTAAGATAGAATGAACATAAAAAAAAATAAACGGAAAAAAAAGAGGAGAGAGGAAAGATCTTTCAAGTAAGTGAATGTGTGTATCTTTTGCAATACATTCGTGTGACTTTTGTTATCTCTCAGTCTTAAAAAATCTACGATGGATGTATCTATGTATCTCAAGTTCCACTCACTTCAAACTGTTGTCTTGTCTTCTCTTGTCTTATGGCTTAAGTTGTCAGAGTAAATATTCTCTTTGCTCTTCTTTTCTTATAACTTCAAAGATGAAATGAGTTACGGAGAGTGGGAAGTGGAAAGAGTAGACGAGTTGGGTGGGGAGAAGAATTCTTTGTCATGAAACGAATCAAGTTGAAAAGTATTTCATGTTAAGATACATTTTACGCCAAAAGTGTAGATTTTCTAACCAATTTTTTGCTTTTGCTTTTGTTGTTTTTGTTTTTTGTCTTTTTGTGTACTTTGTTTGTTTGTTTGTTTGTTTGTTTGTCAACAGAGAGAAAAGAAATCACGGGAATGTGGATGAGAATGAAGATGGGGAAAGTATCTTAACTTTGAAGAAATGAAGGTAGATATAGCTGTACATATTCTATGTACTGTAGTAAGGATCTGTTGGTTGAGATACTATCACGTTAATGCCAAAGTATACTCGAAAGTAAGCGTAAAGTTGGCGTTACTGCGGCTTCTGTGTTTCTTAAATACTTTCTTTTTTTTTCGTATTCGTATTCGTCTTCTTATTCTCCTTTGCATTGCTTTTGTTTTATTGTTATAAAGTAAAGGCAACACTTACTAACAAGAGAAGCTACAAAACAAAAGCAATAGCAGCGATAGAAGGTACTAGTTAGTACAATATGTACGGTATATAGAATGAATAATATTAGGATTATGGAGAAGACAATGAAAAAGAATAGGAGGGGAAGGTTTTTGTTTTTTTTTTTTTGGTTTTTTGGTAAAGAGCAAGTTTCATGTTGCAAGTTGCCAATGGCAGTGGCAGTGGCAGTGGTAGGAACATTTCGAATGTTGGCACCTTTCTTTCTTACTTGCTTGCTTTTTTACTTTTTTTCTTCATTGCCAATGATGATGAGAATGATGATGGTGATGCTGATAATGATGTTGATAGAGTTTCTTTGTCTTTTAGATTGTTCAATATCAGCTTCTTCTTGTTTTTTGCTCTTGTTTGCGCTCTTTTTTGATGCATGTACCTAAGTAGTATATTTTTAGTTACCGAAAGTATTTTGTTTTTCTTTCTTTTCCTTATTGTTGTGGTCTATAGTTTGTTATTGTTGCTATTCCTGTTGATAGAGATAAAAGTTTAACTCTATTTTCTACTTTTATCTTTTATTTTCCGCGCATCAATTTCCATTGTTCAATTTTGTGTGTTTTAATGGCCGATTTTTCTTTTCTCAATTTTATTTGTTTTTGTTTGTTCTTTTGTTTTGTTTTTTTTTTTTTATTATTTTGGGGTGTTTCAATTCAACAACTACCAACCATTAACCCATTATGCTGAGCCACTCACCCACTAACATATACATCATCATCATCAACCCACTAATCCACCAACTCCCTCAATCAACTCATTTGGGCAGGCAGGCTGGCAACAATAAATGTTACTTGTATTCTATTGCAGCTATTCTTCAACTGTGGTCTATTGAGGGTCACCTCATCAACGCGCTGTTCGTAAGATACCCCATAAATACAGCAGCTCCGTAAGTCTAGTTACCATTAAGACTTTCATGACTTTGTTTTGAGCTAATTCTGTAATTTCTGTTGGTTGTACTTTAGGGTAGTGGTTTCTTTCGTCGGGCTTCGGAGTCTGGTCCACATTAAGGGCAACATGACTCAGCAATGTCAAATGTTAAGAGGGCTGAGACTAAAACGGCCACCCCTCCGTGTTGGCCTCAGTATCGGCTGGCCTAAAGTTCGTTCTCATCAGCATTCATAGTGTAACAGATTATTAAGTCAGAAGTTAAGTTTTAAGATCGGCATTTAATGCATAGAAATACAATAAGTGTCCGCACAAGTTGAAGAACCGCTGTTCTATTGCTGTTTTATATTTTCTTTTCCTTATACAATATTTGTTCTTCACTTTCTTTATTTAATATTTATTTTGTTTATTTTTTGTTTGTTTTTATTTAACTTTTTCTCCCTTCACTTACTTTGGTGTTGTTCATTGTTTTGTTTTAATTTTATTAAGAAAATGAAAATAAAAATAAAAAAATAGAAAGAAAAATACAGAAAATTCTTAACAAAAAAGAATTAACTTTTCGCTGCTGTTCTGCTGTTCTTCTTTAGCTTCTTTCTCTAATTAGTTGAATTAAATGTCGCCGTCATTTACTTTTAATGGATTTTCATTATTTTTGTCTGTTGCTGCTTTAAAAAGTTTTTTTCTTTTTCGTATTTCCTCTTGCTTTTATCTGTTCTTTTAAATTTTTGTTTATTTTTTTACTTTGCTCTTTTATATGATGATGGTAAAGATGATGATGATGATGATGATGAAAGTGTTAAAAAGAATTTCAAACACCAAACAACAATTACAAAAGACACCTTGCGCTCGATAAAAAAAAAAAAAGAATGAAAACTAAGAAGAAAAAACAAAAAGAGAGCAAAGCAAGTAGGTAAAAACGTTAGCTACAAAGGAGGTGAAAGAAAACAAAAACAAAATGTTGGAAATTTCATTCTTTTCCTCATTCCTCATTCTTATTTTCCACTTTTCCACTTTTTTGTTTATGTTATTTTAAACACGCACAGTCAACAACCATAAAAACTATGTTTTCTTTGTTGTTTTGCCTTTAATTTTTCCACAACTTACCATATTTTTGGGTATTTGATCTCATATTCAATGGGTTTTGAGGCATGACATTTACCTGCTCACAAGAAACAAGTTTTGTTTCTAACAAAAAACCAATTTATTTACTATTTATTTAGTTGTATTTTCCTTTTTACCTTCACCTTTTCATTTTTGATTGTCTTCTGCTGCTTCTACTTGCTTTTGTTTTGTTTTGTCTTGTTTTGTTTTTCTTCCGTTTGTCTTTTACTTACACATGGGTTTTGGGGTAAATTTATTGATGCTAACAGCGTGTGTGGCTAATCAGAATCAAATTGATTTCAATTTGAATGATTTTAAAATGTTTAACCATACCAAACCAAATAAAATGACAAAGATATACTTGTATATGTAAAATCCATATTCTTCACTATCTCATACACTGCATTGATCAAACTTAACCTTTCCAAATCGGTAGTTCTGGATAAATGAATATGATAAGTACATATATATCAATATCAAGGAACCTACGTGTGTGTATCTTGTGCATTAACTTTATTTCTACAATAATATTACGCTTTAGTCAAGTCTTTCTCCTGTTAATGGTAATTGACAATACAGAGTACTCAATAGTCGAGTCGTCTAACCTACCTGATTTGTATTGATATTGATGAAGAACAACAAAAAATACATAACTTACGTCAAAATCGTGCCACAGTCTAGTCAAGCTTTATTGAGAAGAGACATATTTTTGAAGTCAAAATTGAAGAACTCATAAGATAATGTGAGCAAGGGGAGGTGTGCAAAGACCACATGAGCACAAAGGTTCGACCATTGAAAATCGAGCATTTGAATTTGGAAATTTTCAAATCAAAATGAAATCAAATGAATTCGTTCTGTCTTTCAATATGTTTTTACTTATATTACAGTCTGTTCATTATCATCATCATCATCATCATCATCATTATTATTATTATTAATGTTGTAGTTATTGTTGTTGTTTGTCATTATTTGTTGTAGTCAAAATCTAAATAAATAATAATTAATGAATTCTGCTAACCAAATTAAAATTCTTTCAACTACTCAACTTTTTTGGTTTTAAATTATTGTAAATTGCTTTAGGCTTCATTTTCATCATATACAATATTATTCATCATCCGTTAAGTTATTCTTGTTGTTGTTTTTCTTCTTCTTCTGACTATTGACTATAACTCATATGCTTCATGACCTGTTATAATGTTGATCAGACAAAATATACATATCATATATGGAGGTTCTCGATTAATAGAATGATTAGTTTTGCGTTCACAAAATTCTTCATTTTGGCGATATTTCCATGAGTTGAAAATAGAAAATACTTGACAGCTTTGCTGAAATAATTTGCATCAAATATAAGCTTCCGATTTTGATAAAACCCATTCACCAAAAGCCCAATAATTCTCCACATGAAATTCCATTTATAACTTTGTTATAATTTCTTTTGTTTACGACACTATACTGAGGGTTAAATGTTATTTCCGTACCCAAAGGGTGCTTTTAGTCTTTATGAATATTTCACTTTTGCTTTTGATAATTTTCACAGTTCCCGATCTCAATGTTGATATGCAGTATGAATACTGATTCTACTTTAAACATAAGTCAAATCAATAATTTAATATTTGGAGCATGAGCTTTTTGTCAATTTCATAATAAATGCATATTCAAGGTGTTTGGAATTGCTCGAGGCTTGAGTTATTGAATACATAATTCATATTTGTCGCAAAAAATCTTGTACGATGGTACGCAACCCTCCGTGTGCGAGTCCGACTCATACTTGGCAGATTTTCTTTTTTTTATTTGTATTTAGTCCGGTAAGAGAACTTTGACAGTCAGTCTGGTCCATAGGATGAGTTCTTTAAAGTCTGCGTTGTGTGGAGGAGTCCTTGTTGAGAAGTTTGTATGCTAGTTGATTTGGATGTGATCTGAGCCTTTCCACGTACCTCTTGTTAAAGTGGACAACTTCTTCAATGACCCATGTCATATGTAGGTCTCTGTGTAGATTGTCGTTGCGAATATACCAAAACGCACCGGTGAGTTTGCATAGTGTTAGGTTTTGATACCTTTGGATGATGTTTACATTGGATTTAGCTGCAGTTCACCAAAGCTGTATGCTTCAGAATGAATTTATAGAACCGTATCTTATTTTCAAGGATGAATTTTGATTAAGTGCCAATTAACCAATGCATGCGCTTTGTTTTGAGGTCTAAATCCTTTCTTTTATCGAGTATATGATGTCTCCACGACAGAGCTTTGTCCAAATGTATGTCTAGATATCTCTCTTCATTGGTATTACTACACCATTAAAATGGAGTGTGGAGATTGAGCCTTTCCGTAATGAGAAAACTTTGTGTGTTGTCTCTTGAGTATTTACCACTATGTTCCACTTAGTAGTACTGATGATACTTATTGATCTGACTGACTAACATCGCTGTGTCATCTTCGTATGTAGATCAGCGGTTGTGAAACCCTATCGCAGTCTATTTTTCGATGTTCTTAAGACTACAGTTTCAGGCTGACAAATTGCACTTTTTCCTAAAAAAAATGTCAAATGAGTTTTCGATCAAATTTATGATTTTTATTTAACAATATTTTAAAAAACTTTAAGAATAATATAATGTAATTGGTTAATGTACTTTAGAATAACGAGAACCACTTCTCTAGTTCAAGCGGCGAGAAAATCAAAACTTTTCCTTTTGTATGGTAAACCGTTTATCTTATTAATTTTTTGTAATAAACAATGCTAAAGAGTTCAGTTTAAGTATTTTATTCTTATGTTTCCCGTTTTGATGACATCAAATTCAATTAGACGCTTCATAATTCTTACAAATGATGATTGCTGATAGTGATGTTAATGATGATGATAATGTTAAAAAGAAGTAAGAAAACGACACTGTCACACTTAGAAAGTAGTACATACTTCATGCACCATAAAGTGTTGAACATTAGCTAATCAAACATAAGTAAGTTGGCCTTAAGCAAGCAAATTACTAGATGAAAGTGTGTGAGGAATTAAGTGTCATAGTGAGTCACTCACTCACTCACTTACTCTCACTTAACTAAAAAGTTCACTTTCTTCGTCATCTTTGTTGTCGTCATCGTTTCAAAACTTCAAACTAACTCAATTGCACGGCATTTGCTTCTTATTTACAGAGCTCGAAAACTTCGTCCTCATCATCCACATCGTTGTCCTTCCAAACCAAATACATTTTATCTTTTATTTTTTAGTCACTCGTTCGTTGTCGTCCTTTTGGCCTTTGCTACTTATGTCAAAGAAATATAAAAAAGAAAATACTAAAGTAAAGTGACGATGAAAATGGGAAGAAATGGAGAGAGACAGAGAAACTTATAAAAAATAAACAAATAAAAACAGAAATAAATTTATGGCAAGTGTGAAACATTGCATTTTCCTATACCAAGCCCCACAATACCCTACCCTACCCTACCCTACCCTACCTATAGTTTTCAGCTCACTTTTTTCTCTATATACATATGGTATACTTAGAAATATTTTTGCAAAATTTATTTTATTTTATTTTTGTTTTTGCTGGTTGTGCATATTTCATTTTCCACTTTTCGGTTGAATATCTTTATCTTTTTTGCTTGCCATGCTTTAGTATGCTACTTTATTAGCTTTAGCTTTACTTTTTGATATGGTGGCGTCTTTGAGCCTGCCTGATTACCTACCTTCTACTACTTACATATGGTAGACGGGATGGTCCTTTTTTTTACTTTACTTTTCCACTTTTATACTTGTCTATTCCTCATCTATGGTATTATGGTTGGACTGGGGTTCGACGGTCGTTCGTTCGTTTGTTTGTTTGGTTGGTTCTCTTGGCCTTATTTCGAGTGAGTGTCTCCACTTCGCTTGTGACTGTTCTATACGTTGACAGTTGCCATTTTTCCATTCAGGATTTTCTATGATTTTTCCTCTTAATATTTTTCTATCATTTCTTTCTTCTAGTCAGCATTTCACGCCCACTTACGCCCATAGTTTTGCTTTTGCTTGCATTTGCCAAAATGTTATTTTCCAACCAAACAAAACAAAAACAAAAAAAAAAAAACAAGAAAGAAGGAGATGAAGGTAGTAAGAATTGTGTTGGGCGCAATAAAAAGAAAATGGTAACACCAAAATATTGTTCTTGTTGTGTGTGGAAATTGTCGAATTGTCATCACGTTTCAAGTTGTCGGTCATATCAATGGTAGGCGTTTATCGTTGTCTTTTGCAACTTAACATCTTTCTACGCTTCACGATTCGATTTGATTTCTGTTTCAATTCGGTTCGACTCGACTCGCTATGTTTTACTTTGGTTCAACAATAAGAGTCGAAAAATCATTAATTTTGTCTGCAGTGATTTGGCTTAGGAAAGCCTGCCTAGGCAGGACAAGCAGCTTAGGCTGTCAATGTCTGTTAGACAATGAATGCAATTTTAACGTAGAAAGAAAAAAAAAATGACACGTACTTCTATATATTGTTTATTTTTTATTGATTGAATTTATCTAATCCAATCTATTTACACCATCATTTATGAAGATCGTCAGAAAAACAAAAGATTGGAATATTCAGACCAAAAAAAGAACAGAGCTCGTGGACTTGTCTTGTCCTCATCCCAATGATCTCGTCATAAACTTGCTAGATCCAGTTTCCTTGATGTTAATGCCAATGATAATGAAATGATATAATAAACGCATTTACTGCAAGTGATTGTATATTGAAAACAACAATTTATGAAAGATATATTTACGAAGTTACGAAATTTTGGAGATTGCAAAACGTAACGTAAATTACTTTCATTCTTCTTAAACGCTTAAACAAAAGGCAAAACTTGTTGTAAAATTGCACATTTCTTCTAACAGTACCGGGTGACCAAGATTTGCTGGTTATTCGACACTTTCAGTGGCCACACATTACTAAATATGTTCTTCTTCACTTATGATTCTAGATAAATTTGCTATGCATCTTACTTTTGCAGCACATGCAGGTCGAATTGAAGGCAACGTTTCTTGATTTGTTAAAAAGTTCGAGAATCCTGAGTTAAAGTTAATCATTTTTACACATTTACACGGAAAAATGGTAAACATTTTGAAAGCGCTTCCAACACACGAGTTGTTTTGAAGTCGGTTTGAAAACTTTGACAGCGTTTTGCAATTCAACTGTTCTCAAAATAATGTTTCGTGCAGAGTTTCCATGTGGTATAGTAATTTTGTCGAGCCGTTTGCGAGATACATATATATTTACAAGAATTGCTCGAAGAGATTTTGATACGATTATATTCATATTAAACATAGTAAACCTGGAATTAAAAAAAAAATAAATAAATAAAAATGGTATTATCACGGCGTGTAAAGTTGCTTTTTTGTAAGGGTAGTGCCAATTACCTGATATTGACAATATGACCCAACAAAGCGAATGTGGTGGATGCAGCCCAAGCTGATATCAATGGAAACCTATGACCAGAAACAGTGGGAGTTAACCAGAAGCTCCGGATGAGCTCGCAGCCTCGACGGCCTGCAAAGGTTCGCGAAAGTAAATACACAAAAAAAGAGGGAAACTTCCATAGCCAATCGTACCGATGGCGCCATATACAATAGAAATACAACATTGGTGCCATTACAACATACAAACTGAAAAGAAATTATACACACAAAAATATTGAAGGACAAAAAGTTAGCGAAAAAAACATCTCATTCTGTCAAAACTATTATTATCTAATATTATCTATATATACAGTTGTGTTCATAAAAATAGTATTGCATCATATACTAATGGTTTTAAAGGTTCTTTTCTGACATGTTCTGTCTTGCAAATTGGAAACCTTTGTTATATATTGGTAGAACAGAATGTTAAGAATAGAAAAACATAAGAATCCCACTACTTTTGGATCCATTTATTTGTTTTTGACGAATTCCGTTAATTGCACCAAAATTCTGCAGTTCATATGTATTATCAGTGGCATTATGGACAAAGCAATTTTGGGTGGTGATTAAAGAGGCATAAGCTTAAATTCTTGCGAAGCGTTGTAAGGACCTTATAGACTCCATGCCACGTCATTGCAAAGGCGTATTGGCAATAATGGATTCACTACCAAATATTAGATCTATAGAAACATATAAAATATTTAACTTTTAGTATTAATGAGTTTTTTTTTTTTTTGTTTTAATTATAATGAACACTACTATTACTATTTTTGAACAGCGTAAGTTTTGTAATTTATTTTATTTTATTATTTTGTATGAAAACAAATAACAGTTTATTAGAAATGAAATTGTAAATTTTCTAGAAAATAGTTAAAAATTATTATTTTCATAAATTTATGTGAGAATATTGTAGTTATCACTTCATTGAATAGTTAGAAGTTACGACCTAACTGGGCTACTATTTTTATGAATACAGCTGTACATTCATTCTGTTCATTTTATACTATTGTCTATAAAATTGTTGAGATTGTAATAATAATTTTTTATAAATTTCATTGAAATGGAAAACCTAAAGAAATAAATATCAGTTAAATGTTTATGCTTCCGTTGCTTCATAGGAAGTCAAACCAATGGGTATACACGATAGATACATGCATACATAGATACATAGATAAGATGAAGAGTTAAATGAAACGATATACTCGTATACAATAGCTTATCATTTATTTATTTATTGAAATGAGGTTGTCAATGGCGCTTATTTTCAAATGATTTATAAGCAGCGCATCTCTAACAAAAACACATGACTCCAACGATGAGAATTTGGATGGTTGCGACGATGCGAGGACGCCTACACACAAAAGTCGTGAATAGTATATCACTTACTATTATACTACTAATACTACTTATGTACAATAGTATACGAGACTATATGATAAACAAACAGATGATGTACAAATATTGTATTGTATTATACATATTGTATTCTATATTGTATGACTATATTTTCATCTACAAACAAACATCTTCTGATAAGTATTAATTCAATGTGTGTGTAGGCATGAATATTTATGTGTGTAGATGTGTGTGTGTGGCAATTTATAAACTACAAATTTGCAATTAAATGTCGTCGCCAGGCCGAAGTAATAAATTAAATGGCGTCTCTCTTGTGACTTGTACCAAAAACCAGCAACAACAACAACAACGTCAACTACAATATAAGGAAGAAGGCAGGCACACTTGATATTTTTAATGTTGTCGCTCCTCTCATTGTTGAAGTTATACAGGGGCGTGTTTTGACTTCTCGGTAGTAGGGGTTCTATGTGAAACATACAATAGTTTAAACACCTGTACATTTTTGAGATCCCTGATATGCTTATAAGTTTATGCATCATCAAACCCTAAGGTTCGGAAGATTCATAGACATACCAGACCATTAATTTTTGTCTTTTGAAATTTTGAGTTTATACGGTTTCCAACAACAAAATCCAATTTTCAACCGCTAGAACTACAAATCAGGTTCCCTAATCGAGGCCCTGGACCATGCTGCTCATGTTGCTTCTATGAAAATGCGTCAATGACGATATTTTTATGTTGCTGTTGCCCATTTTGTATGTTTGAAGCATTTTTGCTGTTTGTTGCAAATTCCTTGAGACTTGAATTTTTTGTTTTTCTCTTTATTTTTAGGTTTTCCTCTTCTTTCTACGAAATAAATTAAACGCATGAAAAAATAACAATAACAAGAAGAACAAAAACAAAAAAAACAAAAACAAAAAAAATGAATGAAAAGAACCCAAAACGGATGAAGAACTTTTCGCAAGTTAAGAACATGATTTTCCAAACATTCAAAGAAAGAAGAGGGCGCCCCACTCAGTTCACATTAAAAGCACCCAAAATAAAAATATGATACTCATATGAGAAAATCAAACATTTCGATTTCTACGAAAATTGCATATCCTTCCTTAGAGTCTATAAAATAAATTACAATATTATAATTATTGGGTCATGGATGTCATGGTAACTTATTGATACATCACACTATTAAGTCCGTGGTTTTTTATGTCATCTAATCTAGGATACATGAAAACTTTACCTATACACTGACATATCTAATATCTAAATTGTATATCAATTCATTTTTATATGAATATTTTATTAAAATTAATCTTAAATTAGACTATAGACTAGACATTTAAAATAGAAGAGTTACTGTTAGTGTGACTAAATTACTTAGTTAATAGCATAACTTCACTTGTTCATTGATTTGTAAATTAAAAGTAGTCAAATTATGACTATCTATCTATTCCTTCCTATAAGTATTATTGCAATAGACATAAATCTCTGAAATAATTGTACAAAGAATCATTATACCAAAGTGTTATTATCCACTCGTTGTACAGAACTAAACTAAGTACTGACGTATGTCAGATGTATTATAATACCATAAAAGGGTATAGAATATTTATAAGACCCAAAAATCGTATTCCCGTATTCCCAAAACATTATTGATTTGAACAAAAGAAACACAAAAACAAAAAAAAAAAGTTTTTTTTTTTTTTTTTTAAAAACCAAGTGAAAGATGAAGAAACACAGTTGAACTGCATTTATAATTTATGGGCAGCTGAGCCAATTTTTGGAGTGGTGGTCTGTGGGGTTGGGTTAGGCGACTTGACTGGTTTCATTGGCTTCAGGGCAGGACAGTAGAGGGAGATAAGTTGAGGTGACTTCTATTATGTGTGTATGGCGAGTGATTCTCCAAACATGAAGAAAATGTCAAAAATGTTTTCGGTTCTTTATACTTATATTTGTGTTTTTTTCCCCCCAATGTTTTTCTCATTTTTTGTTTTTGTTTTTTTGAGGAATACAAAATCAAACGAAAACAACAAAAGAATCTGCCCAATTCAAGTAATTCACATAAATTATGTTAATGAAAATGATTCTTTCTTTTCTTTGTGAAGAAATGTACAGGGAGCAGCAGCAGCAAACGGAGGAGATTGTTCGAATGAATATGATAGGGTGGAGGAGTAAAGGAATAAAATTTGAAAGGAAGGGAATTTTAAGGAAACAAAAAACTCAACATCCTCATCATCAACAGAAAAAACATTACTAAAAATAAAAGAAAAACAGTAGTGGCAACTTAATTTTATGTTAATGGTTTCACTTTGTATTTTGTTAAAACTTTATTTAAGTTTTTATTTTTATCTCTCGGATTCTTTTTAATGTTTATTTTATTGTAATTAAATAGAATAACTTCTTTGTGATTTTTGCGAAGCTCAATGTGTTGTGTATAGTAAATGTATGGTAATTAATACAAAGAACGAATTTCAGTTTAAACTCAAATTAAGAAAATAACTTCTGTCATTTTTTAAAGTTGATAAAATTGTTCGCTTATTTAATTAAAATGGCCCTAATTTTAGCTGACCGTGCGGTCGTCATATCGATCCATCGATCGATCGATCGTTTAGTTGAAAAAAAAAAAAAATTATTAGAAACCTGAGTTGCTTACGAAATGAACTGTGAAAATGCATTTTAATGTTTTGAACATGACTTATGCTGGCCATACACATCAAATATGCGTGATGATTTTCTTTACTACAATCCAACTGGTTGAAAAACTTTGAAAAGTAAGGAAAGAAATCTTAAAATTAGCACTCATCTTACACAGACTGAAAATCCAAATTCAAACGATCAATATGAAGTAAGCAATCAATTTTGGCTTCCACTTTTGGCTTGATTTTGATACCAAACAGATAATATAATATGTATATGGTATTTGCAAGGCATTAAATTTCACAATAAATCCGTCATGCATATTTGATGTACATGGCCGGCATAAGTTAGTCACTTAAGAAGCAACGTAAACAGCAGAGTAAGTAGAAATATGCATTACAGCAATGATTTTCATCTTTCCCTTCAGTACAGTTTGTGCTTCCCTGAATCAAAAAACTATCTAAAGCTTTGTCTGTCCCATCAACTGTCGGTCTGTCTGTCTATGCATCGGTTTCTCTGTTTCTGTTTCGGTATCCATGTCCCTTCTGACTTCAACTATCTTGAGTTCAGTTCGTCTGTCTGTTTGACTGGGTGTCTGCCTGTCTGTCTGTCTGTTTGTTCTTCTTATAAATGCATCATGCTGCATGCATGTCGGCTTGACTTCGCATTGCATGTTGCATGATGTTTGCTTACTTTTTGAATATTGTATTGTATTCAAGACCCGATGCGATCCGATCGCCCGCGCTGTATTTTTGTATTATACTTACATATATTTGTATGCAACAAGATACAGACGCATTTAATTGTCAACGGGTGGTGTGTGGTGGTACTCAAAATACTTAAGACATGCTGCATGTGGTTGGGATCTTTAAAATTTCTTACTTGCTGGATTTTGGTTTTTTTTTTTTTTTTTTTTTGTGTTGTGCACATAAATTAATGCTGATTTGTTAAAAAAAAAAACAGACAAACTGTAGAAAAATAATATAAAAAGAGGAGAGAATGAAAACCAAACCATTGATCGGTGTACCACAGTACAAAAGAGCAGCCAGGGAATTCAGGAAGGGGTACAAAAAGAAACCTCTACGCGCAAATACAATAATTTATGCATACTACAAAGTCATCGATATGTGTACAATTTTATTGTATCTCTTACTTCTTATAGATACATTTTTTTTCTTGGGTGTGTGCTGTGCACATGCGTAGGTGCATATTGATCATAATATTGTCTTTAAAAGCCAATTAAACGGTTTCATAATGCATTTCAAAATTTCTCAGTTTAGTTCAGTTCAGTTGACTTGTCTTGTCTTGTCTTGAATCTTAAGATTCAACTTGAGTTGTTTCGATTCGATTGGATTTGAGATTGTTAACCAACAGAGGCTCGTAACACCACTTCCTTTAAGCTCACGTGATTATTCTTTAAAAATGATACTAATGTTTAAAAACCTATTGGTTAATTTGACGTTAAAAAATATTAGAGAGAAAAAAAAAAAAAAAATTAAGATTGTTTTTTAGGTTTGGATTGTTGTGTCGTGTTGACATTTTTAAATGTTTGTATTCTTTTTTTGACAAATTTATGTGGCATGATTATGATTATAAATACAATACTGCATATACTAAGTGGTCAAATATGATGATGGAGGAAGGAGGTTTGACTGAACAAAAGAAACAGATAAGGAAAACAATAATTTATACTTAAAAAATTATTTTCTTATGAATTTTAATTTGAATTTACTCATAATTCTAACAATGAAAGTCTTTCATAATGAAATCAAATCAATTTGGATTTTAAATTTGCCTGAAATAATTTTAATTCACAAAATATTTGTGAATTTAGACTAAAATTACCTACAGTAGGATTAATATTTCATCCTAAATAACATAGAACTTTCCATCGGAGACATCAGCAAAGAGTTTCTTTATTTGTCTGCCACATGATCACCATATAAATAGAAATAATTAAAAACTCTATTGCTATTATTGTTGTGAATTAATTTCGGACGGTTCTTATGTCTGTTTTATATTCAGAACATTCCATATGAAAAATAATTATCCATCTTATATGAATTTTAAGTAAAACTTAGTGTAATCTTTCTTTTGCTTGCTTAATTTAATTATTTCAGTGCAAATTTAAGTTTTAGTTTGAGAAGTTCCTACGTTTTTATCTTTTATACGTTTTAGTGGATAAAATTTATTTGTCATGATTTGTAAGAGTATAGGTAACAGATCAGTGTATCTAATGTCCAGAGCAGTGAGGTGTTTCACTGAACACAAACACGTTGTTTGCAATATGCTAATGAAATCAGCGCTCGCATTAGAGTATTTTCGTAAGAATGTGACGTGGCAGAATCAGGTAACCAATCATGGAGACAGAACTTCATGGGGGCACTTCGAATCTAAATTGACGGACGCTCTTACCACACTGAAAAAAGAATGTCAACAAGGCAATGAAGCGAAGATAGTACATTCGAATTCCATAGAAAACTGATTGGTTTCGCCAAAAGTGATAACAGTGACAGTTTAACAGTCAGAACTTAATGCGGCGCCTCACTGTAACGAGTATTGCGCATTTACATGATTTATTCTAATCTAAGTTATTATTTTAAAATCTGATTCTATATATCTTTAATTACAATGTGTTACAAAAAAAAAAAAAATTGAAAAAACTTCTTATCAGACCTAGTGGAGGTTATAGGTCATAAAAAACTAAAAAGAATGGCAGATAAAAAATCTCTGATACACCCTCAAAATCTTGATTTAGAACCCAAAAACCGTTTTTAAGAGGTTCCTGTACATATTACCTTATAACTTTTTATCGGATTTCAAATTTTTATTTTGTATTTAGAAGCTGAAATGTAGCCCTTTACAACCATGTATCATGTATTTTGTTATCATTTAAATTCATGAAGATACAGACCAAAAACTTTCCAAAATTATGATTTTTCCATCGATTTTGCAACTTTAAGTCTAATTTGTGCCCCTTATCTTATCTAAATTATATTTTTTTTCAACGTTCATCGAAAGTTTAGTGATTTAAGCTTTAAATGAACCCTGTTTGAATAAAATCGGTTAAAAATTACTTGATTTATTGTACTTTTTGTAATTGCATATGACAGTTTTTTTTCCTTTGAAATCCGATAAAAAATGTCCAAGTTATAAGGTAATATGTACAGGAACCTCTTAAAAACGGTTTTTGGGCTCTAAAACAAGATTTTGAGGGTGTATCAGAGATTTAATATATACCATTCTTTTTAGTTTTTTATGACCTATAACCTCCACTAGGTCTGATAAGAAGTTTTTTTTCGCTGTGACACAGTGTTATTATAGAATAAATTCATATTATTATACAGCATATTTATATCATAGAACTATAAGTACTTACGTGTTAGAGCATCGCACGAGTCAGTACTAAATAATGGTACGTCATACCGCGACATGTGAGTTTTTTGAACGAGTCAGTCATTGACACAAATTTTTGCTGTATTGTGAGTTGTGCTTATTGGTATGACTCGGTACAACACTAACATTAAAAGACACTTTCGTCTAGTGTCTTCGGCATTAGGACAGAACAGCACACGAGTTTATTTCATAGTGTTCTAGAGCAGGTTGGCCGACTTTTGATAGTGTGCGTGTAGCACACGTTTCGTTTGGGCAAGAGAGGATAATTTTTTGTTTAGTATTGACTCATGCAATGCTCTATTATGTGAATATATGGGGAGACTAATGAAACTTATTATTGATGGTTGATTCTTAAGAACATTAGTGTATGTATATTTTTCCCTAGATATGCAGATTCTTACGGAACGGAAGTGCCGAAAACACTCGACAGTACTTCATTTGTATTACCTCAATAATAATGAGTGAACCTACAAGTATATACAGACTGCATGGAGTTCATAGAAGTCTATTTATTCAGAATCACAAGAAAAATATGAAAAACTTATAAAATGATATATGTACCTGCATTTGTTGCTATTTTAGGTTCTAACCTATTACTTTATAAATACAATATATCATTTGGGTTAAAGAACGATTTTGGCAAAATAAAATTTTAAAGTAAGAAATTACCTTAAAACAAAAAACTATGGAGAGAAATGAAATCAAAATAAAAACGAATCACGCTCCTCCGAGTTGCATCCAACCTTCCTTTCTTAGCATCACATCAGTTTGTGTGGCAATTCTATTGTACTTTTATTCGTTATAAGCAGAGTTCGCAAATAACAGTCAACAGTTTCAGGCTATCTGCAAAAAACTGTTAAATGCGCACGCAATGCAAAACTGTTAAACAAGATAATTTAACATTGATTTCTATTTTCTACTGTCGCTCAACCAAAAACACTTTTTTCAGTTTCTCTTTCCTCTGGTTATTCGGGAGTAATTCACGAAAAACAAATTCAAAAAGGTCTTTGGCTACATATGCACTTGAATGAGCGGCTGCTTTTGCGCTTCTCTCTCCCTCTCTCCCTCTTTGTTGTGTATACTAATATTATCGAACAACAAGGGCGTAGCCAGATACGGTAGGGGGTCAGCAGAGTGTGTATATTTTATAACTAATTACTCATTAAAATTGTCTCAAAAGTGCATTGCTGCATCTTCAATAGTTAACTATTTATAATTAGTGTAATAACGTAACTATTTGTTTCCAATAATAAATGTGTTTGTAGTATGCCGACTCAATCAACTCATGTCACACCACACCCATGGTACAATAATACAAGGTACCGCCACTTGGGCCATTTACTCTCTCGAAATTTGCTCACTCTCAATTGATAATTGAAGAAGCAAATTCAAATTCTTCAATTTTCAATGCATTTTGAAATTACGTTCAACACTAAATGCATTATTTCAGCGTTCTATACACTGATATCCTTCAAATTCTTCAATTTTCAATGCATTTTCAAATCATGTTCAACACTAAATGCATTATTTCAGCGTTCTATACACTGATATGCGAATGACGTCAAAAATTGAGAACGACACATAACTGTAAACTAATGGCGCCACCTCTATTTCTTACACCATGCACCACACCAACAACACAACGCCATTTATGCTTTCCACTTATTTCGTTCTGTCCTCTCAGAAACACTTCCTTTTTGACAGATTGACCAAATTGGTCTTTTGGAATGGTTATTGTTAGACAGACATTTTTTTCCCTCAACTGTTAACTTAATAACTTAAATATGTAATGACTGTTATTTGCGAACTCTGTTGATAAGTTTCTCATTTAATTTGGGTTTGTATGGGAGGTACATCTCCTGGTAATCCTAGGATCATGAAATTTACACGGTTGATGGTTATGGATCAAAAACCTATATTGTTCAAATTTCAGTTCGATACGTTAAAAAACACAAAACTTTTTCTAATAACATTAATTTAAAGGGGAGTTTGTGTGGGAGGTACCCCTCCTGGTAATCCTAGGATCATGAAATTTACACGGTTGATGGATATGGATCAAAAACCTATATTGTTCAAATTTCAGTTCGATACGTTAAAAAACACAAAACTTTTTCTAATAAGAACATTAATTTAAAGGGGGGTTTGTATGGGAGGTACCCCTCCTAGTGTTCTGATTCAGACAAATGTGCTGCGTATGGTAAAAAGAAACCTATGTACAGAATTTCAGCTCTCTAGCTCAAAAACTGAGGTATTAGTTTGCGGCCAGACGGACATGGCTTAATCAACTCGTCCCATCGAGCTGATCACAAATATATATACTTTATGTGGTCTGCAATGTCTCCTTCGTTATGTTACAAACTTCATGACAAACTTATAATACTATTCACTCCCGTGAAGAGTATAAAAAGGCAAGACAAATTATAGAAATTCAATCAAAAAACTTTCAAATTGAGCATTGAACATTGTTCACACACCCACACACAATTACAACCACTCACAAACGCACACCTATGTAAGTACTCATTCATCTACTTACTGTTTTATAAATCATATTCCTTTCTGGTAAAGGTTTTTTGATTTTTTTTAAATTTATTTTTTATTTTGTTTTTAAAAAGCATTTTAAACAAATTAAATTTTAATGCGCTTTTACTTGTCTTTGAGTCCCTGTGTTTCAGACATTCTACATGGAGAATCACGACCCTATAGTTATACATGCATATCTCTGTACACACGTAAGTGTACTTAAGTGTATGTGTGTGCTTGTGTTTTTTTCTTTTTTATTTCTTTTTTCACTTTATTGAAACAGCACACTTCCTTTGAAGTCTGGAACTAATTAGAAACTTATTAGGTTCACACTTGAGTGAACATTAAACAACAAATTAAAACAGAAAAGAAAAGAAGCGAACAAAAGAGAAAAAACAGAAAAAGTCAAGTGAAAGTTAAAAGAAGAATAAATGAATTGTGAAATTGTAGATACGGAAAAGGGGAAAGGAGAAATGGGAAAACGACGATGATGGCGACAACAACCACAAATCATTAAAATGCAAAAACGTTTATGGTCCAAGTTTTCTTTCGAAGCAAATTCGTAATAAACCATAAGAATGAAAAGAATTGCCCATTGCAAAGGCGTTAAGGAAACCCTAAAAAGATACACAGAAAACACGGTTAACTAAAGAAGTATAAAAAAATTGATTACACTAAAATCGTAATACGCTTTCTCAATAAATTTAATCAATTCGCCTTTGATATAATTAATCAACAATAAAATATTGGTAATTTTAATAAATTAAATCATATATTTTCTATTGTCGAGTCATATTTTCCTTATGTAGTATGCTCATATCTTACATTTAGAAAAGGAAAAAATTTAAACATATTTATTTGGCAGGGCAGTGATTGCAATTGTCTCTAATTGTTACTCACACTGAAACATGCAAAAAAGATAGGGCTCTCTCTATTCGCATAATTTATGTTGCAGCTATAGAAACTTGAAACGATTCATTGCAATGGGCCCCAAATAGAAGCCTAGTTCTTATCACTACTTTTTTTTTGTCAATCTAGACATCCATTAATTCTAATGTCACAAAGTTCTTATGTTGGTAAAGGTGCTGCCACACGATCATAGAAATATGATGTATATCATATTATATGATAAATAAAAACATGAACCGTGTGGACAGCAAAAATATGTCATAGAAATATGATTTTTGTCATATAACTGATGAAAAAATATATCGTACTAGCTGTGCCCCCGACTTCGTACGCGTGGTATTCGAAATATGTTTGTACATAGTAGCGTGTATTTTGTTATCTTTTTCCCCAATTATCAGATCTTTAATATTGCCCCGCAGCTAAACAGCTACTTATATAACAAAAAGACACATTTTTTAATACAAAAAAAATTTATTTTGTTAATCAGCAGATAGCTTTTGTTGTGATAGATCGAAATTTTTTTTTAGGAACAGCAACTATATAAAAATTGTAATTTCTCAGGCTGCTCAGCAGATACATATCAACGAATATTTACTTGTAGTAATTTTAGAGAGTAGTAAAAATAAACTTGATAACGTATTATTCACGAAATCTAATCATATTTGTGTAAAATTTCAACGAAGAGATTAGGGGAATCCGATTTTGGTACTTAATTTTTACCAATATTTTTTCGCTGATCTTGCTGATTAATCTTTTCATCCTGATCATCCTCTATATCCTGCTTAGTCTTTTCATTTGGAGCTACTAGTTCAACAATATCGTTTTTAAAATGAAATGCATTATGATTATGTATTGAATTTAAATTTGTGAAATTTGAAAATATTCTTACCAATTTTAGTAAACGGTGTCCGAAATATTATGCCGACCAACATAACAGGTTTGTATATAGAGTATAAAAAGATCATTATATAGCCGGCAATTATAGCTATAGCCTCATCAATGCCTTTTTCATATTGCTCCATGAATGGTACAACATAATTCGCAAAAAGGTAATCGGAGCCTTTGCCGCCAGTTGGTAGTAACCAAATTATCAACAAGAATTTAATCTCATCATATAATGGCAACCAAAATATGTATTGATCAGTTACATATAATGTCACAGCGAACACCAGGGCATTCACAATCCAAAACCGCTGCCATTTGTAGACTTCCAAGTTATTAAGTGAAGCATTGTATGTAGCATAGGCCGGGTAAATGAAAGTGGCCATCATCGTGAGAAAATTAATCATTTCAGTCTCCATCGTGAATAAGTTAGTATTATGTCCACTTAATATCCAGTCCAAACGAGAAAAAGAAATATAATAATATTCCTTTATTATTTAAAATTTTTACGGAGCACGTTTTTTCGACTACTTGCTTCGTTGAAATACTAAAGTCAAGTGAAAATTTTTAGTAGATGAATCTATTAGAATAATTCTAGTATTGACATGTTATACAATGAAACTATGTTGCTCTAATATTTATAATTCTCATTCAATTTTACAGTGCAAATGAAAGTCAATTTGTTTAACGTGAACACCTGTTCTAGAGACGTAATATCACGGTGCCGAGGACAGGGATCGATAAACGTGAATCAACGTCCCCTTGGATATATATCCGCAGGTACCAATCTCAAGCCATACTTATTTTGGTCGTATGACTCATTCCTTGGTTAGGAACAAGACATTTTTAAGCCTCTGCTGCTATGTGGGTCACAGCATCCGGTTGTTTAACGCAACTCAAAATCAAGCTCACACTCTACCTGCATTTGGGTACAACCACAGCCACCACGATAAAGGGGTCATCTTCCGTGGTACCAGAAAAAAGCTTCTGATCAGACTTCATACCCGAACCCCAAATAGATCGTGGGTTGGTGGCCCAAAAATCAAACATAGCTCTCTGAAATAGAATGTAGGCATAACCCACAGATGGCGCAGAATACACTATATTCATGGATATAGCTTTCTCACTGTTCGGAGCGAGGTGTATTCCTACCTCTTCAAAAGAACTATGTCCACACTGTCACAAGGACTTTAGCGAATGGATAGTAGGCTGTATAATTATAGGTATTAATAATTTTGTAGTACCGCGATATGTGTTACCTATTTCTACGCCAAATATCATAATTTCTCAGGTTTACCTATGGTTTTTTTTATTATTTCTAGACACGTAACGTACTACAATATTTTACAGTTACGGTCATCTGACCACTTACTATTTACGCTGATAAATGGTTGAAAATTGGAAAATTGTTGCTACGAATTGATTGATTGTTCAATTGATCAACTTATTATCTGGCTAAAAAGACAATATTTTCCCTTGTAGCAGATCAGATAAGTCAAGAGACCTTAGAACGAATAAATTCATTGCCAAGATAACGTAACAGTGCTCGTACTCTAATCATTTTAGAAGTAGAATACACGGCAGGTATACGCGGGATTTTGGATCAACATTCTAATCTAGTCCAACCCAACCAAACATAACCTAACCTAACCGCTTGTAAGTTGTAGATTGAATTTTCGATTTTGAATTATTATGGGAAATCATTAATATGACAGAACATTAAGGTTGATAATATAGGGTATGAAAAGAAGTGTTTGAACATCACAACTTTTGGGGGAAAGAGAGGTAGTCAAAAAGAGAATGGGTGCGGGTGAGAAAGAGATAAACTGAAGAGCAGTTAAGCGTATGGTATTAGCCAGTGACAAAAGACAAAAACTTAATTTGCTTTTGTAAGCGAAGCTAATAAAATTGTAGATATGTATGTATGTATGTACGTACTACTTTATTTTTATTGCTGTATAGCTGCTGTAGTTGTTCTTGTTCTGGTTGTTCTTGTTGTTATCGTTGTTGTTGTGATGGCACTCTGACCGAGTTTTTGTCGTTCTTGTTTGACACATAACCTTTGAACTCAGCGCCTGCCTTGAATAACAAGAAACAAAAGCCAATAAGCAAAAGGGTGACATAGACGTTTGACTTTTGCTGCTGTTGCTGCTAGTGCCTTTATTTTGGATCTTTTGTTTATTTCATTTATCCATTCATTCACTTCATTATTATCTCCACCATGCAATACCACCGACACCGAATCTGTCGACATCGCTATTGCTATCACCACCGCCATCACCTTCCATATAAACATAGCGTCATGCTGACTATGAATGACTCCAAAAGGAAGGCGCTTTTTACCTTTTATGTCGTTATTTGTTTTGGTTGATTTTCGTTTTCGTTTTGGTTTCTTTATTTTTTGTTTTTTGCATATTTTAAAGCCGCTACTACCACCACCATAGTCGCTATACTAAACTAGCAACCTTCTCTTCTGAGACCTCACCTCATCACTTTTCATCACAGTTAGTTAGTTAGTTGGTGGTTTTATATCGCGTGTTTGGCCGGCGCACCCTCAAAGAGCCATTGTTGGTTGCTGACCGCAATAACAAATATCAAAGCTTATTAAATTTTATAATTGTTGTCATATCACCCCTTGCATCTCACTCCTCAGTCAAACGTGTATCCCTAACAACCCCCATTAAGTCAGTCGTCAACGAACCACGACAACGACAACGACGACGACTATCTCAACTCATTCAGATTACATATGTATGTATGCATTGTACATATCAGCATAAAGAACCAGATAGAAGGCTATCATTGGCTATGCCAAAGATGTAATACTCTTCACGCTCCTTCGGGTTGCATCCAACCTTCCTTTCTTAGCATCACTAAATTCTCTATTTTCTAATAAGAACTTTAATTTAAAAGGGAGTTTGTATGGAGGTACCCCTCCTGGTAACCATAGGACCATGAAATCTACATGGTTGATGGATACAGAACAGAAACTTATAGTGTCCAAATTTCAATTCAATAAGTTAAAAACAAAGAACTTGTTCTAATAGGAACATTAATTTAAGAGGGGGTTTGTGTAGGATCATGAAATTTATATGGTTGATGAATATAGATCAGAAACTTATAGAGTCCAAATTTCAGTTCGATACGTTAAAAAACAAAAAACTTTTTCTAACAAGAACATTAATTTAAAGGGGGATTTGTATGGGAGGTACCCCCCTAGTGGTCCGATACAGCTGATTCCGACAAATGTGCTGCGTATGATAGAAAGAAACTTATGTGCAATTTCAGCTCTCTAGCTCAAAAACTGAGGGACTAGTTTGCATACATACAGACAGACAGACAGACGGACATAGCTAAATCAATTTGTCTCATCGAGCTGATCACAAATATATATACTTTATGTGGTCTGCGATGTCTCCTTCTGTGTGTTACAAACTTCATGACAAACTTATAATACTATTCACTCCCGTGATGAGTATAAAAAGAATTTGAAATAAAAAATGTACAAAAAATTCTGCAATTTATTGCAATCCAAGTAAAGTCGTTTTAATTTGAGCAAAACAGAATTTTGGGAGCCTCTTTATGTTGCCATATTGCCACTGTTGACACGCGTCTATGAATATACACATACTCGTACTAAGGTAAGATGTGATGTGTTATACAAAATTTAGGTGTTCTAAAGTCAGTCTCTTCTCTCTAAATTCAAATGACAATCAACACCCAATGTCCGTTCAATCTATACTAAGTATTATTAAACTGATGTCTCTTTCCTCATTGCTGCCGACAAGGCAAGAAAGAGGAGACCTGGAACCACAATATTGACAACTTTCTTGTCATCATCCGATTTCTTATAGGGTAGATGATGTTGGATCCAATAATACGATGAGTTGAAAGATTTTTTAATTTTAATTTTTTATAATTAACTGTGAAAGATACTAGATGCAAAGTTAATATGAACGTACAAAATGTCAGAACAAAAAGTGACAGAAATACAATAATACTAGATTTTTAAACTACAGAAACAGGTGTGGTGCCTACCAAGTAGCTTAGTTGTAAAATCCCTGTTAGATGCCGGGATCCAGCTATGAGCTTTTGTGGATTAAACAACAATATCAGGAATGTTCTAAGGCAAATTGTTTATATACTATAATGGAAGTTGCTGACGCCAACAATAGAGATCTATGTCTCTCAGTCAGTTCAATTATAATTGTAATATAAACTTGTGCAACAATTGATTTTAAAGGAGTAAAACTAACCAATCGAAAAATGATGTTCAGGTAAAGGGAGATGATGATGATGATGATGTTGATAATTATCATTAAGTTTAAAATGCTTTTGGCTTTTTGACTTATTTGATTGAGTTTCTAAACTTTATTTTCTCCCCATTTTCTGTTCGGTTTTGTAATTTTTCTATGGCTATTGTTTAAGTTATAATAACAACCCCAAATACTTATGGTCAGCTACGAAGTAAAAGTACCTATATTTTAGGATATTAAGGTCCTTATTTAGTAGTACTACGGAAACCACATAATATTAAAAAAGTTACATATGTTGTCATTTTCAAAGCAATTATTGATTTTGGCTTTACTAAATCATATGTGTACACACACACACACACACACACACACACACACACACACATACACTCATATCTACTTATATAGTGTGGATATAGATAGATAGGAAAGGCATGAAGGAAGCAGCGAGGAATGGAGGGAGTCCAAGCGATGTTGTTAAGTCGACATTGTCTATACACAATAAACAGACATGAAAAGTATTTTCAACTTTTCACCACATGTTTCATTTATCACAAATTCATTTATCATTTGTCGTCGCCATAAAACTTCATTTATTACGAAGGCAACAACATAAACATCAACAGCAAAAACAACAATAAAAAAAATAATAATAAAAGAAAAAAAAAGATGATGAAGAAGATGAAAAGCGAAAGAAAAACTGGGTGAAAATTTTACACGAAACGTAAGACAGGACAGGACAATGCACAGTACACAGTATATGATAGGATAGGATAGAATACGATATGGTAGAATGGAATAGGATGGGATGAGATGGGACAGGATGAAAGCAATGTAAAGCAGGCTAAAGCAATGTAATGTAAAATATGCTTCCCTAGTAAGGAGTAGAATAGAAAGCAACGGAAGGTGCTAGCCAGGCAAACGGAAGCTGCCCCTGCTCCCATTGCAGCTATTGCCGATTTCTGTTTTATTTTTTGGGGGCAGCAACACAGCTACAGCTATTGTTGTTTTTGTTGTCTAGAATATCTAGTATGTAGTATCTCAGAGGTAGTAGTAGTAGTAGAAGTGGGTTACAGAAAGAATAAACAGACACAGAGACTAAAAGACAAGTAGTCAGACAGACATAGAGACATATACTATAGACGGATGGACATGCAACGCTTTGGCAATCATTTAGAATACTTTGTTGCAACATTTAATAGCCAAGTTGGCAACGTTTGCGGAAGTTAAAGTTGTGAAAGTGGCATCAAAAAGAAACAAAGCAAAAATAGAATACAGGACAAATGAAACGAGTAAAAATCAAAACAGTTTAGCCTTAAAGTTGATCTAAATCTATTACGCGAAAACGCGAATCAACAAAAATATGGTAAAAATAAAATAGAAAAATACAAACACTTTATAGTTCCAGAAACCAGTATAAATGCTAAAAGAAAAGAACTTTTTCAAATTTTGCGGTAGTTCAACTACTTAGCAAGTTATACTCATACAGCGCATATCAAGTAGCTGGCTATGGCAATGAGCCTTCTGTAATGTCTGACTGATGCTTAAGACTATCTATAATCAGGCAAGGGCAAGAACATAAATCTGGGATTAATGCACACAATGAAATTTGTTAAAACATTAACAACTTGGTTTCTTGATGTCCTTAATCTTAAAAAAAAAATTGTTTGTCCTTGTTCTCATCATAAATTTTAGTAAAAGCTCCCATCGTTTATATCGCATTAGTTACTGTTATTTTCTTGAATTTAATGTTAGTAGCTTCTTCATATATACCAATAGCATTATTCATCATTTCTGCCGTATTTGACGAAATCTTATTTAAAAATTGAACTACAATTTAATATATTTTGTTTAAGATTTTCGGCAACTTCCGGACATTTATAAATACACGTGTATTTCTCCGTTTGAAATAAAGTAATCATGTTCTTCTTTTTGGAATGTCAATTTACCTTTTATTGTATATTATTTATGTCTATCTTTAGAGCGGAAATTTATTTTGGCTCGTCCCTGGTTCTAACTATCAAGTTTTACATGTATTCTGGTATACTGGTGAATATAACATGGCGATGTAATTGGAATGGGTCAATTGCCACCGCCTCTATTACCATTCTCCAGTCGTGTCGTCAGTCATTGCCACCACCTGCAGTTCCTACGACTAGTGAATTCACTAGCCACCAGTAATGCGAAAGGGGGGTCGCTGACTTACTATGGAATCACGCACTTACTGGTTAACTTCTGCATAACCTGCGACTAGTGAATTTACTGGGCACCACGTAATAAGAAAAGAAGCTAGTGATTTACTATCGAAATGGGGACTATTGCCACTAAGCATTTTGCGGGAAAAGTATGTGTCAATATTGATGGTGAACAAAAAATTTTCAAGTTAACATGTAGTTGAGTTAGTTAAAAGTTAATCCATTTTTTTTTTATCATGATTTTGCATCATTAATCTTTAATTAGATTAACTTTTGGCCAACACTGGTATGTGTCGCCTATTTTGTTATACAAATTAAGATTGTAGAAGTTTTCTAATGACAGTATTGTTTGTATTATGTACAATATGTTACTATACTAAGCCTTCCTAATGGTTAAAGCTGTCTTTTATTTGAATTCATTCTATAATTTGCAATCAGCAAAAAAATCTAGGAATAAAGCATTATAGATACCTCTGATGTAACCTTGCCACTTTTCAGAAAATTTATCCAGCAAATGCCCCACCAGATTATTTATTAAATACTTAGTTCTAATGTCCAAGAATACCACTGAATATTATCATTATATAATCAAAACAGTTAAGATAGTTCTGGATGTGACATGGGGTTAACACGGTTAATCGGTTGTCAAAATCATGCAAAACTTTCAGTTCAAATATCCAATATATTGATGAAATAAAAATAAAAATAAATAAATTAAGTTCTTAAAAAGGGAAACAATTATTTAAAATTTATAGGAATTTTTTTAAAACGATAAAAACCACAATAAGTGAAAGAGAGATAAAATACAAAGAATTAAAATTTTTTATTTTTATTCTCCTTCTTTTCTCAATATCTTTTTAAATTTACTTTCAATTTGTTGCAGAATATTTGAACTCAATAAAAATGTATAATATTTTTACAGAATATCTCAAAAAATATATATATATATATATGTATATATATATTATATAAAAAAATAAAAAAGAAAATATTGTTGAATTTTTTTCATTCGTTAACCCACCACATTCTGTTTTCTGTTTTCTACTTTATACGAGTACGATATTTTTTGTAAGTCTCGTTCGATGTCCTTGTCTTGTCACAGTTTAGCTGAATGTATCTGCTGCTCCTTGAATTCTTTGACTTGAGTTTTGCTTTCTTTTATCTTGTAACATTTTTATTCTTGCCTGCCGTCGTCGTCATCGTCTTTATATCAGTGGCACTTTACATATCTACAACGATTGGATTGAATTGGATTGGATTGAATGGAATGGAATTGGATTCTTGGCGTCACCAACTAAATTTATATAATTTTTTTTTCTTTGCAAAAACAAAAAACAAAATAGAACGAAAACTTGGCAAATTTTCTTTGTTTTTCATCCTTGGCCCTTCAATCAATTTATTTGTCCTTCTTTTATATGTTTTTATGGTTTATCATCATTATCGTCATCGTCATCATCTTTGTTGTATTTGTTGCCCTTTTCCATTGCACTCAGTTGTTTGATATTTGTCTTTGATTTAAAATGGAAATTTATATGTCACTGGGATACTAGTTTTTTAAAAAGAGAATTTTCTTCATTTACATTTTCAATTTGTCTTCCTTTTCCTCTTTTAAGCGGCCAGTAGACTTTCAATATTATTGAATGCTTGCATTAGTATCCACAGCCCAAAATGAACTTTTTCTCATTTGCTTCTGCCATCTCGATTGACCCACACTCACACATTGCACAATATTAGCTGACAAACAGGAAACTGTTTTCCGCATAACCTAAGAAATATCTAAATTATTTAATTCTCCAAAACATATTGTACATCATATTAAAGTCTTCTACAAATGTTCAAACGAATTTTATTGCATGAACCCAAATATTGAGTACTGGACATTTATTGGATTGGATATTATACATGTGTGGGCCGCCTTAGACTTTCGTTCTATTGCCAAAACTATTGAGCATCTTTCACTCTTATAGACATTAGTAGTAGTAGTCAGTCAGTCAGTATCTTTTCTATGAGTATTTATTTATTGACTTGACATTTTGTGTATCTTTTTGTCTTTGGTGGTTACAAGTTAACTTTCTATACACTCTGACTGACTGACTTCAATTTTTCGCCTCTCTATTGGTTTTCCATTATTCTTCACTACTATTTTTGTCTTCTATTCAATCGATTTCACTCTCAATTCGATTGGATTCGATTCGATTTTAATTTATTTGATTGTTGCACTTTTGTAAAGTTTTTGTTTTAAACGCCAATATCCTTCTTTCGTTTTGGTGTTTTGTTTTGTTTTGTTTTCTTTGTTTTGTTTCTCAATAATTTTATGCAATTTGTGTTGAGGAAATGTTTTAGAATTACTTTCTTTGTTACAATACAGTTTTTCTTTCACTACATATTCGGTGGGTGCATTTTAGGCGGTGGGTGCTCACTTTGTGTGTTTTAGATGAGGAGTGTTTTTCCAACGCCTTCGTTTCTTTTCAATTCGTTGCACTTGCAACTTTTTCCTTTTGATATTTTTCTTTGACAACAATTTTCGTTTACTGTTACTCTTGTGGTTGTTCTTGATGTTGTTGTTGCTGGCGTTAGCGTTTTCTTGACTGTTGCAAATATTTATTTGACAATTTTCATTGCATTGTCAAACTTTTGCCATCCATGGATGGTCCTTCAAATTCTTTCTTTTTCTTCAACTCTGCAATTTTATGTTTTTATTTTTCTTGTTTCCCAAAAATTTCCAAACTCTAACCTCCTCCATTGCCAACCATTGTCCCATTGGCATCTTCACATCCTTCCCTATTTGCTTTGTTCACATTTTTCCTTTGATTTCGTCGTCGCCTTTCACAAATATTCTGTGTTGTTTCTTTTTTTTTTTTTTTTTTCTTTTTTCATCACCTCCTACTACGAAAATATTTTACTCATACTAGTAGAGAGAAACTTCTTGTTTTTGCTCTGGTTTTGGTTGGTCGTGTTGCTAGTTTTGTTGTTTTTATTGTTGGTTGCTTCTTGGCATCCTATGCCCTAGCGTCCTGTGGTCCTGCTTTCGGGGGCTCGGGATCGCGTAGGGGATCGGGTTTGAATATATGTATGTTGTTTGCTTTGAGCTGCAGCAGTAACCAGTCAGCCATCCAAACAATTTTAACACTTCTTGTGCAAATTTTTATGCATATTTCTTGAAGTTTTCTCATTTTGGTTTTCCTTGGTTTCTTCCATCTTACACTCCCTTTATTTTTATTTATTTATTTATTTTTGATCTTTCTCTTCTTTCTTCACAATTTATGAAGTTTACATTTTCAGTTGTGCTACCACCTCCTTGGGTTTTCTTGGTTCTTGCCAAAATTAATTTTTTTTTGCAATTTTTGAATTCTTTATTTCTTTTCGATTTTCCCTTTATTTTTCGTCTCTTCTCTTCTCTTCTCCTCTTCTTATTCTGTTAAAGTTTTCTCTTGAAGTCACTCGTTCATCGTCGTCTGTCTACTTTGGCATTCTGAGGTATGGAAATATTTTTAAGTTTTATTTTCTTTTTCTTTTCTTTTACTTTAGTTTATTTTCTTTAAAGGCATTTCTTTCTTCAAAATTCTTTTTTGGTTTGTTTTTTGAACTGTTATCAAAATTTTTATCGAGTTTTTGAACTTGGAAAATTAAACAAAATATAAAATAAAACAAAGAGAATTTCTTTCTCAAACAAAAAAATACAAAAAAAGGAAATATGTAATTATTGAAAACAAAAAAAATATACAGATGTATATACTATATAAAATAAACAAAAGGGAAAAGAATAAAAATATTCAAGTTCTAAGGAAATAAACTAAAATAACTTGTTTCTTAAAGTCCACCTACATAACACGCTTTGTAGCTTCGCAAGCTTTCTACACTTCGGCTTCAATAGTTGAAATGTATGAAATCGTATGAAGCAGATTTTCTATGAAAGCGTGAGTAACCGAAAGTCGGTCAACTTTGAACTTTTGAAGTTTTCCAGTGTTGACAATGGGTGAAAAACTGGTTCGTGAACCGAAAACAGCTGTTATAGAACCAAAGAAGAACTGTTTGGTGTTGTGGTGCATTACAAATACCTAGTTTTGTGAATGGCAAACAGCAATTTTAGGTCATTTATTAACCTTTTTTTTTAAAGTGGAGTGCAAAACTTTGTAACATGGAGGAACAACTTATTGAAGAGATAAAAAAACATAAATCGATGACCATTGTGGTATACATTTTAGTTTCATCTGTTAAATAATTAGCAATATCAAAGCAAAACAATCTCATTTTATTCACAACAGCTGTTTTCTGTTTACGTTAAGAAGCGGGAGAAGCTTGCTCTGTAACTTGAAGCGTCGGAAGCCTTTGAAAAGCGTGTAAAGCCAAAACGTCCAAAGCGTGCTTTGTAGTTGGACATTTATAGAAGTTTCTATACATTTATCTTATTAATTGAATATTAATCGGCCTTAGTAGCAAGTAGTTATTTGTTTAAATAAGCAAATAAATTGGTTTCAAATATTTGATTTCATATATTTTTATATTTATAAATTTATCACACAAGTTGCGGGCACAGCTAATATGAATAAAATTAATAAAGTTGCTTATGTTATGGGAATCATAATTTATATTGTGTTTTGATCACAATATTTGTTACTTTTTCGATATGAGTGCACAGAAGATGGTTACAATTTAATGAATAAAAATATTAATTTAAATTTAGGGGGCGCTTAGAAAAATTACCATTCGAAAAGTTGGTGAACATTACGAAATCACACCTGGCAGGATTGGCGCAAAACAGCTTTTACTAACACTTTAAGGTTATCTTTTAATGGCTACTATGTAGTGACAATATTCATTTATTCTTCTGATCCAATAGATTTAAGTACTTGTTGTTATATACTAAGCCTTATTTACTACAAGGTTACATTGTCAGCTTATTGCACCAGCTATAGAAAAGATGAAACTTTGTAAAAGTAAGAATTGCCTTCTTCTAACATAGTTCTATGGTTTCTAAGAGTATAATATTAGCTGAATTAAAATAAACGTTGACTGAAATTGATTGCATCCGGAATCGTGATGTTAGGATTGCGGGTGCAACTTGTTGTCAACTAAAGTTTTTGACTGATATACATACATATGTATAATATAAGTAAAGAACGCATACGCTAAAAATTACAAAAATAATTGTTGCTGACCTAAGATCGAAAAAGAAAGAAATAGGTATAATGGAAAACAGAAAAGCGATCACTTGGCACTAGATGAACTACAAAACAGCACTGCCAAATTCAAGCTGCATTCTTTTGTTAAAAAAGTTCAGTCTGACTACTTTCAAAATGCAAAACAAGACCTGGCCGGTGAGAAAGCTATTGTACAAATAGACTTTGCCGAGAATTATGAGCTGATCAATCAAGATGAAATACAATCAGCACATTGGTCTCATAGGCATGTTACATTTTTCATGTCGTGTATTCGGACTACCGATAAACTCCATTGAGTGATCATAGTTAGTGATGAATTAAGCCAAAATAAAAAGAAAATTGTGCATTTCAGATGAATACTGTAAATTCAAATGAGGAATCTTCAAATGATGAATCTCCCTCAAAATTAACAATATAACTTTCGGCTGATTGACGTATTTGAAACGAAATAATTAACATAAGTGACAAAGAACAGTACTGATGTACTTAAGGTAATAGATAGGATTGATTCTTGGGTGGAAGAGAATTTCCTCTTTACAATTGATCTGTAGCAGATAGCCATTGTTTATGGTTTTTATAAGAATGGAATTTTCGCACGGAGAGTAAACAAGCCTTGAACTGACAAAAATGATAAAAAAAAGGACCAAAGTGAAGTGAATAAGACGGATCATTTGTTCTCGTTGCGAATACCATAGCAATAGTTTCTACTTTTAACTGAAAAATCTCAATTCAATTAAATTCTAAGCACCCAAATCATATTTCTTTGAACAGAAATCTTGCAATCTTACATACAATAGTAACATATATATCCCATTTTAATCGCTGGGTTCATACACTATGTCAAACATCCCCTACTTTTATTTTATAAAATTTCTCAAGTACTTTATAAAAATTCTATTGTTAATTCTTAACTTTGTTTCCTTTCTTTCTTTGCAGGTATGTGACATTATCAGTTTATATGTACAATTACTAAAGCAAATCAACCTTCAAATCGGGCTGAGCTACTTAGTATTTCATACAAAAGTTTTATACAATGTTATTTTATAGTATTGTAAGTTATTTTTCTTTTTTATTTTTTTTTTTTTTGTCTATGTGTTAAATTGTATTAAATTACATAAAATAATATATAAAAGAATTCAAAAGAAGATTTGCCATATGACAACAAATGCATAAACTCCCATGAATTGCAAACAAATAAGATTATAAAAAAAATGAGATTTTGTTGTTTCCGATGGCTTAAAACTCTTAAAATAGCGAAAGATGAGAATAGACTCTGAGAACAACAATAAAACACAATCAGAATAAAAAATGATATGAAAAATTATAACAATAACTAAGAATAGTGATGCCGCCGAACTCTGGTTAAGCTCAGTTTCAATTTGAACAAACAAACAGAAGAACGCACAACTTCAGATACATTTGAAAAATACACGTACTTATAAAAAAATTCAAACTAAGCAAAATATAGAATGAAGCATGAAGAAATTGATCAGGAGAGTAGAGAAGAGAGGGAAGAGACACTTAAAACAAAACCCACAACATTTTTGTACACTTTAAGTGGCTTGACATTTGATGCCTTTTTGGTTGTCCTCATTCTCGTCGTCGGTCTCGGTTTGAGACCCTTTACCTCTCATAGAGATGTCGAGAAGCATGATCAGATCAGCCGCATCCTTTTCGTGGTCTGTGAGATTTACACAAATTCCGCCACTGAAAACAACAAAGTGCCTCAAGTAACTTATGTTGTTCGTTCATTCCTATCTACATATTCTTCGTACAGACAGATATCTTTTGTCTGTCTCAGTAGTCTGTGTGGTAGTATCTGTGTGTTTGTCCGCCTGTCACCTCGCTTATCTATCTATATATGCATATATATATATCTGTGTGTGTGTGTGTGTGTGTGTGTGTGTGTGTGTGTGCAGTGAAATTGTGCCTGAAAATAACATTAGAAGGGACAAAAATGCTTTGTGTGCAAAAAAATAAAGAAGAAAATAACAAAACAGAAACAGAAGAAAAAAATAAAGGAACAGTAATACGAATAAAGACAGAGAAATCTATGGTTAAACTATTGTATCACGACTAATATTTCTCTCTCTCAGAGTCTGTCCCTTAGTTTGTCTGACTGTGCCTGCCTTACAGGCAGGAAAATATGCCAAAATTCCTTGGTTGCAATTTGACACAAGCAATATAAATACAAAAAGATATGTACTTTTAATAATAACTTCGGTTTTACCAAAGATTTAGTAGCCTTCTTCATTCAATAAATAGGTAAAGTAAAATAGCTTCTGTTTGGAGATAAAGATCAATTAAATTAATTTTATTTTTTGCTAAAAATAATATTCTCCAATTAGTAATTGCATTATCTTACAAACTAAAGGTGCTCTACTTTGATACGAAATTTAAAGCTCGACCCGGCCTTGCATGGCGACAAATGTCAGATATCAGATATGCTTCCTTTCTTAGCATCACTATATTCTCTCCGTTACAGTTTTAGTATCAACAAAGAACACAGTTTGAGTATCAGATGTGAGAACAGTTCGAGTGACACAATACAGTTTTGTATGAACTTTTTTTATTTTTTTTTGTATGGGATATACCCACCCTAGTGGTCCGTATTTCTGCATGCTCAATCACAGTAGCGTGAAGAGTACGATATCTTTGGCATAGCCAATGATAACCTTCTTTCTGATTTTTTTTTTATTTTTTATTAAAGACCTGCTAGATGGCCCTGGGGAACCATTATTAATATTAACAAAGTAGCCATTGGTTTAACTTAACATAAGATATTATAAAATATTTATTGTAGGTAATAGCAAAATTACTCAAGTTTGCAACTAAAGAGTTTATGCACAATTTCAGCTCATAATCTTGAAAACTAAAGGTCTACATTAATAGTTCTTTGCTATCAAAACACTAAGCTTTCTTTTTTGAATTTCTTTTGAATAAAATCATTTAGTGTTTGCAATATTTCTTAACTTCGAAGATAGAGATTTTAGGCATAATTTCAGCGCATTATCCTAACTCATAGAAACAATAAAAATTCTTAACTGAGTTTATTTTAGATGGAATCTTTTATGAATTCTACATTGTTCTACTATATCTATAGAGTGATTTCCCTAATATGGTGAATGAAAATGTTTCTTATTCTGTGTTACTAACCTCATGATGATAACGAGATACCATTCCCACTTCGTAAGGGGAAAGGTATAAGAAAAATTGTTTTGTACATTTACTTGTAGCACTCACTACAAATATTGTACATACGATATATCTGAACTAAGTGTATATGTTTCTCTTTGTATATAAGCAATGCGCTAAATGGTTAATAGATAAGTATTGTAGATAGATAGATAGATAGATAGTAACGATTGTGGCATTTAACATGTGTTTTACATTGTGGAACGAGCAACACTTGAGCTGAGTTGAGTGAAGTGCCCAGGAAATGCGCAAGAGGAAACAAAATAAATAACACAAGTATTAAATGAAGCATTAAAGGAATCGACACTCGAAACCAACTCAAGTTTAGGATATCTTTGTAACGGAAATTACTTAAAGAAATCTATTATTATCATTATTATTATTGCTTAAAACTACACGCAATTCTAGAAATATTGTATTTATACTTATAAGTTTAACCAAATCATCGAACGAACGTGTGGAAAAATGTTTTCCAAGCCAGGCAGGCTGGCATAGTATCTTTATCGTTCAGTCAATGATGCATACCAAAGATACATTTCAATTTCAACCATTCATCCATTCAATCATTCATCCATTCAATCATCAATCCATCCATGAATGTATGTATGTATTTTGAAAAAGGAAAAAATATCTTTGGGTGCAAATTTGTTGACTGATGGTGCAAAAATAGAAAAAAGAATTTCGGAAATGGGAAATAAGAACCAAATTATGATTGCTTTATGATGATGCCCTACCAACAACATCAATATAACAACAAATACAACATCATTACAATGTACTTATTATCATGATGGCGATGGTGATGGTGATGGTAATGGCGATGATGTTGTGTATGATGATGATGATGATTCCTTTTTGTTTTTTTAGTAAACTCTCCAGGGTACATTCACCTATGCAGTAGTATTTAGTATGAATACCAAAATCAGTAAGGGACGAACCCTTTATTTTTTATGATTATTATTGCTTAAGTTCCCTACTGGTGTCGTCGTTATTTCCCTTCTTGATACGATATTGTTGTTTTTGAGGGGTACAAAACCCTAGTGACAGTAGTAGAACTGAAGATGTTGAAGTACACAACAAAATTGCAAAGGGTGCCTGCCTGCCTGCCTGCCTGCAAGCCTAACTGACTGCCTGCTAGCGTAAGGATATACGACAAGTACTAAAGTACTTAGTAGTAGCAGTAGTCCTGGTACTAGTATCCGTATCCTTTTTTTTTGGCAGAACAGAGAGGATTGGATGCTACTACAATTGTAGTGCTGTGAAAGCTTTTGGTGGTAGAAAGAAGCATTTTATTTTCACTCATTTTGTTTTCTTAGTGTCACGCTGCGTATGAGGAATATTTTGCTTGAGATAAGAAAATGAATGCCGCTGCCGCTGCCGCTGCCACCCTCATCTTCAAATGATTTAACGAAAGAAGTAAAAAACACAAAAATAAAATAAAAAAAAACAAAAAATAAGAATATAAAGCATGCCTTCCACTAGGCTAGGATAGTAGATAAGGATAGATAAATATGGGAAAAAGAAAAGGGAAATTTTTTTGCAATAAAATGAAGAATAATAAAAGACAAAAAAAAAAATAGTTTTATTATTATTATATTTTCTTTTGAATGAAGCAAGCAATGACCTCACCCAGAAACGCTTACTTTGTTTGTTTGTTGGTGTTGTCGGTTGGTTGTTGGTGTTGTTGTTGTTGTTGCTGTTGCTGTTATTGGTGTTGTTTTCTTTTTGCATACAAATATTGTATCTATGTACATATCTATGAACGTAATTTGTATGTATGACGCTGTTGTCATTCTTATAGAACAACAATTACAACAAATATGGTAACGCCACACCCAATTTTTTGTTATTGTTGTACAACACTTGGGAATGTTGTTCTTGTCAATTTTTTTTTTTGTGTTTTTTGTTTTCTGTTTACATCCATTTTTTTGTTTTCTTCTCTTTTCTTTCCTTTCCTTAAACATATTTGTTTAAATGACTAAGTGACTATTTGACTAGTTGTTGGTGTTGTTATACTACTAGCCTTCTTGTGGCATCCAACCAGTAAGCACTACAATATATAGAAAAAGGAATTAATATATGGTAGAATAACTCGAAGAGAAGGCGAGAAAGAGGGTGGTGATGATATAGTGAAGTTAATGCAAGGCAAGCGTAGGCAAATCATGACAAGGCAAGGCATGACAGGCAAGCATAGACAAGGTGACTGAGGTGAGATGGCTAGCACAAGACAAGGGAGCCAAGTATTTTAGTACGTTTTGTAATTCTCCCTAACTACTATATAGTAAGAAAGCAGGAAATAAATGTCAGCAACATTTTACAGACAACATTTCTTAGTTGTTGTTCTAGCTATTGTTGCCTCATTGAAATTGTTGTTAAAATAAGGAAGAAAATTAAGAAGAAAACTATAGACAATTCAAAAACAATTTAACAACAATAAAATACAAATAACAAACACTCTCACATGATAACTGAATCAGGATTATGATTCCATTGCCCAAATGTTTAGTTTAAGTGGTATGTATAAGGCAAATTAAATTTCCATAGTTTCCATTATAAGTTATATACAACAGTATAATACTACAATGTAAAAAGACCAAAGCCAATCATCATCATCATAATTACGACTAATACTTTATTTTAAAATATGTACTTATGTTGTAGTTCTATATGTAGGCAATACAGTTCTATGTATTTAGAAACATTAAGGCACACTAGGGTGTTAAATGTTTAATGCTGAGAATTGATTGACAAATGAAGTTGTGACTGAAATAACAAACTAATACTAAATGCTTCTGAGGATCAAAAAGACATTTTAGTTTAAAAATAATTCAATGTCTTAAAAATGCAAATCCATTGCAAGTGTGAAAATTTGGAACAACTAAGAGAACTTTGAAAAGGGAGAGAGAGAGAGAGAGAGCTCTCAGCCATACTGTGCTGCAATGTTTTGACAACTTTTGTCAACTTAAAAGTACAATTGCACACACACATACATACACAAACAAATAGATACGAACACATACATGTATATATTTAAAGAAGCGAATGTTAAAGAAACGGAAACAAAGCACAAGCACAATAAAAAGGACAACAATTCTTCTGAGGTAAGCGAAACAAAATAGGCAACATAAGGACCTTATAAAAAAAATGTCAGGGCAATGGCGCCACTGGCGCATTCGCTAGCAACTTACAACAGTTGCAACCTACAACACCCACTACTACTACACACGTATACAGTATGAAATCAAGAAAACAAAACGAAAGCAGCAGCAGCAGCAGCAGAAAGAGAAACGTAGAACAAGAAAAACTTAGTTGTATACATAACAAAATAAGGAAGGAAAGTGGTAAGGAGGGAAAGAGTTAAAAGCAAAAGCAAGGAGTAGGAAAAAAAGAAAAAGAAGATGAAGATGAAGGAAGCAAGCAAAAATATAGAAAGGGGATATAAAAGAAATGAATTTGTGTTTCCCATTTATGTTTCTTTATGTGTGTGTTGGTTTGGGGGGAGAGGAGAGGAGGGGAGAGGAGAGGAGAGGAGAGGGAGGTTGATGATTTCTTGTTTGTAGCGGAGTGCAACGCTTATTTGCATGTGCCTTTTAGATACGTAGGTACCAACTGTAATTCTTTTAACCCACTCGTACACCCATCCACCCACTAATCCATGCCAACTACATACTACATAAGAAGCAACTAAGCAACAACCAAGCAAATCTACCATCTAACTAATGCGCATTTTCTTAGAGCCCATAACGGTGTTTCTATTCCATATATACCTACATACATACACAGCCATACACATGTATATAATCGTTATGTGAATGTGTGAATGAGTATTTGCTCACGAAAGTATGCAAAACGAAAGTTAAAAGTGAGTTTTTGATATTTTGCACTTGGCGTGGATGAGAATAAGGTTGAGTATAATGATAAGGACGACGACGAAAACAGCGACATTACGAATGAAAACGACAAGAAGGACTACGGACATTTTCTTGTAATTTTTGTTGTTGTTGTTGTTGTTATATTGTTGTGTTTAACTGTAAGTAAAAGTAAATTTGACTTGCGGCATGCAACATTATGTGGAATGTGTTGATATGCGGTCAAAACGTACTTCACATACTACTGCATGCAAGGGATAAAAGAGCCACTGTGAACTGCCACTAGGCAGGCACAAGGTTGCGATGTAGCGGGCGTGACAAGCTTTGACAAAGTTCAACGACTTTTTTGTATTGCTTACGATGATTATGGTAATGATGATGATGAAGGAACACCAAACCATTAAGGAAGTAAAAGGGAAGGCTGATGACTACAAAAAATACTTATTATAATTATTATTAATAAAAGATTGTTAGGTACTCTGGTCATATGATGTAGTAGTATGGAAGTACAATATAAACCAGCAAGAAGGCTATCATTGGCTATGCCAAAGATGTAATACTCTTTACGCCCCTCCGGGTTGCATCCAACCTTCTTTTCTTATCATCACTAAATTCTTTCTGTTACAGTTTGAGTATCAACAAAGAACGCAGTTTGAGTGACAAATATGCGCACATTTTGAGTGGCACTTTATTGCACAATTTTATTCTTTATAAGTTTGTCATTAAATGTTGGTTTGTATGGGGCCCCTCCTGGTAACCATGGTTGATGGATATGGATCAGAAACTTATAGTTCGATACGTCAAAAAACAAAAAACTTTTTCTAGTAAGAATTTAAATTTAATGGGGTGTTTGTATGGACCCCCTAGTGGTCCGATTCGGCTGTTTCCGACCAATGAAGAGCGTATGGTAAAAAGAATCCTATGTACTAAATTTCAGATGTCTGGCTCAAAAACTGAGCGAGTAGTTTGCATACATACAGACGGACAGACAGACGGACAGACGCACATGGCTAAATCAACTCGTCTCATCAAGCTGATCACAAATATATAAACTTTATGTGGTCTGCGATGTCTCCTTCTGTGTGTTACAAACTTCATGACAAACTTATAATACTATTCACTGCCGTGAAGAGTATAAAAGTACGACAGAACATTAATTTTCAACTCTTTGTTTTATGTACAACCAAAAATAAGGAAGAAAATGATCTTTCAATGGGATATGGGAAAATAATACAACAAAATGATCTTTCATAAATTCTATATGGGGGCTACAATATTCAGAAAGAGAAGAATTCCTGGTTAAGAGCTTAAGCATTGCTTGTACAATATATATGGTGAATGTGTACACACCATATGTACGTGCTTAACGCTGATCAGTTCCATATTTCCATATATACATCAATACGTATGTTTATGACATAGCTCTAGCCAAATATAATACACCTGTTAATATTGAAGTAGTGTGAAAGATGTGAAAGGTGTGAAAGGTATGAAAATATCAAACAACATTTACATTTTTTTGCTGCTTGATTTTCAGAGTTCATGTTACACGCACTTTGCAACAAGTCAAAGTCAAGCACAACTTAACTAGCGAGCGGCAAGCATTTTACAATTTTACAAGATTTTCAAAAAACTATGTATAAAACTACAAGTTAATTAAGAATAGGACACTAAATAGTACACTACCCTACTATATTAAAGAGAAGGGAAAAGTTTTTAAAATGTTAAAGAATATGCGAGAAAAAGGGCAGGCAGGCGGCCTGTGTCAGCCTACGTAATACAAAATAAAAAGGAGTTTAAAAAAACAAAAGGCACAGAGACAGAAATAAAAGGATGAAGTGTAAAAGCAGCTTTTTCGTTAAACTTCATAAAATTCATTGAGCGAAATCGACTTTTGTTGGTATTTTTCATGGGTGTACACCCAGCTTTTGATCAAGGGGACTTTGGCAAACATCGCAATTTTTAACATTTTCTACTCGTTCTTAGTTTGTCGACTTGAATAACTGCAGTTTAAGTCCAGCGGTGACTATCTAACCACCCCAAGCCCTTTCGTTACGCCCATGTTATTTTAAATGCCACGCCCCAGTGCCGTTTTATTGCTTTTCAGCTGTTGTTGCTGTTGATTGTATAGTAATAGTAAATGTGATTAAAAAAACGTAAAATGCATCAATATAAAAGCAGAAAACCAAAAAAAAAAAATATATATATATATATAAGGAATGAAGAAAAAAAACAACATTGTGAGTAATTAAAACAAAAACAAAAAAAAGAGAAACTGTTTAACGAACAAACATAAAAACAAAAAACAAAAAGTTGGTACAGGGGTGTGTGGTGTGTAAATAAAAAGTACATACGCCTATGTCCAACAACAAAATGTTGTAAGGAGAAGGATGCCAAAGTCAGCAACATCAGTAGCAGCAGCAACGGCAAAGGCAACAGCAACGCCAATTTTGATGCTTTCATTGGGTTGGCACATAAGTTAAGCTGCATTTTCGGGAGCGATATTTTGACCTGGTTGACACCTCAAACTAGACATCGAAAGTAATTGTTTTGTTCCATAAAAGCAGCTCAGTTCCATCCAATCTCACTTGATTGACCTTCTTTTGATGGTTGTCCCCCTTTGTTTGCCTTTCACCTATGCCGTTTCATTCTAATCGCGCAGGATCTGTCGCTTCAAGAATGAATTGTTTTCTTCAGAATTGAAATGAAATATTTTACAAACTCAAATGATTTCCAATGACAATGCATGCTTCGAATAGCAGCAAAACATGACTGGCGAAGTTCTCTAAGTTTAGGCTGCAATTGCAACCTAATTTTAAGCTTAAGGTGATAATAATATTGTATGGTTAATCTCTTCCGATATTACGTAAATGCCAACCCAATAGATTAACAGCAGGGCAGAGTAGCGTAGCGTAGAGTAAAGCAGTAAGGAGCAGAGAAGAAGAGCTGAGAAAGAGACTAAAGTGAAGTTGTAAGTGAATGAGCACGAATGAACAAAATTTGCTTTGATAGTTCGTTGACGTTTGCAGTTGAGCGCACGAATGAATGCGAACATAAATAACGGTAAATGGCGAAATGAATGAATGAATGAGCGAGTGAGTGAGTGAGTGAGAACATGAGTAAGTGTATGAAAGAGTTAGCACATGATTTAGAGAATGAATGAATGAGTGGATAAGTGACTGACTGACTGACTTTATATAAGTGTCTGTACCTATACGAGCCTCCTGGTGTACTGCACTTGACACTTTGCACAACGCGCAATACTAAGGTGCGTGACCTCTGTCACGGTTGCTGTGATGGTTGAAAGTACGATGACTACTACCACATATTGCTATAATCGGTTTACAGAGAAGGTTTGCTCTGTTCTCAGTTTGTATTAAAATATTATTTGTTAGCTTCAAGAGTAAATTAATTCACTATTAATTGCAGTAAAGAAAATAATTAAACTTTGTATGCATCGACAAGTACCACTTCTTTTTCGCTTACCTTCCCTTGCATTAGCAAGGTCAAGAAAGGCACATGATTTTATGACTGTGACAAAAAGAAGCTTACAAATCATTAGAGAATGGAACGCTTGGAATATTTTAGGGACAAAGATTTTAAATAAATTACATATATGTATTTTATATGATTATCTTAGATATACAAATACAATAATACTAGTATCGATCCTCTCTCTTCTCTTGTTCTTGAAAATTATTGATTCGACATAAATTTTGTTAATTTCAATTATGTCATTTGATTTGAGAGTTTGAGATAAAATATTTCCACCTAATAAAAAGTGGAAATTTGTGTAGCCTATCAATTTACAACTTTACCATATGCCCATCTATCATACTTTAATATTTATAGATGTCTCCATACATATACTACACTATTATAAAATCAATGCAATCGATTGTATCTGCTTTTAAAGAATTTTCATTTGATAAAAAATTCATTTTATAGCACAAAATGACATTGACGCCACCACGCCATCATTTGTTGTTACAGCAATTTTAGGGGCGATTGGGAGTTAGTAGATTGCACCTGCTACACTTTTGCTAATGACAGAGTTCAGAGTTGCCTACTTTGAACATAATTAATTAGCAACACTTTTACGCCATAAGTCAAACCGCTGCTGATGCCACCCACCACCGCTGCCTTTAAACACCCAAAGTAAACCAAAGCATAGTAGACGTCAGCACGTGGGCGTTGGCGTCGGCGAGGGCTATAAAGTCATGCCACAAAAAAAAAAAAATAATATAGGAAAAACATGAAACTGAACTGAACTAAACTAAACTAAACTGAATAAAATAGAACACAAAAAATTAAAACTTAATTAATTGCTAAACAAATGTCTAATCTTGGACCCATTATAAAGAGAAGAGAACGCATTACTCGAGCCGCTACCAATTAGCACCGTCATTCGCTGTACGACCTCAAAGGAGAACGACGAACGTTGCTGAAAGTAAGTGGCTGTTGCATCGGCTGTTGCTTCGGCTGCTTCTGCTGATGTACTACATATGTATGTACATATATACCCATATGCATCCACTAGATATACGTATGCATTATATTCTATATCATTATGGGTGTAGTATGTATGGGTATGTATGTATGTACGGTGTTTACTGGCGCCCACTCGTGCTTCCATACTCTCAACACATGTGGCGCTGCTCTGTGGCTGCTGCTGCTTCTGCTTCTGGGAAGTTAAATGCAATAAATTAGATTTTAAATAGACTTTTTCAAAGGAAATTTTTACTTTGACGTTGCTTTGCTATTTCTTCTTTTTGTTCTTTCAGAGCCCCTTGCCTTGCCTTGCCTTTCCTTCCCTTTTATTTATTTATTTTTTTTTTAATTTTTTTGGTTGCTTTTTAGTTTGGTTGAGTATAAGCTGGTAGCGGCAAGTGTTCCATGGCTTAACAAAGGCCTTCAAATGTCACTTTGTTATACACTAACCTTTTAAGTTTCTTACTTCATATATAATAAGTATAATAAGTATTTGGGGTAAGGAGAACCAAAAAAAAAAAAACTATACATACTAAGTAGCTCGCAACACCCAATGTAAGGATTTTAAATGTAGCGTGTCAAATAAAAGTAACGCCTCATAAAGAAATGAATAAATGAACAAATGAACGAACAAACGAATAAATAAAGTAAAAAATGAATGAATGAAGGGAAAGGAAAGGAAAGGAAGGAAAGAATGACGGAAACCCAATGAAATAGAGAACGCGTGCGAAAAACGAATGAGGTGTGATTAAAAAAATATCGTAAAAAAAGCTAAAAAAGCACCAAAAAAAAAAAAAAAAATGCCGCTTCTTTTATGTCAAAAAAAGCTAACGACAAAATAAAACAAAAAACCTTAAAAAAAAATCGAGGCATAGTCAAATTTGAAAGAAATACCACTAAACAATAACAAAAACAAAACTAAAAAAAAGGAACCCAAGTAGTAGTAGTAGTAGACAGGTAATGAGTAATGATAATTACAATAATATGAACAACAACCATAATAAATAATAATAATAATAATAGTAATAGTAATAATCATAATAACAACAATAATGACATTAGACACGAGGTCATGAAAGAAAGATGAAAAAAGAAAGAAAGAAGCAAAAAAAAAAAAATCATTACGAGGAACAACAGTCAAATTTAAGTAAAAAAAATTGACTACAAGCAAATTAGCCTTGAGTTTTGAGTCTGAGTTATCATCATCATGAAGTTAAACTGAAAGAAACACTGCAATACAAGAAACACATGAAAAAAATGAAAAATTATATGAGTTGATGGACAAGAAAACCAATTGAAGATGAAGGGTATTGAATAAATTAGAAAGATTTATTTCAATAAAATCAGTCAAGTGGGAGTACCACCGTACCAAGTTTACCGTTACTACGTATGCAAATGCATTGGACGTATAGCTTGTACTTCTGTCTGAATTTATGTAAAATTAAGTTGCTTTTGTCGCAAAACTGAAATATTTAAACAGCACCTAAAAGTATACTACAAAAATATTAACCAAAAGTATACTACAAAAAAATTACCCATACTGAGAAACAAAAGATAAAAACTGCTTCATTATATTGGAGCAGACGTTTTCTGTATGGGGACCACTTTAATTTTTAAACTTTATTTTATTTTTATTATTTGTCGTTATAGCGTCAATTGTACTTCACACTCTATTAAATGTCCACCTATTACGGTTCATGAGATAGATATCACTTGCGGACGGACGGACAGACAGCGTATGCTTAGGGTCCCTTTGGGAAGAAATATGAAATATTAACATAAGAGTAATTATTGAATGGTATTCGACTTGATTTCATTCATTCAATGAGAAATTCACGAAATGCTGATAATACTACTAAGCTAACATGTACTTATGTAGTAGTTCTACATGACATTATTTTGGACATGTTGCCCAGGCAGTGCAAGAGCTTCATACGCACATTGTACTAGAGAGTGTCTCCAAAGTGCTCGTTTTGCAAGGATTCGTTTATGTTAGGATAGCTTTAGTAGCTGTGAGAATTGATACTCTTTTGTCGTGATACCACCAGAGCAATCTCTTCATACCGCTCGTGACAAAAGTGCGTCCGAATGTATTGAAATTTGCAATTGCACAAAAGATGATCGACAGTCTTTTTCTTGTATTCCGTGTATTCCGAGTGTGAATCATCTCACCAATTAAACTAAACGTGCATAAGTATTATTCAATATGTACCTACATATATGTAAAAAGTAGCAGAAAGACTACCAATATGATCAAATGAGAGAGAGAGAGAGAGAGAGAGAGAAAGAGAGAGAGCTTGTTTTGTTTCATATATTCTAATTCTCTGAAGTATTTTCCTTTCCTCTTTAGCATAAGTTCTATTGTAATCAAATGTTTCATAAAAATTTAAAATAAAATTACATACATAGATACATTTATTTACTTGTTCATAGTTCATGATCATGATCATGATCATGATGTTGATAATGATAATGATAATGAAGTTGAGTGTGAAGTAATACTTAATTTGAACACCAACCAAGTTTTATTTATTGCACAAGCCCAGAAGTTCCTAACATGTGCCATTCATCCATCCATCCATCCATTTACTCATTAAAGGCGTCGCCTACATTTAAACCATTTAATTGTTTTTTTTTTTACTCTTCTCCTCTTCTCCTGTTCTTCTCTTTTCTCATTCCATTCACATTTTATATAAGTCTTTTAGTTTGCCACAAAATTGTGGCATGTTTTAATTGAAAACGTTCTACGCTTAAGACCCAAGAACTAAGAACTTAACAGAACTCAGCCAAAGTGAACTGAGCGTGAGTGTTGCTATTTAAATTAAATATTGCTACTATAAGTTCGTTCGTTCTTTCCTATTTTAATAACTTTTATGACTTCCACCTGAGGAATGTCATCGTCGTTCTCATCATCAACATCATCGTCATCGTCATCATCATCATCATGTTCTTTATTGTAGTTACCTTGTAGTTGTGGCATGGGTTGCACAATATGTTGTCAGCTTGTCCCTTTTCCCACTGTACAGTGTTTGACATAGTTTTTCTTTGTTTCTTTTGCTCATTTACTATGAGTGTGAGGAGTGTTCTATAGCTCATATTCATAAGATTTTTCAGTCAATGTCTGATATGGGTAGTCATTTTTTGAACGAATAGAAGTTTCGGTGATCGGATATCTTATTCTGTATACGTCTATGTCACTGGGACAATTTAAGAAAATTTAAACACGATTGTTGTAAACTTATAGTACTTGATGATTGACTGGTTTGTTTGGCCTCAACATCTGACAACCAATCATGAAGAGAATATAAGCATACATATATATAATACTATATTGGTGACTTGGGCAAGGTGTATGCTCTGGTCTGGTCTGGTGTTAGTCATTTCCCATTATTGCATTTGCCACACGCAATACTTAGTACAGCAAAAAAATTGGGAACATATGATGGTGATGATAATGCCCAATGGTTGCTGGTTGCTCTTGCCCGGAAATGATAATGATGTAGCACAAAATTGAGCATAAGAATGGAGAATAAGAAATACAATAGTAAGTAAAATCATATTACGTTTTATAAAAACAATTGTTGACACATACGTATATTAAAGGTTTTATTATATAGATGGTGGGTGTTACATTTGGAAAAGTGGTCTAACATATATTCGAATAATTATGACAATTTTATATAATGAATGAACCTGAAATTGCCTGCTTGATTTAGAAATCGATTGGAGCAAACACATCACAGAATTTGTGTGTTATGTACTGGGTTAATCCCTTTCCACATTTTAAGAGCTGCTTTCCTATTGAGATAAAGAAAAATAAGTTGAAAAGTAAAAATTGAATGTTAGGAAATCTCAAAAGGTGGCTGAACACAATAATGACGAAACTACGACAGAACCATACAAGGCAATGATGATGAAGATAATGTTGATGTTAATGATGAAGATAAAAAATTAAAAGACAAAAAAATGGAGTAAGATGAAATTATAATAATTAATGAACTGCTTACGAAAAAAGCCTTGAAATTCAATTAGCGTGAATTGTGAAACCACAAAAAAAAAAGGAAACAGGAAACTTCTGTGTTGCCATATGCACGAAAAACTTTGATCAGTGAAAATGAAGAATACAAAAGAGAATTAAGGAAGGAAGTTTAACAGTTCAATCAAACCAACAAACATTAAATAAGGTTAACTTTACTGATGATAAGCAGTTGCTGATGAAAGTGAAATTTATCTCCAAAAAACAGAAAAAGAAGAGAGTAGAAGACGTGAACCTAAAAGAGGCATTAATAATAATGATACTGTCTATCTATCTGTCTGTCAGTCTCTCTGCTTGCTTGCCTATCTGTCTGTCTATCTGTATATCATTCTGGACTATTAGTTCTCTTTGTTTTTGATTATGATGATGTTGATGTTGATGACACTAAAGATGATGATGGGTGGGTGATTATTGTTGCTCTATAAAACTAGATCAAGATGATGATGATGATAATGCTGCTGTGTCAAGGCGAAAGTAATGAATGGCAATTGAAATACATACATCATGACAACACTGACTAGCAATGTTTATAACTAAGGCCAAAGTATGCAGGTGAGCTTGGACCCTACGGTTTGGCTTAGCCGGCTGCGAGCGACCGGCAAATGGCAACATTAAATGCCGGCAAATTTATACTTTTCTATACAAATATTTTGTGGGTTTCTTTTCTTTATTGTTTCTTTAAGTGTTGAAAATAATTCTAGTTTTCTTTGGTGGTTTTTCTTTGACTTTCGTTTTTATTTTTCCTGGAGGGGTGAAGCTGATTTCTTTCCCAAAGTAAGGGTTGTTGAAATGATGATGATAATGATGTTGATATTGAGGGAGAAACTGTGGAAAAAAACTTAAACGTGTTGATGGTGGAAATGTTTGGTTGTGATGACTTGACTTGGCTTAGCTTGGCTACAATGACTGACTGTAATATGAATTTTTGTTCATAATCATAGTTCTAATGATGATTATAATGATGGTGGGAATGATTACTTTTTGGTGTTTATGTTTTTGTTGGCTGGTTGATTATTTAAAGGTACACGGCCAAACATAACGAACAGGATATTTCTTGTAGTTTTGGACTGCATTTGAAAGCCACCACATTTAGAACACAATATACAGGACTCTGAATTTAAGTGCGTGTACATGAATGAATGACAGTAGAAATAAGCTAAGATGTCCTACCAGAAATAAGGGGGTTACTTTTATTATATTCCTCTATGTTCTCTTCTTCTGTTCGTGTTGATGTTGTTGCAAAACAGTAAAATGACTGACTATAAAAATTCATTAAAGTAATTTCCTGTGTTGCATAAAGTAACAACAAATAATAACAACAAAGAAAAAGTAACAATAATAACAAAAACAAGTAAAAGAATAGTAGAAGCAGAAGGAGGAAAAGACTTTGTTACAAAAAAGATGAATAACAACAAGAGTGAAGAGAAGAGATGTAAAGAGAAGTGTAGTGAAGTGAAGCTACCATAATGCATAATGCAACAAAGACGACTTTGTCGACATTTCGTTGACAGCTCTTCACTTTTCTAAAGTTAACTTAACGTGACTTCCAACTCCTCCAACTTAAGCACTCCTTCTTTAAGTTTCTTGGAGGTGCGGCACATATGGTTTTTGTTGCATATGTTGCATAAACATACTTGCCCTGCAACACACCTTCACTTAAGGTTTTCTCACATGTGCCACACGCTAATTGCTGCTGTTGCCACACACAAACTAAAATATAAACAAATACAATTTAAAAAAAAAAAAACACAAAATAAAAAACAAACCAAATGAGCTAATGAAGAAATGAATGACACAATGGAAGACATAAGTACAACAGAAGATGTAAAAGATATAAAAGCCGTGAAAGATTGTGTTGACAAAAGTGAAGGACAAAAAAATACAATGAATAATTGACACTTGGTGAACTCCAAATTTATTTAGAGAATAATAGAAGGTAGAGGGCCTGTTGTCCCACAAAAGCAATATAAAATTCAAGACTAACGACAAGTTTGTCACACTGCCTATGTTGAGGAAAGTTTTCACGTGAAAATGTGTCTGTGTTCCAAGTGCAGAAAAGATATTGAATGATGATCGCCTCTTCTTTATCTCCACAACTATAATAAAAGTCCCTGTGAGAAACATGTATGTCTGTGTTAAAAAACTCTCCTCACTATCCATAGCACATATTTGTTGATAGCTTGTCACGGGAGACATGATGATAGCCAGCTCAGTTGCCTTGGTATCAAGAGCATGTCTTGAAAAGGCAAACACCATAAATATACAATATGCAACTAAGTTGTGGCTTCATCTAAGTACTAACCAGACCAGTTTTAACTTGTTCAGTCATTCAGTTTTTTTTTTTTTATTTTATATTGTATTTGCCTGCTGCCCTCCAGTCCTTTGTCAAACTTCATTGCAATCATTTTCATTTTCTACCCTTCACACTCTAATGTCTTCTTTCTTTACCTACTTACTTACTTATGTAGTATGTTACTTTCGTTTATTTTTCTCAGCTCAACTCATCTGATTTCAGCACAGCTCAGATCAGCTCATTCTTTCATCAATCAATCATCTTTTTCTACTTAACTTATGAATGTTTCATTAAATATTCATTCAGTTGAAGGTTTTTATAATTTTCATCGCTGTTTTTTTATATTTATTTTCTTCATTGTCCGAATGAGAGAGTTGTCCTTGTCCTGCGTCCTGTTTTGTGTTGTCAATGTCCTTATCACTTTTGGCATGTTCAAGTTGTTTCCGCTGTGTCATCATTATCATCATCGTCATTGCATTTTGACAAAAGTTTTTCAATTAATTATCAACTTTTGCTTGCAGGCAACAATATTTAGTATAACAAATAGGATCCTCATGCCACTGCTGGCTTACATTGCCTGAAGGCAACCAAACACTGCATTTATTCATTCATTCGTTCGTTCGTTCAGTCACTTACATATTCATTTGTTCAACGTTTCTCTTTTAAATATAAAGTTTTTTGTTTTTGCTAGTTTTAGTTTTAAATTTTTTTTTTTTTATAAATTATAGAGATTTCGGAAGTTGAAAGTTTGCATTGCATGTATCAACAATATATAATAATAGCAACAATTACTGAAACCATAAAACTGCAATAATTGTTAAATCTTTTGTCTTTTTCAAATCTTCTAATATATAAAAATCTCGTGTCACGGTGTTAGTGTATGAACTCCTCCGAAACGGCTCCACCGATTTTTATGAAATTTTTTTTTATATATTTTGTAGGTTTGAGAATAGGTCGTAAGGTATTTTCACCCTCCTTCCTCCACCCACAATTTTTTAATCACGATTTTTGTATTTTCGTATGAACAATATCCAAATAATTAGAGCCAAATTTTAAAACCAATCAAGTCGCCTTTGTCAAATATATCAGATAATTATGTCAATATTAATACTTATTTGATTAGTCTGATGTTTACAAATATTTCAATTGCTGCGCAATGTACTACAATTAGACAGAGAACAGCATCACGCACTAACATCACGTTGGGAGCGTAGCAAAGCCCGCCAAGTATACTAGTTGAAGTATAAAATACAAAAATTGATTAGCATTTTTAATTTAATGGTATGTTATTGTAATGAAAATCTTTATGAAATGTATGTATCTATATATCTTTTCTCAATCAACTTACTACTCCATAAGTCAACAAACTGTTATTGTAAATATGTATATATTAATCTTCTTCTCTACCCAATATTTTCTTTCAATACCATAAGAGAAAATGAAAATATTTTCATTACGCATTTCATGGAAATTTGCTTTCATCTGTTGATTGCTTCCTAGAATATTATGCTTTGCCCACCAACCTTTATCCATCATGAAGTTTAACTTTATCAACATTATCATCATGATACCAGATACTAATGATTATGATGATGATTATGATTATTAAAAATTCTATAGATTTTTATGAGAATGAATTATTCAAAAGTTTAACATTTCATTTCATCGTTTTGCTTTATATAAAATTATGTTGCTTTCAGATTAAATTAAACTTTCATTTTATACATAAACAACATAATTATTATTCAGGAAATCATCATTAGAATCGTCATTCATTCTATTTATGCTTAGTGGAACTTTGAGCATAAATATGACAAAAAAAAATATGAGAAAATGAAAATGTTGTAATGCGTGATCAAGAGATGAGATCTTTTGAACTTTAATTTGACGTACTATATACTATCTTTTGGTAAAGGTCTTCTATCAGGTCATAGAAATAAATTTCAATATTTCCAATAGCTTAAAAGTCTCAGCAAAATATGGTATTCTCTTTATGCTATTCGATACAGATTTTACTTTAAATGTGACTCATCATTCAAAATGATGTTTCAAAAAAAAAAAAATGTCAGGCAACTCAATTTCCAATAACAACAATACGAATTTAGCAAAAATTGGACTCATTGCTTCAATTAAATCTTATGAGTAATCACATTACTAGTACTTAAGTAAAATGTCTCAAGAGAAGACTGTTTGACGATAAGAAATAGATACTCCTACATATGTGTATGGGAATCATTATTACTATTTTTTTGCGATTCGGAATCATGTCATCACTTGTTTTGCTATTAAAATTTAAATAGAATGCTCCATTAAATGGAATATTTATGGATTCTTTATTTTTTGTAACCTATATATCAACACATTTGAAAGGTATCAAGCAATAAAATTATCCTTCATACTGTAGCCTATTGAAAATGTTCGGAAGTACCTATTTAATGACCCTTAAGATCTCTTTAGTGGTTCTTATTTCTATGTTTTTCTTGAGAGCTAAGTTGAGAATCAGATGAGAAGCATCATTACCATCACCATCACCATCATATTCATAATCATGGTTTTCAATAAAATTTGTTAATTGAATTTGCCAAACTGTAACTTCAGGGGTCGTATATTTTATGTTTTCTTTTTCTCTTGTGTCGTTTCTTTATTAAATCTTCTTCTATTTCATTCATTTTGGATTCTTCATTTTCCTATTCAATACGTACGTATTTCCTCTATTAAAACTTGAAGTCATCAGCATCTTAGATACTATTATGACTCATGATAGACTGATTGACTCCAAAGAAAATAGAAAATGAACATTACACACACACACACACACACAGGCAGGTACATGCACAGATACACATAGATAAATAGATATTATTGAACTAAGTGACCTTGTTGTTGGTGTAGTTGTTCTTGTTGCATCTTTAATTTAACACACGTTCAAAACTAATTTGTTACACTTCGATTCATCGACAAAAGGTAAACAAATCTTTTTATTCAATACAGCAACACCCACACACATATAGTCATACATATATATACACATATACATACATGTGTGTATAACATAATGATAATATACAAAAATATTCACTGAAGCAGATACTTGGCACCACAAATTTGAGGTTAATTTTATTTGGCACCTTTTCTTTGTCTTTCCTCTTATACTTTTATGTTGTGATTCTGTGAGATTTCAAATTTGAAATAATGGAACAAAAAACTTCTTTAGTTCTTACACTTTTTCCCCCTTAATTTTTTACCATCTAACAAAAAAAAACGCCTAATGGTTTTTGTGGAATCACAAAAAATAGACAAAAATTACTAATGATAGTTTAAAGCATTGACGAATTGATATATGATGATAATTTTTCTAAGCTTTTGAAGTAGCTCAAAAAAAAAAGGTTTCTATTTTTATTTCGAGAGGCTGTTACCCGCCTCTTAATATTTTCCATTCCATTAAATTTGTATTTATTATTTGATTTTTTATGATTTATTTTTCTATTATTTGGTAAAAATTTGACTGACAGTTTTACGCTGGCAGCAGTTTTTGAAAGTGCCTAAATTATTTTTCAAAGACAAAAAAATGAAAAAAAACAACGAATTTAAATATTCAAACTCAAAGAACTGTATATAATATTATTATTGTATTATGAGCATGTAAATGATGATGATGCTGCTATTGAGGAAAAATATTAAAAATGGCAATAGCGATAACTTGTTCATGTCAATGATTTAAGAATTAATGAAAAGTTTGTCCATACATTTACATTTGAAAATTAATAAATTATTCTTATTTGTACTTTCATTAGAATCAGTCTTGATGTGCAAAGATTAAGGTTAACTACAACGACTTTTCAACTGTGAGAACGACTCTTACCTTCTTCAAACGACCTTGCATCTTCATCCCTAATCAACTTAGGGCTGGACACAACATCCAGGACTACCAAATCTTACATACATTTGTATATAAATGTGTGTAATTCATTTATCGCACTTCGATTCGTCAAATTACTAAGTTTTTAAAATTACTATTGTATACCATAACTCGAAGTCTCCATAAGTCGAACTATTTTTGTACATTAAAGCTGGAACAGAATGGTGAAGCTGAAGCTGAAGCTGAGTCTGATCACAAAATCAAATTAAGCTGTTTGTATGTGAACGAACACAATTTGAAGCTGAAGCTGAAGTCGTGAAGTCAAAGTAGTTTCACTTCACTCCGCTTCAAATCATCTGTCTCTCACATGACAAGCACAGCTGATTGATGTTCAAAACAAAAGCAATAATGGATGAATCCCGCATTCTGTTCACCTTTTTTCGGGCTTCAGACTCAGACTCAGGTTCAGCTTCACCATTCTGTTCCAGTCTTTATGGTGATTCGATTTATGGAAGTTCGACTATTCTTAAATTTATCATTTCACTGTTTCTGTGAAAGTTTTAGAATTTTAGATCAATAATTTAATAAATATTTTAATCTTTATTTTTGTTTAGAAATGTGTCACTTTCATTTGTATTGAACAATAGAAGATCATTTTAATTCTCTAATAGATTTAGATTGGTCCTCTGAACAGTAGCTTCGCCCAGTTTGAAAGCTTAACAGCTCATCTACATATATTCCTATAGCACACTATTAATGTGGTCAATATTATCTTTTTATATGCACGTATATATCTATCTACTCTAATAGAATAGAAACCACAAGATTTTGTATTTTTAACCGACTTCAAAAAAAGGAGGAGGTTATCAAGTCGACTCTATTATAATTATTTTATTCGTTTGTAATGTATGTATGTTACCGATAAACAGATTTTGAAGATTGTTCTTTTATTAAAAACATGGTGCTTGTCATGTGGTCCCATACATATTTGATCAAGATCTGACTAGCAGTTATATGTTTGTTAGATCAGAAATTTTTTGTAGGTGAACCGATTTTAATGAATCTTTTTTTAGTGGAAAGCTGGTGCTTGCCATGTGATCTCATGTAAATTTAGTTTTTGAGTTATCCTTAATAAAGCGCATTCCATATGCGCTACTTGCATGTCATTCATGTGATATCTAACAAATTTCATTTGATTCTTGTGTCAATAGGTCTTTTTTTGATAACACGAAGGGTTAGTCTTGCTATTTCGCACAGTCCGTCTGACGTCTAAAAATGTTGTTTTCTGGTTGCCACTACGTGTATCGGGTTTTTTGCTATAATTACAATAATACCATTTAATGTTACAAGGATGGTGCATTCACTCAAAAATTGATTTCCATTTACTCAATAAAAGAGAAAAAATACCGTTATTACAGAAAATTTATATCAGAAAATTATTGAATTACTGATGATGGCTTTTTCGATTTTTATTAAGTTTTTATTATTGATTTTTTTTTTTTTAATTTTTTTTACCTGCTAATATCAAGCATTACTATTTTAATGAACAGCAGATTCAGGGTACAGATAACAGGATAAAAGTAATGGGATTTTTATGTTTTTCTATTCTTAACAGTCTGTTATACGAACTCATAACAAAACTTTCGAATTTGCAATAAAGAACATGTCAGAAAAGAGTTTAAACCTTTAGGATATGCTGCATGCAATACTATTTCTTAGTACATATACTTCTTTTGTATTATGGTTATTTTATTTAAGATCTGTTTCATAAAATATCTACTAAATCTGCTTATTATTTTTACAATGATTTTGGTTAATGGTTAATTATATTTCTTCATAATTTGCAGGTTCGTAAATATTTTTCAATTACTCGAAATTGCAACAGTCACAATGGAAAAGGTAAAAAAAAAACAATTATTTTTAAGATTTCTTATATTGTGACTCTTTACTAATTGAATAACTTCAATAAAAACAAATAGGAGACATACTTTTTATTTTCATTAACTTGGAAGAATTCTCATATATTATAAGTTTTTTTTTTTTGTGTTTATGAAGAAATAATAAAGAAAGTGTGCTAATGTTTGTAAGTCAAAGACAGATACAAAAGCGCACAATAATGAATCTTTGGCAAGTTCAACTTCCATAAGTTGCTAGCTGAACTGGTAAATGGCGTCTAAAAGCTGGCAACAAAATAAGTTATGCACGTTTGTACATGAGTTCACACATATATACATATGAATACATATAAATACTTTCTTCCAATGGTAAAGATTGGCAAACAGTGCCAGCACCCAGCACCTTGAAAAGATTTTATACCAATATACATAACTATTAGTAGCAGTTGCAGTACAGAAAGTTAAAAGTTAGAATTAAATGTTGTAGATGTTGTAGATTCAAGGGGATGGCACCAGTAGGAGGTTGATCCCTAGAATATAGGAGCAAAACAAAACAAAATAAAACATAACAAGAAGAAAGCAAAAAGCAAAGAAGCAAAGTCAAAGCTAAAATTTGAACTAACATTAAAGTCACTTAAAGTTGGCAACAGCCGATGGCAATTTCGCAAACCACAAAGTAAGCCAGCCAGCCAACTAAGGAAGACAAGGACAAGGCATATTACATACTACGAGAATACAATACAATACAATACAATACAAAAGTAGTAGAACAATCGACATACATACATATGCATATGTATGTGTATAGAGGGAGGAAAGTACAACAAGGATATGACATTGTATCTGCATGCATGCCTTTTTATTATTGTTTGAGTCGACTGTCGACATGTGTAGTAAAAGTTAAACAAAAACGATTGCGCAACTTTAGATTTTGTTCTTCCTATGTATACGTAATATTTTTCATTTACTGGTGGTACTGCTGCTCATGTTGTGTTATTTCTATTGTTGTACAACATACAATACGCAAATTTTAGACAAATAAGTTTATTCATAACTTTTGAACTTCCATCCTAATGGTGAAATTGAAAAGTAAAGTAATGCAAAGAAAGAAAAGAAACGAAACGAAATGCCAAGGAAAGAAAAGCAAAGTAAAGTAAAGTGAAAACTGTCGGCATTTAATAGCAAATTAGGGAATAATGAAAAGATCAAAGGTTATTTATTAAGTTATTAATAAATTCATTTAATGAAGTCAAAGTATTTTATTGAAATTCAGATTTTTCAGAATACACTTACAGGGTTAGCCATCTACTAAATACTTAGTTCTTGACTTTTTGAGCACAAGAGAGAAGAATGTGAATTTACAGAATTTATGTAAACCAAACAATTATTATTCCAAATTATTCTAAGTAAGCATCTAGTATAGATGAGTACGAGTATGCACATCCTTTTTCAATTGTGTTTTGTTGGTTAGAGGTTTCGTCGATAAAATGATTGTAGGATCATGGTCAGCAACTTGACTTCTAAGATTTTGTCAAATCAAAGAAAAATCCTTAACTATTGTCATTCTTTGTAGTATCATGATAAGAAGCAACAAAATTCTTGAAATACATATTTGCGAAATATGTGCACCACTGAGCATTGATCAGGATCATCACTATATGTGTGTCATTATATGTCTTTTCCCTGGTCGCGATTCAAGCGATTCATGTCTGCTAAAAGTAGGAGTCAGTTGATTACCATAGAAGATGGTGGAATTCTTTATGTAAATATTAAAGAGAGAACTAAGTAGTAATGAGTGGCAGGACACCTTAGCTAAAAACTGAATGAAAATTAATGTGATTTTGTGAAGTTTTGTGCTTGCAATTGTGTTAAGAACAGTTTGATGTATTTATGTATTTATTTTATTTTTATTTATGAGATTTAGATATAATATTTAATATTACACCTAAAATTAAGAAAGCTAGCAGGGCCTACGATTCTATGATGAGATGTATTTATGATGACTAAATTACAATGATGAAGAAAATTATAAACTAATTATAACAATATTATACGAAGAGTTATGATGGTATAGTGTTTTCAAAAAATAATGCCCTAGCTCTCCCCAAGCTTGAACAGACATCTAGAATGTGACCGACGGAGACCATGGCTCCGCATGTACAGAGTTGCGGCGATGCGCCAGTGAGAAGGTGTTGATGCGTGAGCTGAGTATGTCCGATATTTGGGCGGACAAACATAGACCACTGTTGTTGTGTTGGAAAATGGATGCCAGTGTGCATAGAATTGTTGTTCGTATACCCAGTTTGCCAAAAACTGTCTATTTATTAGTGAAGGTAACAAAAAAATGTTTGACAATCCAAGAGTACAATAGTGACTAGCTCATATTGTATTTTAGTCACCGATGCCATGCAATTTTATGCAGTCGTATATCATGTATCTGAATTAAATATATGTTATATGTATGTACTTAGTACAATATTTCTTTTTGCAGATCTTAAGTTTCTCCCTTTTAAAATAACAGATGTCTCATACATATGTTTATATTCGTAAGTATACATATATATTTTATACTATCTGTTCACATATGTATACAAGTATGTAGGAATGATATGTAATTCATTAAGTTAACCTTTGATGTTCGGTTTTCTGTCTTCTATCATATATATACATATATACATTTTTATTTTTTTTTTTGTTGTATTTAATTTTGTAATTTTGTATCTTTTCATTTTGGTTTCGCCTGAAGTACATTTACGCTTCGCTGGTTGCTGGCTTGCCCCTTCCTTTCTTCATTGTCGTCCTTATACTTTTTTGTGTTACTGTTTGTTGTTCGCTTGCAACAAAATATGCCATGAGGCATGTGGCAGAAACCTGGTTTTGCGCCTTAATTTTGTTTTTGTTTTTATTTGTTTTATTCACCTTCGCCTTCTTTGCTCTTTGTTGTGTTGTGTTGTGTTATGCTTCTTGATGTGTTACACTTCTTTTGATTGTTGTTGTTGCCTTATCTCATCATTATCATCATCATCATCATCATCAAGGTGAAACATGCATTTTTATGATTTTATGTCCTGTTTACTATCCTTTTCTATTTTTGCCATTTCATTAGTAGTTTTTTATTTAATTTTCTTTTCGAGTCTCTTTTATTGTTTAAAGTCATTTGGTTTTTTCCCCTACATTTTCGTATCTTTGGTTTTCTGTGTTGTTTTGTTATTGAATTTGTTAAATATCTAAATCTAAAAATCTTTCATCATTATAATCATTGTAGTCATCTTTGGCTCTTGACTCATGTTACCAATATTCTTACTTAAATTTTCTCATTCTTGTTACCTCTTTTTATACATGATTCTTCTTTAGCCGCTAATGCGTATACATATTTTCTCTAACTTCTCCAATTCCAACTCTAGTTTCAAGTTCTATAAAATTTTTGGATCAAAAACTTCGACTCACTGAGAATAATATGTTTAGAACGAGTGAGTTTCTCCTTGCATCGTTTGGCATATTCATTAGTGTTGTTGCACTTTAGTATTCATTTTTTTGTTGTTTTATTTTTCACATTGTTTTCTTTTCTTTTCTTTTCTTTTCTTTTCCTTTCCATTACATTTTTTTTTTATTTTGATTTCTTCACGCAGACATTCGCTGTTTTAATGCGTTTTTAATGTTATTTTTCATGCCGCGCAAGTCAAGTCAAGTCAAGTTGAGTCGAGTCAACTTTATCATTATCTACTTCTTTTTCTGTTTTACCATCATTGTCATCATCATCATCATCATAATCATCATCATCGTCATCGTCATCATTATCCTCATCATGTATCGCTTCACGTTTTTCGCATATCTTGTGTGCCCACACTCTTTGCTTCATCAACAACCCATCACCCACCCAATGAATAAGCAAGCAACCAACCAATCTTCCATCCATCCATCCATTGCCCTTGGCCCAGACACTGTGACCTGCGGCTCATTTCAGCTGAGTTGAGTTAAGTTGAGATTCTTCAATGTTTGCTTGCATGATGGTAGTAGCTTGGTTTTTCCTTTTTCTTTCATACTTCCCAACTCACTCACACTAAATGGGTGGGAGGGGGAACATGGAACCACTTTAAGAGTCTCGAGTCAGTCAGTCGTCGGCTACTTAAAGCAAAGAAAAATTGTCTAAATATTTTGCATATTTTTATTGTTTGTTGGAATTTTTTGTTTAAAGGCGAAAATGCGAAATCATTCTAAGCGATGCGATTTATTAGCTAAGCAAGCTTTACTTTGGTTTCGGAGATATTGTTGTGTGCCTCTGGATCTGAATTAGTTAATTGTTGTAAAAGTGTTAAGTGAGGCATATGAAATCATTGTAGATAAAGGCTAACACAGATATTCTTTGGTTTTGGAGATGTTATTCTTTTTGCAGCTTCGAAATTGGTAAAGTGAAGCGTTTACGGAAATTTTGTTGTATTGTATATCCAAGGTTTGTTTGTGTCAGGGAATAAGTAAATACAATTGTGAAGTGAGTGAGTAAAGCGTGTCCTTGCTTTAACTGGGAAACATGTTACTTTTTCTATAGACATTTTTGTTGTTGTTGATTGCATTAATTTAGTAGCGCCAGAAACCGTTTCCTGTTTTGTAAAAAAAAAAAATTTAAAAAAAAAACGGAAGTCAAATAGACGCGGAAATATTAAAAAAAAAAAAAAAAAAGAATACAAGGAGAAAGTGCAAAAGCATATCAAAATTAAGCTATTCTAGTGGTGTGGTTGCTTGTTGTTTGGATAAATGAAAATATAAGGGAAATTTTCCGATGATGGAATAATATGAGGAAACTACAACAAACATCAACAAAAGATAATAAGAAATTTTGAACAAATCATTTGTGATTTATGTATGGTCTCTCTTTTTTTAAATAAAAGAGAACATAGAGATTTATATAGTGAATTGGATATAATATTTTGTACTACTATTATTATAATAATCTTCTTGAACTGCTAGACAAATATTTCTCAAACAAATAGATAAAAAAATCATAAGCTTGTTGTTTTGTCCTTTTAGGATTATTTAACATTTTGGAATGGATAGATGGATTATGGATTTAAAAGGAAAGAGATTTAAGTCAAGTATTGTAAACGATTGTGGTATCGTTAATAAAGAACAATTGCTTGCTTAACCATGCTAAAAGGGTCATAAATCATAATACAACATAAAACCCTGGGAATAATAACAACAGTAAAAATAACAACCCAAAAATTACATACACATATGTATATACTTATGATAAAATATACTAAAGTGTGAGAAAAAGAATCGTCCGTCATTAATGTAATGATATGTAATATTCTCTGGAAACAGGTAATGCACATGCACCCTAGGTAATGTGTCTTGCTTCAAGATCTACTTATTGTACTACCTTTATGACTTCACAGATGTGATCCTCGTTTCCTTGACGGCATATTGATTATTTTGTTTATATGGGGTAAATAGTATTTATGAAATACAAACAAGCTGTATTTAGATATGGAAATATACAAATTAGTTGCCATTAAGTAAGATACTCAGGTAAAACACTTGTGGTTTCAATGTAGATTTCGACTATTTCCAATAGAAAAACTTATACATACCATAAATGCTCAAAGCAAATACTATCTGATTTGGATATATACCATATTATACTAATAACTCATACTACTTCGCATCATAATTGTAATTGTAATAAATTAGTATTTTGCATGAAGAATATCTCTTTCAATAATGGGGGATCTTTAGTTTCAATAGACTTCCTTAATCTGAAAAACAAAGAGACTTGCGTTCATAGAAACAGTCACAATGATTATTTCTATATACTCACATATGGTACTTTATGGGGTCTCTAATATGTTAAATTTTTAAGTATGTGTATTATGTATTTTTTTATCCAATCATTCTTTCCCATTTAATTTTTCTCCATATACTTCGATTGAAACCATAATGCAGATTGTCATACTCATTTTTCTCGTGTTCATTTTCTTTGTTGATCAGTTTCGACGAGTGAATAGTTTACTGTTTCTTCCTTGTGATCTCGTTTTGATCGGTGGCAACAACATCTACTGTAGTCTTCTGTAACTTGCTGAATTGAGGTACTTGAAGTACTTGTAGAGGTAAACAAGGAAAAAAAGGTAAGGTAATGGTATCGGTCGGCATCATCATTTGATTTATGCGCCCTCGTGTGAACATTGCGTAGCGAATTACAAATTGCATTCTCTCCCTTTCTCTTTGTTTTACCATACTTGATCATAAACTCAGGCACCCAGGCACACACTTCACTACTCAACACAACATAGTACATACACATGGTCTTACCTCTCGTACTCAACCGATCTCTTGTAATCGTTTATGCGCCTTAAAAGTGTTTTGTTGTGTGTGTGTGTATGGGAGTGTGTGTGTGTGTACTTTGTTGGCTGCTCGGTTGGTGTTGCAGCAACTTGTTGATAAGGTTTTTCAGGTTTCTTGCTTACCTTACCTTCTTCATTTTTATGCATGTATTTTGGTTTGTTTTTTTGGTCTCTTGGTCTTGTTCTTTGGTTCCACGATGTTATTGTTGCTGTTGCATGTATTTTGATCTGATTTCAAAAGTAAAGCAAAAAAGAACAGCTGTTAGTGTACAATACACGTCTTGATAAATGAGCGTGTAATGAGATACAGCAATTAAAGTACATTTTCCCTTCATAATTTTCTCTCTATACCTTTTTACTACTATGTCTGTATGTATGTATATATATATATATTCCATTCCAATGTTTCCATAATTCAGTACAGTGAAGCCAGCCTAGTGCATTCATAATTAAGTGGAAATTTGAATTTAAATAATTTGTGCATTAATGGTGAAGTGTGGGTAGCGTTAGGGTAAAATTAGGTGAATGGTATACGAGTATGAGACTATATTTTTCCATGAATTCCTGCTCAAAGGTTAATAAGGCCACAACTAAAGTTTAACATATCCTTAAAATAAGCAGAAAAAAAAAATACATGCGTGTACTTAAATAAATATTAAAGAAACATTTACAGTTGAACAAATTCCGCGAACATCATGCTGGAGTCCCCCTCCTCCATCCACAGTTAAACATTTGTGTTCACAAGTATTTCCCAACCGAAGAACAGGTGAGGCGCCAGCCACATTTTTGTGTGTCGATGGTACAACATTGCTTCATATTCATTGATAATGGATGTTTGCGATTTTTTGCCTCACCATTTTTCTTTTATTTTGCTGTGTGCACAAAGAAAATATTCAAAGAAATAAAGACCGCCACCACCATTCCTCATCCTTCACTCTCTCTCTCTGGAGTCATGGCATGTGGGTCTGGGGGACCTAGGATGATAGAGCGATTTCACATATGTACATACTTAGTATAAAAATAAAAAAAATAACGCTTAAAGCATTGAATTTCGAAACGAATAGATCTGGTCTTAATGTTGGATGCCACCACCGACAAAAGGAAAGAATGAAATGTTTAGAGATGCCTATAGAGAAGAGCAGAGGCCAAAGAGGCAGACTGATAGATAGACGAAGAGACAGAAAGACAGTAAGGCCGACAACTGAACGGACGCACGCACTGCCTGCCTGATTTGGTTGGCAACATTCTGTGGCAACAAACCATACACTGTACATACATACATACATATCTAGATATGTTCCACCGAACCCAAAGCAAATGGCATATGTGGTGGCTTCGTTACTACTTTACCAAGAATGAAAGAAGGTTTGTGTGACTTAACAAAATGCTTTTATATAGAAAAAAAAGAAAGAAAATATGATATAAAAAAAAAAAATTAAGACAATTTTATTTGTTCGATGGTGGTTCTACTTATGAAATTCTATGTATGTGCTTTTATGTAAGCCCCCGTCCTTCCATGCTTCCTTTTTGAGGATTTTTTTTTTACCACAAAACGGAAACTCAAAGCAAAACACATCGATAATGTTAATGGCGGCTTGTATTTCCGTTTAAACAAAATATGAATGCAGGATACGACAAAGAAAAAGAAAAAGGATATCCAAAACATCCAACACCACCCCTGCTCTTCATAAGGGATATGGAAATATGTACATATGTGAGATAACAATTTCCTTAAAAAATTTATGATTTTCTTTTTTATCAAATTTATTTTCTTAAAAACTCGAAAAGATAACATTTTTTTCAATAAATAAAAATCACTTTGAACTTGACTTGATTCAACTCAAAATTTTCTTGAACTCCACTTCTGTGCTTGGAGAAAGGTTAAAGGTTTTTCGATCTGCAATGTTTCACTTCCATTTTCCTTTTATTCTTTATTCATTGCTGCCGAACACTCAGCACGCTTAGCTACCTTGACAATATTTGCATTATTTGGTAGTTGCTGCTCATTATTCAGGATTTTACCATATCTAATCAAGTTGTGACATGTTGAGATCCCCTAGGCAATGCAAGTCTTGGGGCCATTTTTCACTTAGATAAACCCTAAATGAACCTTTGGATGCTATTGTAGTTATAATATATGAATATTTGCTGATATATTATCACATGCAACTGTAGCGTGACCAAAGCGTGTCCTTTTAAATCATATTAGATATAGTAAGACGTAATTGCTAGAACTAAGAATAATAATGATGAGTAATAATTATGTTAGAAACAATAGAAAAGAAGGAAGTCAATTGCATTTGGCTATTGGCACGCAAGAGCTGCAGGGTCTCTAGGCAGCTGCTTTCTCTATGGCCTACTATTATACAAAATAAGTTCTTATGTATAAATAATCTGGGCCGGTTTAAACGAAGAAAGCTTTGCTAATGTTTCTCTCTGTGATTTGTGTGAGTTCTTAAGTTCTTCTGTTCTCTGTTCATCATCAAAAGTTCAAAAGCGAAGTGGTGTGTCTATTATGTAATTCATTCCCATATGTTAATATTGCTTCTACATAAAGATGTGATGGTACACTGTTATTTGATATTCTCTTCCGTTCCAACAGGCATGCATTCACTGTGGCTTCTGATTGTGTAACCTTATCGCTTTCTTTTGACGCAACTAAAATACGGTAAAAGAATGAAAATCGGTGGAAACAACCAGAAAAAGAACATAGGGATATTTGGTCTTATTTCATGCATATGTGTTTATTTAAACCTCCCTCCCCCTGTCACTCCTACAAATATGTATAATAAATTCAAGTAAAGTGTTCAACATCATCAACATTATCATCATCATCATCATCATAATAACTGAGAGCAATGAAGGCGCAGTGACGTAATTCAAAATCCACTCAATTACTTGTAATTTTAGCCTCAACAGTCAATTTATCTGTCCCGACAAACATCTAACCAACCGTGCCGGCAACATTGATCCCCTTTACAATATACTACAATATTATACTACAAATGTGAATGCCTTGTATGCCTTCTATTTTTTCGTCAGTCAGTCAGTCAGTCAGTTAGTCAGTCAGTCATTGAGTCTATTCATCCTTTTAAACAGACTGACTGTTGTTGTTGTTGTTGCGTCCCAAATTCCTGTTAATGTTTGCCTTTGAATTCTTTACTTTGCCCTGCTCTGATACAAAAAGTATCTATGCATGTTCCTTTTTTTTTTTTCATCATGTGCATGTATGTGTGAATTCCCAACTTTGTTTTCTTAACTTAATTCGTTTCTTTTTTCTTTTCGTATCGTTTCATTTTGTTTTGTTTTGGTTTGGTTTGGTTTCCTTCGGTTTCTTTTCCTTTCCGATTTTGATCCTTTATTTTGTGTTTCGCTTTTTTACAATTTGTTTACGCGGCATTTCGTTTACTTTGAAAATGTAAATTGTTGTTTGTGTTGTTGTTAGTATTGTTGTTATTGTATCTTATTTTACATTTCAATGCGTGTGTGTTGTATCTGTCTCTGTTTATATAATGCCGCCTGCCATTCCACGCCTTCATTGTTTCATATGATTCTCTACCACTCCAAATCTCTTTTGATCAGCCTTACTCAAAGTACTTATGTATTACTCTGCTTGCAACAGAAACATTTACATAGTACATTCATCATCATTATCACCTTTGGCGTTACCATTTCAGTCATCAACATCATCATCATCATCATAAGCATCATCATCAGCATTATTATCATTGTATCCTTTTTATTTTATGCTTAAATTGTTATAATTGAAGTGTAAATTTTTACATCTGTTAAATATTCATTTAAATGAAATTTATTCTTTAATGATGCTTTTCAATTTTTATATTAATTTATATATATATTTATATTATCGATTAAACTTAAACAATTCAGAAGCTTATGGAAATGGCAAAATTATGTATTTCATTATTTATAAATTTTTTCCATTTTTTAAGTTACTACATACTATTTTATCCAAATACTCGTATGTTAGAATCTCAACAGTTAAAATATCGATACTTGAGTCCATGATGATTTATTTCTGGATTAACAAACCAAACAATAGCAATAGCAAAAGAAAAAGATAGAAAACAGCAAAAAACATGATATGCAACTCCTCCTCATCTTAAGATATATCTACATACATATGTTCATGTGAAAGTATATAACAAAGTATACAAAAATAGGCAGCATGAAATTATTGACAATGTTTTCAGTGGCGGACCGTCCATACCGACCAGAGATGGGCAGTAAAGCTTGATAATTAATTTCACGAAACTTATTGTAATAATGAGCAAACCTTTCATGAATGAAAGATTCGTTGTCTCTATCGTTCTCATGCATAACGTTGTTGTTTTCACTTCAGAGCGATAGAGACAACGAATCTTTCATTCATGAAAGGCTTACTCATTATTACAATAAGCTCCGCGAACCTAATTATCGTGCTTCAGTGCCCATCTCTGATACCGACCTCGATTTGACTTGTGCACTCTTGGTTCTAATTACATCGCCATTTTCCCGTAATTAGTATGATTGTAAACTAGGGGATCGATGTGTCAGTTCCTAGATTATTTTTTACAACTCAACAATTTAGTTAAGATTGCAGATGAAAAAGTTGAAAGCCTTTATGACCCATCAAGATTTTTGATAAGTAACTGGTACTTCCAGATCCTTGATCCCCAAATCACTAACAGCTCCAAAATCATACAATAATTTCCGTTATGGGAATCACCAAAGATTTAATTTTTTCCTCTGAAAGCGAGTCCTTTTGAACACAGTTGCTTCACTACGGCAACAAGCCTCTTCAGAATATTTCTACAATAAATATCATCATCTATAAATCAGGACATACAGTTAATTGTCGAGTCTCACTTCTAACTATCAAACTAAGGATACTAAAGTATAAAATAAAATCTGCCGCCCTAGGCTCCGGCCTATTCAGTCTTCTGGTAAATCCAGTAGTTTTTGGTTGTTGACCGTAAGAATCTTCTATATATAATATTCCAAATATAATAGATTTTCCGTGGGGTTCAAGTCTGCTCTTTGGGTAGTCCCATTATGAACTTAAATTGCCATCTTGCGTTAAGCAATCTTGAACCAGCATACGAGATGACATAGATGCTAAAAAAATAATTTAGAAATTTATTTTCTCGTACTTAGTATCAACTGTCAGTATTTCATTATCAGTTCAAATTATTAATTTAAGAACAAGACAAGAAAATACGATTTTATAAGAAAATTGAAGCAATAAAATTTGTGCTGAAAATAATTCTTGCAAAATATGGCATTTGCAAATAGATTTTTGGGTAAGCTCGATGATCTTATAAAAGTCTTTGAAGATATTTTGAACCCCGAGGCAATGCCGACGCTTAAACGTTTTTACTTGGATGAATTCAACTCAGAGTTGCGTCAAGTTGTCCTTCAGATTGTAGAACGCAATTTTAAAAATGAAAGAATGCATGCTATCCTTATGAGCTCTAATGATCTACAAGAGACACTTGAGCACGTTTTTCAAGGCCGAAATATTGGCAACAAAATGAAATGCAGACACTTACTTAAGAAATTGATTGATTATAGGCATTTAATAGAACCATTTATCTATATCAAATCTCAATGTGAATCACATTTACCAAAGATGAATGACTATAGCAATGACGCCACGTTGGACAACATGGACCTTCTAATAGTAACTACAGAAGAAAATAATACCGTTGGGGAAATGAGGCAAAACTTGGAAACTAAAGTTGAGTCGTCTGAAAGCAGAATTTCTTCGTTGACAGACAAAAGTCATAAACTAGAACAATATCTTCGAATTTGTTCAGAACACTCCGATAATATCTCAAGAGCAAAAGCATCAATTCAAGATATTGAGCGAAATCTAGTTCAATCGCTTAATGATGTTTCTTCAATATCTTGTATTTGTGGTGCAAGTGACAACCATTCTAACAATTTGATTAATTCGTACACAAATCTGGTTCTACACCTTACTGAAATGGGCAAATCTAAACTTGATATACTGGAAATCATTAATAAGGATAATAAGAACAAGTCGAAGAACAAGTCGACTTCTTAAGTAAGGAACGAGATAATAATTTCTAATGATGATACCTACACAGTATCTTCTTTTGTTTTTGGTTCTATGACAAATTTATTGTTAACATAAATGTTCAAAATTTTAAGTTTGTATATTTTATTTTGTTGAATTCAATAAACTGTTACACAATTAAATAAAGAATTTCATAAATTCATTTCAATCAATAGTAATCTAGATCTTAAAAAAAAGTACAGCTAATTTCACTAAGCTCATCTTAAAATTAAAACTCAAAAAATTTCAAACTGTTTTATGGACAACTATTGATATTGAGGGGTCATCATGGTAAGTCCTACATCATAACGTTTATCTTTGTGTGTGATACACAATCTAGTATGTGGTATACAGTACTGTGAAAAACGAAAACTACAAAGTTTGCCCTACCAAAATTGTCGTCATAATTTTTGTCAACATTTTTACAAATTTACACAAATGTTACGCACACACTTTTTATTATTAGCTAAAAATTATTTCATGACGTAGCTTCAAGTTCGAAGTTAGGCTGGCGATACACCGAAGGCGACTCAAGAACACTTGTTCTGTTGCACCACACACCAAGCGTAACAAAATGAAATGGAACTAACCATTCGATGTCATTGTTCGATTTGGCGTGTGTTTACATACAACAAAAGAAAAGAGTGGTGTGTGCATCCTTTTAATGAAAACCGAAAACTCAGAGAGTATCCTGTGAAATTTAAGAATTAAACAAGAATGCAAATTGAAACATTCGATTATTAACTTGGATTAACTGAGGAAAGAATTGAAAAAAAATAAAAATTATCGTAAAAGCATAACTCCTGGTGAAAAATTATTGATTACTCTACGATATAAAAAAGCAAAGAAAAAACAATGATTTGTAAAGAAATAATATATTAATATACATAAGTATATATATAATATACAAAATAATATAAAATACCTTCTTCTTCTAACAATAATTTACAAAAAAAAACAAAAAAAAGGAAGAAAGAGAAAACGAATAAAGGAAAAACTCATTGAAATTGAAATTTTGTCTGCAAAAGACAATATGCCAACATAAGCAACAGTTCATGTTTTCTTGTTTGCTCGTTTTTGTCTCGTCTGTTCGACGCGTTATATGGATTGCTACTTAAGTCCTGAGATATGGCAACACCAATGTTGATATGTCAAATCTGACATTGGTATCGTAAAGCTTGTCGTTTTTAATGATAAATGTACTCAGAACGTTTTGTCATACGAGTGCTATTTGTATTGTTTACAGTGACTAGAAAAATTCGATTCGGCTAAAAAATGGAATTAAATCGTGAACATTTTCGTGCAATGATTTTTTATGATTTTCGATGTGGATTAACTCAACAAGAATGTGCCGATCAAGTCGTTTCGACTTTTGGTGATGAAGCACCATCCAGGGCCACCGTGTTTCGCTAGTTTTCTGAATTCAATCGTGGTCATAGTTTTCTCCAGGACGAATTTCATGAAGGTCGTCCAAAATCGGCCACAAAACATTGATGCTGTGCGTGAACTGATATTGCAAGATCGCCATTTGACTTATCATGAGATTGAGGCATGTTTGGGCATTAGTTCCACTTGCATACATTCAATATTGCATGAAAATTTGGCCGTCAAAAAGATTCAATCGCGGTGCTTCAAAAGACGTTTATAAGATCGTGACAGGTGATGAATCATGGATCTATGCATATGAGCCTGAAACTAAACAGCAGTCGACTTTCAAGATGAGCCAAATCC